>JAFBJZ010000821.1:0-1200000 GCA_016785225.1 Psettodes erumei | reverse complement strand
ACCGTCGCGTCATGGGTTTGTGTGTCCTCCAAATCACACACATACACAGACACACAGCTGTGGTGTCATTAGCAATATTTTAACAACAATACAAGCAACTGATCACGCTTGGATTTTAAAAGCTTAGAATAGACAAGGGAACCTTTTTGTGCTAAGGATCATGTACATTACCTAGTGAAATTATGTCACAACAGATGTGACAAGTGAGTGAAGGACATCTGACACTGTTACAACCACCAACGTAAGACACATAATCATCATCAAGCTATGTGGGGGTTAGAAGTAAACAGTTAAACAGTTAAAATGTGACATTAAAAAGTGACTAGAGTCAGTTTGATCCAGCAGTGCTTTCATTTGCCCTCGTAAGCCATGTGTGTGTGTGTGTGTGTGTGTGTGTGTGTGTGTGTGTGTGTGTGTGTTGCCAGCACTCAGGGACACTCGTGGGTCACACAGCTGGTGGCAGATGTAGCTTAATTTTTGTTTCTGGATATTTAATACACCTCATCAGCAGTAAATCCTCTGTTAACTAACAACTAACAAACTAAATGGAGGCATTTAATAAAATGTATTGTGACAATATCAAGACAAATAAAAAAAAACTGGAGATGTTGTGTTTATTGTCTAAGGCCTGACTGACAATATTTCACCTGCTGTAAGCTGGCAGCAATCAGCTACTGCAATAAGAGTGTCAATATGAAACTGAAATCATTCAATAAAAATAAAACTTTATATACTGTGTATGAGTTCTATAAATGATGTTAAACAAAACTTATTTTTCAATCTTAGTTTGAAAAAAGACAAAACTGAATTACAAGAACCCAGAACTCTGTAATTATCATTTAACAAATAGATGTGAATCTGCAGACAACATGAAAACCTAAGTTCGGGATGAAAACTTGGATTTAAATGCTATTCAAAACAAACAGCAACAACTGAATTAAATGGAAATAATGTTTTCTTTCTGTTCAAATAAGTGCATGGACTGTCACAGGTTTGTTATCCATCAGGACTACTGATCATAACTTTACATTGAAGACAGCAGCGCAGTTCTTCCCAGCTAGCACATTTCTATTCATTCAACATAGCATGAGCAAATATTTTAAAGAGTAACACTAAAAAAAGTACCATATGCTGACTACATATTTTAGATAGATAAATAGATAGAGGAAAAGTAAAAAAAAAAAACAACAAACCAACATGATTTAAAAATGAACTGGCTTGGTTTGGGAGGTTGTTCTTCAGGCAAGAGGAAATGAATCAAAACTACATTTTGGCAAAAAGTCAGGTGATCAAACAAATGGCCTGACTGACTGCCTGTCACTGCCATCATTCAGGCAGCACCCAGACAAAAGGTTTCCGCAGGAGCCACATCGCACACTTCTGCAGCGCTGTGCAGCGACCGTGTCGCATTAGATCCCCCTCCATCATTAACCTTTTATCATAGCTTACGTAGAGCACTGACCCCTGAGTAACAACTCACAAAGCTCATGATTTATTGAGTGTGTCAGTGATATTATTTATTTAAATAGGCTTTTACCCCAGGGCAGAATGTGTCTTAATCCACATCCTCCATAAAATCTACCATCACTGACAACTGAGTCAGTCTGACTGAAAGACTCGGCTCATAAATAATGAAGCAGAAACAGCTTGTAGGGCCAGCGCTGCTGCTCCGCCATGTCAGCCTGCATTAAGGCAGGGACTGATGGGGCCAGCCACGATCAACTATAATCATACGTTTTACTTAGACACTCACAATGTAGCAACAACAGTTTCGAGTAGGTCAACATGCATTAGCAGGCGGGTAAGACAAAAGGAATGTTAGCCTCTGAGTAAGAAGTGGAACCTACTATCACTGTTTGTACTGTGGTCATACTCCGTGGAAACTGAGAGGGAAAAAGGAAGAAGGTGACATACAAATCAGGAGGTGAAAGGGATTAAAACTTATGATCAGTGCTGCCGTACCATCAGGATGTTTATTTAAAAGCCTTGAAAGCTTATTTTCTAAATTAGCTTCTCTCTTTGAGCGTGGCCTGACATGAATACACAATTGTCTGAAGTTGGAACAGACACTTTGGTATTTGGCACACTGGAGTGAAGTTGGCTAGCTCCCATTTGATAACGTTACAACACTTCAAAATAGTGTTTGGCGGCATTACACTACTTTATTGCTTAACATCATAACTTTGAAGAAAAGTACAACAAACTACTGTATCTTTTGCACAGCAGGTGACATGTTGGAGATAGCAAGAATACTTTCTATTATAAACAGTTACACCATGTGGTCACATAGCATGAATTCCATTCATTCGCAACCAACACCACAATTAATACCACAACAAAAAAGCAGAGTTGCTGTCATCACTCTGTTCAGTACTCTGTACTCTGTTCAGCACTCATTCAAACACATGATGCACACAGAGATGTAACCTCACGCAGAAGTTTCGGCGGTGAAACCCAGCATTTACCTCCAGAGTCCTGTGACTGATATTTGGTTGCGGGTTAGCCGCAGCTTGTGGTTTCGCAGGTCCTGCATTTCACGTAAGGTTTTATAACAAGCCCGGAGAACAGGTGTGTACTTGCTGCATTTTGTTGATGTTGCCAACTTGCCGTAAGATTTCTCAAATGGATGCTAAGGGTTAAATGAATGCCTGGGGCAGTTCTAATAAGTTTTTCAATTAAAACAGTTGGCAACACTGTATTTGATTAATGAAGGTGGAGAAAGCAATAACATCACAGGAACAAGCTTTTCCAGTTATGATAAAGTGAACCGCCCTTTGCGAACAGAGATGAAAAGTACACAATTTCAGCTCGGTAACGCTCGATTTAACAGTGTTGTGGGACACAAAGAAACAAAACAGTGATGGGTGGACAATAAATCTTTCAGTAAGTGGGACACCCCGATATAAGTCTAGTGTGAAACAAGTTGTTTTTTTTCACCTGGCATGACCAAAGGCCAAAATACATCAAGACTCATCTTCTATTGTGTGACATTATTTAAAACGCAACATGTTGTTGGCAACATATCGTATCACCCTAATTTATTGAGGCCATTCGTTTTTCTGCCTCTTCTTCGACATACTCCTGTATAAATGTTGAATTAGATTCTGTGGCGTATCTTTAGTAAAAATATGAATTATCCGAATGGCTCTCAGATGGACTACTGTGTAATTTGTTACAGACCTTCACGTCTCCATCACAATGAATTTTAATCATTTTGGCGAACTCTCTATTTTCATGCAGTGTCATCAGCAATTTAAAATGTTGATGTGCTCAATAATTTGTTTTATGTCTAAATACCTGCTGAATTAATGACATCCCCATCAGCTTCAACTTCAGGTAAGCATTTTAACATGCCGACATTAGCATTGACTCAAAGCACGGATGCTATCATCGCTGTAGAGTCTTACAGGGCTTTCACACCAAAAAAGGTGAGAGTATTAAGTATTTCCCGAAAAACGTTGAACTGTTCCTTTGGGTTTTTGATTGGACAGCAAAGCCCTATACTGTGTCGCTTTAAATAGACACACTCACTCATAAACCTTTGTTACAGTGTGTTGCTCCCAAAAGGCCCCTGTCAGATTTACTCTCTCATTAGCAAGAAAGACAAGATGGACGGAGTGAGAGCGAGAGACGAAACTGCAGTGAGAGGAGTGTGAGAGCACATGATCAACAATGGAAATAAATCTCTGTGATTTATAGAGGCAGGGTGGAGGTGGGGGGAGTCAGGCCTTGACATTTATTAACCTGATGAGCCGGTTCTGTCGTGTTCTGCTCGGTCACTTCAATCATCTCTCCAGCTCTGCTCCTGCGCTCCTCTGCCAGTCACGTGAGGCGAACGCCAGCAGGGAGGGCGGAGAGATGATCAATATTTTACAAAAGCAGCCCAGCCAAACGGAGAGGCAGTGCTGACGTCAGAGACACAAAGACACAAGCTGAGAAGCTCCAGATCTTAACAAAGACCTTCTCAGTTCAATCTGTGTGAGAAAAAAACAGTAGGCTTGTAGATTCATGATTATACTAGATTTATGAGACTTGAGCTGCTGGTTTCTTGATGTCATTGTAATTTCAACTTGACTGTTATTGTACTTGACTGTCATTTTTCATTAGCTCTTTCATCCTCAGTAAGTTTTATGTTCAGACCTTTGATTGTGGAGTACAGTCAAATCTGTAATTTGCATCATACACAGAGGAATGAAACTAAGACCAAGATCTGTTTGATAATGAATCACTCATATGCAGGAAAAAGATGGGATCACGTATGGGATTAGTATAGCAATCATATCATACAGATTTTTTTACTTAGACAGTAAGAACTTCAGTGCATTTGAGTAACTTCCTCTTTTATGTACTTGAATCCTTTCTCAACAAGAACTTTCGATGACTGTAGTGAAATTAACGAAGCATTAAAGGATTAGATGATGTTTTATAGTTTCTTATGACCTGCAAATCCTTTATTAGTTAGAAGATCAATATCTATAGGCCTTAACTGCCTTGTTGGGTCTTGTACAGCAAGTTAAGAATTGTCAGCTGTTGAGATGTCCAGAGCTGATAAATTTCTCCAACCTTCAAAACTCTAAACAAACATGGGCCCCTCTAAGCAGCTGGCAACTGATGTCTACGAAGCTTAGGAGGCTATAAAAGTTATCAAAGTGCTTCCATCTTAAAATGTCCATTGTCACCAAGAATTGGCAGCTAAGGGAAACTGTAGAAGGTAAGACAAGATCTGCAAGATCATGATAAAACTGTACGTCTGCAGGGCAGAAAGGCAAAGCAAAACCCCCATATGACTAAAAAGGAGCTGCAGGACCAAGACGTGGTGTTGGGTCTACATGAAAGAGTCATCAGATGGAATTCTTAGCTAAAACATCATCATTTTAAAAACAACTGGGGAAGTATACAAAGCAACATTTTGAGTCATTTTGAAAATGAATGCTGTGGACAGATGAAACATAAAGATACATAAAACTGAGCCCTTTGACCACAATCATCAAAGGTGTGTTCGGAGAAAAAAAAGGAGCAGCATTTGATGGAATTAACACCTCAACAACTGTTCAGCATGTGGGTGCACTGAAAGATTCTGTTTTGAGATTTTGCAGCAGCCAGTGACACAGGAAACACAGCACAGATAGAAGGAAGAATAGATTCCCAGACATTACAAGAATTCTGGATGCAAACGTCCTGCAGTCAGTCAAGATGGTGAAACTGAAAACGGGCTGGATTCTACAACGCGACCAGGTTGCAAAGCCGACCTCAAACTCCACTATGAAATCTGTCAGGAAACACACTTTGTTTTTTTGCCTCCATTTCTATCACTTCTTCAGCACTTTTTTCCACAGTGAGTCACTGCAGCGCCCAGTCAGCCCTCAGAGAGGATGAAGAAGTAGCGTCCTCAACCTCGTGTCTTGCAAACAAAACAAGGGTCGAAGCTCTAAGTGAGTCAACAAGTTTAGCAGTCTGGGTGACAGTTTCAGCCCAGGGCTCTCTGTCGGTAGAGGGAAACACATTCGAATAAAGTGCTGGTGCATCATCTGTTAGAAACGATGAAAGACAAAGAAACACACTGGAAATCTGGCGTCCAACACGAGAACCGTTTATCTGCTGCTATCCTGATATCACTGCTGTCACAGAGGAAGCACTCTCATCTATTTTCATTGTCAGTTTTCCAGATGGGCAGGGCCAGATCAGGTGGAGTGGAACACCACGCGTCAGGCTAATAGTAACAACCAGATTTGTGATATAAAAACAAAAATCCCGTGGAATTAATTAAATAAATTGCTACCTCTGCATCCTATGAAGCGCCAGTCCACCCAAATCACATACAACATATTTTATCGCTGGTGTCTTTAGTATGTGGCTGAAGGTTTTTCTGCCTTATACTGGGACTATTTCTTCAGTAGAAAGTACTTCTGATAAAAACTGCTCCCAGCAAGGTTGATGGGTTATCAAGATAGATTGCTCGATCATAATATAATATAATATAAAAACTTTTATATAGCACAAAAACAAGACAGAAAATACCAGAAAAAAATAATACAGAAATATTTATTATTACATATTATGTTATAAACTTTTTTTGGTCAAGCTGTCTCCTAGTAACTACTACTAATACCAATGCATTTTAAATGTTTATTTGAGATACATATTTCAGCTACATTGCACTGATCTCCTGCTTGCTTGAATTGCTTATCTTATGTGATGTTAATGATTTGATATCTATCTTACCGCTTTTCAATCCACAAAGACAGCGACAGATATCTGAAATTATGTGTCGGTGTGTGCGGTTTTGGTTGTAAAGCTGGCTACACAAACAGTGTTTCCGGCTGTATTCATCGGTGTGGCGAGGTTGTTGCTGCACTGGCAGTACTTGTGATGTATGGGCGCTGCGCTCCACCCAGCGCAGTAATGTAAACTCCAGATTAAACATCAACCAGGAGTCAACACACGCTGCCTGAAGCCGCCTTGACCTCATGTGATTCACGCCTGCCAAAGGCAAACAGACCTGCCGCTGTCAGGGGTTGTCTTCACAGAGTGATGAAGATGACGTTTACCAGATCTGGGAATGCCTGTGTGTGTGTGTGTGTGTGAGAGAGAGGTACATGTAAAACAGTCACTGTGGGCAGGAAAGATAGCATGACATCCTTTTCTCACCAGACCCAGACAGACAGACCCAGACAAATACTCCCAGGAGCAAAAGAAGTGACAGGTTCCAGCACTGTAGGCATGTGCATGTGTGTGTGTGTGTGTGTGTGTGTGTGAACACTAAAAGTGTTCCCACAGGTGGGTGGCATCAGTCAACAACTTGTCAGTCATTCTTCACTGGAGTGAGCGACAGGTGCATCATTACCTGTCCTACACTTGGTGAAATACACACACACACACAGGGTGTATTTCCCTAACCTTTATTCGCTCAGATGGAAAACGTTCTTCATTCCCCCCGGGCTAAAAGTAGGAATATTTGATGGTTAAAATTAAGTTCTGTAATGAAGTGAAATAGGCATCCAACCCTCCATAAAGCTCTTGATAATACACATAATTCATTTTGGGTCCTGTGAAAATTAAAAAACGTGCCTCCAGCGAATAGTAAAGAAACGCGACGCCTGTAAATTCCTTCTTAATGTTTCGAGATTTGTTGTCGGTGTAATGTGAACTTAATGATGAGGTTAATTTTTAAGTTAAGAGAGAGCTTAGGTTTAAAGAACGTAAAGCTGTTTGATCAGATGGAAGGAGAAAATCAGCAGCTGCCTCTGCTGATCTTATATGGATTTTAACTGCACATTGAAGCCCCATTTCCACCAAGTGGTACGGGTCAGAACGGGTCCCCTGATCTGTCAGCTGTGTGACATTGTATTTTAACAGTGTATTTGACAAAAGAAATACAAACATCTTGAATACCAATGCCGTTCAGTAACCCAAACAAAAGGGTACTAAAAAGTGGTGCGGTACGGGTGGGTTATTTTGGTACCCTTTTCAGTGGAAATGTACACAAATGTGTACCGTACCACTTCATGGAAACAGGGCTTTCAAGAAGATCTAATTTTACTTTGAAATATGGCAACCCAGATGTCACAAAATTCTCCTCTTTTCTCATTCTGGATGAAAAAACCAAGCCAACCCATTTACAATCAAGCCAGCAGGGTGGGTCCTCATGGAGAGGGGTCAGGGTTGGGTGGAGTTACAAGTTACGTGTACTGTAGACTGTAGATTTTGGCAGCTAATTACACAACAACACAATTTATCATTTGGAAAGGTGAGGGGCAGGCTAGTGTGGCGGCTTTACAACCACATTAGTGACACAAGCTCAGATTAGAACAAACAGGCTTGTTCACGGTGTAAAATGTAATCACAGAGCGAGAAAAACACAGGAACGTGCTAGGTTTTGGAAAGGAAAAGGCCGAAACCTAGCACGTGTTAGATCATCACTTTATATTTCCGGACTGCCCCACCTGGTCTGAGGGACCTGAGCATTGTAGTTTTCAGCAAATGTTTCTCAAACTGCAGTAAAGTGCAGATTTGTTTTATCTATGGACTAAAACACTTTGGTGGTGACAGTAAAGACAAAGCACACTCCAGAAAATGTCTGCTCCCAACAATACACAGAAAAAAAGTGTCTGTCACAGAATGACATGTGAAATTCAGCTTGTTCTTACATTTCAGTTTGGATTAAACAAACTAAACATAATGTGTTATTGAGCTTGAGAGTTGCTGCTGGATGGATTTTGTTACCAGGCTACTTGTTTACCCCTGTCTCCGGTCTTTTGTGCTAAGCTAAACCGACTGTCTCCCGGCTGCAGCTTCATGTTTGGAGTGCAGACACGAGACCGGTGCTAATCTTCTCATCTAACTCTTGGCAAGGAAATAAATCAGTGTATTCCTTTCACTCATGGTCCGAAGAAATCCAGCTGATCTGTGCTCAATTCCAGTGAACCAGACACACCTCGATTACATGTTGGCACGAGAAACGACACACGGCACCATGAGCGTCTTTATAAATGATGCTAAATGGAGCACCAGCGAGGCTGCACATCTGGAGCGGTTTGCAGTGTGTGTGTGTTTGTACCAGGCGATAGGCGATACGGTGAGCGGCACACAGGATGTTCGCTCTGACTCCAGCCTCATCATCATCGCCGCCAACAGATGAATAGAGGGAAACAGATGCTGCCTTTGCCTTTCCTGCCTGCCACTTCCTATTACCTCCGCAGCGTGTGTGTTTATATCAGGTGTGTGTGTGTGTGCGCATAACACATTTTGACTTTCCTTTTCTGCTCTCGTCAGCAGTTGGAAGCGTGGATATGTGTGTGTGAGAGTGTGAGCCAGACCCTATTTTCCTGTTTCCATTTTTTAATCCTACCTCTCATCAGCTCAGCCAAATGTGTGTATGTGATGATTCTGACATGACCTCCTGCTTGGTGAATTACTTCTCGCTTTTATTCTCAAAGCAGGTCACCCGTGCACTGTGCTCTAAAACCTGACATCACTTCACTCAGTGCCATACGGTAATTTAAATAACCTCAATAGCACAGGAGCCAGTGGCATCAGCTGCTCTGTTTGAACATAGCCTTGTTTCAATGTAATTGTGAATTAAGTGGCTATTTCTGCACCACTAAATCGAAATGTTAACACCACGTAACCAGAAGAATTGACAAATCAAATGTTAGCTTGTTGATGTAAGACCAGTTAGAATGCAAAGGGAAAGGGGACGGGATTCTGCTGACACATCTGACCTGACTGGTCAGTTTTATGTTTACTTATAATGTAAACCGAGAGTCTACTTTTAAATGACATTTCCCCAAAAGACACAGTACACCTCAAATTACAAATGTTACGTCAATGCCGTGAGGCCAAAAGTATCAAATAAGGTTGGTTAGGTTGGCAATAATACAATAATTTGAAATTCAGTGTTGACATTACAGTTTCTGATCACATTGACAATCAGTTGCTTTGGCAGTTTGCAGGCTGGCTTAGTCTCTATGTCAACAGGGGTTAGATATGGGTTAGTATCAGTTTGCTTTTTTGTTCTGACTCTTAAAGGCTGGCACTTGATTGATTCATGCATAGCCAGGGCTGTTACTTTGGTCACCTCAAACCCAAATGTCGTAGTCCTGTGTTCACATAGTAGTCTCTCTCATATACTTGCGTAACTTTATTTGTGTGTTGTCATGCCAACACTTACGCGACTAATAATGGAGCCACATTTGAAGGGAATTAGTATGCTGTCACGACTGGGCGTGAAGCTGTAGTTCTTGCCAGAAGTGAAACTGAGACGCTTTGAGGTTAGCTCACCGTACTGCTCGCTGTGGTGCATGTACTATATCAGGTGCAGAGGGACTCTCCTCCACTTTCACCTGCAATGAAAGAATGTGATGGTAGATTAGCTTGATGGGCAGGATGTTAGGAAAGAGGAGGTAATCATTAACCCCAGAATTCCTCTCACATTTTCCTCCCGTCCAGAAGTGAAACTGTTATTAATTCTTCCCCATTCATATATCTGCACTCGCTGCCTGTATCTTTTTCTGATACTCTGCTAGTCGGGCATCATCTAGTATGAAACATATTTGGTAGGGTCACAGGTGCTAAATGATATTGTAAAAAAATATAAGTGGACACTACAGAAAAGGGCCAAAAGTTAGTATTAGGATGTAGCTGGAATATCAATCTCTGAGGTGTACATAGGCAAACATGCATCATGCTCTTGACTGTTGGTTTCAAGTTGAGTGTGGAATTATGTCCAAATTGGATAAATGTGCACCTCATGGTTTATGTTTGGTGTCATGTATGGACATACAACACAGACCCTGTGCTCTAAATTTAGTGAGTTGGTTTACAATGGTGTGTAGGTAGTGACGGTGATGGGTGTGTTACCCATCTCACTTTCGCACGCAGGAAAATGGAATTTGCCCCTCACGCTGCAATTTTTTTAGTAGCCTTTTTCCAAACCCAATCTAAGGGTTTACTGCAATTTATCAAAAATAACTGCGACTTTAAGTTTACATATCCTTTGGTTTGATTGTAACTACACAGTGTTTAGGAATTATAGCTGTTTCCTGTCAAACAGGAAGTGCCTATAAGAGTTTCTCAGTCGTTTGTTCTACCTTAAATAGATTGACTCATGCTACAGATACAGTATGTGCCTAATTTGGTGGAGACTGAATGAAAATTTGCAGAGGTGGGTGATGAAAACAAAGCTGCAAGAAGTTCTACAGAGACATAACTGGAGACGTCGGTACGGATAGACGAGTGTTAGACCAAGGAACGTAAGAGAAAATCATTTTGTGTTGATGCCTTTGTGAGGGACAAGACTAAGCGGGCAAAATGAGAGCAACAGTAACTTCTCTTCCACCGCAGCAGTAATAATAATAACACGTTGGGTGCCTTATATCCTTCAGCTCCCGGCAAGTCCTAAACAACAATTTATCTGATTCTTCAGGTGAAACAAAACATTTCTCATTACAACATATCCTCCTGGAAAAAGACGCTTGACGTACAACACTGATAACAGACCCTGGTCGATCATTATGCCTTAAAGAAGAGAGAGCGCTACAAACAGGAAGGTCCGGTTGATGTGTTTGGTGTGTTTTTGTGGCGTTAAGACCTGCATGAAATAAACACAAATCCTCACCGCAGGATAACAGTGTTTTTAGGGACTTAACGGAAATGTGAGAGAAACATCTGAATGTTAATGATTGACTGTAATGAGGGCTTTCTGTTTTGTTTCACAACAACCTCGGCTTAAAATAGATTTGGTTTCCTGTAAATCCAGTTAGAAAATACACATTGTAACAGTTTTAAATCTCCCAGGAGGAGGTTAAAGCTTAATGTTTCTCACACACCGGGTGCTGATTTCATAATCTGACGCGCTGAAACTGTGCGGTCGATGCGAGCAGAGGTATGTGACCCCGCGTGTCTGCCCCCACGTTTCTGGTCAGGTTTTGTAGTTTGTCTTTGATCCTGAACTAACAGGTCAAACTGTTGCAAGGTCAGAGAGTCCACTCAGTACATTCCACTCCTTTTAATAGGTCACTGCTGAAACACCTCGGACCGCAGAGGGAGATGGCGGATAAACAAAAATATTAGTTAAAAGGTTAAAAAAAAAAAGTTGTTGGAAAGGGAGAAGCGCTCACCTGCTCTTTTGTTTAACAAGCTGCAGTGTCAGGGATCCAAGTATCAGTGCGTTCTTGTTTCGATTCACACCCTCCCTCCATCTGCCGCAAATCCAGTTCACTGTGTTTTCTCTCCTGGCGTGAAAGATCGATACCGGCACTAAATCAAGCTCTCCTATCACCGCAGCGCAGATGAGCGTTAATGAACAGGGAGACACTTGGATTTCCAGGTCATAAATCAACAGAGGGGAATACAACGTAGCTCAACACAAGCAGTTGGGTCTCATCTGAACTCGTGTCAACATGAGCAAATCATTAAGATGCTGAAGACTGAAGCATGTGAAGTCAAAGATCAAGTCCTCATACCTTAGAGACTTAATCTGTGTTCAGACGTGGCAGGACTGCATTCAAAGTGAACGAAAAGAGAGGAATGTCCATCTTTCATGAGACTTTGAGCTCCTAATTTTATACACAAACAGATGAGAGGAAAAGGAGAGAGGCTGGAAAACAGCACAAGGATTTTCAGTTCCTGGTGGGTTCTGAAATTGGTCACAGTCTGAGTTGCCACACAAAGTGCATTTTCATTTGCATCTTCAGTTTGTGCCCAAAAGACCTGACTAGAAATACCAGAAATGTGGAAAAAATAAAATCTCTGTATTTTTGCTTTTGACAAAAGCAAAACAAAGTGCAATTGAAACAGACTTAGGGAATAAATCATGAGGCACACACTGGAGATCATGGTGGTGGTCCATGGAGAAAATGCTCTTTGGGATTTTCAAACAACAACCTCACCACAAAGTCCATTTAGTGGCTGTTTCAGAACTTTTGATCATGTGACATGATCTTCCTCAGCAGATGGCGTTTGCGTTGCCGTCACAGAACATTGGACATTCTGTCCTGGTTCTGGTCTTCTACTTCATGTTATCATCTTGGGTTTTTTTTAGATTTGGCTTCCAAAACCACAGTCCAATCATCCAAGCCAAGAGCGTGTTGTTTTGACATGAATATGGCAACACGGACGAGGAGTTCTGGTAGTACTTGGAGAAAAAAAAAATCTCAACTCCTGCAACAGCTGTCGACAATGATTGCTTTCCATAGACCACAGTCTGCAGTATTTAGCTCAACTATCCAGCCTGACCTCCTGGGCGATACGTCTGACAGAGCTATCACAACATCCCGCTACTTGCCTCCTCGCTTCTGGGAGAGAGCATTCCGTATTAACACGTTTGCAAGCTGCTCGGGGAAAACGCGATTATACCTAACGTCTGAACAGGAGACCGACGCTTTCATCTTTAGAGCACATCTGATCTGAGATAAAACCCAGCAGACATTTGAATTTCAAGGAGCATCAGAAATATAAGAAACAAAACATAACAAACTGTGAGAACTGTCAACACGCTCCGGCTCTGACTGATTTGGCAGAAGAAGCTCCAACACTGACTCAAGATAATTACATGATGAGTGCGGTTTTGGAAGCCTGATGAAAAAGTGAGTCATTATGCAGAAACGGGAACACTCACAAACACACAGAGGGATGTCGCCGCTCTCCAGCTTGAAGCAAAGCAGTGCTGCTAAATAAATAACAAAGTCCCCAATAAAGAGTAAAATATGAATATTTTATTAGTGCCAGCTATGTAAGACAATAAAAACATAGTCATTCTCATGCATTTATGCGTCAAGTGGAAAAATAGAACGAGTGCAGTCCAAAGTAACGTCGGATGGATTTGGGTCTGCACACGCACACACAGTTCTTAAACTAACTACAGAAACTAATCTATGGCAATCTGCTTCACTTCACATGATCTGCAGCTTTAATCCGTACAGGTTTACACAGGTGTTTTACCACAGTCCCCACATGACCTCTGCACTGATTTCATTCAGGTTCATTTCATCTAGTTACTTCTCTATGTCCCAGACCAAACAAGAGCACCTTTGCCAAACTAAGCAGAGGGGATTCATATCCAGTGTAAACACGCAGCGGGTTTTATCCCCTTCATGTGTTCGGCGTCAGATCAGCGTCGATTCCCTCACATTCCTGAAAGGGATGCTGATTTGATATTTGGAAGACAACTCCCTGAAAGAGAAGGAAAGGGAGGGAGACAAATATGTGAGTAACTTCAGAGAAGAAAAACAGGACAAATCCAGTAATAAGTTTCTCCAGAAATGAGAGGGTATTTTGTGCTTTTTGGTTAAATGGTGAAAAAAAAAGACCGGTAAAGCTGGTAAAGGTGGTGTATTTTCCAGCTAATTTCTTGGACATAATTACTTAAAAATTATCTGGTGTTTTTGTGTTACTTACTAAGATATTTCCATCAAAGGCCTACACAATTTGATAACAAGTATATGGGAAACGGAGAAAGTAATAACACAGCACACACACGTGATCTGAGCGCGACAAAGCTGTGACACTTCTCTAACATGGTTGACTTAATTTTAATGCATTTCTTTTATTTGTCTTAATACATATAACTTGGATATGTTAACTGTATATATTACAGTGGGGTCTCACACTTTTGGACCCTACTGTAAATTCAATAATTACCATATGGCAAAACAGCATAGTATTTTCCCACAGTTCATTTAGTTTTGGTTATTGAAATTCCTGTTAAACCTGGACTCAGATGCACATTCTCAGGAGCTCATTTTGCTAATCAGCCGGAACTGATACTCTGTTCTCCAGTCCCAATAAACCACAAACATTTAAACCATGCCTGAAACTGCCGAACCAATTCCACCAGTAAGAAAACAGCAGTGTGGAATCCCATACACATATCCTGAATGGAGATACACACATACTGAGTAGGTTTGGGTCAAAACAGATGAAGGCTCTGACATATTTCAGAGGCCGACTGCCTCCTTTTCCCTCCTCGTCCCTGTTTCTCTTCCCATTTTTCCACACTAAAACACTTGAGCGCTGAGCAGCCTCTGCAGCTCTTAAAGACAGAAAACAGGCCTCTGATCTTTACTGTCGGAGCTCTTTGACTCCGCACCGCCAGCCACTTATAGCACAGCCTGCCGTCAGTCCACAGGACGTAAACACCACTTCTGCTCCTCGGATTAAAATGTCTGACTTGTGCTGCGGTGCGACGGTGCGTGAGGGAGCACATGTGGCTGAGAGAGCGGCCATTCTGTCTGTGGGAGGAACTTTTGATTGAGATGGCGTTGTTTGGCCTGGTTTTCATTGTGCGTTGGACTCCTTGTGTGTGTGTGTGTGTGTGCAGTGATTACCCTGAGCAGGTTAGCTATGGTGGCTTTAGCTGCATGTGACTGGAGACAGACCCAGCCTGACGGTAAACAGCCATTCACTGTGGCCAGCCCTCAGTCTGGCCATCCTACAATACACGTCTATGGCGGACTTAACACTATGGTAATGGTGCTCCTCGATGCCGGCCCCCGCCACACAAGCGTATGGCCGGGTCTGTCGTTGCCACAAGTCTGTGGAGCAACGCGCGAGGTGGGCCCCACGCTATTCAGCCCACAAGCCTTTTAATGAACCTGAATAATCCAAGAGAAAGTCTGTGAAGAACAAAAAAGGTGTTTGCTGCATAAAAGGAAACCTCCAAGGAAGCAGAACGGCGCAGAAAATAACATACGGCTCAAACAAAACCCCAAAATGACCAGTTGGAGACTAATAAGCACTCTGCCACCCACATACAAGCCTTACTCAGAAATGAGAAAATAAAAGACACCTTTGTGACAAACTCAAAGAAATGGTCACGCACAGTCACCGGGGCAGGACCTGTTGAATTTGCATATGTGTGCATATGTTGGCGTGCAGTTTTCAGCTGTTTCCCTCAATTTTGTGTGGAAGCCTGCACTTGTAAATGCAAAATCCATCCATCCATGCTGTCATCTGTCTCCCATTAATCTCCATTAACTGGATTTTCAAGATAGAAGATCACAGTTCACAAGTTCAGCTGTGCCCCTGACTGGACTGGCTGTACACAGGTTAGCAGCAATTCATCAAATTGAATACATTGACTGTGATCCTCCTGTTTCCACGAAAAACTTCATCCAAAGTGCATCTTGAAGATGCACCTTGGATGAAGCTTTTCGTGGAAACACTGACTAGTTCCTGGGCTGTGGCAACCATTTGATAACGATCATAAAACACAGATGCGGTTCAGCCAGAGCTCTGCCAAGGTGAGAGCCACAGTTCCTGTCTGCTGTGCATCTGTCAAAAACATCCTTAAACCCGAGACCACCGAAGAAAAAACACTGCAGATAATATCATTCATGTCTATCGGGGGCTGTCGAAGTCAAACGAAGCACAGCGAGCCGTGGTGACATGTTGGGGCCTGACAGACAAGAGTTTTAGAGCACCAACACAGAGGTCCAATACAGAGGTCACTATACAGTCGTTTTACTCCCCTGTCATACAGCATTACTCATTTAATATGGTTTCCATTCATAAGGGGCCATGATGGAACTACTAAAACATTTAGACTGGGTGTCAAGTTGGGACCATGCTACAGTGGGGTGGGAATCATTTAGACTGAGGTGGCTGAGTAACAGTCAGGTGAACGGAGCTCTCTCTCTCTCTCTCTCTCTCTCTCTCTCTCACACACACACACACACACACACACACACACACACACTATCATGTGAAGTCTATTGTGTGCCTGGTACAGTAATGGGAAAGTGTTAGCCAGGTAACATCAGTCAGGTGAAGTGAGCTCAGGTTGCGTCTGTTTCTTAGAGGCTGTGGGAGAGTGCATGCACACATATAACCGGGGTGTATGAAAGGAAAGCAGCTACACACACACACACACACACACACAAAAAGATGCACCGCCTGCACATCACATACAAAAAAATACAAGCACACACACGTAAAGATATGCGCAGATAGGGGTGAGCAGCGCACACACACATACGCGCAGAGATCTGCACAAAGGGAATGATTATTACCTCTTTGCTCCAGCAGCCATACATCATGCATAATTTAAATTCAATTACACTGCAGGGAGAAGAAGAAAACTGTAGGGACTGCACCAGTAATACCATTTCCTTCGCTGTGACTCAGTGAGTCACACCAGCTTGGCTCGGGTTCTCAGCTCTTTCTTAGCGCAGAGATGCAGCGGTGGCCGAAGTGTGGCTGCAACAAGCCTGTCCATGCTTTACTGGGACAGGACTGCATCCGATGTGCTAGTTTTTGGTCGGTGGAGTAACTGTGGAGTCCATGAAATGTCCAAAGATAGTGAAAAAAAGTAACAGATGTTCACCAGTTTGTCATGCGAGCATGCTAACCGCTGAGGCTGATAAGAATGTATGCAGTGCCGCACTTTTGCCATGACAGGAAGCAGACATTTAGCATTTCTACTTACTGAATGACTTATGTTGGGGGTTTTCTATAAATCAGCTTAATTGTTCAATTTCACCTCTACATTTACACATCAATGCATTTTACCCAGAAATGTACAGACTGTCTCAAGCTTTAATAACATGACACTGGTTAGCTACATCATCTGGATACTTAAAGGCAGAAATGTGAAACACAAGAATGACTTAGAACGAGACACTCTTTACCTGCTAAGATACAATGAATTTACCAAGGATGACTACCTAACATCAGATGTCAGAGGTTCACCTCAGCTGCTGTCAACACAACAAATGACTGAGGAGAAACTGACTCGTTCTTCGCTCCTCTGTGAGGACGGGGAAGGGGAAGGGGGCTGGAATAGTAAACAACTGGGACGAGAAAGAGGAGGAAAGCTTTTTTAAAAAAAAATGTTTTCTCAAAGCTTCCCAACCTGGCCCACCTGTTTATTTATGTGGATCTGACAACTCGGTGACGGGCTCCTTTCCCAAATGAAGACAATAGACTCAGTCATTCACTACAGACCTTTACAGCCCCATTTCCCCCATCCTGTCCTCAGCAGGTGTTCGCAGTAAGACACAGCAGGTATCAGATACGATCTCAGATACAGGCTAAAGGAAGTACCAGGAAGTTACTAAAGACTTCTAGCATGACAGCTTATTTAAAGCGAGTGAAATAGATCAGGGTAGGAACAGCGTGAGATGGTCTCGCTGTCTCCACCGTCCCTTCACAGGATCTGTGTGATGGCAGTTTAATTCAAATTTGATACATCCCATGCTACATCTCTGGAGCTGTGGGCTTGACATCACAAGTAAGTTCAACTTTTACCTTCCTCACTGCTGCCACACATGGAGAAACATCCTTACATAAACACAGGGGGATGGGGG
Source organism: Psettodes erumei (assembly GCA_016785225.1). NCBI lineage: Eukaryota > Metazoa > Chordata > Actinopteri > Pleuronectiformes > Psettodidae > Psettodes > Psettodes erumei. The sequence goes on along the minus strand of JAFBJZ010000821.1, from coordinate 1,182,196 downwards.
CATTTTCATTAGCACATTCTTTCCTACATGAATCCTATTCATCGGATTTTGATGAAACTTTATCAACGCATTACGTGTTACGGACCTTTGTTATTCGTCATTCGAGAAAGGTTACAATGCTAACTTTCTCCCACCAGTCGGATCACGCTGCCATGTTCCTCAGAATGGAATCAACACAAAGGATGGTGTGGGGAGTATACCACCCTTGGAAGACACCTCAGGTATGGAGAAATATGAGCACTTGACAAATAAACAATCAACCAAACAAAACCTCCTAATTCCCTGTGCACCAGAGGACTTTGCGTTGTCTTGAAGGCCTTTTCTCTCTGACAGTCATTAACTTTGACCTTCTCCATTCACCGCGCTCACTAGCATTCCAGCTAACCCTTTCATCATGATGTCAGATAAGCGACAACCTGCGACATGCTTCTTGGTGAAATCCCAAGACCTATGCTTTTTTCCCCATTTTTTTTTTTTTTGTTATCAGAGCTGACGGTTGCCTTTTCGTACACTGGAAGGAAAACAGTGAACATACCCCAAAGAGCAATTTCTGCTCTATCTATTTAACTTATCACTTCCCTTCACCGCAGGTGTGGTGGGGGAACCCTTTCCATTCAGCTTTTACAAAAACACGTGGGTGTGGTCCATTCATGGTTCACTCACTTTTACATTTGTACCTGTTAAGCTTTTGTTCACCTTTCTAGGCAAACAGCAAGGCGTGGGCCTGAGCTGCCATTCACTTTTGCCGTACCTGTGCCTCGAGGCCGAGCCACTCAAAATTCAAACGTCACCTTAGAAATGTGTGGGCACATGCACAGGTTTTACTGTAATTACAGTATATGATAGGCATAATTAAGGTTTATCCAAAGTGGTCATGTTTTAATTGAATTAAAAAAAGCTGAGGTTTAAATCATTAGGAGGAATTAAAACTTCCCCATGAGCTATGTAATGATGACTTATTGGAGGAGCTGCAGTATAGCACGAGGTGAGTTTGGTTTGAACTGATAAATCAAAATATAAAAAAGAAGACTTTGCAACAAAAGTGGACATTTAAGACTACAAACTGTAGTTGATGTATGAGTGGAAACTACATGACAAGTTCAGCCAGAGTTGAAACAGCTAATTCCCCTATTGTGTTCCTCATGCAAACCTTTGGGGCTTAGGTTTAACGCTTTCTGAGAGTGCGTGTGTGTTTCTGCAGGGCTCGAGGCTGACTCTTTGATCAAACAAACACCCCGGTGTGGGATGTCATTGCGAGCCTTGCCTTCTTCACAAGTGTGTGACCTGAAGAATGTTATCATTCACATGGGCAAAGCCCGCCGCTGCTAAACACACACGCGGCACCGAACAACAGCCGGGCATCGCTGGGAAATCTGCGGTGATGTCATGAATGATTAAGGCTGGCGTGGTGTTGTGTGTCAAGCGAACGGCGAAGACAAATGCATACTTGCTGATACCTGAAAGAAACATTAGGACTAAATGGAGCAGTGATGATATGGACTGTTAGTAGCAGGTGAGCCTGACATGATTACTGCTTACTTGTTTTATGTCACAGGAGTAACAAGCAAGTTGAGACCAGACATAAACAAGTTTTAAGAAGGTATGTCTGTTGTGCCTGTCACATTGCGCAACTAGCTTTTTCATACAACTGAATTACCAGTGAGACACACTGGCTTTTTGAGAGCACAAATGAAAACACAAATACGTGCTATTACCTTGTTTTTCTCCAAACGTGTTTTAAAAGTGCATGCTGGATTTTGCATTTAATGCAAACTGAAAAAAAGGTTTTATGATCAAGACTGTGATTTCACTATCCCCTTTTCATACCGAAAGCAAAAGAAAGCGTGCATGAGGGACAGACAATAATTACACACTGGTCAGAATCTAGACTCAGTAATACAGTCTAATACAGCCTGTCTGCAATAACTCCCACCTTCATGCAGGTTGTAATGTTCAGCTTTTGTTCACACTGTGTTGAGAGAGCTGTTAATTCAACTCTATGGTCATGTTGGAGGCCACAGTTTGTGGTGCTGCTGAAATAAGCCACGTCACAATGGGATGTGTTTCTGATATTACGTCCAGCCCGTTTACATCAATGAGGGCAGGCCTAATTTTAGAAACTGTTATACTTAGTATAATGCAATACAATTCAACAGAGTCTCAAATTGTAACCTACAACTGAATCAACACCGCTCTAAAACAAAAGCTGCACTATATAACCTTCATCAAGTAGGATTTATTGCAAGGCTGTTGTATTTGACTCCTTTATCTAATTCCTCTTAATAAACTGGCAACTGAGTGCAAGACAATGTTGTGATCTATTTATCTATGACGATGTTCTGACAGTAATCCACATGCAGCGAACAATAAACATGAACTAAACTTGATGAGTCTGAAATGAAGTTCAGGAGGAAATGCACTGCACATGATGTCAAGTGAGGATCCATTTAGCACTATTTTTGGAGCTACACTTTTGTAAACAGGCTTTTATTTCCCCATCAATTGTATGCTGTGTAAGAGACTTATAATCATGAGATTATATAACTCAGTGACGACACATTCAGCGGGTTAATGCTTTTTATGTTAAACTACTGTACATTAAACAGCGATTAAAGCAGTGCCGGATTTGTTGTTTGTGGTTGCTGGGGAATGAAGGTGTCACTTGGCTGGTCTGAGCACCCAGCACTGCAGTAAGCTTCCCACTGACCCTTTGTTTCTTTAAATAGGACGAGCTGTGTGTGTTTGATCTGCCATCCGTCCTGCATCCTCACTACCCCGTTACATAACACCACTACACCTGCAACTGAACAATTCCCTTAACAACGGCTTACCTGAATGATTTAAACTCGGCCATTTGGCCATAACCTGGATTTGTTTTGCATCGAGTCTGATCACACGAACAGCTGGGATACAAACGCACAGGCTCTCATGTTGACTGTTGCTAATGTTTGTATGAACTGAGAGTGTGTGCACATGTCTGTGAAACATGTGTACACAAGCACACTCCCCCCCCCAGGGGAGAGGAGATGAGAGGTGAGTACAGGACAGGACTGTGGCTCCCACACTGCTGAACGTACAGCCAACAACACCAGTGGATCGGATGACAAGCTTCACACTCCACACACACACACACACACACACACACACACACACACACATCAGGCTTTCTTTTTCTCATACACTCCTCGCAGGCAGCAGGGGGTCACATATGTTCTGCTGCTCTAACATGAAAAACTAATGGCTCTACCTGTGTCAGTGACTTTATCCATTGATACCTGCTGTACATAACTTTTTCCAGCAGGAAAAATACACACACACATAGTCAGGTATTTCTTAGCGGAGGACTAAATTAAAAGCTGGTAGTAGTTGTAGTAAAACTTTGACCTTATGTATAATGTTTCTGTAAAAAGATGCAAATGAGAGAACATTTTTTGACACTTTTTTATGTCTGCGGAGGAGCAGAAGCTTCAGTGAACGTTTAAGTCACACACTTCATGTACATGATGTAAAAGTCAGGCGTGTTTCCACTGCAGCTCAACACATTTAACTTTAATCAATCCACCACATTCCACAATCCACATTTTTCTTTGGACTATTTTCTAAATGTTTCCACATAACAGGTGGATGCAGTTGTATTTACAGTGTCTGCAAAAGTTTGGAAAAAGTCCAGGCACAAACACATGCGACTAACAGCTAAAAGACAAGCTGCAAAAACATATAAGCGAGAAAACACACGCAACGAGGAACACTGCACGCGATGTGAAATCTTTATGCGAATGCACATTTGCGGTCAAGTGGAGAGGCCTGCGTGCATGTGACTGGCAGAATACTGGTTGAGCTGGTTACCTGGCACTGGTGTCAGTTATGATTAGCATCATGTTTCCCATCTGGAAAACATGTTTTCCTCCCTGCTCGCCTGTCCGTCACAATGCTGTCAACATGCACATACAGCATAGCACATGACGAAGATGACAGTTAATCAAACAGATTAAGCTGAAAACGCAAAATAATGATTGGGTGCAGATCTAAAGCAGAAAGAATGCACACTGGGCTGCTCAACAGGTTCAGGTCTGACAGCACGCGTGCACAGTAAAGTTAAAAAAATTTAAAAAAATAATCTCAGTCTAATGAGATTCTAACAAATAGATAAAACAATAGAAAAGCATCATGTCTCTGCTTGCTTTTTCTTTGGTAAATCAGTTTCAACGAATCTAGTCAATAATCAACAACTAGATTTATCACATACTTTCATCTTTTCCTGAAAGTCTCCCACGCTTACTGCACAACAGATATTAATCTCTGTCTCCCCCTCTTTTGGTTCCTGTACTTGAAATGAATTCTAAACAGTTCCCTCCCCTGAAGTGACCTCCTGCGTGAGACACAGAAAGAGGGAAACTCGTGTCAGGGCCTCCAGCAGGACAGATATTGTCCATCACCGTGGTGCTGAGGACTGGACAGCTTAGCTCATCTTCCTGTACATGCCCAGTCCTATTTCCTTTTTTCCCACACATGTGAGGAAGTGCGATTCACCGATGCGGTCACAAACCATTACTATATATTTCCAAAAAGACATGAAAGAACCACCTTCTTTCATGTCATGTTGTGTCAACCAGTGGAGGTATGCGTCGCTCCCATGAGATTCCTGGGAGGGACGTACTGTGCCGAAGGTGTGTGACTTACTAAACAGGAAACTACAGATCTATTTTAGTGCAGTGGCGTATCCACCCTGCCCTGCTGTAAAACTCGATGGAAAACACAACAGGGTGGCTTACCCATGTCAGACTCTGTCACTGACATGTACTCGTCTCATAAATTACAAAGACCATAAACACATCAGTGTTAGCCATTTACCATTAGTGTTTACACACGGGCATAAGACAACCCGGGGAGTCTGATAATCAGCTGAGAGCCTGGCTGCGGTTCACTGGGGCATGCGGGCGGGTGGAGCGCGGCAGTTGCGAGCTGGAGACGAGCTTTTGTTTGCGCCGTATCAAACGTGAAAATATTATGACTAGAAAATGAATGTCAGCGGACAATTATTTACCAGCCGTGTTCCAGCAACACCAGCATGACTGACAGATTTGAAGTTGCTTTTCAACGAGGCGCATGAATACAAGGATGTTTTTGTTCTAACCCTGGTGCTAGCTGCTCTGATAAAACGCTCCAGTTGTCACAATCAATGTCTTTGTCAGCCAAGGTTGGGGGTACAGTATACAGTATTATGTCTCTGCCTCTCACAAACATACACACATCTATATGAGCTACAACTTTAACACAAACTAAAGTCATGACACAGTTCTCACTGTGGTTTTTTGGACCATATACGTTGCTTAATATAGACTCTCTCTCTCAAAATGTTCCTTGTGGCATTACGTTTGCACACATTAAATCAAAGTTAGCTGCAGTGGGGAATAACGGATTGCAATTATGGGATAGGCCGTATTTTTTACAAATAAAATATCAACTTTTGTTTAGAAAATCTATGTTTGCTGAGAAAATAAGTCAATTGGTAGTTGCATCTATTTAGGATGATATGGATGTGGCTTGGAAACTACAGTAGGTTTGATATAGTTTGTCAAAGATCCTTATGTTCTGACATCTGTTCTTTCATCACTCTGTGTTAAAATAGCAACAAGATGAAAAGCAAATCTGTGCCACCTGATGTATAAATGATACTGGCCTTTTAACTGGAAACCACACACTACTTATAGTAAGATAGAAATATAAAAACATTTCTTTAAACTTAGATGATGCACAACAGCTCAGCCAGCTGGTCACATATGAAACATTTAAGTTAGCCAGCTCCTTGAAGTAAACCTGGAAGAAAAAATCCTGAAAAGAGAAACTACAGGCTTGCAACATTTGTTTTCTGTTTTAAAAAAAATTTTGCACATAAAATCATAGTACACGAAAGTATATTGATGTATGATGAGGATGAGTGTGAGATGCAGCACGGGCATGGATCAAATGTTTGACTGTACATGGAAACAAAACCCTTCTTATTAACCAACAGATGCTAATTAGCTCGCTTGGAGTCTCCCTGCCAAACAAAAGCTGACAGGAAACCACGCGTTTCTCCGGCAGTCTCTCGGATTGATCGGTGGGAAGATGTTTGATGTGGGGTGTCACCGTCTGTAAAATAAGCTCACTTCCTACGAGCGGATCCTCACGCCAGATTAACACGGACTTGCACGTTGCTCGTTTGATAGTGTGAAACTGGAGATGCTATGTGATGTGGTTTGCTCTGCTTAGCGCACTGACTTTGAGCCGGACCACAGCTTTCGTCTACATCCGTCATCAGTCAATAAAAGGGCTTATTTGGCAAGTTTGATCTCGTTAATTATCAGTCAGGGTCTCCCGACGTCCTGCCTACTGCGACAAGTTCCACTCAGAGCTCCAACAAAATGATTTGATATTACTGAGCAAAAGCAGATTTTAGACAGACGAAAATATATTTGATGTATTGATGGAAGAAGGAGCCATAGAAATGTTCCTCCCTTACAGTTGCAATTTGAAACTTCCTTTTAAGTCAAGTATGAGTGTTGAGATTATTCATGCTCGATAAATAGACAAATCCCATTAGACAGTGTACTTGTCAAAACAAATGCAGATGGGGACAGATTAGAGTTACAGAGATATGGGCTTGTAAACATCTGTTTTGACCTGCTTTTACAATCAGTACACACAACTATTGATTTATACGGCAGTTTTATTAACTGTTATGTGGTCCTTGGCTTAATCAGAGCGATGCAGGCATTAGTATGCAACACAAGCCATTTGCGGTTCAGTGTTGCATCACTCAAAAAAACCCCAACCTAAAATCACCTCAAGTGTTTGCAGATATAATCTAGGATTAATTTGTTTAGCACCGGCGGGTGGAGATTTAAATGAAAATGCCAAAGTTGCGTTGGAATTAAATTGTTAATTTTATGCCCTCTGGCTGTGTGGGTGCTACCTAACACCCACCACCGTCACCTCTTTCAAGGAACCTTCTATTCTTGTTGCCAAATCTATCATGTGGAATTAAAAAGCGTATATGAGGTACGGAGAGTGACTTGATGGGTGGAGCAGGTCCTGTCAGGGCTGCCTGCCCACTTGGCTTGTTCTGAACTTCTGACAGTGTGATGTGGGATTTTGTCCAGATCACACAGTTAAGTCTAGTTGACGGTGTCGGATAAAATTCATTTTGTGGGGCTGCGCAACTCACTTGATGAAGGCCATCCTGGGCGTGTCCTGCTGCTCGGGTCGCCCTCCGCTCTGAGAAGCACCGGATGATGGAGGGCTGAGGGCGGGATGGAGGACAGAGGAGGAAGAGTGGAGGACCGGAGCGACGAAGGGAGGATGGAGGAGGCGGGGGGAGGGGCCTGGTTTAACGGGTTCTTTCTGTTTCGGAGGAGACGGAGGGACTTGACTCTGACGCTGTGGTTACTATGATGACGGGCCGCCTTGCCTGCGGGTCCTGTGCCTGCCCTCTTGAAAGTTTGCTCCGATCTGGAAACAAAAACACACGTCTTTCTCGTCAATCCAAATAACCTTGCACATGGTGATAGTCACCAGTTAATTGTAGGGCAAGCACACAATTAATGAAGACTTCAGATCAAATTATAAATTGATTTATACAGTCTGAACCCAAATTAAAAAAAAACAGTTGCACTATTCAGTTTTTTCTTTACATTAGCTGTCGGTGGTACAGTGGGCCCTTGTTCTGGTAAAACTACGCCACTCCACCACCGGATGACACAGGAACCATTTGGCTGCTGAATAACAACATCTGTGCTCTTGAAACGTTTTATGAAATATACTTATTCTTCTTTTCTTGAGTAGCCGGAGCACCTTGCATTAACTTAAACAATAACTATCTTGTAGTTGCATCTGCACGGGTGGTTGGATAAAATGCATAAAGAAAGAAACAGCAGCAGCAAGAGGAGAACAATGCGTATCCCTCCATCACCACCTCCCCCCAAACTCTCAGATGGGATAACAAATCCATTTCAACAGTGTTGTGATCTTTATCCTCAGGTGCAGGCCAACCACCTGCATACTGCCTACTGCGTTACAGAGGAGGGGCGGGGGCCGTTCAGTGACCACACACAAGAGTACAGTACTTCTGTAAATATGCAATCAGGAAATGAGGAAAAACATGTACTGACAGCATGACTTTGAATTCACGATGATGCAATGATGCAGTCATTGTGGTACCTCCTCAGTTGCTGCAGAACTAGATACTTCAAATTCAGTTCAGTTACAGAGCATTCTGTTACACTGCGTCGGAAAATGTTGAAGTACTGTTAAGTCCCAGCAAATCTGGCAGGAGACCTCAGAGGCTTTTACACACCCAGCCGTTTTCTTTAAGCTGAGCCAGGGACATCAAGAACATCTCAAGCCTCACTTTGTGTCCTGTCCTACAGATACGAGTTATCAGCTGCCAAACTATCAGAGTGTACAGAGTGCCCGTGAACCCGCTGAGGCAGGAAGGAGATCAGGGGGACTTTCTGAGGGACAAATGCCGCAGAGGAGCGTAGAGCACTCCTGCTATTGTTTGACCGTTCTCCTCCTGCCGCTCGCTTCATGTTTTGTCTGCTGCTTTCTTCACAAATTCAACATGTCTGACGAATCACTCTGACAAAATTCCTCAGTGACAAACACATGGAGACAGCCAGGGTACTTAGACAATACAGTTCGGCAAGAGATATGTCACATTATCATGGTATAATGTCAAGTGACTGCAGTATTCAAGTAGTGTGACCCCTCAGGCTGACTGAGGGCACCAATCCCTGAACTTTGACCCCTCCAAAGCAAGAGCCACTTGGTCGAGTCTGATATGATCTGAGTCCTCGACGTGATTTCATTCTTTGATGTTTGCTGTGGGGGCCGTGTCAGCTCTCAAACCCCACTCCGACCTCTGAATACAAGGCAACGCAAATAGAATATTTATTCGTTAACAAGTACAGCATCGAAATAGCATTGAAAGTTTAAATAAATATGAGCTCTGCCTGGTTGGGCAGAACCCAGAGTAAAAACCACATTTAAATTAGTGATGAAAGACAAGACCGAGGTTTAAATCTTTATATGCCCAGGCAGGATTCACCCGGGATAAGTAACACAGCCAAATGTCTTGTATGACTACGGGAGGTAAACTGTAGACCTGCGGTTACAGTAGCTTGTTTATGTTTGTATATATCATATGTAAAAGAACCCAATGTGCCTGTTTCTTTGTCCTGGGAAAACTTGTGTTAATGATTTCAACTCTGTTAACGTGGACATTTTCAAGGACCGCATGCTGACTTTAAAATCTAGTAGACGGGAAAATGAACAAACAAAAACTGGATCGGGGTTTAATTATGCAAAGTTTTGCAACAAGTGTCTGCAGGGGATTTTTTTCATCACCACCTTCGTTTCCCAACATTTTTACATATTGGCTTTGAGTCCATCTGACTGACCTGCTGACCAGAAATCATTAATGATCTAACGCCCTTTTAGACATGCACCTTGTTGTGTAAATGTGCAGTCTCAAGAGTCCAGGTTTATTTTGCCAATTTATATTATATGTCAATTATTATTATTATGATTATTATTATTATGCCAATTTTTGATGATTTTTTGAGCATTCTGCCTTTTGCTGGCAGCTTTCAAACTGTCTGCAGATGCATGGTGTTCTTTGTTTCAGCACAAACTGGCAAGTCTGACTTATAATTTTGTCAGTCAACATAAAAAAATAGCAAGGAAGCAAAATTACAAGTAAAATGGCAAATCTTTAGTGGTACTTAGTGACTATACAACAGAAAGATATAAGAAATAAAGCTATTCTACAGTCAGTTTACATGAAAAGTCATTTTATCCCATAACGCCATATTCGGGCATTCACTGTGAGAAGAGGGAGCTCCACTGTCACTCCACCAACTGTGGCCATCAATAAAGGTTTCAACAGCAGAAACAAAATTTGAAAATCCATCAGTGACACAGGCTGTGACAAAGGAAAACATTCTTCTTCCTTTATTTCATTACTGTTCCAACTCAGAGCTGCTCTCAGCAGTGAGTCTGTGTCACAGCATCTATAACTGTCATAGTCCCACTCCCTCTTGAACACCAGGTGCCAAACAATGTGCGATCGCTGGAGCCCTATCATGACTGCGTCGAGCTGGAAGAAGCATTTCTGTAAAAGACGAAGACAAAAAGGCCTCACACAAAACTGCTCGCATTACTCCCTCCGACTTGTAACTCTGACTCTGAGATATTGAGAATTTTTGACAGTGTTAATTAGTAAAACTTGGTAAAAAGAACTGCTGACATGGTTTGCAAATGCACCATCACTTGTAGGAATATCAAAATAAAATCCACTATTAATACTACTATAATACTTTGGGTTCATTTTATAGACATTTGTTTCAGGTGACACAAACTGCTACAAATATGCAACACAACAAAAGTAGCTAATATAAGCTGTTCATCTGCTGTGACTACAGTGTTGCATATACATATGCAAGACGATGCGAGTTTTCAACACCTGACACAGCTTTGTCCAGTTCCGTCCTCGACCAGTAATTTGCCACCTAATTACAATAATCCCTCTGGTGACCCCTGATGACCTCGATGACCCGCAGCCTGGTTAAAAACAACCTAAACCACTTGACACAGGCTCTAAAGAGGTGAGGAATGACAAGTATGCTCGAATCACGGGCACATACACGTGCATGCGTACACACAGAGGAAAGTGCGGGCACACACACATCACTAACAGGAGAGTGACAGCCTCTTGTTGTGAGTCCTGTGCTTGTCAGAGGAAAAAAAAAACAACATAACAATGACAGGATTAGAAGTCTTTTGTGAAATTCTAAATGCTGCTGGAGCACCAGCTGGTTTTATTACAAAGAAACAAAACCTGAAGGCATCATGGAGTAGCCGAACTCTCAGCTGGTAAATAAACCGAGTTCCATAAAAGATGCAGATGTCACACACAGGATGTTACTGTCAGCATTCAGACAGATCCGCACATATAGATATGTTGGAGGTGAGTGTAGTGGATAAACAAAAGGGGACTTGTCTTTACAGCTGTTTTTATTTCATGTATTTGAATTACATTTGCATGATAATCCATGCAAGTTAAGAAAACAATTTTGGACATGCATGTGTAATGTGTGTTTGATGCACGTGCAAACTCTTTGTCTGCATACACACCTTCGTACATGTGGGAAAATCTAAAATATGGTACGGGCCAATTCCCAAAAAGGTGAAAAAAGTGTCTTGAATAAGCCCAATAAAATGAAGAGAACTATAAATGTGTGCAAATTTACCTATAAAAATGTCTCAACTTCAACAGCCTGCTGAGTGACAAAAAAAACCCTTAGGACAAAATGATACTCTCGGATTCCAGTTTGCAAGCAAAGGGTAACTTGCAGCCAGTGACACTACTGCAGGGGAAATAATAAGGGATTGACTCACTGTGGGAACTGAAGGGTTTTCTCTGGGTCTTTTTGGAGCAAAAAAATGGTAAATGGTATTGGTAAATTAAAGGACAACTATTAGCTCATTTCCAGCTCTTTAGTTGTATTCAAGGACTCTGCTAGCGGAGCTTAGCATGATTCACATTTTTAAAAAGTCCTTATTTATGTCAAGCAGCCTGTTATGCAGCCCTCAGTTGAGCCTCTGTCTTAAACAGGCAGTATTAGCAGTATCCTGATACGCAGTCACATCTAAATAACAAACACTTCATCATGAAAGGCTTCACAAGCAGGAGCGCAGGCATGTCGCGTTTGGTCTGCGTGCTTTAACCTTTGTCCTCACCTGTCAGCTTTCCCACAGGCAGCTGTATCTGCCGCAGCGACTTCCCCGCTGCTCCCCTGCACCACCGGTTGCTGGGCTCTGCTGCCCTGCTGGCTCCGCCTCCTGGACCTGATCTGAGGGTGGAGGAAATGCAGGGAGGGGTGAGATCAGAGACGCTGTAGATTTCTCTCTGACTAGAAATCAAATGATCGGGCACTCCATCATTGAGGAGAGGTGTGTCTTGTTTTGGTTCCTGAGCCAAAGCCCCCCAACCTCTTTGGTTTGTGTGGTTAACCAGAATCAGCATGGTGCTGTTGGAAGGATGCGTTTTAATCACTTTTTGGACACAGCCCAGTGCGTATGCGTGAGCTGGCAGTTTGGAGCTACACCTTGAGAGGATTACTTTTCAATCCCACTTACTTCTCTTGAAAAGAACAGCCCACCCCACATTTCATATGGACCCATGGATACTGCCATTGTAGGATGATGGAAGGGGGGGGCGCTTTAGAAATGTGATAAGAAGGAAACAAAAGCGCTTAGCTTGGCAGGACAGTTTGAAAATATCTATGAAGGCACTTTGTAATGCAGGGAGCAGCCTGTAACTCATCATTAGAAGAGGCAAACAAACTGTACTGCAGCCAGGCTGACAGAGAGTAATAACTCCAGTGATCTATGTATTCCTATCGATCACAGTAGCAACGACTTCATTACAAGGAGACAGGGCTGAGTCCTAATGAGTGTATGACACAAATGCCGCTGTAAAACCTCTGTGCAGAGCTGTGGTGCCACTGGACTGAACTACACTGGACCTCATGAAGAAGCTCCCTCCACTGAGTTATTAACACAGCAGAGTACCGCTGTCAGAGTATACCAGATATACCCTGACATCTCCTGTTCCTACCTCTACCCTCCGAAGTACAGCAACTACTACTGTTCTGGCAGCGCCAACACGAGCGCCTCAGCTTAACTGTTCAGGAAAAACCTCGTCACCAAATATTATGAAAACCCAGAGATAAGCTCTGTTGTGTCAAATGTGTTTTGCATCAGATGCTAACTTAGTGAGCACCGCTGCCCAGTCTGGGTTTAGCCGAAGGATTTGGCATCTAAATGGAGCTGTTAAAGCTCTGGTGGTCGGACACTTGGTCCTTTGTTCAAGGCTTTCACGCTGCTGGCTCTCACTGGATTCTGATTTCTTTACTGGCTAAGGGAAACCTCACGCTGCCGAGGGGAGAGAGCGTTTAAGTGAGCCTCCAGATGGCAGGCAGCGCAGACCAGCGTTCCAGAGAAGTGCAGCTGAGGTGAGAGGCCACAGCATAAAGGACAGATTGTAACAATACATTACTGCATGGCAAACACTGTTTGGCTATAAATCAAGGTTTGTGTTACTGCCACAATCACAAGGACAGAGAGAGAGAGGAAGAGAGAGAGAAAGAGCTCCTATTTTATTTCTTTTAGGCTAAGCGGTGCTCGTGCACGTGTTGGGTTGAAATTTGAAGGGCGGTGTGATTAATCATTAATTCTCTCAGCCAGTCACCAAGCAGATGTGCTGATGACACTGCATGACCACAATGAATCACCAAAAGGGAGTGAAGAAATATTGCTGTGTGGATGGATGTGTGGATTATATCACTTTCTTACCACTATCATTTCTGTCCTGTAAATATTATATTGTATATAATATTAGGCTATAGCCAGCAGCTGGTTAGCATAGCATAGCACAAAGACTGTAAACATGGGGAATCACCTAGTCTGTCAGAAGAGATGTGAAAATCATTTGCATGATTACATAAATCCAAGTCTTTTCCTGTCTTGCATCAACTGAATAGTTGTAGTAAAAGATATCAAAAGTTAAAACTGAAGTGCACATTTGCCAGACAAGCGGAATTAGAAAAATAAAGTCACAATATTCCAAAGGAGAGGAACACAACAGCAGGATCAGGTATTGCAGAGAATGTGTTACAGTATCCAGTATACTGTCCAAAGATTCAGAGACAGATGAAAAATGAAGTGTCATTCAATGGCTACACTGTACTAACACATCAAGTTTTACCTGAGCTTGTGTCAGTGAGGCAGAGGTCCGACTCCTGAAAACTCGTCCAGGTGCAGGACTACGCTGTCTGGGCTTGGCTTGTGTTTGTGAACTCTTCACTTCAGCCCTCTGTCTGCCCATCGGGTCCAGCAGGTACCGCTGGGCCAGACGCATCACCCGGGTCAGGACACTTTTAGCCCCAGCAACTGGGTCTTTGTGTACAAAAAAAATATTCAGAATCTTTTTGTGTGTTTCAAGGCCCTATAATGTAGAGGATGTCATTTTAGGTGGTATAAAAACACAAATACTCTAACTTATTATCCCCACATCCTCATTTTGCACATCCAAGGCCTGAGCACCACTCAATTACAAAATCCCCAGGCCAACCCTGTGATGATACTGTGCTACATGTTGGAGGAACAAAATAAGTTATCATTCCATTACAGGCATACCCCGACTGACATGCTTTTGTGTGTGCATATGTGTGTTTTGGTCAGTGAATGTGTCCTTGTTATACACAAATGAATGTTATCAGTAGCTCACCATATTTACTCAGGGGGAAGAAGCTGCCTGCTTAGGCAGGCTGTGAACACAAAGGCCCACTTATACAATGTACTGTCTGTGTTTGTGTGCAAGCACGCTTGTGCATACAGTCATCGACACAGACTGTGAAGCTGTGTCTCATGTTTATATCACAAAGCGGGTGTGAGATTTAAACAGTGATTGACTGTGCATTTGGTACTGAAAAGAGAAGCTTATATGCTTTACCATCGATAACATGAAGGGAATTTACCACTCATTTAGCAATGTGACATTTTCCGCTAACTCCCAGCTTCATCATATTCATCATCATTATTACCGTTCTCTACAAAGACAAGTAGTGCATTGTCCTTTTTTTTTTTTTTTACAAAGAACATTAATGTAAATGTGGTCCTGAAGCCTTGCTGTTGCTGACTGTATACAGTCATGAAAATGTTTGCCATCACTCTGGTGGTGCTCGAGGAATGGTCCAGTGAATTCGGAACACCATCATTAGGCTTCATCCTCTGAAGACCATAAATATCTGTACAAAATGTCATGGCAACTCATCAAAATTAGAGACAATTTAGCCTGTACCAAAGTGTCGGACCAACTAATGGACCAACATTGCCATCCTCAGAGCCAAGCTGTTATTATTTCTAAAATAATTTTTGAGTATTTGGATATTGAAATTCTATTTTCTATTTTGCAGAGAACAAAATCTACAAAAATATGTGCAACATCAGCACAGCAACTGAGGCCAAGTCAAAATGATCCCTGCAAAAAGCAATTTCACTTAAACGACTTAGTGGTTTAAAAATGGTTAACAATGCTGCACAGTTGGCTGTACTCTACTTATGTGACAGAGCCAGTGTAATTTGCCAAGTGATATAAGTGCAACAGTCTTGCTCTGACAAAAAAAAAAAAATGTCTTGAGGCAACTCTGCAGAAGGTATACATACTGTGTGTTTTGATGAGGGGCGTCCTCAAGTGTTCTGGCAAAAGTGGAAGCATGTGCTTGTTGCACTTGCCTCAGGTTAACGTACTGTTCAAGATCTAAAGTCTTTAGGTTATCCGATTACACACAGTTTAGCTAAAATATTACCGGGGAATATGTTGTAACGGATTATGATTTACTACAACTGTTTCTGGCAGGCTTGTACTTGTCAACCTTGTGCATATGACTCCCGCCCTATAATGAACCTGCTGAATTCATAGTGATTTAGTACCACTGACAGCTTTCTTCCTCTATTAGCAGCGACCATTCACCAGTCAGACTGAGATATACGGATGTGAGAGGTCTAGGCCTGTTGTGTAGACCAATGTTGTAGTAACACACATGAAAAACAGGATGAGACACTTGTTAAAAATGCAGTCATACACAATACACACGCTCACCTTTCTCATAGTTTTTTTCTCCCTCTGCTGGTGCGGATACATTTTCTTCCTCTTTACGTCCTTCTTGGCTGGACGTTGTGGCCTTCTGCTTATCACACTGTTCTGAAAATGAGACAATAAAAAATATTTAATGCACGGTATTATGGTTTGCACTATTAGGTGCGCAGGAGCATTATCTCAGCTGCATTTGGAATGTGTCTTCTTTTGGTTGTATGACATAATTTTACTGCCAGCTTTGAGTGTTACACTGTACGTCTAGTCATCCTCTAAGATGTAAGTACTGTACCTATAAATTAATCAAAGCTGTATTTCTATTCAATGTCACTCAGCAAATGTATGTGTGTGTATCCCAACAGCATACCAAATGCAATTCCTTCATGATAAAACATTTGCTACACAGATTTTTTTTTTTTTAAATATTGTTGACAGCCTTCCTTTGCTGATGCAGATCTTCTTCAAGTCGCCTCCTCCTGTCTGTCAGTGCAACAATATGAAGCCATTGGCAGGAATGTGTTTCACGCCACCAGCAAAAACAACAGAATGTGGACTCATGCAACACAAGTATGCCCAATGTTGTTATTGCCAAGGTGCCAGTGGCTGCACAGAGCAATACTAATGTATAAAAACAGAACGTGGGGGAAAAATGGTGGTCACGTGGTCATTACTACTTTATTCAGAAGTGGTATGTGGGTGGCTGTGGTTCAGGAGGTAGAGCAGAAATCAGCCTGTATAAATGTGTTAGAATGGCTGAATCTGGTCAATAAGATAGAAAAGCACTATATAAATCTGCTAAATGTCTCAGTGCACAGCAACTGTTTTATACAGTAAAAGTGCTCATCAATCTTATTATTATTATTGCAGTTAGATTGATTGATGTTGCTCTCATGTCTGCCTGTTCAGTGTGAAGCTGGAGCCAGCAGTTGGTTTGGTTAGCTTAGCTCAGCGCAAAGACTGGAAACAGGTGTTAACAGCTAGCTTGACTCTGTACAAAGCTAACAAAATCCACCTATCACCACCTCTAAAGAAGGTAATGATCCTAATTCCCCATTCTTACATACAGTAGCTATTCAATAACACCCTGCTGCAGTAGGTACAACAGAGAGATTTGCTCTCTGGTTAGTTAGGTTTTATACTACAGTTCAGAATTGTCTTTATCCATTACAGTTAGGCTATTTATCTCTTTGCCATTTATGTCCCTTCGCTAAAATTTAACTAGTCATTCAGTGAACCAGAGCTCACAATGGGCCAATCAATTGTTTTTGAAAAAGCCTCTAGTGCACTTTCTTTCACTTACATGTTCAGTTATTCAGATTGTGCCCGAGTAGGGCTGGGACTCAGGTCAGTGTGTGGGTTTGGTCATGTCGGAGGGCAGGGGGGACGCTGACATCCAATTCTTCTTGTGTATATCAGTTTTTAACACAAGCTTAGGATAAGGATAAGGAGTCTGCCAAACAGGAAGAGCCAGTGATAAAGTGCAGTGTCTCCCGGTCTAGTGCGAGGTCTTTGTAGAGTCCTGAGTAGGGTTATCTTTGATGTTAAAACAACTCCATTTCCCAGACACACCCTCCCTCCGCCCCCACTCCTATAGCCCATGGCTCTCTCCCTCTGCCTCACTTCTCTCTCCTTCCTTCCCTCCCTCAGATCTATCTCAATCACTGTCAGACATCGGTTAAGGAGAGGTTCCCTTCCACAGCCAAATGCCAACTTCAAAACACTGACGTGTCACAGCGTGTCTCCTGTTAGCCACCCAGGCACTAACTGGATAGGAACATATGGCATTAGCTCATCCGCTCTTGGAAACAAATTAAGGTGAGGAATTAGAAATGTACTGCAGGTGTGACGTAACCTGTAGCCTCTGTATACATATGTACACATTTAATCCTCTCACGGTTCCAGTCTTTTCTTGGGAGATTGGTGAAAAACCCAAACAATTTATCATATATTACTTTCATACTATAGGTTTGTTGTGTATCCTGAAGTTTAACTGATGGAAAGTAAGACTCAACATATATGGAATGTGACAAGCCATAACTAAAGGGAGCTCAAGTAATACCTTCATTATAGTTATATAGACAAAATACTAAATAGCTACACAAGTTATAAAAATAAACATCAAAGTTAAACTACTGTGTGTATACTGTGAATACAATTCAAAGGACCAATATAGTAAAATGTGTATACAGGCAAACAAACACACACTACAGATGCATTCACACTGGTGAGCTCACCTGCAGTTTCTGTATGACTCAGTGTAGTAATAAGAAGGTCTGAATGACTGTGTGTAATTTATTGCAGAAACTAGACCTCTTGTGCAGGTATTTTTACGCTCTGTTTCATTCATTTTCAAAGAATTTCCCAGTCTGGGATCAATAAAGTAAATCTATCTATCTATTCTCACAAAAGTCTTAGTTCAAATACTTTTGGGAAACTACATTACACAGGTATCTGTTTAAAAATTGCTAATTATATATAAAAATTATATACTTTTTATAACCATATATAATATTACATCTTTAAATTTTATCACTTGCCAAAGTTCATTACCTTAAATTTAACATGTCACACATGGTGAATATATGTTACACATGTGGTCATGTGTTTGGTCATAATGTGAGTCTGCCAGTGCCCCGTTTCTTTACAACCTGTGGTTGGCTCACACATTTGCCGGGCTAAATTCTTTGCATCAAAATGGAAGGATGAATGTTGGTTTAGGTAGTTAAACAGTAGAAAGAGAAAGGACATAAGTCAGATCATTTCAGACAGACACCAGTCTGAATTTTTTTTTCATGCTCTACTTCACAGTGTACTGACTTCTGAAACAGTCTCCTTTACTTTGAGAAATCCAATAAAAAAAATTACGAAAACAAGCTGTTTAAATTCATTATAATTTAACAGAAATGGGCTCAGGATGAAAGAAATTGCTCCAAATGAATTAATCTTGGATCTTGTTCCGCCTTAATTGCTGTACACTGTAACATAACCAGCCTGGCCTTTACCTGGTAATTCCAAACAAACCGCAGCTTGTTGCAGCACAGGCTGCTCTGCCACACTGAGGTGAGCCACTGAACTGAAAAGATTGAGTAACACAGCTTCACTGTGTGGAATGGCAAAATGTATCTATCTTTTGAAAATTACAGACTTTTAACTTGATACTATAGGACAAATACAGTGCCAAGAGTCTGCAGATGCCTGGTTTTCTGGATTAACTGGTCGTAACGTGTGATCTGATCTGTGCAACAAGTATAGACAAACACAGTATGCCTAAGCTAATGACACATGAACAGCTAGAATTGTTTGTGTCTGCACTGAACGCCCATTAAAGTCACAGGCCATGTTCTGGGCCACGTTCTCAGGCTGTCTGTGTGAATGCATCTCTGAGCTCATTCCACAGCTTTGCTATCGGGTTAAGGTCTGGGCTCTGACTCCAAAAAGGGGGATTTTCCTTTATTTGAAGTCATTTTGTAGTAGATCTACTACAGTGTTTATGGTCATTGTCCTGCTGCATCACTCAGCTTTTACCGGGCTCCAGCTTGTGGGCAGGCACCCTGACATTATCCTCAAAGACACTGTCATAACCTCTGGGATTAATCTTCCCCTCGATGATGGAAGGCTGTCCAGACCCAGAGGCAGTAAAGCAGCCCCAAACCATGATCCCTCCACTGTGCTTCACCGCTGGGATGATGTTTTTGAATGATGTATTCTATGTGGCCAAGAGCAATACAATGATGTGCGTGTTAGTAATTATAATAGGTTGTGTTTGCTAGATAAAGATCTGACCATATTTCAAAGCTAATGATGTTTTCACAATCATTAACAGGGCAATATACCAGAGGCTTACCTCTGACACCCACCAGACAATCAAATAAGTCTCCCAAAGAAGAGCCTCAGCCTCTCACTTTAAACAGCTGATGCCAAAATAAAGGTTTAGACTAATGCGATAATGACAGATGCCAAAACACACACATACTGTGCAGACACACATACACACACCCTCTTCTCATATAATACAGTAATGACAGAGCTGAAAACATATTGGCAAAGCCATTAACAATACAACATCACGTGTTCTAATTCAGACGGCAACGGTGGATGAGACTTAATATCCCACATAATACATAAAGGTGAGCGTGCTTAAAATAGATATATTTATATATCTAAAGTTTTAGCCAAGATAGGAAGTGAGCTGGGAAGGGGGCATGTTTGTCATTAATGTCATGGAAATCAGTAAATATCACATAAATAATAAGTAAAATATCAACTATATTTGGACAAAACTTGGCAAATCACCTGACTTGTTGCTGAACGACAAAACTAAAACTTGTCCAATACATTTCAAAAATCCAAAATTTGCTGACATTCCCGTCAGCCTCAGGTGTACTGTGTGTCAAGCTGTAATTAGAAAATGCTAGCATGCTAACAAGCTAAACTAAGACGTCGAACATCGTAAACATTCTGACTGCTAAACACCAGGATGTTAGCATTTAGCTCAAAGCACCACTGTATGGAAGTGCAGTCACAGAGCCTTTTAGCGTGACTGGGGACCCTTCGTCTGGTTTATTTAAAGAGGAACAATCTACAGTCACTTTATGACAACTGTCAACTGATCCTGGTCCCAGTCTGCACTTCAACATCAGCTTAGCTACGAGTAAGCTAGCAGTTCAAATGGCTCTGAATTTCTATTCTTGAACTGATTACAGCTCATCAATACACTCTATGACCAGCTGCCATCAGGCCACCACATGGTGTAAACATGTAATCATAATACAGACAGCACACAGTGTACGTAGCTAAGTAAAAAACAAAACAAAACAAAACCAAGGTCAACTGTATCATTTCCTTGCAGCTATAAACTTAGGTAATATAACGGCTGGCCTCAATGTCTGTTTTAAGTCACACCCGGCATACCCATGCGTGTACACAAACATACAATGCATGCAAGTCTATGACAACAAATTACATGACACAAACACGGTGATGTGGTGACATAAAGCTAATAAACTTAAACATATGGTTTCCCCTCTGAAACACAAAAGTGGTTGGGAATGTTGGTGCTGGTGAGCTCAGCTCTGGGGTTTCTCTGTGACTCAGGGATATAATGAGAAGGTATGAATGACAGTGTGTGTTTTACTGCCCACTCTCTCTCTCTCTCTCTCTCTCAGCTTTTTTTTTTACCCATCTCTCCCTCTCTCTTTCCCCTCCCTCTGTCAAAGTCAGTTTCCGATGACAGAGTACTCTGCTGATTCCTCACTGTCCAGGAATTAATGCTGATGACACGCGGCCCTTTGAAGGTTGTGTTTTGGTGTATTTGAAGCGCCTGCTGTCCTCTGGGAGTTGGTGGGGTCGGCACACCTGTAGCCGGGATTGAATAAGCTGTAATGTAAGGCTGGGCTCAGCAGATCCTGTAGCCTGGGAGCTCACTGACACTGTTCACTGGCAGCTTTGAAGTGCTGATTATTTGGGGGGGGCAGAAAAGCTAAGTAATGGACAGAAAATCTCTTGAGGAAGGAATTCAGAAGCTAAAGCTGAAGACAAATGAAATATTCTACTGCTATAATAGCTGAAGAATGCAGAAGAAAGGACAAAGGAAGAAATGGATTGCATTCACACCAAATGCATTTGTAACTCAAATGTGACACTGGAAAATGAGACCCTCTGCTCTCCTAGAGAAACCATTTATATAGAATGGAAATGTAATCTGAGCTGAAGACAAAAGACAAGACAGAAAACACAGGGTTTTGTAGGAACAAATGTGTTAGGCAGCAGTTATTGAGATTAGAATACGTTGTGTAACATAATGACCCAAGGGCAAACCACAATTTGGGCTGATGTCCCTGTTCAGCCTTTTTGTGTATTCCTCACTGTAATAAACACCACAGAAGGTTCATCATGCTGATCTCAGGTTATATGGACTGAAATGAGATTGGTTTGCCACCAGCCTGGCCTCAGAAAACATCTCTTCAGGGCGACAAAAGACAATACTGGTAACAAATGATGCTGCTTTGAGTGAATACTATGGATTTGATGAAACACTGGGTTCATGATTGAGTTAGAAAACATGACATTTTTATCACATTTAATGTTAAGCTTCCAGCATTAAAATGAGCAGGGGCATATCCTCAGCAAATGCCACATATTTACTGCTTGAGCCACTGTTTAAACCTTTATCTGAAAACTCAACCGATAGCAAGACGAAAAGCGTCGCAATATCAGGAAAAAGTGTTTCCAAGCGAGTGCTTACAGCTTGGAGAAGTCCAGGCAAACAGCTCAATAAGTCAGGTAGTCATATGAGAAGGAGCTGCTCTCCCGCAGGTCAGGCTATACGTTAAAGTTAGTTTCATATTCCCCGACTGCTTCACCCAACAAAGTCTGCACAGGCCTGAAAGTGAGTCTAACCAGCTGGATCAGTGCAGTCAATGACTGTGAGATTCAACAGTCATTTTAAAGAGCTAATAAGTGCATACTTAGCTTTATTAAAAAATAAACCCATGACATTGTGAAATCCTTGATCTGAGCAGCACAGCTCCACGGAAAATCTTACTCAGCTCTTGTTTTAGTTTTACGGCCACAGCCTTTCTGTTTGATTTACTTTCATCACCCTTGTTTCTAGCAGCAGCAGGCGGCTGTGTTTAGCAGAAGAAAAGCTCCCATAAACTGACTCGGCGCTACATGCCAAACAGCAGAGAGACAAAGCTGAGGGAAAGCTGCTGAGCAGAGAGTTAAAAGGAGAGCGGATATTGTGCTAACGTTCAGAGGCATTAATCAAAATGAGCGCTAATGTTGGAACGCGTTTGCTGGATGTGTACATAGGCAACTGTTTGATTACACTTTCAGCATGACAACATTTTAAGGTGATGATATGTAACCATTGTGTGTGTACAGCTTGTTTGCCTGCCAACAGGTGGAAAATGTAAGAATCAATGAATGCAACAACAACATAAAGCAGGATTTGTGTGTGTATGTATTGGCATGACCGAACTCGGTGAAAGATGTGAACAGCACTACGCTGACGGCAGATTCTGTTAACACCTGAATCCCCGTCTGAGGCGTCATCAGCTTACTGCTGTAGTCTACCACTGTTAAACTGGAGGACATAATCTCTTGGTGACAGCTCACCAAACTTTGTTGTTATTTCACCCTACTGGTCAGGACCATGATAAATCTCTAGCCACTGCACACGGCACAAAGAACTGCTTAATCTTTTACTCCAGGGTACAGTATGCAGAAAGGAGAAACAATTACAAAAACAGACAAGTAGAAGGAGATGGAGAGGAGGTGAGAATGAGGAGATGAGATTTTTCTCCTCTGAGAAAAATGGTACGATATCACCCAGGGGTCTTGTGCGTCCTACGTGCGAGATAAACCGATAACTTGACAAAAGGAAAAATTAGCAGGACTCTTTTGAGCAAGATAATTACACAGGGACTCTTACTCAAATATCCATCAGATAAGACTGATTAGACTGGGATCAGTCAACCTTTGTCACACACTCACTAATACCAGCATGCACACTCATCTATTTTGCTTTTTAAATGAAGAATTTCAGTAATTCCCGACAATTCACTGTCTGTGCATGCCAGTTGTGTTTCAATGCCTGCTGCCACAACTTAATATTTGTTTTTATATTCAGTCGGTCTTAACAAGGTTCGAGGATGCGGGCAGGAGGCGAGAACACAGCTATTCTATCAGTCGAACTCATCACTAACATCAAAGTTGTTTACAGCTTAAAGCCCTCAGCAGCCGTCCGCTGATTCCTCCAAACTCACAGAGGTTAGATAAAGGGTATGACAATACAATCAGCACGTAGTATCTGATGTGACTGGAGGGAAAGAAGTGACTGAGTAAGTTTGGGTTGTTGCTTTATTGGATGTGTTAAATCACCAGACAGTGATGACTCATTACAATAGGAGCGGAGACTGTCAGTTGAATTAAAAATGAACATTCATGCAGCAGTTTGACAGTAATGGATGTTTTTTTTGGGGGGGGTTGTCTATACAACTAATCCAAGGGGTGTATTTATCCTTTACTGCAGCGGAAAGACATGCAGAAAGGGTAAAACATAAGCAACAACACAAGGGAGGACGAAGACAATAGAGAAGGAAGATGAAATATAAAGGCAGAGATCAGGAGTGAGGAAGGGGATTTCCAGGAGGCCACAGTCCACTTACAGAGAAAAACAAAAAGAATTCCCCGAAGACAGCTCTCTTTTCTCCATGCCACTAGTTGTTTAGGCTCACAACGCCAGCGTATCATACGTAAACACCTCCAAGGAAAAGACTTAGTAAAAGCATATGCAATCAGACACTGCATGCATGTATTAGACGTGGCCATAAATGTGGAAATCTGGACTTAAACCCCCTTTTAATGACTGAATCCACTAATGAGCACTGCTATATCCCAGATAATTATTCAAAATAAAATGATTTGTAAACCTGTCATGCAACTATGAAGATGATGAAGATGCAAGATATTATAAATGACTAAGATAGAAAATATGATCAAATATGACTTCTCACGATGAACAGGGCCCATCATGAGTTTAACTCTTCACTTGAATCCTGCAGGCACTCACAATCCCTAGTCTGGCCTGGTGAGCATCAGACCACAGAAATGCTCAATCATCACTCATAATTATGTGAAAGAATTCAAAATGATTTTGTTCAAACTGCTTGCAAATGTCCTCAGGCAGAGCAAACACACACAAACAGAATTATGGTAAAACCCCCACATGCACGCCTGTCACTACAGTCTGGGTTTGTTATAATATTTTAGTACCGAAGGGGATCGACATCACATCTCACGGTCTGTTTATCTCCCTTAATCAGATAGCAGACAGCATCTTAATTATTCCTGCTGTCTGATTACTGTGTGCGTGAAACTGACAGACAGGAAAAGCTCCCCGAGGAGCTCGGTATTAATCGGAGGTTGGGAGCGCACGCAGCAGTCAATGTGCCTGATGACAATCGGAAGCAAAACACAAGGGGTGCACATGCACAAACTCAGTCGCTCACACGCACAAAGAAGCGAGAGGTCCCTTTAGTGTGCTGGCAAATCAATGGCTGAGGAGTGAGAAGGCCATGGGGCATGGGTCGGAGAACAGAAGGAGCAGGGAGGGAGAAGGAAAAGAAGACGGACAAGGCAGTCGATTCAGAGGTGGGCATCAGCAAGGAGAATGCTAATTTAATCTGGCAGCACATCATGATCAGCATTAGTTCCAACTGTCTGACAACGATATGAAATAAATAAAACGGAGAATATCTAAAATCTTTGCTGCCCAACTTAGTTCTCTTAAGATCTGCATGAAAATCAAACCCCGTTTTTGAAACTGCTTTTGATTTTAGTACTGAAATCTTAAGGATTATAAAGGCAACTGAAAATACATCCTTATTTGTACACTTCAAATACAAGCACAGAACACGTGAAAATTGAGAAATTGGAAGCGCAAAACTGAGACAAAGGGCTTAACGGTGGAACAGAGAAGAGGAATCAAAAGAGAGAAAAGGACGGGGATGGAAGGAGGGATGTTGGAGAAAGGAGGAGAGAAGGGACAGAAGATAAGCAGATAATAGAAGGGAGTGGGCCTGCTTGCCCCTGATCCCCACTGACCTGTGAGTTTTGACCCCTACCACACCCTGTCATTCAGAGCCTGCCTCCTAATGTGCCTAAAGGCCTACTGCGAGGTCACAGTTCACTCCCAGAGGGCAAAGGTCCAACGTGGGCTCTCAGGGCCGGGGTACATGAAGTTGGGCTCTGAGCAATAAGTAACACGAAATGCGAGGCAGGGTAGGAGAACTGCTGACATCACCATAGCTTCAAGAGAAAGAAAGTCAAAGAGGAGGGAGAGAAGGACTGAGGGATAAATTGAGGGAAGGGGAGGAGATGGGGAGCACAAAAAAAAGAACCAGAACAACCAGATCTCTGCTCTCTATCCTGCAATTTCAGCTGACAGAACTAAAATGATGAGGAAGCTAAACAGAGTCCGGGCCTTCTAATTTAAACTCCGCAAGTTGAATATTTCATCGTGTCATTTTTATGGTGATGGATAAACACAGCTGACATTAAATTCTTTGTTTTTGTGATTGCCTTTCAGACCCTCCAATTTCTCTGTGGGGTCAGTGTGTGTGTGTTTGCAATTCGTGAGATTGGCTTCTTGCGTGCAACCATTCAAACATGTGGGCATGACTACTGGATGACTAGTCCACTTACGTTTTGGAGCTGTCATCATTCTTTTTCCTCTCATGGCCAGCTGTGACAGCGTTTGCTGGTATTGTTTTCACCTTGTGTGTCTCAGGGTGAGTCTGTGTGTGCGTGTGTGTGTGTGTGTTTGTGCTGCAGCACCACATGAAAATCTGGTCCACACTTTGTGGAAACGGTGACAACACCATTCCCTTCCTATCTTGGCTTATGTACAGTATATGGATCAGGCAGAGAGTACTAACTTACTGACTCGGTGTCTTGCACTTTATAATGCTTCTGTTTATGCAAAGCACAGGAACAGAGGTAGATATTAGAAAAACAAATGTTTCCTGCACAGTTTGGACAAAGAGAAAGGAGACATGCCCTGAGGGTTTTGGCAACGGAGATGGAGCATGTAGTCTTTGCTGGAGCAAGCAAGGTCAGGTTAAAATCAAAGGTCAGAGTAAATTGGCCTAAGTTGGGAGCAGGAGTGACCACACACAAACGAGCAGATTACAGGGGAGGCGATAAACGGTGTTTCACGGGTCAGAATGTAGAGTTTATGACCCTCGGAAACAGAGAGAGCGTTCTACCTTTTAACTCTACTGTTGGCACCCTGAGGCTTGAGCCGAGGGGTCACGGACACACACAGATGCACAGGTCACGGCGACTGACGCAAAAACAGTATCCAAAATGACACGCTCTTTTCAGTTGGGCTGAGGTTATTCACTTTCTTGACAGCGTGAAGCTTGTCAGGGCTCCTTGAGAGCCTTTCAATCAACTGCCTCGACATCAAAGTAAAGAGTACAGTGTGAGTGAAGGCAACTGCTTCCACGAAATAAATGACTGTCAACATTCTGTTAAAGGTATGATAATGAGTCAGTAAACCTATTCAAATGGAGATTAATTTCTTCAGTCAATCTTAACTTGTCACAATAGATCTAAACTATTGATCAGATAGTGGAAGTCACATTGGCTATATACTGAATTCTCAGTTTATTGGGTCCAATAAGCCAAAACTAATTTTAGAGGCTGCAGTTTGTGTTGCCAAAGGGGTTTTCTGTTATTTTATCATCCTATTTATATGAGGGTAAGCTTAAAAAGTGATCACAGAGTTTTATCAACAAAAACCACAGCACATTTTTACCTTAATTCATATTGTATTGTAGGTTGAGCTAATGTTCACTATGTTCACCTAATAAACTGATGACTGCAGGTATAAAGTATGTCATGGCGATTTGATCTCAGATATATGATGATATGATAGATACTATTTATTTTGGTGTTATTCCAATGAAAAGGAGAAGTACCGTATTTTAGCTAGCATGTCCTGAACGATAGAGGTCAAATGGAGGTTGGAGAAAAATGTCAGGGTTATCCTTAATATGGTCTTGTGGTATGAGGCCAGTGTGGCGGCTGGACTGCTTCCGTTAGTCCCTCAAGAATGTCACCTCCCTAACCTGGCCTGGATAAAGCTACTCGGCTGTAGGCCCTTAGCCTACCTATGACCCCTAGGGCTTGCTTTCGAGTAAGCTTTGCTCTTTGTACGAGTTTGTTTGCTAGTTGAAGCGGAATGCCACCTGCTTGATCAGCCCTAGGCTAACCTCCTACTCTCATTAGACACCTCTCCTGTGAATAGGACCTTTAGCTTCTAATTTGGCAGACTGCAACACGGGGTGGCCTTCCATAGATTCCATTTTTTTTTAACTCATAGAATACAATAGAAGGCCTCCAGCTCACTCTGTATGAGATGTAATTACTTTGTTAAGCTTCCGGCAGAAAGAGCGGGTCAGGGTGCCTGTTTGTGAAGGTCTTTCACTATCCTCACTTTAACTCCCATGGGACACAGGGGTCATAACTTAATCTCGTTTGTGTACTATCCACCAGCAGTGACCTAGATATTTTCACCAAGTTCTTTTGTTCAGCCTCAGGTCGACAAGCATTGTAGCAGGAAGTAGTCCAATGTCCCGGAGGCTGGTCTGGCTTCTCACATTGACTGCCTTGTAGTAATAGCTGCCGTTAATCGTGTTAATGGAGAATGTGTTGTAAACAAATTACAAAAGTCAAAAACTGAAATCTCTCATTTACCAACGTATTCAGCCTCTTTGCTGCTGCGCTCAAACTACAGTCAGTTGCACCCAGTTTGCTTTAACTATCTTCAAAATGTGTCTAGAACTTGACCGCAGCTCACCTGTCACAAACTGAATTGATTAGACAGAGTTTAGAGAGTCACACACCTGCGGCCCCACAACTCCCACTGCATGTCAGGACAAAAACCAAGCCATGAACTCCAAGGAACTCTGTAGACTTGGACGATAAAGTTGCAGTGAGGCGCATATCGGGGCAAGTGTGAAAAAACATTTCTTAAGACTTTTCTAAAGCTAAATTGTGAAATGAAACAAGCACAGCACTGCCAGGACAAACTAGGCAAGAAGAGTGTGTCCTCATCTTCCCTCATTAAATTAGAACCAGGCAGCTGGATAAGGATTCTCTGCTTGTTTTCACATGATCCTTAATTAGCTAAAATTAGGAGAAGGATGAATTATTTCTGATTTGCGTAATAAATGTGTTAGATGATGGGATTAAAAGCCACAGGTAGAAGAGGAGATGAGAGGTAAAGATAATCTTTTTAAAGGAAAGCAGTGTTGGCTCAGATCCTGCCAAGCCCCTGAATACTTTCCTCCCGGGCTGGACCCCGACGGCTTTCCTGCGTCTGTCTTCCTCTATGTGTGTGTGTGTGTGTGTGTGCATGTTTCCCTTGTAAGTTTTCCAGCTCTACCCTCTCTTCCTCTTGCCCTGTTACTCCCTGTGGCTACCCCGGATTCTGTGTATTGCTATATAATTGAGGTAAAAGGAGAAACAGTGTGTGTGTGTGTGTGTGTGTGTGTGTGTGTGTGTGTGTGTGTGTGTGTGTGAGGACGCAAAAGAGGGAAACATGAACTGCTTTTGTGCTCATGCATGTGAATAAAGCAGCTTGGTAATCTCAATAATTAATAGGCTTTTTCTTAATTATGTTTATTTCCATTCAAATCTGGGGCATAACTTGTTATAGAGGTTATGATGATTTGCATACATTCTAATTTGGCTCGTCTTTTCATGCTAAAAAACACCAAAAAGTGCTTCATTTCCAGCACTTTTAAGCTAAAGTACTGAAGAAACAAAAAAGGCAGGCATGGATGAGAAAGAAGGCACATTGATAAATGTGCGAGAAAATGGTGAGTGAATAGAGGAATAACAATTAGCCAGAAAAATTGATGTGTTAGATACTTAATTTAAGATGTCAAGTCAACTCAAATTTGAAAACAATACAGAAAAAAAGACAAAAGGCAATGAGTCAATAAGTACTCAGTAGTCATTACCACATTATTGTGCATCTTCAATCACCAATCTTTGAACTCAGCCATCAATTTGATGTCAAGTTGTATGACTGTGTTATGACACATTGACAGAAGGCATTCAGATACACACATATTGGTCTTTCTGCATTTGTGAGGACACTCATTGACACAGTGCCGAATCTGATCTGATCTGATACATACATAGATAATACATAAAGATGAAGTAGAAAATAAAAAAGAGTGATAAACTAAAACCCAGTATGGCTTTTGATGATGACGGACAGGGTTTGACTGTGGTGTGTTATGGCACTGGTACAGGCTCAGTCTCCTTGACCTAACCCAAATCCCTAAACCAAAAACACAATGAATTGCGAATGCTTCCCATGCCGCGTTCCTGGCATGGAATGCAATCCAGCTTTGATGACTTGTGCTTATGCCAACTTATGCCAACTTAGAAACGAAAGTCAGTAGCTAAGCATGTCCAACATCGAAGGTGTCAACAAGGGCGAGGTCACGGAATTTCCCAACAGCTGCCTTTGATGTAGCCGTTACGTCAATTTAGAAACGAAAGTCGCTCTGACCAGTGAACTAACGATCTATCAATCAGTCCGTCAAAGGCGTCAACAAGAAAGATACCAAGATGAGGATACAATCCTTTCCTGTGCCAGTGGATGAGAAGTATGTGAACGACATCTGGGACCTTCTGAAGAATCCACAAGATCCAGAGCAAGAACAACAGTGGACTAATCTTTCAGGAGCTGTACAGTCACGCCTACATCATGGTGATCCACAAGCATGGGGAGAAGCTCTACACAGGTCTGAGGGAGCTCATCACTGAGCACCTCATGAGTAAAGTGCGGAAGGATGTCCTTTACTCTCTAAATAATAACTTTTTGCACACACTGAATCAGGCCTGGAATGACCATAAAACTGCCATGGTTATGATCAGAGATATCGTCATGTACATGGACCATGTCTACGTTCAACAAAACAACGTGGAGAATGTGTACAACCTCGGCCTCATCATATTCAGGGACCAGGTGCTGCGTGACAGCGACATTCAATACCACCTCCGACAGATGTTACTGGATATGATTGCCCGTAAGAGGAACGGGGAGGATATAGACAGGGAGCCCATCAGTAACACCTTCCAGATGCTTATGATCATCAGCCTGTGCGACACGTCTGTATATGAGGAGGACTTTGAAGGCCCTTTCTTAGAGATGTCAGAGGAATTCTTCCAGTTGGAAAGCAAAAAGCAAAAAACATTGCCAGCATCTACATGAAGAAGGTAGAGGCCAGAATCAATGAAGAGACTGACCAGCTTGACCACATAGTGAAGCCAGTTGTAAAACTTTTTCCAAAAAAAATTTTTTGTCCATGATATGTACATGTCATACGTGTACGTGAGAGCCTTCAAAACCAAGCTCGCCTTATTCTCAAAGCAAATGTCAAACAAGTCATTCGCTCATTTCCCCACACTGGCGACACTGAATGAGGCCCCTCGATATGTGAAAAAATACAGGAAATCACTGGATGACCTGCATGGAGAATTCTGCCGTCGGTTCTCTGATTTTGGAAAAATTGACAAGTCACTTCAGCTGGTTTCATGTCCTTTCACACAAGATCCTGAAACAGTGCCAGAAGAGTTGCAGTTGGAACTCATTGATCTCCAATGTGACACTCTTATGAAGGAGAAGTTCAACTCTCTTAAACTGGATGAGTTTTATGCTTCATTAAGTGCAGCCAAATTTCCAAACATCCAGAAGATGGCACAGAGAATGCTGGTGTTGTTTGGCTCTACATATGTGTGTGAACAGACTTTTACTGTGATGAACACCAACAAAGCGCCCCACAGATCCCATTTGAGTGATGAACACCTCAGATGTGTTCTGAGAATTGCCACAACAAAACTCACACCGGACTTTGATGCACTGGCAAAAACGGGTGATCAACAACACTGTTCCCACTAAAAGTTAATGTAAGTAATAACACTGTAATGCCCTTTTATGTTTATGTTTAATATGTATGCATCTGATGCTGACCCGGCCCGTGTGTCAAATTTTAAAAGTCAATGTGGCCCCTGAGCCAAAAAGTTTGCCCAGCCCTGCCTTAGGATCATAAAATCTACAAGTCACATTTAATTGGAAATGTAAACGACCTCGCAAAAAAATCGGACTTCACAAAAAAATCTGAATTGAGCATCAAGCCCTGCAGTGTGAACCTAGCCTTTTTTTTGCATAAACAAATGTGGATGGGAGGGGGAAGAGACTGGACTGGGGGAAAATGGGACTTTATTGCGCTTGGACTGGAAGTTTCATTTCAAGACAAATGCTGAGGACACGCTTAAATGAGGAATAAAATGAACAAAATCTAGCAGATCTCGTGGCTGATTTTCAAATCAGGCCCACTCTTCCCAATCCATGTGCGTTTTAACATGGGTTGTAACAATCGTTTCACAGTTTTACTGTTGTAGATGTTAGGATTCGTGTCCTTTTGGGTTTCTGTCTGTGTCTTTCCCCTGGTTGCTTCCTCTCATGTTTTGGGTGGTTCCTGGTGTTGCTATCTGTTAGGGCTCCCCCTGGTGTTCTTCTCCTTTTGGTTAGTCACCTGGCTAATTCCCTGCACCTGTGTCTTGTTTGCCATCACTCCCCGGTGTACTTAAACTCCTGCCTCACACTTCGCTGGTGTCGAAACGTGACCGTTTCATGCCTGAGCCGAGAACCCTGTACGCCAGTCTGATCTGTTTCCGTAGACACATTTTTGCCCGACCACCATTTCTTGCCCTAGCCCGTTGGATTTGTTTGCTGTTTCTCTGGTTTTTGACTCGAACTGTTTGACCTCGTTTTGGGGTTGGGTTGTTTTTGCCTTAAATATAGGAATGTACCTGTTAAGCACCAGATTATTGTAGCATATACGTCTTCACTGTAGATCTTTCTAATGTATAACAAACAGCTAAATTATTACCAGATAGCCAAGGAAATATTACAGCATGACATCACCAAGCACCCACACACACATAAACATAATTAAGGTGATAATACAGCCTAATTAAGTCAGCAAGCCTGAAGATACATGCATGCACATGGGCGTGCACACACACAAACATAAAACGAAAATACAAAAAATAAAAAAGAGCAATAAACTAAAAGTCAACATGGCTTTTAATGATGAAGGACAGGGTTGCACTGTCATGTGAAGCTGCAGACACCAACGTTCCACAGCGCAACTGGGACCGTGGGGGCGGTGGCGACTGGACGATGGCCCTGTGCACCTCCTGTTTCCTTTAGGGGACGGGTTCTGTTTCTCTCACCTAATTCCTAACCCCCTGACCCCTAACATTTACACTAATCTCATCCTAACCTGAACCCTAAAACCAAGTCATCAAGCAGTGACGACCGGCCAAAGTGTCCTCACAACATGGAGTTCAAACCAAAATTTGCCCACACAACCACAGAGAGGCGTGCACATCCAAACACACAGGAATATACATAAACTACTGCAGTGACTCTGCTGGAGCCAAATAACAGATGGACAGTGAGGTCAAAAATGGTGTGAACAAGGGGCTGGAGCAGAGAGATTCAGAGAACAGATGGACACATGGCACACTGACGGGAAGAGTAGGGAAACTCATTCATACGCTATGTCCTGCTAAACACTAAACACAAGAAATTACTGAATACAAAGTTTTGCTGAAAAAATTTAACTGGCCTTCATGTTATTTTAGTGTCTTTTTCCTCTCGTGTCGAGAGTGGTGATTACATTTCATAGGCACAGTACATCTGTGAGGAAGAGCAGCTAAGGAAGATATATTCTTTCATATTCATACAGATTATATTACATTATAAACAATTACAGGGTTAAAAAAAATGTATGCAGGTATGATATCAGCACTTAGAGTCGGAGGTTGTTTGAGGGCACGGAACAAAATGACTATGCTGAGTCACTTCGCTAAGGCTCGAGCAGCGGGTGGACAGGAAGAAAATAGCGTAGGTACCATGGGAGCCTGCTGAGGGGGAACAGGACTCTGGCATCTGCTACTATACCAGAGGAGTCACGGAAAATGGAGACGCAGGGGGCAGGGGGGTGGGGGGGTGGGGGGGTGGAGGGCAGGGAAGGGTGAAAAGAAGGCAAAAGAAAACTGAATTAAAAAGGAGAATGACACAGGGCTCAGGAGGAATGGGGAGGAGAGGAGGAGAGGTGTGTGTGTGTGTGGGGGGGCACTGTAGCCTGTATAGAAGGACAGAAGGACACATCTACCTACGCTCCAAGCTTCTGAGACTGACTCAGCATAACATGAAGTCACTTCAACGCTGCCGACTCAGCACGGTGTTGGACGGGCCCCAGGGACCTTACTGTCACAGCTGAAACACTCGGGGACGACATCATTCACATCACCTGTTCTCACTGAGGCACTGCACCGCGAGGAACCTCGTCACTGGTACCAGCCAGATATGTATGTATGTATGTGGAGCCTGGACTACTGCTGATAGTTCAACACCCACATCTTGTTTTGGATAGTTTGAAACCATCCCAAATGAAACACTGAACCTCCACCGAGAAAGACCAAACAATGAAAGAACTGGGTGTGTGCCTCCACCAACCTCAATGTCTGTACAGACTCATATTAAGTACATGTAGTGGTGACTTTGAAGGAATTTAATAAAAAAAATTGTACTGTTGAAGGGTATTTCTTTTAAAGGGTATTTTTCTTGTTTAAAGTCACCAACTTTGACTAAATGTGAACCTTCTGTTCCTTTGTTATCATGTTGAATATTTGGTCAGATCAGTGTTTCTGCAGAATATTAGGATGTCACAAAGTTGCCCTTTGACATTTTGCATATCAAATGGCATTGTTTCATCATTTTATCTAATTAGATATTTATATGAAATTTGGCATAGGTTTGAAATCCCTCAAGTATCAGCAGTTACATCTGTTATTTTTTAGCAGAAAAGTGGTTGAGAAACTTTTAAAAGAAAATTTTAAACTTTTTTTTTTTTTTTTTGCTGTGACTCGGGGTCAGGAATCCACTGTACAGTTCCAGCTGGAAATGCAACGTGACCACAGCTTCCCAAAGGAGCAAGCAAAAAACTGACTGTGGGGACAGACATTGTTCATCCATGGTGGTGATGATATGGTATGACAGGCCATGGTGCACATTTCACAACTCTCTACAGTAGCTTTGTCCCAGTCAGTTTTATTTTAACAGCCTCATTTACTTCAAATGTCGAAACACCCTTTCCTACAGCGGCTCTTACAGTGAACAGCACTCTGCTAACAAAGTGCATTTGGTTTCAGGAGTCGAGGTCCTGCGCTGATAATGGGGCCGTGCAACACACGCAGAGAGATTGGTAGCAGCGTCGTGACAGTGACAGAGAGAGAGTACAGGAATGTGGGATCGTGTTGGAGAAGCAGCTAATGAATCAGCTCGTTTCCCCTGCTGCCCCGAGGGCCAGACAGTCTGACAGGCCGGCAAATAAGGATGACTCATCCTGAGTCACACACAGGCAGATGCACGCGCACGCACGCACGCACACACACACACACACACACACACACACAGGTGGGCGCACATGCACGAACACAGGGTGACGGATTAGCCATAAAACACGCTTGTGCGGCTCTCAGTTGCCCTGAAAGGAAACTTCTCGTGCTCTTTTTCAGGCACACACTATTTTTTTTTCCCTGCTTACCCCTCTTCTCTCTGCATTGACAAACACAGCCCTGCAGCCAAACCCGTGACTCATCCTTGAGGCCTTTTTTTTTTTTTCAGAATACAAACACAGACACATGTGCACACTCACAACCAGACACACACCTCCGTGCACATCAGGTTTGCATTCCAATGTGTCTGTCTTTTGTGAAGATGAGACCCCAGTGGTGACGGGTTGCCAGATCTTGTGGAGGTGATATCTGAACAAGCTTCAAAAGATAAAAGCTCTTTTGATCTGTGAAATTACAGTAGGCGCACGCACGCACACACACACACACACACACACACACACACACACGGACACACTCACACACGCACACGAGCAGCCTGTTACACAAACTTTGCCATCAGTCTTTTGGAGATTGTCAACCGGTGCCGCACCCACAGTAAAGACAGTCTCTGTTAGGGCCATTTATAGCCGGTGAGCCAGAGTGAAACACAACCAAGTCCACGCATCTCTGTTTGGGTCAAGCAATTTCACACTTCTTGTTATTCAGTGCAAAAAAAAACAACAACCAAAAAACAAGCTCATGAAGTGTGATTTGTTCAATCCAGGCCAAAGTTCTGGCTCTTTTCCCTCCTAACACCAACTGATCACAAACACGCCAACAGGCGCAAACATGAGTCATACTCATAGTCAAATGAAATTTTTTCATTGGACAGTTTTGGTGTAGTGTTATCCCACATCATCAGCCCGACGTGGACCCACGTGGACAAATATAAACAAAGTTTAATAGGGCGACTGACAGCTAGTCACGCTACACTTCACTGTCCTTTCTGGACTTGTTTACCTTCTCTCAAGTGTCACTGAGCTCATAGATTCGGATTGTGAAGAATTGTGAACAAGTTTTTTTTTGTTTTTGCAGTTAAAAAATGATCTTGTTACTGTTCTCTGTTGCGCTACTACAGTATATATAATGACAACAATTACTTTGAAGTTTCTGTACTACAAGTACTACAGGTCAATTGCACTGATATGATACAAGTGTACTGAGATAATATGGATCTGGATGATTTATTGGTGTAATTCCAGAAGCTTGTTCAACTTGCGACTGCAGATCAATTAGTTCAACAATCGTTTTTAACCGTGCAACATCAGTCTGAACTCAGACATCAGTTAAATGATCATTTCACATCTTTGGTCATTGAAATTTTGAAGAGATTGTATGACAAGTAGGTGATGATGTATTCTTTTTTTTTTTTAATTGCTTGTTCTAAGATGTGAAGTTCTTTTCAAACACCTCCTGATAAGCACATTGTTGTGATCCAAGCCATGAAATAATGGAACTGAAATGAAAAGTCTACCTGGAAAGATCATAAGTGAGGAAGAGAGAAGTTGGTAATATGAAAAGACTTCCACCCAACACTTAACAACTTGTAACAGGAGAAAATAAGGGGGAGGAGGTGAACAAGGGGTGACTGTTTCCTCCTTTTGTAACAGGGTTCTCAGGAACATGCCGGAGATGTGCTCCCCGAGGTCCAACCTCCATACACGCTGATGTTAAGACCGCACAACAGGACTGTGTGTGTGTAACAGGATCAGCATGGGTGCCGCTGCAGGTTAAGTGATGTAGGCTGGATGAGTTACCGGACTATGAGCGACTGTGTGCTGAGTGCTCCCCAGTGTCCCGCTGCTTTATTAAGCTTCTGCTTAGGAACAACTGCTCTGAGTTTGTGTTTGTGTGTGCGTGATACCTTCTTTTGGTCCATGGTGGCTCTCATCCAGCACCAGACTGTTCATACATTTCAGCTCCCAGTCTTGGACTTCAGTTTCCCACAGGGCAGGGACCAAAACAGTGTACTGGGCCCTGTGGATGGCAGAGGGTAAGGTGATCTCATTAAACTCATTTTAGCATCAAGTCTCTCGCCTCCAGCTCCACGCTTGGCTGGAGACTTGAGACTGATGACGATCTTGCTGACCTGTTCCTGCATTGTAAAGATGGAGGTCCAAGGCCCGCAGCAATTCTGGCATGATGGCTCTCACATCCAGCACATGACGCACACTGGCCTCAAAAACAATTTCCCACATACAGAATCACTGGAATAATGGGCGGCTGTAAAAATGTGAAACTATTCTTACTGAGCCTCACAAACCACAACAATGGATGTTTTCCCATCATTTTTGTACTGTTATTGAAAAACTGTAGAGGTGCAATGATGAAAAAGCCCCGCAGAGTTCACTGAACGTAACAGAAGATATTTACATCGACAGGACTCTACTGTCTAATATGTCGATTTTATTTCAGGAGCCACTTAGAAAACTGTGTCTTGTCAGTTAAAGTTTGACTCATCGATTCTGAGAATGATAAACAATTTTTTTTCCCAGTATTGTTAAGATGTTTTGTATTTAACCTTCCTGATTCATTATTGTTACCAAGTTGCTTAAAGCAGAACTTAGTATAGCTTATCATTGCCTCTCTCGTGTCACAGTTTGTAAATCCCGCCACTGAATTAGTTTCGCATGTTGACACAACAGCTCTCTATTTTGTGCTTCCTGGGTCGTTTAAAATCTCAATATTAATAAAGCTAATGTCTCAGGGGACAATGAGATGCATGTGCAGGTAAATTTGCCACAGACTGCATCTGTCAGAGCTCAACGTTTGTGCTTTGTGCAGCTAAAGAGGTAAGGTTTACATTACGAGATGCAGATAAGGCTCCGACTCTGACCGTCTGAAACCAATTATCTGTGTCAGGTTGCCTAGTAGAAGGCTCTGTGGACTTAAGGCAGCTAATTGGGAAGTACTGCATAAACAGGCTAAAATGCACGTATCAAAAGGCTGATCAAACCAAGCGAGCGAGTGATCCTCAGTCTGAGTGCATCTGAGCCTCTTTTAAATGGTTAGAGGCAAAACTCCAGACTAAAAGCAGAGACTTTATAGAAGCCAGCCTTGTCAGCGTGAAGTAAACAAATGATGTGTCAACCCCACTCGCTGAATGTGGGTGTCAATGTGTCAATGAGAATAAATGAATGAATGAAAGGAGGCACAGAGGAGGAGAGGGGGTGCAGGGAGGGGAAAAAAATGAGAACACGGGGGAGGTTGGACAGCCCAGAGAGGTTTATGGGAATTGACTATTGCAAAGGAGGGGAGTAAACAAAAAGAGAGAGAGATCGGGCTGGTGGAGGGCACTGGGAAAACCAGTGTGTATGGGAAGTGAGTAGGAGGGGGGTATGTGGGGGGGGGGGCGAGAGCGGCAGGACTGGGGACAGGAGATATGGACACTGAGGGGGAGACAAAAGGAGGCGCTGAGAGAAAGAGGTACATGAGTCATAGGGGTAGAGAAGGTCGTGTGGGAGCTCCTGTTTGAAAATGATGTGTCATAGTTAACCATAAAATGTGTGGAGCATTTCAAAATTCAAATGCGATAAGCTTCTTCTTACTTCTTCTCATGATTGTCACCAGTTTTGCATACATACGTACAGCTGAGAGGAAGTTTGAGGAGCGGTTTAGGTAAAAGTAATTTGGTCACATTCAGTAGCACAAACAGCAGGACCGCCATGTTTAGTCAGATGCAAGTGCAATGAGTGTGACTTAATAACAGCTGCTTCAGGATCATGATGAATTGAATTTGTTCAGTTCGGCTTCCCATTTCTTAAACATTCCTAATTGATATTATGGCTCTTTTGCTGTATTTCTGACATAAGAAAAAAGGTCATTTATAAATTGCGGTCAAGATGGTTTGAGGAGAGAACAGTGGATGTGAAACCAATACAGAGACTGACCTTACCAAGCAGACTGGGTACAGGCCAAATGTCACTTACCCACATTAAAACGCAGTTTTAAATTCAGCTCTGTTCGTTTGCAGTGGTAAAGTTACGGCTGATGATTCACCTCGCTCTGCACGCGCTTCACACCAAGAGTGTTGTCCTTGGGAGAGATCAAATATCGACAGCGATATTTCTGAGTTCTGCTTATATTGGCTTATTTAATGTCGACTGGCTATTTTTTTAGTCTCCTTCCTGTTCTGAGGGGGATCA
Source organism: Psettodes erumei (assembly GCA_016785225.1). Lineage (NCBI taxonomy): Eukaryota > Metazoa > Chordata > Actinopteri > Pleuronectiformes > Psettodidae > Psettodes > Psettodes erumei. The sequence continues at coordinate 1,143,289 of JAFBJZ010000821.1, read as the reverse complement.
TTCTGAGACAGTGGGAGGGATTAAATACATTTTCTACATTTGCCACAATAACGAAGACTGATCTTGCCTCTGCCACTGCCACTGGAGTAAAAGACAGCACTGCAGGAGATATGCTAATGTGCACAGATCAAGTGGTTTGGTGGAGAACAGAAGCATGAACTCACATTCAGCATTCTGTGTGTGGACACGGTTGTAAGTGTAACTGTACCTGCACACAGCACCGATAGTCCTGCCATGGCAACTGTGTACAGTATGTCGCATGTTCTTGAGATGCGTCTGGCATTAGGACTGTAATGAAGTGTATCATGTAATGTTGCAGAGTGAGCTCGAGCCTCAGATTATCTCACAGACAGGAAAGACTGATCATCACTCAGAGGTTTTACGATTTTATATGGAGGGGGGGCAGAGAAATCAGATCAGTCGACCAATATCTTTAGTTTGGGTAAACAGACCAAAGGAGCGGGGGGTACCGACGCTAAATAGAAGAGGGAGAGGAAGAGACGCAGCGAGCTGAAGATAATGAGAACCTCCTCGGGTGAACTGTACTGAAGGCGAAAGTTTCGATGAGGAGCAGGGGAAAGAGGCGGCAGCAGCGACTTAGAGAGCTGGACAGAAACTGCGTGACTCCATCCACAGAGCGAAGTCGCTCCCCGACTGGTGACGGAGGCTCCTGGGAGTCATTGTTGCAACCTGCGACCGGGGCGACAGCTGACTGACAGCCCGGTGCAGACAGACGGTCCCCGCAGATGGATGAGCCTCTCAAACAATCATCAATCAGAATGGCCTGTACGGCTGCATGACACCTCTCATTTATACCATTCACGCTGAGTGAAAGAGCCGAGATCCTTAAAGAAAATGAAGAGAAGTTGAAGATCTCCCCTCGCTCTCCCTCCTTCATTTCCCCTCCCCAATTAGTGTACCATCGTTCTCGAGCTGCTTTCTCTCCCTGACCCTCCATTCATCTTCCCCTCTCGCCCCCCTCCCCCCCACACTCTTTCTTCAACAGTATCTTCCCAGCGTAAGGGGATCCTGCCCTGGGAGACAGTCGGACCACTTAGTGTTGACTTCTGACCAGGCTTTCATAATGATGCCAAGCGGGCAACAAGGACTTCTCAATGTGACGTGGTGGCAGGCTGCCCGCTGCACACCAGAGCCTGAACAAAACGGGCCTGTCAGCGCGGCCGCCCTTGATGCGTGAGCGCACAACCAGCGGAGGAGGCTCGCGCAGAAAACACAGGGCAACGCAGAAATCCGCCCGCGCTAATGAGTACTTTACTGCAATAATAAACCATTAAAAAAAGCTAATGGTCAGTTAAACAGTTGGTCGCCCGTTCAATGCTAAAGATTTGCCCTTCCTAATCTACTTGGTGCGTACCTAGCACGATAAAGTGCTTTATCGCGGGCTGTGACACAGCTATGTTTATGGAAACTACGCCATTTATCCAGACTCTGCTCCACAGATCTCTGGCCAAGGCAAACAAGCGCAGCTCCAAACAGTGGGACCTTTTCTGCAACAAGAAGCACACACCAAATCTAAGTAGCTGAGTGGAGCTTATCTATTAAAACAAATATGATAAACTGGATTTGAATAATCACAGCGCACCACTCTGTTTCTGGCCGTATACACAAACCCAGTGACCCTGCTGAGTTGCCATAGCTGCAGCTCCGTGTCAACAAAACATGTCTGCCATTTATACTGAACGTGGTGAAAGAGAGAGAAACGGGCCGGACTGAAAGCAGCATGGGCTGCCATTGAGGAAGCTAATTTAGCATAAAGGATGTTTAATCCAAACATGTACGAAATCAGCCGCGGCACAACAATGACACTCTACTTTGCCTGGAACGCTCTGTGTGCAAACACGTCCAGTCCTGATGAGCCGATTGATATTCATGAGCTGCCTGGGGTTTCATTGGGGGCCAAGTCTAAAAACTGAGCGCCGAGTAACTGTGCCGCGCGCTCGCTTTCGGCCCCATTCATGGGGGTAGTGCGGGACAAGACTCGCAGATCTGAGTCTCAGACAACATATCTCATGTTCCTGTGTGTTGAACAACATGTCAAGACACTTGGCAACACGTACAACTCTAACTGCTTATGAGGACAGAGGCAACTTTGGGTCCACGCACCAGATAGTGTACGACTACACTTACACGTCAACAGGTACTCTCAGCAGCAGGGGCAACACCGCCGCCTCATCGTTCAGCTCCATCAGTCGAGGCTCCAGGAGCTCGATGATGGTCAGGGCGGTGCGAAACACAGCTGGCAGGCCTGAGGACAGACAGCAGGATTTCCAAACACAACTGTTGTAGCTTACAATAATACTGCGTTAATTTAAAGGAGGTGTAAGATACGAACACGGCAATTAAAGCTGGAACACGTCATCCAATTAAAACAGTTTAATTACACTTAAATAAAAAGGCACAGAAAAGATATTCATAATCTTGTTTTTGTACTGTGTTGGACATTAAAGAGCATTTGTTAAAACTATTAAAAGCATTGCCCCCTCCCCACTGAGTGAATGTGAGCAAGCGATAAATGCACAAAAATGTCAGTGTATTCCATCCGCTTGCTTGTACATTTGTGCACGTGTGTTTGCACGTGTGTGTGTGTGTGTGTGTGTGTGTGTGTGTGTGTGTGTGTGTGTGTGTGCGCGCACATACCATGCAGAAAGATGAGGTCCCAGACAGCGAGGACAGAATCCCAGCAGGGCAGGGAAGTGAAGAGAGTGAGGAACCATGGCATCACAAAGTGGACCGATAAGACTCCCAGCGACTCCTGCAGGGAGGATGGGAAAACAGGAAGGGTGGATTTTGACATAATCCTGCAGCTTTCTGACAGTTTCTGTCCAATAAACTCCTTTACTGAGCTCCGAGGTGAAATGCCCATCCACGAAGTATGCAATTTAGCTCGTGCTGTGCCTTCATAGAGCTTTATGCTTCCTGTTATACAGACTGTAAACAGCGTGTTCTGTGCATGTTGTTGTGTGAATTTATGTCTTGCAAAATAAGATATTGTGCATCCCTCAAGTTCGAGCCTGGCATTCAAAATGCACTCAGCCTCTGTTTACTCTGGAGGGTGCAGAGCGCAAGTACAAAAACCTGTTTACAGCTCTCTTGCCTTAACTCTGCTGAACAGCTCTATTACAAAGGAAATGCTGACCTCTGATCTCTAATAGGCTTTCTCTGGCGGTGGTGGTGGTGGTGGGGGGGGGGTGTTATTGAGTCGACAATGAAGCTCTGTGATGTGTGTGTGTGTGTGTGTGTGTGTGTGTGTGTTTTGGCTCCAAAAAGGGCAGCTTCCCTCCCAGACCTGCTGAGTCAACGTGAGGTATAACAATCCCTTCAAAGACACTTAAGCAGCAGAAATGGAGGCAGTGAAAGCATCAGTGTGTGCATGCACACTTAAGAGTCAAGATTTGGAACAAAGGAGAACAAGGCTGTAACTGCAACCTGGTTGAAGAATGCCCAGGGAAAGACTGACTGGTTTCTATATTGAAATTTCCAAGATCATATCTGAACAAGACTCGGACTCAGCAGCAGCTCGGCGATGATGTACTTAGGCACAGCGGTGCTTTGAGCCAAATGCTAAAACAAGCATTGCACAATGACAATGCTAATCTGCTGATGTTTACCTTATCTTAGCATGTTAATGTGGTAGCATTTGATAATAAGCACATGAGCTGGTGGGTAGGCACACAAGATCATTAGTTTAGCAGGTATTTGATCTTAAACCAAACTGAAACCAAACCAAACAAATGGACACTTTGATAAATGAATAAAATGCTAAATAAAAAGCTGAGATATCACTTAAGTTGCTACAATTCACCCTGTGGTGGTGGACATGAATTCTGTACCACTCTTCCTGGGCAGATAGTCCAATAGTCGTCGAGCAGCCTGACGAGCAAACCAGCATTGCCATCCATAAGGCCAAGTCAAAAACATACCTAAAAATACCACTTGCAGTGCAACACCTGGTAGTTAAGCTCTGTATTTATTAATTATTAATTAATTATTCGCTTTGAGAAATACTTTGCAGCTCAGTTACGTTTCATCAGCGCTTCACTCTTTCAGTTCCCAGTAGTTTTTTTCAATGCAAACCTCAAAATACCTTGTTGGAAAATGAGGGAGCAAAACATCTTTTGTATCTGTAAAAAAACCCACACGTCATCTTACTAAAAATAACTTTGTCACTCTGGGGAACTTTTAAGACCTTTGTAGATTTTCCCAGGACATAACAAATTACTGATGTTAACATTTGTTGTTTTTTTGATGAACACACATTTCAATCTTTAATAGTTCATGAAATAATAAAAGTATAGAGTACCTGATAGAATAAGGAGGTTTAATTAAAGTTCAGTTGAATATTTAACTCCAGAAAACTTTGGTCAAAACAAAAAAATACCAGTAGAGGCCTTTCAAATCATTTGTTCTAACAGAAGATACAGAACATGGAACACATTTTGTGCAGAGAAGCTGGTTTTCTTAAAAAAAACATGAAATTAGTTTTTGTGAATATCATTGGTGCTTTTAGTTATTGTAAAAGGTGCTGCATGTCTGCAGTGGGACTCAATAAGTGCACTCTGTAAAAGTACAGTAGTGAACTAACAGTAGGGACAGAGGGAGGAAATGACATAGCCGGGGGCTTGTGCCCCCAAACCACTAACACTGCTACTGTGACGAGCCTGCAGCCCGACAGAGTGAATGACAGAAGAGGCCCGATCGATGACAGATACATTACAGTGGCCCCTCCTCCATGGATGAACTACTCATCACTTGGCCATTTCTTGCCTCAAACACAAATGCACACACACACACACACACACACACACTCTCAAGTAATTTCCTGGTGTTAAGGGTTTTCTTTTTCTTTTTTTCTTCAAACATTTTATCTACTGAAGAAAGTCACGTAATTCCAGCACAAACAGAATAAACCCCAAACTTTCCTTCCAGTTTCCAATCAGTACCCTGTTTAAATTCAGAACCTCGTGTGTCTCGGTCAGTCGAAAACTCCAGCATCATTAGGATTTCTTCCTGTGTACAAACATGCCAGGGTCTGCAGGGTTGAGGTTGAAAGGAAAATTCAGTGGTACTCACCATGTGCTGGGAGAGCTGTGGCTTCCTGTGTCTCAGGAACTGGTCAAACACCTTCACTTGATGCTGGACCCTGATTAGATTAGAAAATAACATTGTATAGCTTAGTGCAGTTCTTCAACTGATCCCTAATTCCAAGAACACAGAAATGATGATTCTTGTCATTTTAAACATGAATATATACTACTGTCATATGACCGTACACAAAAGTCACAATGAAAGTAATCTTTGTATGATATATGTATTAGTGCAAAGGATGGAAAAGAAGGGCAGCAACTTAAAATGAATAAAACTATAAATCAAAATAATTTTATACCTTTCTCTAATTTTGACTGTTGTGGTTTCAAAGTACATACTCAGTACTTCTTAAATCTGCTGTATCATCAGTTTATAAATAGTATTTGATTGGTAGATACTGTGAGCCGACTCTTACTTAGTGAGGCTGAGGTCAAACAGTTCAGTCAGATATTTGGGTTTATCCAACAAGGCCGTCAGAGCCCAGAACGCCTCCTCCTCTCCCAACTGCATCAGCAGCACCGCAGCTATGTAGGACATCCCTGTGAAACACAACACACACACACACACACACACACACACACACACGTGTTCACACAGCCATCCTTGGACTGACTTCCATGTATTGTGGACAGTATAACCCAAACCCTAACCTTAACCAAGACCACAGAAATGACGTTTTTCCCTCATTAAGACTGGGCTTTGTTCCCCTGTGAGGAAGAAGGTTGGCGTTTGGTGAAAAGGTCCCAAAAACATAACAAAACTGCGCTCACACATACCCGCAGTGCCCTTCCAATTATAATTCTATCATAAATTTTAAAAAATTATTTTCAGTTGGATTTTAACATTATTCATGATTCTTTCATCCAATTTTCCAAATTTAAATAAACTCCAGATATAAAAGATAATAAGCCCCGAGCATTTTATGACATGCATACTTGTAATTATGTTAAAACGCAGAGAGAGTCGTGTCCCATTTAGCTGAGCATAAAGCAGGAAGGTTCATGCATGAAGTCTTATATCATATTAATGGACCTCTGCTTCCATCCGGTGGTCAAATCAGGTACTGTAGCTGCCTCGAGCAGCCAACATCTGTCACAAGCAGTTACAATTCTAATATTCTTGCACTACTGTTAATACTAGTAACAAACTTCATGCTCCTTTTTACCGGTGCTTCTTCAAACTAACAGTGAACTGAAGAATTGAAGATAAGTTTCTTCATACTTTACATTTTACTGACATTAATGAGCATACAGGATCTTGTTTTACTACCATCAGTCACTCTAAATGTTCTCTGATCTTATGAAAAAGAACCGGATACAGTTTTAAAACCATAGAAGGTGTGACCTTTGAGTCAGTTACCTTGGCTGTACCCAACCTGTGGGTTGTATCTGGCATAGGCGATGAGGACCCTGAAGAGCTTGGCCTGACCCTCAATGGCTTCTGGGCTCTCCCCCATCAGAGAGCGGTGGGTTGGGAAGGAACGCTCTGGAAATCGTCGAATTATATTTTTGTGTTTGCATCTTTTCCTCCAACAATACAAGTCTGTTGCTGTCTGGTGTACACAGCTAAGGTTTGTCTGGGCTTTTTCCACTTGCATTCACTTTTCTAGCTGTAACTTCTACCTTAACCCTAGACATGGTAATACTAGAAAAGAAGAGCACTGAATGATGTGGTCCCAGATATGTGCTTTAAGTCCCACGTGTATAGAGCTAACTGTGCTAAAAAAATCCACATTTAACCATGCTCAGGCCACAGGAAGGTAATTGGTTGGAAGAGTTGTGGTTTTTAGGACTGATTACATCACATGAAAGGACCTGCGGACTCCCTGAAAAACAACCACAACATCCCCACTTTAAATACCACTCGGCCCCTGTGGTTTACGCCTCCGCCAGCAGCCAGCAGCATCGTCTGTCCAGGCTTATGTACTATGCAGACAGGATGACAAATTAAAGGAAAACCCCGATTAAACGAGAGGAGAAATGGTGTGGAATGGTGTTCATCTCTCCAGCAAAGTCCAGAGACTTGTAGAATAAATGCCAGGGCAGACTGGTGGTATGTGGTGGTCTGACACCAAACTGACTAACTTGATATTGATTTTGCCTTTACTCGTCACCTGTCTGCATTTCGTGACCACACTGAAGGAGTTTAATAAACGGAATTAAGTGGAGTTTTATTCTTGAGTTTCTCAGAGTCCACATGTGCGTTTGTGGAAGATGGAATGAAATTACCTTCGGGTGTTCCTGACGTATCAGGAGAACAGGTCATATGGACAATACAATGCCTCCAGCCACGGCTGTTGCTGACGCCGAGGCAAAGAACCAGCAGCAAAACAATGTTCAACACCCACACACTAAGCTTATAATCTTTTTGCCCCGCTCGAACTCACGCAGGTCCAAGGCGATCTGTCGAAACAACGTGATGTCGTCGACAGAGTAGCAGGGCTCGGGGCGGCTGGAGGGCTGCTGCTGGTTCAAGCCCAGGTCGTTCTGCGTTTCGCTGAGCGTCGCGATCGCCGACAGGATGCCGTACTCACTGACACCCAAGTCCACCAGGGGCCCTCGCACCTCTAACAAGCACTTCTGTGGGTGGAAGCACAACATCCCCTTGTCACAAATCAAGTCTCTCATGGTCCCACAATGTTGCCACTATGTTGTACTGAAGGCTGTTGATTGTTTCAAAGCATTTGCTGAAGTCACAATGGCACCACCTGCTGGCCAACCCCCAGTACTGACTTTGTATGAATGGAACAGACACATGATGTGCTGTGTGTTGTGTTTAATCTCACGCTATTAAATCCAACATTTATTCAATAAAGTGTTTATCATAAAAAAAAACCCTCCATAAAAACCTGAAGTAAAACCCTGAGGCATCTTGCCACTACACTTCTGCTTTGAGGCGCTGATAGTGTGTTGAGTTGTCCGTCCTGAGCACAAAATCACCAGTTATAGGACTGTCATCCATAACTTGCTTTTCGAGTTCACTGTGATAACGCACTTGTGAATTTTAAGGGCTGTAGCTGACACTCATTTTCCATATTTAATATGTAGATTAATCAAGTAATCATTTCAACCAGGAATAGTGAAAAATACACCTTTATCCTGGGATGGCATATTAAAATTGCTCATTTTGTATGGCTGACATTCCAAAGGCCACAACATTACAATGACATAAAACAGAAATGCATTCATGAAGCTTAAAGGCGCCACAGTGCACATCTGACTGTGTGTTTCACCTGGTAGCTGAAGTCACTGCCCTCTCTCAAACTGTCAGTGGCGAGGAGACATTTCCACACTCTACCTCGCAGGCTTGGAGGGATACCCATTCTGATAAATCGCTCAATCTGAAAACACAAGCAGAGTGTCAAAGCATGTTCAAAGTTACTGCATTTTTTTTTGTAGTTTATTGAAGTCTCACCTGGCTCTTGCAGATAAAGCTGGCTCCATTCCAGTAGCTGAGCAGCTCACACAGCTCCTTCACCCTCAGTGGGTTCAGCTGGGGGTAGCTGACGGGGACAACACAACATGGTGAGCTTGGACTGATTCATCGCTTTTCTGGAATCGGGCAGTTTTCTGCTTTTCTGGACAAACAAATCCTGGCGTTGGAGTTACCATCAGAAGAGACTATCTGCGCTGATGTGATTCAGTACTGATTCTAGGAAGTGCTCATGAAGTGGCTTTTGCTGTTGATTCAAATGATGTGACCAGGGAAATGATCCCAGCAATGTATGGGAACGTTAAATGGCAACTATATTCATTAGGTTAGTTTTTTCAGTTATTTTACAACCATAAATGTCAAATAGTTGATACGTTCAAGAACATACTGCTTTTCTTGGTCTTACATTATTGCCCACTGAACACTTTCAGGCTTTAGACTGGTGGTTGAACAAACCGAGATATTGGAAGATGTCATCTTCAGCTCTCAGATACTGTAATTGGCATCTTTTTTTCTTTTGTATATCAAAAGATCGCCCACGAACAATTAGACCTGCCTATTTACCCAGACAAAACCATTTATTTGTGTTGCTTAGGCAGTTTGTGAGAACAAAGCCATTCATTCTTGGTTTTTACTTTAACTTTATTAGTAGCAAAATGTTCACCTTTGGACAGAACATGAATCAATCAAACAAGTTTGTAGAAAGTCAGCACTCACTTGAAGCAACTCTAACTTAATTTTTCAGTTTTTCTTGATGCTATGACATAAATGGAGCATATGTCTACGGAAGTTAAACGCATAATACGACCACTGACACCATATCACCGGCGTGTTCTGTAGTTCATTAACGTTATCGAGCGAAAGAAGAGTTGAAACATGTTTCCCCTCAAAGGATCAACGTGAGGTTAACCGGCCACTTTAAATGGAGCCGGTAGATGAGGTAGCGACAGTGGCGTCACCCTGTCCCGCACCTGTAATCGTGACATCGATGATGAAGTTTTTGGTCTTTTCTTTTGGCAAGAGCAAAGCCGAACTCGTCGAAACGCAAAGTCTCACTGCGTCTTCTAATCGTCGAACTTCTCCTGCTGGCGTTGCTGCTGCTGCTTCTTTTCCTCATAGTTGGTTTGAAAAAAAAAAAAATACAGTTTCTGAATGCAGTTGAATCACAGCAGTCAACAATGCCCGGTCAGCGACTCTGCCGCTGTCAAACTCAACGGTCGCACGCGCACCGCCCCCTTTTCTTACGTCATCGTCAACTGAAAATGGGCGGGATGAGTCAGAGACGTTTAAACAAAGATGCTGCTCTGGGCTCTGGCTCTGCCGTGGAATAAAAAGCAAAAGAGATACTTAACAGCACGGGAACATCCCCAACAATCGATGACAACATATCTGTACAGTTTAATAATTTAGGTAACAAGTATATCAGTCAGCGTCTTATATGATTAGTAAATCCTTAATCAAAAACTTGTCCCAGGAGAAGAACCATTTCTCTGCACCTCTCTGACAATCCACTAAACGCTGTATCACTCTTGCTAAGTCAAACAAATACTTAGAGCTTGTCACACTGAATCACAACTCTGTGTACAGTCTCTCAGAGGGAATTATGATCTCATGATATTCATCTGTAGTGAATGGTGAAAGTTTCAAGTTATATCCTGTCTCATTGTGAATCATTGTTTAAACTGGACTTAAAAACCTACTGTTTGAACTTAGAAACTATATCAATTTAATGACAATGCACACAAAACTGAAATGCTTTTTATTATGATGATACAAAGTATAAAGTCTGTGCATAAAATGCCTTTGGGTGGACATGATCTTTATGTCTACAACGATTAATAGTGATAACAGTTGCATCCATTGCCAGCAAAGGATCACTATACTGAAAAAACAACAGATTATGAACTACTCATCAGACAACATTTTTTTTCCAAAAGATATGTTTACAAGTGCTGGTAATTGCATAGTTTGGAAATATGTTTGAAGTGATAACACGCGTTTTAAAGGATGAAACACTGTAGAGTATCTTCACCCTGCAAAGCTCTGGTCGTTTCTGCGTGTCTCTACTTTATATATCGTCTGGTAGCCTTCATCCCAGGCATACAGCTCTTTGTCTCCAGGGTGGTAGTGGATGCTGCTGTGGCTGGTGTAGCGCTTTGGGAAGAACAGCACAGGACTCTCATCGCTGCAGACACATGGCACAGAAAAGAGAATTTTTCTTGGTTCAGTTGAGAAAGAAATATGTTTTTTAATGATGATGATGATTGATGAGTGTATTTGCATGGTGTATATGTGTGAACGTGAAGCTTTTTTTTTCCCTGTGTCTGTTTTATGTATGTGTATGTTACACATAAGGCTTTAAATAGGCTATAGCATTTGTTTTTATCTGTGTATAAACCAACCTGTGGATGGTGTCATGGATGTCATAGAGACACTGTACGGTGGAACGCCCTCCATAGTGTGTGTTGTAGACCACATACAGTGTCCCACATATTAAGAACGCTCCTTCAGCATCACGACCTCTACATTGTGTATCCCAGGTATATTGTACCTCCAAAGCTCCTGAAGTAGAAAAAAAACAAAAGTGCTAATTGTAGACCAGGTTACTTATATATCTATGTATAGTCATAGGGCTGGTAATCACTACCTTTATCCAGTTTGGTAATGACCAGGTTTCCTCCATACTCAGGGTCAGCATGGATGACCCAGAGGCCAAGTTCATCCACAGCCATGTCCAAATAGGTGTTGGGGTTCAGACTGTAGACTGGGAGACGACCTGCTCCGGGAAGAAGTGTGCTATCCACCACTGTACTGTTCAACAGGTCCACCTTTATGTGATTGACACCAATAGAAACAGACACATTTATAAATGCTCATCATCATTGTTTTTATTTCTTTTTACTTGTGTCAGATATCTGTCACCACAGACTTGCAGTTGCAAGGGATGCTGTGCTTTAACCCACAGAAGTGCTTTTTTATATTTCATTTTTGAAATATTGAAATATTTTTTTTTTTAACCCCCCCCCCCACACACACACACACACACACACAGTAAACTTTCTATAGCAGTTATCTGCTCCGGATCACTACTCAAAATAGCCTGAGAAATGTCAGCTCAGTACAGTGGAACAAAATTGTTTCTTTTGGCATTGTTAGTTTACTGACCTCGGCTAACTCAGAGCAGCAAAGGAAAAAGGACCAAAATAACCAACTCCCCACTGACTAAGAATCTTGAAGTGATCTGAAGCAAGTCTCCAAAGCTGCACAGGAAGTCTATTTGACATTTTTATGAAGTCAGAATCTCACATCTGCAGACTGAAATCAGCAGTAATTCACTGCTCTCAGCAACTGGCAGTGCAAGTGAGAGTGATTGTTGAATTGCTTTTTAAATTTTACAAACAAGGTGGAGATCAAGAAAAAAGGCCAACATGCAACTATGGGAACATGTATACACAGCATTAGACTTGGAATTCAGTCACCCACCTTCAGTATCTGATTAGGTGTGTCTGCCTTGTGGTAGTAGAGGAATCCATTGTAGACCACGTGACCTGTCCCCTGCCACGGGAAAGGCAGCTCCACCACCCTTACTGGTGGACTGGTGATCCTCTCTTTGAAGCTTTGCAGAGAAACATACTCCAGTAAAGTGTTGTTTCGTATTCCACTGAGCAGATAGACCTGAAACATTTACACGTGTGATCAGCTAAGAAGTTAGGAAAAACTGTATTGTTCAACTCATCATGTATTCTCAATTCTTGGTTAAAATATAATGATATAATGCTATTTTAAGTCTTCTGCTACATGAGACTCATTTAAAAAGAACAAAACAGCAATGAACCTTTTTCACAATTCAACAAATGAAAACTATTTTTCCTAAGGGATTTGTCAATATGGACATAGCCATTTTACGTTACATCCTGTTTTGACAAAAACTTCATAGGTGCAGCTTTTGGGAATGGATGTGCTAATTTAGAGTGACTTAGCCTAGAAAAGTACAATACATGTTGAGTGTTATTTGAAAAAGGCCAGTGATCATCCATCGACAGCTGCAGACTGGGAGCAAGATAAGTGCAGTCTGCCTCAGAGAAAGAAAAACAGCTGTCAACTGTAAACATTTCATGATTACTGTAATTACGTCATCTTTTTTGAAAACAAGAGAGGACCTTGGGTGATCGTTCTGAGGGGTCTTTGAACCAGGAACCGTGGGTGTCTCCTGTCTTCTTCACGATCTTGAGAGACTTGATTTGACTGAGGGCTGTGCTGCAGTCTGGAGATGTTGGAGAGAAGACTATCAGTGAATGGGTTTTTATTGAACTGTATCACCACATCCTGTACAATTTGTGTTTCTATTTTCTGATGATCTTTCCTCTCACTTTCAATTTTTTGTTATTTTTTCTTTTTCTCTCTCCTCCACTGATACCTGAGCCTTGACCACTCCACAGATAAATGCTATAATCTTTATCAGTACTACACACACACACACACACACACACACACACACACACATTGTACACACAGTATACTTCCTACCATTCTCCACTTTGATCTTGGTTTTCTTCTTTAACTGGTCCATTTCTGCAGCCTTTATTTGTTGTTCCAGTAGGGCCTCCTCCATCTCAATGTCGGCCTGGGTGGGGATCTTATTTTCCAGATACTCCAACTCTCTCTCCATCCGATCTACACGCATGGACACGCTGTCCATCTGGCTCTTCACCTCTGATCTGTGGAATTACATTAGTTATTTCATGTACATTTCTTACATATATTCTTTCTATCTTTCTGACAGCAACTACTGTAGTTTTTTTTTCATTTAGTCACTTACAATTCACTTTAATCATTTTCATTTAATTGTCCATGTAGGATAACTGTTAAAGGAGGCTTTTCGAGCACGCCTACCTCAGAACTCGGAGAGAGGATGTGTAACCCCTGATGTCAGAGGAGAGGTCGTAGGTTTTCTGGGTGACGCTCGCTGTGTTTTGCTCACAGTGATTCAGACGGTCCTGGTTTCATTGACACAGAAAAGTGTTATGAGCAGCAACTTTTGTGAGACTAAATAACTCATTTTTCCTCTTACAAATAGAATGGTGAATATATTCAATAAAACACTTTCTCTGTCCAGGTACGACAAGTAGCTTGGTAGGTAAGTATTGATGTTAGTCATATGAAGTACCTGAGCTCTTGACATTAGGTAATATAATAAAATCATAGTACTTTAATTCACTGAGGCATACAGTAAACTGTATCTCTACAGATCTGACATATCTAACATATTGTTAGATATTTTCTGATAACATCGTGATATTGTAATTTCATTTTCTACTTTACAAATTTGCTTATTCTAAGGTCTGATGTTTCTAACAGCATGAAAATTTAGTTTATCTTATACAGAGAGACAGCAGAATATACTATATTTAAAGTCATGCATGCTTAACAGTGCAGATAATGGTTACTGGTAAGGATTACAGGTCATAGCACTGTGATGTCTCAGTCCTCCCACTGGATACAGATATTTGATGTAACATGGAAGTGCAACAGGTGCCTACCTCCATCTGAGTCAACCTCCTCTCCAGGTACTGGATTATAAAGGCATCCTGAGGGGAACCCTGACTCCTGACTGAACCCACACACAAAGATAAGAGAAGTACAGGAACCACTCTGCCTGCCATGACTATCACTTCACAGCACTGAAACTACTGTACCACCAACTTCACTGTTTCTGCCTCTAAAGTGCCCGGTCAGCGATGAGACCTTGTGCGGTGTTTCTGGAGCCCTCCTGCAGTGTACAACCCACTAAAACAAAACAAAAAAGAGATCAATCCGTATGGCTTATTTACAGCAGTCTTGCTGTGTTGAAAGCTGTCCTTGATGATCCTTCAACGGCTGAATATGCCTTTTCCTCCTGCTGTGTTTTACTCCTGTTTGAATTGTTGCTCCAGAACTTTCTGTTGTGTTTCTCTAATCAGCCGTTGCTCCAGTGGGTTTTGGATCCAAGTAAGCCTCACCCACAGTCCCTCCCAGCCTCCCTCTCTCACTCCCAGTCTCTCTGCCTGTCTCTCACCCTTCCCCTCTCTGGGGTTTGTGCATTTGACGTATGAGGGAGCAAACCAATAGAGGAGGGGGAAAGAGAGAGAGAGAGAGAGCGAGAGAGAGAGCAAGGGTTAGAAACAACCAAGATAGTTCATTCCTGCACTTTCATTTTGTAATTCCCTCCAGATGGCCCACTGACACGTCCTCAGTTTTCTCACACAGAGCAAAGACTGTTCAATAAAAATATTGTTAACTGGAGTAGATGAATTAAAGGGATAAGCACAACCTAACCCTGTGTGAAACACAGTGCACACTAACATCACTAATATCCACCTTCAGTCTGCCGAAAAACTACATCATTATTTTATTAGACACAAAAATGTGTCCACTGGCAGAATTACAGGCTTATTTTTATACTATAGACACTACATTTACAGTTGCATTGTAATTTCTTGCTCCTAATACTAGACAATGATATAAGAGACAGGTTATTATCTAATATCACCATAACCTCCCAAAGTAATTGTACCGTGTTCAAATCGGATTGGAGACTGAACAATACCAGTTAGACTGTAGCTAGTTTAATATTAAAGGGATATGTGGTCCTATAAATATAAAGTCTGAACATTTTTGGCAGTGTGGCGTCTGGCCTTATTTCCATTCCTGGTGATCCAGATAATATTTCGACTGATTTATGTCCAAAAGTTGGCTAATGTCTGGTTAGCCGCTGTTTTATCTCCATCTGGTGTTTTTCAGAGCCACCTGGGCACATTTCCTGGGCCTTTTTTTTGTTTTGATGACAGGCAACATCTGGTTGTCAGCTTCTAACACTGTAGTGGATCTGGTGCTGATAAAATGAGAGGTTCAACAAGGACGACAACTGTATGCGAGCAATACAAGGATTATAGAGGATCAGACATTAACATGCTACCAAAGTAACAGAGTTTGTGTCTTCTAACATCTTGTGTTGAGATCCCCAGTATTTCATCTTTTTATTGGGCCTCTGCCGTTATGTCTGGTTGCTACCATGAGATGGCGCAATATCACAACAAGAATATTACCACATTAACTACTGCAATCTCACAATGGCAGGCCTTGCCACATAACCCTGAACAGAGTCACCCACTACCCCCACCACTTTACCTGTGGCCTGTTATTACAGCCCCCTGCTAAATCCTTTGTTGGGTGCAGTTGTAATAATAAGGCAGGAGGATAGCAAGAAGGAACAATGAGCTTAGTTCATGAGTCCATGATTTTCCCTTCTCATACAGTTTAATTTGAATAATCTTTAATGTCCTGAAGGGGTAAAACGATCCTACCAGAATTGTCTCCCATCTTCCAGGTTACTCTGGTTTAACATTGTGTGATTTCTTCCAGTTACAACTTTGTTTTGAAGATCAAAATGGTGAGATCAACTACATAAAGACTTGTAGTTGTTAAAATGTTCATAGAATTGTTATACAATATCAGCCCAATATTGGCCCAACTTGAAAGGCATGAAATGCTGGGAATGAATATGTGCTTAGGGTATGGCATTTGCAGTGGTGAAAAAGTATTCATATGTAAAAGTAGCAATATACATAATTTCCCTTCAGGGATGAATAAAGTAATCTATCTATCTATCTATCAATACTAGAATTTTATAAATTTGGAGAAGTCCTGCATTTATAATTTTACCCCAGCAAATACGCTATGAATCGTTCAGCAGTGCAGGTATAAAGTAGCATAAAATGTATTAAGTCTATAAAATGGAAAAAATAACTACAAATTATACTTCATTTTTTAACTTGACTGAAAGTACTTTACACAGGTCACAGTAAAACACAAACCACCCCCTATGCTGACTAATATACCAGCATGTCAGCAGCAGAGGAATATATAATTTCTGTAAACTTATAAACATTTGATGATCACCCTCCAAGTCAGAAGAACTAATTAATCCCACCTGTGGGTGCAGTCACCCTCTGCACACAACACTTACTGTGCTTCAACACCCACACACTCATCCTCATCCTGCAAAATGTGAAGAAAAATCCCCCCGAAGATGACAAATGGTTCCCAGGGTACTTTTGTTTGTAAAACTGATGGCATGCATATTGTACATTCAGACTGATTTCACTCACAAACTCACAAAAGTTATGATTGGTCAGGTCCAACACGTAGTCTCTCATGACTCTATTGCGTCAGGACACTGGCATGTTAGGATCTGACAAAGTAACCATCTGAAAAGACAATCAATATAACGGTGTGTTATGTTTCCATTTCAAACAGATTTCACAAAAATATGTGTGTGTCGGTTCATTGTTGCACAACAATTACCCCACTAGAAAACATTTGCTTAGGGAGTACACACACGTGTGGGCGCACACACGACAACTACACAGTCACACACAATGAGATGTAATCTCATGAAAGATTCATTACAAATTGTGGAGGAAGCCTATAAAATATCCATAGTGTCTCAGCAAGACATCCGACTGGATTCACATTCAGGACTGACAGGGGTAATCCCCAGGGTTTATATCTGTAGGCCCTTCTGTGTATGTGGGTGCACATATGATTAATTTTTCATTTTTTGGAAATGTGCATGTTTCCATCTGCAGTTTTTGGATGTGTATCTTTTAGCTGTTATGATGAGGCCAAGGTTTTACATGT
The DNA here is from genome assembly GCA_016785225.1 of Psettodes erumei. Taxonomy (NCBI): domain Eukaryota; kingdom Metazoa; phylum Chordata; class Actinopteri; order Pleuronectiformes; family Psettodidae; genus Psettodes; species Psettodes erumei. Next base: position 1,126,072 of record JAFBJZ010000821.1, on the reverse strand, counting down.
GTTTACATTTACTTTACTGTGTTCATGTGTGGTTGACTGGCAATGTGCATTAGTGTGCGTGTGTGTGTGTGTGTGTGTGTGCGCGCATATGTGTGATGAGGGAGTGATACCAGCTTCCAACCACCCTCTGTCTCTTGACCTTTCCTGCCAGTCTTTGTGTTTGGCAGATGAGGAGGTTTTAATGCCAGCCAGTACAGACAGGTTCCGCCTGAAGACAGCTGACTCTGTCGAGGCTGAACGGTGCGGGGGAATAGGAAGGGGGAAAAAAGAGACTTGTCCACCAATCTCACTCAACAAGTTAAAATGTGTTTTATATATTTCTCTACTCAAGTGAAGATTTCAGTTAATCCAGTAGATTTTTTTTTATTATTATTATTATAGAAAGAGGGGTTTCAGGTGATGCTGCTGCTCTCCAGTATTCATTTTGGGAACTAAAGGCACACAGATGTGTTTTTTGCTGCAGGTTGCCCTGCATAGAAAGAACCTGTGTTTGCTTCCCTTTGTGTTTTTGATCACAGATTAAGTACAGCTAATTTGGCTCTTTCCACTTTTCTCCTTGTCACATGATCAACCAATTCTTAAAGCCAGTTTGTAGTTTAGCCAATACAGACAGCAAGCTTTCTGACCTTGTAATCCAGTACGAGCGAGTCAGGTAAACCTGTCAGGTTTCTGTTAAAGCTGACACTCCTTTTATTACTAGTTTTCATTCAGTGAGAGACACATGTATTTGTAAGGGTGGCAGGTAGTCCCTCCCTGAGCTTGAGCAGTGAAACTTAGGTACTGTAGCAAGCAGATATATTTTAAAAATCATGCTACCATCTGTCAAACAGGTGGAAAGAGCAGTGTTTGTAAGTACATCCTCATAATCAAATAAATAACCCCCATACCCAGAAAATAATACCATAATCTACTGCCTAAAGTATAAGCTTTAGAAAATTAGCACTTCCTACAGGGGTATAAGATTGATGTAGAATGTCTACAGTATAAAGTAAGATACATAGTTTGGTATATCTGTTAAATACAAATATATTGTGGTCGTTGTGAGAATGCTAGCATGATCAAATGAAGAGGACTTGGCATATAAATAGGTGGATGAATACACAGGCAGACAAAATGGCAGGTGAAGGCAACGGGAAACTTCACACAGGTCACAGGCTCTTCTGAAAACCACACAGGAACGTAAGCAGGTTGATCAGACACTGACTGGAGGAAAAAAACAGGAGAGCAGGTGGCTATGGAGACAGGAAGAAAGTCTGGGGACATCTGCTGGGTCGATGGAGTATGACAGGGGATTATACTGGAGAGCTCAAACAAATCGAGACACCACCTGTCCCACTGTACTCACATCTCCTCGCATCCTGTTCTGTAAAAAACACCTCAAATTACAAGCAGCTACATGAAAAATATGTGCTGTGTCCCCTTGTTCCTAACAATGTTTCACAGTTCCTATCTGACCTTCTATTCTCTACCTCACCTCTTCACTTGTGCCGTCTGTCTCTCTCTCTCTCTGTGGGTTGTCTGACTTCCCATGGTTCCACTCTTAAAAATTTCATTACCAGGACGCTCCCTGGTGCAGCAAGTCAAGGCGAATGCCATGCGAACCCTGATATAGGAATTAATTAGGTTTAATCCTAGTAGATTAATCGTTACTTCATGATCGCATTTCCATTGTCAGGAACTTCACCCTTTCCTTTTTCTTTTCAAAGCAAATTAGTCTCATCTACATTTGCATTTGCATTTGCTAGTTAGGATATGTTTTGCATAAAAGTCATATAAATAAAAATGGAAAACCTTGTGAAGAACTGGAGCAAACATTTGAGGCCACAACAAAGTTAATCCTGCAGAGAGAGAATCTTTATAAGCAACTGCATGCAAAAATATCCAATGTAATATTTTCACGCAACTCAACATAAATTAAAGATGCAAGATACTATATCATCCACTGTTTCTCCTGTCTTCCTTAATACACAACATATTACAACCACAAACACTTAAGTATATTGAATAAAATTCACCACATACAGAAGCACAAATGAATCATAGACCTCACACAAACATTTACTATCAAGCCTAATAATAAAAAGATAAACATTTAATCTTCATTCATGCATTCTGAAGATATTTTTTGTAACATTACTTTCCTTTATAACCTTCCACCAGCTGCATTTGAAAAACATTATACACTGATATCCAGGGATTCCTCTCCTCAGAAAACAAACCTTTTCTTGAACAAAAGACTTGGGAGTACTGAGTGATTCCATACACAACCCATATAAATAAAAAAAACTTCCAACAGTCTAACTGTTATCAGTTGTGTCACTCCCAATATCAGCTGAAAGCTCCAGAAAAAACTGTCCAATAAAACATGAGGGTCCAAAGGATATAAAATTGATGAGAATACAACTTTACTTTCAGTCTGTTTTGCTGCCATGCCTCACAATTTTATATTTGGGTTCAGTTTCAAAGCTCTCATTCACTCTGCCTTTTTTCCAGTAGCAGTGGGCAATTATTGTAAAAACTGATAAAACCCATTTATTGATACTTGCCCCACACAATTTGGCACAGTGTGTAATTCTAAATCAAGTCTTGTGAAACTGCAAAAATGAACCTGCATGTTAAATTCAAGTGTGTAAAAAGTCCAAACCTTTTGACACTTATCAGAACCCACATTATTTTGTTAGAATTGATTAATGCACCTTTAAAGAAAAACCTCACATTTCTCACATACACAAAATACACTCTTAACTTTGAGCATTAAGGTGCCATGTGTTGAAAGGACTGACATGTGCAAGCTCCTTATCTCCAGAATAATTAGAACCTAAGGCGTTTCAACTGAATCAAGAATACACAAGCATAAAAGCTGTATACATCAGGCACGGGACTCATTTGGTACCTGCCCAAAAGAAGTCACCAACAGGGTCATTTATCATTGTAGTTGCATATTTCAGCGCAGCAATCTATTAAGCCAGACATAGGAACTGAGTAAATAATGAAACAGACTGAAATATATGTCGCATTACTTTATTATACATGACTCAGACAAAAACTTGTTTGGAAACAAGAGGCTCACATGCTGACAAAGCAAGAGCTATGGTTTTTGTTTGGGGTTGGTTTACTAATGCTAGCAAAGTAGGTGTCATTTGCACACAGCGTGAGAGAAGGGCCTGCCTGCAAGGCTGAACTCTGGGTAAAGTCTCTGGTTAACAGCTCTGGGACGCTGTCTCCTGAGCTGTCTGTGGTGCTGAAATTAAGTGACCTATACAGCACATTGGAAAGTCATTAATCATTACACTATTGCACTTACCTGTTATTTGCATACTCGTGGCCTGCCTCACGTGAACCTCACTATTTTTCACATCAGTAAGGTATTTTCTCCCTAAACTGTGGGGCTAACACTACAGGAGTTTCTGGGACATTACTTACTGTGCATCACAATATTTTTCTGCCTGTTTATAATCATATCTCATGTCCACTCCAATGGTTACTCACACCTTTTCAACACATTTTTGCTGTCCACAGGAGTGAGCAGTCAGTGTAAATGAAAAGCTTACTTTTTGCAAACAAGGGAACTCCCTTCATGTCTTATATATAGCTGGGAGTAGTTTCTTTTTACATTGCCCCTGCCTGAGCAATGTTACCACACCTCACTCTTTCTCCATCCATTTCCCCAAATGTGAGATGGTTTGCAGCAACACCTCCAGCTGCACGCTCTACAGAGAGCAGGCTCTAAAAGCACACGCAACATCAGATATGCATTAGCAGTGAACAGGATTATGTCATACAGTTATTAATATTAGAAACCTTTTGCACAGTGCAGTGCCTTAGAAATACTGCTAGGAATTGTTTTTAATCAGATAATAAACAAAAAAGGGAACATAATGGAACACTGGCTAACTGGTAAATGTCATAGCAGGGACTATGTTGTAGATTTTATATGATGAGTGGTATTTGTGTTTTGTTGTGGAGGGGCTCTGAAGAACAAAGAAGTCCACCGTCCCTGCAGTGATAGAACATTAGTTGCTATAGAGAATAGAGTGAGATGTATAGGTGTATAGGCAAAGGAATGTGATAGTGAGGTCATTACACACTTCTCCACACACACATACACAAAAGAAGCCAGGGACTGAGCATAGACAGATACACAACCCTGGGTTTTAATGGGTGATCTTCTCAGTTTTTCTGCAGGCTGCAAAACACTTTGTGAAAGATGAAACCCAATGGATTTTTTTTTCAATTCACAGAACATGATTTGCATTCATTACACTGATTCAGATCTGTAATCCTTAAAACTCCACTCTGTGAGTGATGGTTCCTGAAAAATGTTGACGAGGTAATTCTGGTTTAATACAACTCGTTGCATTATGCCACATTGCATTATTCTTTACTCACTTTGCTGAGGGCGATGATGACAAAATAATGCAATAACTACATTATACCAATGAAGATACCCATTATAATGATAAAATTGTTGTCCTGCGTTATACTGACTGGAGAGCCCCTGAAGACATTTTTAAAACATGTTGCACAAGATGATATCTTGTGCCTGCAACATATTTTATTCTGTACTTTAAATTTAAAGAGTACTCTTTTGGCACCTTGGGGGTTCCATAACTGAACACTTTGAAAGGAGCCCTTATGCATAGTGAGTAGTCTCACTTTGCTACTTTATCTACTTTACTGGTGATACTTTTACTGAAGTAGAATTTTGAAAGCAGGACTTGTTCAAGTAGTTTGAGAGCTGCTGAGAACAAATTCCTTGGACCAACTTGTCCAACAAATTTAACAAAATTAGAACTGATACAATTTTCCTGTGAAATTATTGTTTCGCAGTTTTGTCGCACTGACATTCACATTTGCCTGCAAATGTGGTTGTCAATAATCTGGCTAAAAGTTTGCTTCTTCATAGGACTCCCAGATTACTTCGGTGAGGGCAATGATGACAAGATTAATGGGAATGATGGCAGAAAATCAAAGTTGCAGTCATCCTTAATGATCTTTTAAGGGTTTGAGTCACAGACACAGACACACAGGCAGGGCAGGTATAGTATTCCCATCAATTCAAGTGATATTCAGGGCAAAGAAAGTCTGTGTGTATATAAAGTGTACTCTATCTTCCTTACAGTCATCTGTATATACAGTCAGCTCCTTAAAGCAACAATCTATAAGAGAATTTGTTTTTTTTCACAACATAATGCAATAATCAATGTATTTTTAACTGCATTATGTGCTCCAGCAGACCTGCACTATGTGACTATGCTAGCAACTGTATAAATAGCAACATGGAAGCAAACAGTCCCATGTACTGAGGTTTCTTGAATGCACACAGCGCCATGAGGGTCTGCCACTGTATCTCAGCCATCACAGCACTCCCAGTAAAGTGCTGCTGTGAGGAGTTCAATTCCACAGTGGATATGCAGGAAACCACACCCTGCTAATGAGCAAATGCTCTTATTCATTCAAGGACAAACAACCACACAATCAGCAGGGGATACGCAGCTCACTGAAGTGTGCAGTGCATCCAGGTGTGTCCATTGATCCCTGTTGAGTGTGTCAGTGGAAGAATATCTCAAAACAGATGTTCTTTTAGTTTTATCAACTGAAGTCAAAAGACATACAGTAATTGTTGTTTCACAGAGGATTGTCTGGAGCCTATTTGCACTACACAGAATTTATGAAAGGACACATTCCCTGCAAAAAATGACCTATTCAAAAGAAAAGGTGGCAACAGAACATTGCTAAGAACATTAGGAGCTACGGGATTCACTCTAAATGGGCAAGCTGCTTTTTATTCTCTAATCTTGTCTCAAATGGAAAAGTGGCCTATTAATTTTCTTGCATTCAAATGAACTCTCAAATTTCCTTTTAATTCATATTTACGCAAAACCCCTTCTCTCTAACCTCAGTTCAGGATCTCATTTGATATTTATCAAAGTAAATCAGCAGGTTTTTATCATCCAATTCATCAGACCTCCTGCATGTTTTATACTACCGTGTCAGCTGCCAGCAAAACATTAATTAGAACCTGGTCCTGAATGTGCAACATTTGGCTGAGAAAGACAGGTCTCCTGGGCTAACTCACCTTTATGTCACTTGACTGTAATTACTGTAATATTACAAATTCTGCTCTCAAAGATGACCTTGCCTCTTGCCCTTTATAAGGAAGAGAACATCTAGTGCAGATAATGATCAGGGGCCAGCTTCAACACATTGTCCATTCTGGATGATCTGTAGCAAGCTGATTATCAACTGGCTCTGTTAACTCCTTGGTAGGTTTTCCTACTATGAGTGTGTTCATGTGAAAGGTGTTAACAAGCGACATTGTCAGAACAAAGACTGAATGCTTAATGATACAGGTTGAAATGGTGATATACTGGGTAAATTCAATTACAACTACAGCTGAAAGTGATAATGAATAAGGTCAAATGTGAATAATGATCACATAGCTAGAATAGAATAACAAGCTGGAAACACCACAAAAAATAGCACGATATCAAATTCAGGATAAGGCTATAAGTAAGTGAAGGGATTATGATATACAGTATGTCTGGGATGTTTCGCTTTTTTGTCATATGATGAACAAACTTTTTTTAATAGGTGATGCACTTAAAGGTAAACGTAATGCACAGTTCAACAAAACTTAGTGTACCCCTGTGAGATTATTCAAAAGTGTGTCATCTTACAATAACTTTTATATTTATGCCATAGCTGCTTCTCAAAGCCAATTAAAAACACATACTGTAGCCATACATACACACTTAGCTGACACTTCCTTAAATGCACAGCATTGCTTATTCATAAAAAAAACAACTCTGCAGCAGCAGCATTGTCAACCTCTGGAGAGTAGCTCCATACATCTAGCAGATTTACTGTATCTGTGCATGGTCTGTTATGTGGTACCTGGTTTAACAAGCTGAGGAGAATAAACTAAACTTCATGTGCACAAGATGAAGGAAAACAGCACCTGAGTTCAAAGGTATGGCTCTATTATACGCTTTTAATTGGTTTTGGTTGGCAGTGGGGTTCTGCAGCAGAGTAATAAGTTTCATCAGGCTGCAGCTACAGAGACTCGACATGTTTGCTGGGAAAAAAATCAATATAGGTTTCAGTCTTTTCTTGGGATTTGTTGTCACTGATAAAAAGATAAAATTTCATTCTCATCCTCTATGTGTTCACATTAAAGCAGCTGAGAGGTGTGTTTAGACTTAATGCTGCGACAAACTTTATCAGACAAAGTCAATGGAAAGATGGAATTGTGAAAAGGCAGTACTGTACAGTTAATATATGTACTGTCAATCAATTTGATGTATAAAAAAATAAAGACAGCACAATGTGTGAATATACAGGGGATACACTTCTATGTATTATGAATATACTCTACTGTATGGCATGTATAAATGTTTAATGTGAAAACCAAGTTTGAGTAGCTGCTGATATCTTCAGCTTAAGCAATTCAAGGTGGTGTCGTGCTCACTGACAGCTTTTTCACTTGGTTGGAGGAATAATTGACCCCAAAGGCTTTGTGGGTTGGTAAAAGAACAGGTACATCATTGACCCACTGAGCTATTTAGTTACATAGCTACATCCATAAAAATAGCATTTAAATAAATGATGACAAGTACGGATGACACTGCACACTGCACACAGCCAAATTTATTTTTCCTCGGATGGCAAAGGCATCTTCCTCTGATTGGCTATTACTATTTGCCAGAACAATCTCCTGCCACCTACGTGCCATATTATTTTTTTTCTTTTTTTATCATAGACTGCTTGCATGGTGAAAGAATAGTTTTTTCAGGTGTGGCTAATGTTAATTTCATAATGATCCTTACTCCCTGAAGTCAAGCAGCATGAGTTAAGTGACAATGTGGAAATATGACTGGCCCATTTTAGGGTGAACTTAAGATGCATGAGTCGTCACCTGTCTCTGTTGATGATCGGACAACTGGCTTTAAAAACAATTTGGGGAATAAATTAAGACTATACCCACCTCTGCAGGCACCACACTGGTAAACATTATAAAACCAACATTACAAGTCTATGAGTACTAATGCTCATAAGGTAGAAACTATGTCAAGACCACACTCTGATTATGTTAATGCAAATATGCTCTTAAGATAGCATATGCATAATGGACTGATCTGATTTTATTTGCATAAATACACACCACACTCCCCTACCTCACACTTAACATGTCAATGTTTGTTGGGAAGCACTTAGGGTTGTGCAAAACATAAAAAAACAAAAAATCATTTAAAAAAAGCTCTCAGTGAAATTTATGATGCTATTATTTTCATACAGAAAGCAAAAATTGCCCTAATTCTCCCTGAATAGTCATAATGAGCTTGTTTAAAAAGTGTGAATTTACAGCTTGTATCATTATAAACATCATCAAGCCATATTGTCACTGCCAGTGAAAATTATTTATCTGCATTATATCAAATAATTTCTGCAGAGAAAACATGTGTTGGCTCTAAGATTAGGGTATGGTCACGGTCATGTGCTCATGAGCAAGGCATACAGCATCTTACTGAATTATTTGTTCTATTCTCACTTACAAAAGTGTTGCAGATAACAGAGGGAAGTCTTTACTCTGAATGTGTACAGGCTGCAAAAAAGTCCTAAAATTCACCTGTGCATACAAAGGCTGTTGGATGTTTAAATATTTAGATGGTTTAAAGATTTAAATGACTTAACATGCAAGACATGGGCTGAGCATGTGAGATTGCAAGCCCTGGACCAGTGTCATGTGTTTTTGTTGATTTTTACATGACAAGAACAACATTAGAGGCAGGAAATATACTGAAGTCTTAACAATTCAATAACAAGAAGCAGATCAAATGAATTTAGAGTTACAGGAGGATGAGAGACAGAGATAGAAAGAGAGAGAGAGAGAGAGAGAGAGAGAGCAATGACCTTGTCCTGCCCATAATGGAATAATGTGGTCCTTGAATGGATAAATTGATAGAACAAGTAAAAGTTACCCTCATTATCGCCCAGAAAACAAGCGAGTCTGACTCCAGTGAAGTATCAAGGCCGAATGAAGAGACGTAAGAGTGGACGACCACAACAATCACAAAGGAGAGCAGTGCTTGAGAAAAATGCAGGAAAAGAAGACATCGACTGAGCGGATTTTGAGATAGTTCTATTGTATTAAGCCAGATTCAAAGCAGATGTCTTGGATCAGTCAGTGAATTGGCTAATAGGAAAATCTAATTCAAATCCTCTCCAGTTTACATTATACTGTATATTCACTCCAGGCCATAAAAAACATTGAGTTTGTGGGGTGTGTCGAACAGTGGAGATAATGTCCAGATGAGCTGAAGCTTTTCCCAGAAATGCTAAATTATATTCATAAAAGGGAATTCAGTTTATTCTGGTGAATACTTTGGTTTCCTAGGCCTAATTGAAAATGACAGTAAAATGATTTCATTAAATAATCTGCAGTGGAGACACTCAAAAAGCAAAGAGTCACCACTGAACTTTGCATTTATCACTCTTCCAGTCTCTCTCTTTCTCTCTCTCTCTCTCTCTCTCTCTCTCTCACACACACACACACACACACACTAACACACAAGATGTAAGCAGAGAGATTGTTCAATAGCTGTTGAATGGATATGCTGTGGCTATTGTCCAAATCAGTCTGCAGTGCGAGGGGACAAAAGGAGGCATTGATGGCTTCTGATTGCACTGAAGGTCATCTCATATGGACGGGATGAATATCCATTTCTGGGACGATAACTCTGAAAGATCTCTGTAAAAGGTAACTATACAGCCATCTCCACAGGACAATGTATTGCAGTCACAGGTTTTCTTTGTGGCATTTGATGCTCTGAGCCCTTGTGCCTGCAAGCATGAGTGTTTCACTGTTATAACACAAGAAGTGACTCCGATGCCTTCTTTTCAGCATTTTATGTGGTGTTAAAGTAGAAAAAAGTGAAGTGGTGGGCTCTCGCAAAATGCAGCTCTTTTCTTGAAGAGACTTTCAGGCACTTTTTGTAATGGTTATACAACATTTTTACATTATTTTGGTTGTCTGATCTGCAGCTTTACTCTTTTGGTTCGCCCTCAGTGTTCTTTTTAACCTCATTTCCAGTCGGAACACAGAAATTTCAGCAAAGATTACAGATATGTTCCGTGAAAAGCTCTGTTGAAGCAATTTGTCACGATTGGCTCCTCAGTTCCCATCAGCCCCTGTCTGCAGCTGCCACTTACATCTCCCTGACCATGTCTGGGAGATGTGCCTTCATCTCCCCAGACCTGCACTTTTCCACCCACCCACCAGATTCTCGCAGACTTTTTTCCTGCCTCCTTATCCATCCGCTTACTTATTTCTTATCTGTGATCTCCTGAGCTCCCACACCCACTCAGACACCTGTTCCTGATTTGCTCACCACCCCAGTCACTATTTACACCTGCCTTTATTACAAGCTCCTCGTTCGGTTCTCCGATGTGCCAGCAACCTGCACTTGTACCTGCCTGCCTCCAATCACGTCGCTTCCCTGGATCAGCCTGCCTATGTGTGAGTCGCACCTGCCTATGCTGCTTCCATCAGCCATGAACATTGTAGAGTTATGGCTTAAACAGAAGAAATGCATGTATATGGCTATTTAGCTGCTAAATGCCTCACTATGTTCCCCAGCTAGTTGTTAGCTGTTGCCAAAAACAATATTACGAGAGCGACGAGAGGAAACCAAAACACTAAATTTATGAACTGACAGCTATGCAATGAGGTGAAACACACTTTGAAGCTGAGAACTGCAAAGTAGTGATGATTTCTGTTGATCACGATGTCTTCCCTGCCACTGTCACAGTGTTTTCACATTGTTCCATCATATGTTCTTCAAGCCCTAAAATGTTCCTTTTATTATTTGTCTTCTGTTCCCTTTTTTGGCACCTGTCTGTTTGTTGTAGAACCTCCACTGAAACATCAAAATGTATGGCTCAGTCAGGAAATGACTGGAATTATTTTTCTCAGCAACATGTCATGAGTTTTGTCAGCAATTTTTTTCCCCATTGAAATTAATGGACTGAATGTTTAGAGGCGGGCAAAAAGATGTGTTTCCCTGCTGAGAGCCACTAGAAAACATCCATGGAAATGATTGAAAACACAGGCTTAAAGTACTTCATCCATATAGAACAGAGCAACAGTTTTCTCCCCTTTATCATTTGCCCTTTAATAATTTAATGCTCCAGTGCTGACCAAGGGCATTAATGTGGCATACAGTGCTTTAATGTAGGAGCCCAAGAGGAGAATGGCACATAAAAGCATTGTATGGACAGTGTATTGATGTTTCTCAGTGAAGGACCATATGCCCAGTGATTTGTGCTCTGTGAAGTGTGTTTGGCTGCTGCATTGTGAGACATGCACTCCAGAGCTGATGCCTTTATGAGGCAGAGCTGGCTGATCAATCTGCTAGCTTATGATCTGCTGTAAATCTTAGCTAAAGTGTGTGGGGCGGGCAAGAGCTAACAGATGAACAGCTCTGTGAGAGTCACAAAGCTGAAAATAAGCCACTCAATGGTGCACTTAATCCAACTCAGCCTTGAAGGGACTTTGATTTACTTTTAGGACCATTCATAATACCGACTCCTATCACCCACAACTTTAGGAAATGGCCCCTTGACATTCAGATGATTGGACAAATGTTAATCTAAGATTAAACACACGGTTCATATTCTTCACTGAAGGCCAGCAGATCCATTGGGAGGAAAACTACTTTGCCACAGAGACCCCCCACCGGGTAACAATGGGTTTGCAAGACCACCTACAAAGGGTGGAGTTTTGGCTTTAGAGATTCTCACTATAGGTAAAATGAGAAATGGAAAGAGGATGAACCTGCTTTAATAAATATTTTACACAAGCAAGTGAATCAAATGAATGTGCAATATTGGGGGCTGAAATGCAGATTCATGAAGTGTTTTCCTTCAGTCTCACTGCCCTCCTGTTTTCCAGCTGCACCAGGCAGCTGCTTGCAAAGGAAAGCTTTGGTAAATCTACTGCAGGCTACCTGCTCAGCATCAAATGGCAGACAGACATGTCAGCGACTAAATAGGAATACTGAGTATTTCAAGGCAATCTGTGGGGGGGTTGACTTATAGTAGCTTTATGAAACAATGCTTTTAAATTGGGTCCACAAACACAAAGACAAAAACAAGTGCATGAGTGAGGCAATACACACGTTTCATATTTTTTCCTAATTGGCAGTTCCACTAATCAAAGGCTGCAAGCTGTCAAACAGAGATGTATACAACATGTTTGTTAGACCTCCAGGGTACCCACAATGTATTGTGGTGTATTTTTCTCCTTCTTTTGAACGTGTTTTCTGTCCATCTTTAACCTTTATCACAGATGAACTGACCCATATACCAAAGTTGCAAAGTTGTGTTTGCTCAGGAGATGGTGGAGATCAAAACAGAGCCAGAGTGAATGCATTCATCAGGTGGCCAGACACACAACTCCAAAACAATGATGATCGTTGATCTGTGTCTGCTGGACAGAGGCAACTAGTGCATTTACTGCAGTGCAATCCAAAGTGATTCCCCCCACCTACTTTACCAACCACTAAAAAGGTAAGAGTACCGCATCAAGAGTTGCATTACAAAATGAAAAAAAGGTCACACCTCACTTCAATCATTTGGGCAAATCAGCAGCACTTAGGCAGCTAAATTACTTTTAACAGAGTTGACATACTGTAAGCATTCTATTTTGTGGCTCTTCACTGAATAACACTTCTATCACATAAAATTCACCAATGTCAAGTTCACATATTTGCTCTCGCAGTCTGGCTATGCTTTATTTGAATTCTACTGCAGTTCTAAAGCTGTATAGTCACTATGAAGATCAAACTACATTTTTCAAATAGCTGAAGGCATTTTTTTTCATCAGCGCCACACAGAAAAGAAGCGAGAAAAGAAAAACGAGTGGTGAGAGGCTCGCTGAAAGCTTTTTCCTGCTTTATTTCTGTGCGCCTGTTTCCGTGCTTATGTCGAGGTGCACAACCACACAACTGTGTCTGGAGCTGAGGCCCTTAACTTGTTACAGTCGAAAAGCAGACACACCCACATAGAGACGATAAAATCCAGCAAGCAGCTCTGTCTCTCCTCAGTTCATCCCAGTTCCTGAGAGAAGCTGCCCTGCCAGGTTATGTTTAACAGACGGCAACACAGAGAGACACACCCCCCATCCCACTAATGCAGCCTTTCAAAATTTTAGCAACACAGATGCTATTGTAAGGAGCTGTAATATACTGAAGCCTTGCTGTTTCTCATCAAAGTTATATACCTCTCCCAACAGACTAAGGCATCTTATGTAGTGGCTTTTATTCTTCCATTGCTAAAATATTTAAACCACTCTGAGAAGAGAATGTATGTAGAGCACGATTTTTACAAGGGTTTAACCTGTAAAATCCACCAGTTGTGTGTTCATACACTGGCTATGTGTCCGTATACAGCTCCACCTTTTTTATTGGACATCAAGAAGCTCAGTTGCTCTTCAGTTCTTGAGCGCTTGAGTTGCTGCATTTTTTTTTTTTACTTACTTTAAATACTCAGCTCTTCCTTTGTATATTCCAAGTAAATGACTGTCTTTACTCTTCTCATGAGTAGCTACTTTACTATAAAACACATCACTTTATATTATTATACAGCAGTGGAACTTATGAAAGAGCTACCGCCCAGGTGAAGGTTTTTCTTTAACCAATTATTTATCTGTCTTTTGTAAGTCATCCTAATTTATAGAAGTGCAATACTAAATTATAAACTGTAGTTTAGAAAATACTGGAACACCCTCTTCAACCAAACCTAATACTCTCATATGAGTGTTTAAACACTTTAATACATCATTCCACCTGCAGGATGTGTGTCCTTGCCATACTTAGGTGTGTTTTAATCTAAACTAGACTCAATTTTCACACAACCTGTACTTATGTTTTGTCTACACACTACTATACATTGTTGAAGCTTTAAGCCCATGATTCTATCAGTGTCAATTTTCGGATACACAAAATTGGTTTTGGTTTTGGACTTGTGGTGATGGCTCCAAAGTATTTTTTCCTCATAAAAGATATTACTCTAAACATTTATTCCCTTTGTTATGCCAAAACATGGCAAAGAAGCCCCTTACTTTTCTACCATGTTCCAATCAAATTAAATGAGTTACCTTTTATATACATCTGAGATTGAGACTGTAGCCAAAATGGTTGGACAGTAAGGATGTATACAAAACCATCCATTTCACAAACAAACAGTAAAATGCCTCACATTGTTAATAGTTGTGTGTTTAGTTGACCATGACAATATGTCAAAACTGAACTTTTTTATTTTAAAGTTCTTTTTAAACTTTAAACTGATATGTATGAAGATGTTTTTTAATATGGCAGCAAGAGTTTGTTTTGGTGTGTGCTGAAAGTTCCCATCGGATGGATGGTTAGGGTGACTCCCACACTACTCTGTCTCCATCGTTAAAACCAAATTACCTCGGACTCACATCCTTCTATCACATGCCAAGGCATTCAAACACTCGCTTGTTTGTCCGTGGACCAGGGTGCTTGACTCTTGCCGTTTCTCTGAATACTGCCTCACTGTTCGCCTCTTCAGTACTCTCTCCTCCCTACTTCCTTCATTGGCAGTCCTCTCTTCCTGTTTTCTCCTCTCCCTTTGACCTGCACTCAGATTTTCCCTTGAGAGACCCTCACCGGATGAATAGACAAAATGAAGAAATCAGCAGATAAAGATAAAAAAAAATCTATTTTGTGACCTCCCACAGAGAGCTGAGGTAGCACTGGCACTTTTTCAAACCCTTCCATGTCATTAAATTGATCTGACTGAGAGGTTTTACTGTATATCTGACTAAGGCATGTTTGAGACTACAGAGCTGCCCTGTTCAATTCAATTAGTATGCAGATTGGACAGAAGGCTGTGCCCCCAGATGTGTTTCATTGATTTTCTTTATGGGAGGGGATATGAAGCACACACACACACAAGAGCTGGTAAACAGCTGACAGCCTTTAACTTCTTTGTCTGTGTCGAGCTTTTGAGTCTTCATTAAGTATCTGGGTGAAGAACTGCTGCTGTGGGACCAGTTTAGACCCGAGACCATGGTGAAATATCTGTGGTCAAACCTTCTGACTGGAGAACTTTACATCTCATGGACTGGCCCCTGATGAGAATTATGCTTCAACACTGTGTCACTTATTCAGGTAGTGCACATGGTTTGAGTGTTTAAGGGGTAATTTTTGTCAAAATGCAAAGTCCACTGGCCTCGTTTATGGTACACGAGTAACTGCTGAAGTTTCAGTTATTGCAGTTATAAGTCCTGGTATTTTTAAAAAAGAACCACAGCAGTAAGCTAACGATTCTGAGCCTCAGAATGGTGAAAATCACACTGATTAGGCTTTCAACCTCATTTTGCAGTTTATATGTGGAGGCTCTGTTAAAGAACAGAGCGACTGGTGTGGAGGCTGAACAGATGCCCCCCCCCAGTTCCTCCGAGGCAGCTGGGCTGGCTCCCAGCCTGCCTGAATCCTCCCAGATATCAAACTTACCCACATCCGAAAGACATGCCCCGGGGTGACACTCGCGCACACACAAAGATGCCCTAATGTGTCCACATGCGCACTTTAGCGCAAGGACGGTCACCCACACTTGTGAAATGAACAAGTAAACACACATGCACAGAGATGCAAACAAGGGCAGAGGCACCCACACACGCACTCCCACGCACACACACTGCTGTTTTCAAACCGGCAGCTTCATGTCTTCATGCACAGCAATTTCTTTTTGATGATGTACTGATAGTTTGGACCTGCTGACCACTAAAGCTGACAGGATTACATCAGCTGGCTCATAAGCAGATAACATCTTGAGGGATCACTTCAGCGGAGGAGTTCTTTTATTGCACATTATGGTTTGCCAAATCACACGGCGGCATCAGTGTGCGTGTGTGTGTGTGTGTGTGTTTGTCAGTGCTGGCAGCAATATGTCTTCATGCTGAGGTATTTTGTATTGAAAAAAAATCACATGACCCCTGTTTGTTTGCAAAAAAAATCATAAGTTGAGTGGTGTTACATGGGAACACTTTCAGAACTGCACTCTCCTCTGATCTTTGCATTGACACATCAACTTCAACATCAATTGAACTCTAGATAATGGCACATCCTGCCCCTTAACATGATCTGTCAGTTGAGCTTTGAAAATAAAACATTTTCTTTCAGACAGTGGAAAAAATGAAAAAATCCAGTCTCATTATAAAGGCCTGCTCAGTTGGCACACTTCATTCAGGGCTGCAAATGAATCACATGTCCTCTGACGAATCCTGTGTGGAGCCGCTGAAAGAGGGTTGAAGTCATATTTCACTGATGCTATTATTATCAGACAACTGGATCCACTTCAGGAGAGACAAAACAACGGCTTGATGTGCAGTGCTGACACCTCAAGTATCTGATACATTATGAGTTTCATACCCCTGTCAAAAACCCTACCACTGAATTGACATCATTGTTTTAAAAAAAAATCCTCTTCACCTGGTTGTCATGGTTACCTGGAGTGGAGCACAGCTCACCTCTGACCCTCGTCTGACCCGTGCAAGCCTTAGATGAGCATTACATCAGTTTTCAGCTACATCACAGAGAAGCGTGCCAAGGACTTTGTTGCATCCAACAGCAGCGTTTGACCTCTGTCCTCTTGATATTGCATCAGACAGAAGCACTGGCCAGAAAATGCCCTCAACTCCCGGATGAGGTTAGTCATGAAAAATGAATGAATTCAATCAATCATCGCTGTCTATACAAAGAACATTTCTAAGAAAGTTTAGAGTAAGTTTAGGGGAAAATCACGGTTTGGGTTAAAAAGGGCACTTTGTCAAGTTTGGGGAATAACAGTGCATGCTTTAATAAATACCATCTCGCCTGATTTGTTGGTCCATCAATCCACCCTGTCTTCTCTGGACTACCCTGTTCTTGTGATAATTTTGTCTGCCATGTTATCACATTACACCTAGTTATTTGATCAATTGTTCATATACAGTATATAACAAGTACACTGCGTTTTTTTCTTGGAAACTGGGGACTTTATGTCCTTCCTGTGGTTTCTGGGGTCCACTGTTGGACCCTCTTGCAGTTATTTGACATCAATCATCAGGGTATGATAAAAGCTTCATGGTCAAGTTATTTTTACATTGCTTGGAACAATTTGTTGATGCACTCAAAGGTCCTCTCCTAAACTTTACAAAACACACACAGAAAGGGAGGCAGCGAGGCCTTTATTAGCTGCTCCACCATGGGCTTTAATGTGACATTTATCTGTCGTTCTCGCCCTTCATTACTTCCATCAGTAAAGGTCAGGCTCGTGTATGTGGGCACTCTCAGGTGTTCGGGCATCTGCTACCCAGCAGCACAGGGGGATATAACTTCATTGCTCATGTGTTTAGCCGGTGTGAGAAATCAGATCTTTGACATTACTCATTAGACATAAGAGAAAATTGGAGGGGGGTGCAGTGAGGGATTTCATGACATTTTCACATTGTTTGGAAAGGGGTGAATCACGGAAATGTCTACTGGCTGTTCCTCGGAAGACTTATCTCCGAGGTGGGTAGGCTGCTCCTTGCAAAGCAGGGTGATGGTGGAGGTGGAGGGGTGGGGATGGGTGGGGGGGGGGGGTGATGGAGGCAGAACTTCCTGTCTGTCTCTCTGCGTCCCAGTGCATTGAGAAATAATTGAGCGCAGTGAAAGCCGAGCATTCATTCACGGACCTTGACTGGCGCTCCTGAAAACCTGGAGGCTCAGGAGTGATTCAGCAGCACAGCGGAGCTGAGGACCGGAGGTCGGGGAGCAGAAAAGAAAGAGAGAAAGCCAAAGAAACAAAATTATAGACGTAAAGGGGAAAAGCGAGAGCTGCGCGCTGGTTTGGAGCCGTTATTTCATTGCTTGACGAAAAAAAAATCATGCAAAGGAGGATTTCATAAAAGTTCGCTTATCTCATTTAAAGCCTTCTTGCAGCTACTATAACAATCAGACAAACTCGGACTAATTTCGATTTCAGTGGATATCGCGGATGCATCGAGCGCACCGGACGCATCCAAGGGTGTAGCGGCGCTTCTTTTTCGTGCGCCTTTGCGCCGGTGTAGACGCTGCCTGTGTGTGTGTGTCTGTGTGAAAGAGAGGCGAGGGAGGCGTTGGAGGACCTGCCGGTGTGGCCGACCAGTCAGAAGGATGCTGGAGGGCAATGCCTGCAGAAAGAGAGGATGAGATTTGTCGAAAGGCGCTGGAACTGCTCTCCGACCTGTGCTCCAAGGGAGAGGTGCAGGACGACAACTGCCTGGATTTCATCTACTACTTCAGGGACCTGGCCAGACCGCGTTACTCGGACTCAGGTCAGGCTCCACAGTCTTCTTTCTGAGAGTTTAAGGTGGAGTTGTGTTATTATAACCCGCGATAGTATGCTTTAGTTTGATTTCACGACGAGCTCCAGAGGCTGAGTAAGAGGAATTTATTATTTTTTTTAAGAGACGCACTGATCAGACCTCAATCTCCAAACCGACATTTAGCCTTTTCATTCAACAGCTGTCTCCACTTGAAAAACAGTTTCTTTTAAACCGCACCAGGAATTTAAGAGAAATATGGAATTTAATGTAACTTCTTTTCTTTCCCTGCAAAGAAATCTAACCTCTTGCTTGGAGAGATCATTTAGACTTGAGGGGTCTTAAGTTTCCATTCAGGGATGTGTGCCCAACTCAAATGATGAATGCCTCTGTTCTGTAGTGGCCACGCAGTTTAACAACAACAACAACAACAACAACAACCCCCCCACACACACACACACACACACAAACAACTATATTTCACTATGCTCCAAGTATTAACTTTGAACTTGTTGCTTGGCTCCATTAGCACCGACAGAACCCACAGAGCATTACAGATCTATGAGGTATGACTCTGTGTGTGTGTGTGTGTGTGTGTGTGTGTGTGTGCGTGCGTGCGTGTGCTTGTGTGTGTATGTGACAGCATCCAGCGACTGACTGTGTGCTGGTTATGTTTCTCTTTTAGAGAGAGAGAGGAGGGGGGAGCCCCACCCCATATTCCCCATTACTCCCAGCACTTTGCAGAAATGGATCCAATAAAGGAAGACCAGTGATCTAAACCAGTTATTTTGAACGCCCTAGTTGGATATAGTTTCTTCAATTTTGGCAGGAGGAACAATATTCAGGTGGAAAGAGTTTGCTTAAAAGGAAACAGTAGCAAAAATGTCTCTGACACTTTAAATGGGCTGCATCCAGTGTAATGTTTTAGGACAGTATAGAAATCTCACTGCAAAATCCCCAGGAAAAGCAGAACAATTGGACATTGTACATGGATATGCAATGGCCCCTAATACCAGAAAATGAGACTTATTTATTTTAAGAGATGGTTACACAAAACCAATAATCTCTTCTCTGCTGTGACAAAATGTTCAGTGCCACCGTGTGTGTGGTTTTATTGGTGTTAGAGCATGGTGTGCACATGCATCACACCTTGCACTTAGAGTATTACATTATATTTACCATGCATACCTGATCTACAGATGCGTGTTGTTGAATTTATGTCTCTCTCTCTGCTGTGTGTATGTGCGCGTTTGCTTTTTTCACATGTACATGCGCATGTATGTTGGTTTTGTTGCCTCTAAACATGTTACAATCCATCATTAAACATGTATGATGGAAGAGGAAGTTCAAACTACCAGATTAGTTCCCCTGAGGAGCTGTGACCCACTTCCACTTGTATTAGTCTGCTCTAAACGCACGCATACACGGTTTGATTTGCAACAAACAACTATTCCTCTGAGCTGGGTCGGAGAGGCTGTAGTGGGGTATTGATCTCTGGTAGATGAAGTTTGTTGGGTTCAAAAAAATTTTCAGGAAAGCCCAAACAACCCAAACAAGTGGTTTCATACTCAGTTTTTATACTTGTACTTTAAAAGGACGATATTGGGCTGTCATGGGACTGTAACATGTATAATGTGATCCACAGCAAATGTTTAAAAAAAAAAAAATTAATCATTTGAGGTTCAAACGAGTACCAATCCATGCAGAAGTAAACATAGATTAGACAGCTATGCAGATTGCTGCGGGTGCTATAGTAGTCTATTACCAAGGAGGATTTTACTTCTGTTTCTCATTTCTCAGATGGAACAGAAGGTTGTTTGCGCAAATTTAAAAGCAATTTTGCTGCTGTCTTTCAACTAAGAAATTTGCCTTAAAAACTTTCTACGTATCAGAATTTCTTGTTATGAGAGGACAGTTTTAATATTTAATACCTGTTTAATTAAAATGTTTAGGGCACCCTCGCCAAAATCAAACGTCAAAGTCAGACGAGGTGGCGCATTCAGTGGCAGTGACATTTACCTGCAGCAGTGCTTTCAGAAAACACAGTGGCCCTTGTTATTAGGTCAGCTCATTAGGAAGCCAGTGAGGGATCATGTCGTTATACATGCACCAGCAAGTCCTAATGGTTGGCTGAGGCTTTCATGTTACACCCTGTTACAAACACGGGAGAGATACAGTCACACAGTAGTGTCTCCTCACTGATAGCTTGAGCTTAATAACATTCATACGCAATTTCGATATAAACAAGTAGCACCCTGCAACACTTAACACAAGTTAACTCTAATATTAACTCTACTGCCATTTTAAGAACATCAGCAAATCAGCAGGGCCACTTCAGCAGTGTGGAATGACATTAACATACCTGAGAAAAGGCATAATAATAATAATAATCACAAAAGCTGTTAGGCGGTGACGTTTATCACCACTGAAGACAATATCATTGTCTCACAGACATCCTGCTGGAGGCCCAAGTAATCAATCTCTGGCTCTCAGCAAATTACTGGTAACATGATCACCACTTAAATGAGACATTAAGGAATTAAGTGTACAAATAGTAAGTTGGTAAATCTTAAATGTTGGAAACAAAACATATTCTTTCACAAGATGTTATGATTTTAGTCAAGTAATGTATAGTCATATAACTTACAGACTATGAATTTACTACCACTCATCTCCTATTTTATATAGTATTTTGAACTTGTCACACTTGCATGGAGATAGGTTGGATCTGGGAAGATTTGGATTAGCTTTTCAAGTGTTACACCCAAGTCCAGAATCCTGCTAACTTCCACTGTTGGTGAAAGGTGCAGAAAGAACAAACAGTGGGAGTCATTTGAGCAGTGGCAAGGACTTGAACCCTCACCAGCTTCCCACCACCACCAACACTGCAGATGTGAATCTAAGTGATGTCATGCTAATGTAAGTGCTGCACCACAATTTTGCCTTGCAGTCATTCAGTGTGACAATTGATCTTTACATAAGAACTAGTGTGGTGTGGTGATAAATGTAGTGAGGTATAAATCTTCACTCAGCAAACACAATATACTGCAACATGGCAAAGTTTGAATTTAAGAATAGATGGGTACAACCGGCTCCCGGCCAGAAAGTTTGAACCCACAGTTAAAGAATGAAATAAATTTTCCTTCTCCTGCTCAAACTTGTAGGTGGCACCATGTAGGGGCCTATTCTAACATCTTTTCTGTACCAAACAACATTTGCAGCCTGAGAATGCAACATGAAGGTGTCATAGTCTCACCAGAAGTGACTGATACAAGTCATGGTCATGGGAACAATGTTCCTTTACAATGCTGAAATGCAGAAAGCACTTTAATTTCTTGGGCTCCAGGACGAGGGATTGATTAAATGTTGGAGGAAATAGGTTAGGTTTCATTACACCCTTGATTGCATTTTCAAAGTATTGTTGCCAGGCAACATAACATTATTGGATATTTGGTTTAGAAATCTTTGAGCCTCTGGTGATATTCCTGAATGAGCCCAATAAAGTTAATGGCTCTTCTCTTCTCTTAATTTGAAACCCACCTTTCCACACCAATCTCTTGAAAAAGCAGGCTACATTTCTTCTCGTGTTATCTATGCACCACAAACCCCTTTTTCCATACTCTGCAGCATTAAAGTCGTTTCCAGGACATTATCCTCCCTTAGAGCCATACGCCCATGCCCTTTCACCTCAGCTATTGTCTCTTATTGACCCACTGCTGACTTGGCTGTTGCAGCTTATTGAACTGTACTCTGCTGGGCTCCTCAGAGCAGGGACTGTACATTGCAGAGTTTAATGAGATGGCTCGAGGCTGATGCATGCCCTCTGGCAGTAACAGGCATTGAACTCTGCAGAAAACAATAAACTGATCATAAACATGGCCTTTCTGTGCTTAATCTTCTTCTAATAACTGTTAACCAGAAGGTTGTCTCTTCCTTTAGATATTAAGAGATATACCTTTTAGGAATTTGGTGTCAACTTGGCTGATTTTTCTATTACTTTTGCTTTGTTTGGCTAAATACAAAGTACAAGTGAGGCTAATTTGAATGTAATTAGACTGGTCAGAAACAGAGTGTCAGGCAATTCAAAATGTATTTTATTTACTGTTATAGAAATCTTTCAGTTTTGACCATAGTGATAGATTGACTGTCAATTGCCATTCTTTGAGCCACACATCTTGCGTGTGTGTGAGAGATTATGTCAGTCACGTATGGTCATAAATGGAAATACAATGCTTATGTGTAGGATGGAACAATAAGAATTGCTATTCCAATGAACCAGGCAGCTGTGATATTTCCGCTGTTACAGTGGTTTAATTGCAGGTTATTGTGTGGGTAGGTGTGCTGGATAGTAAACAGGAATAAACTGGCATCATTGAGAGTATTGTGTGTCTGTGGTCAGGCCTGCTCTGGGGCAAAACAGAGTGTGATGGACCTTTAATGAACCTTCTTCAGAAGCACAGGGACCTCACTATCCACCATCACCACTACACTGGCAACCACAGAAATGCTGCTGCACTGAGGCAACAGAAATAAAACAATAAACAATAAAACAGGCCACACTGGCATGTCCCCGAACTGCTTAAAGTTATAGTGTTATATAGAATGATCATGACATATGGAGTTAAGAATAAGAAACAAAAATAAGCTCTGTGTTGTGTTTATACAGCACAATATACTGGATCTAGGAATTCATATCAGGCTCTCATATAATTATTGAACATTTCATTGCAGAAAGCACCTTGGCTTATATGTAGCGAGGTGTAAATGAAAGGTGTGGAGGTCTGAGTGTGTAGCAAACTCTTGTCAGAGACCTGCAACTGATGCTTCTTTTGTGAACCATACTTAACTATATGTATGCTGCAGGAGTCCTCTGGACTGGAACTTTTGGAAGTTCTTTAATATCAGTTCTCACCTTCACCAGCCTCGAAATGAGCTCAATGCCATTGTTCAAGTCTTCGATTTCTGAAAACTGTCTGGAAAACCTTTGCCCAGTTCTTCTTTAAGAGAGCCAGTGTGAGTGCAAAGTGCAGCTTGGGACTGGCCATCAACATTGTTGTGTAGCTGCTGCTTGTAACTTCCACTGGTAACTGATCTAGTGTCTCTTGATGAGCCACTGGCAGTCAATCAGTACCCAAGAATCACTTCTTAGCTTCTCACAGTTACTCTTGTGTCTGACAGTGGCAGATGCAAACAGCCTTTTCATTCCACATGTAACACATTGGCCCCTATTAAGCCTGGAGCAATGTTGCACCAAGCGCATTGCAAATACCAGTGTCAGATTGATGCAGTTTTCCCATTTAGCACCCACATTTCTTAAAAAGCAAATGCACATGCACCCACCATAACATATTATTATTATAATATGATGATATTGTAATATAATAAATTTTATTGTAATAAGACAGACAGAAGAAAAGAAACAGATTCAGAGTCCATCACTATCTGCATGATGCCTGTGTGTAGATTTAAATGATTCATGAAGGGCATGGAACACTTTGAATTTAGCGTAAAGAAGGCAGATGGACCCACACACATACTTGGAGGGTAATGAATAAATTCTTTTTCCAGCTTTAGCTGTGAGAGAGTGAATGTGTGTCACAATAGCACACAAATGCTAAATTAAAAATGTGGAACTGGCAGGGGCATTTAAATTTCATAGTTAGCATGGATGGCTCTCTTTCTGTTTCATTTGCTACCCATTCTGAGGTTCAACACCAATACGCCTTTCTGCAGCATAGCTGGATAATCAGCCAGCCTAGAGCATGCTGTTGATTTACACAACGTCTCATCAAAGGGAGATTTAGTCCAAATCAATAAAAGCAGCCATCTGTGTGTCTGTTCACTTTGGGGTTTTAAGCTTGATTCACTTGAGAGGCAGGAGAACGCCTCTGCCTTCTATCAGGAAAATCCCTTCACATTGCTGGACAATGAAAATCTGACTCTGATCTCTTCCACTGATGTGGGTCCTGGCAGGGAGACTTTCCCCTCTGTTGTTGGCTGACTGGTTTCAAAACCTGAAATGCTTTTATTTTGCATTTTGTACACAGCGATAGGTTGATGGTATTTGTGAAAATGGCCTGTGTCTTATTGGCAATTGAAACAAGATGCTCTGCAGTGTTGGCCTCACACCTGAACCCATTCTCACTGCCAAAATGACTGTTGCTACACTGTCAAGCCTCAGACAGCCTCAGACAGACACCAAGTCTCAGAGCATATTTAAAAAGAAAAAGAGACCAAACCCCCTTTCCCCCCTTTTTTGTATTTGTATGTAAAAATATTATATTGGTGAGGCCACGTGCACGATAATCATTCCATTATTATGATAATTTAGCTCATTTTTCAATGCACAGTAATTAATTCTAAGAATTGCTACAGTAAATGTGCAATAATTTTGATATCATAATTTCGTCCACATGTTTTGTCCACAAGAATAGTACTTAGCTAAGGAAATTGCAAGTAATGCATTGAGGAACTGAATTATTTTTTTGGATTTGAAAAGTTACACAGTCATACAAAACACATCAAATGAAATGCTCACAGACAATATAGTTCTCTTACTTCCAAGGTGTATATTTCTATATATATTAGAAAAAAGTTTGAGGGGTTTTTTTTTAAATACACAACCTCCAGTCTAAACCCACAAAATAATGTAATAGTAAATGCTCCTTAGGCCTGAAAGTAACCACTAACATTTTTCCCTTGGGTTTGAGGGGTTTAGCTGCTGGTCAGTTAAGTTTTAAGAATAACACATCTTCATAATAGATCTTCAAAGTCATAACAATCTATTTAATGTGTTTGCATGTATTTGGAAATACTACATGCGTCTGAAATTATGGTTAATTAATGTGAATGTGTAAAGTTTTGATAGCAAAAGAACAGAATGATCACAATTTAACAGCTTTTATGAACACTTGTGCTCTGACATAAATCACCGCTAATCCCTCAGTATTAGACACTGGTAGCAATTATTCTGCCATGCATATTCATATACACTCAAGCAACCCTACCACAGACAATTACACTAATCAAAACCTGTCTAACCTTTTTTAATTATAATTGTCGACTTCCTTTAGCGAGGAGTGAGCTTACTGATTATTGGAGCCCCTGAATCCAATTAACTGCCACCAGCTGTACAGTGTTTAGACCTCGGCGCCTTGATTGCAGCCCGCGAGAGGACTTGAAAAGCGCAGACACCCTGTGGCTTTAGACAAGGCACTAACAAAGGTAATTGAATGAAGCCACAGGGTTGTCTTGGCCAGCTTTACTCATTTTAAAAGCCAAACTTATCAAAGAAGGAGCAACAGCGTATTCAATATTTACCTTTTGGACTCAAATATATATAAAAGCGAAGGTGGTGTGAAAGGGAAAAGCATTGGATGCAAACAAGCTTTAATATGAAGTGAAGTCGCTAATAGTCTGACCTGTAATTTCATTTAGATACAGAAAAGCTTAATTCTGGGTGTGAAATATTTCTATTTTTCATTAAACAAATGCATGAACTGTTGGCACATCAAAGGCAGAGCGCCGTGCTCTCTGTCTGTGCCAGCTGAGAACACAAGCCCGGTTCTGTGCGGGGACCCACACTGCGTATCATCTCTCCACCGCTTTCAATTCATCCCAGCTGGTGCCCAGTTCAGAGTGGAACACGGGAGGACTGGCTGTGTTCTACCTGCCTCATTTCACCAATCTCAGTTCTGACTTTCTCAACATACGGCACACCACAGTGCTCTGCAAACAGGCCCCTTTGGTTTTTGCCCATTTTTTGTGCTACAGTTCATGTATGTATTTCCCCTGCATTACACCTAGTTGTCAAAAATGAGACATTACTTCAAGAACTTAAAGAAGTGTATATATAAAGTTTCAATACTAAATAAAGTTGGCATTAGATACTGTACATAGTAAAATGTCATGAAAGCTAAAGTCTGCTAATCACTTGTTTAATCAGTTATTGAATTCCATGAAGTTTCTCTGAATGGTATTTGACATTTCTGACAAAAAATGGCCCATTTTGCCAAAGGTCATTCAATTTTCTCATCCTTCACCCATCTGTTATAAACAGGACTCTGTGTAATATGATAAAATTGCAAATTGGTCACCCAGTGACAAACCCATTGAAAAACCACAGAGAAAGTAAGCAACTCACTGAAGAACAGTTGAGCGTTTTGCGGTTAAAGAGCCAAATATTTCCTTCACAAGAAGGAGTGTATATTAGATTTTATATTCATCAGGTGGACAGAAATGCAGCTTCAAATGAATGCTTGCACCCACTCTGTGTCTGCTGGTTGTGTTCACCTTCATGTTTGGTATCTTTAGCAACTGCGCTATTCTTGAGCAGTTACTCTGACTGGCTTTGGCCATGGCTGTATGAGTCTGAGGAGGATTGCTGTAAACCCAAAGTGCTGATGACAGCTGATGGCATCGTGGTGGCCAGAAGTGCAACATGAATGAAAACATAAATTAAATGGGCATAGAATAGATCCGATGCTCCCGACATCCATGTTCATGGCCACCTGCTTTGCTGGAGAAGCCACTGACAGTTGTTGCCATGGATATCATACAACACTGTAATCTCCACATGTCGTGCCATTTAATTGCATGTTCTGCATCTCGAGTTGATGAAGGGCGGTATCTCTGTGCTACATCTTTACATTACTCCTATAATCTAATGATGTAGAGTGAGACTCTGAAAGTGTTCAGACCTCTTTGGAGGTTCTTCTACTCTTTGTTGTGTTACAGACATATTTTAAAATTGAGAAGATTATAAAAAATATGTTTTTCCCCATGTCATACTGGTTTCTTGTATGTAAAATTACTTATTTATACATTTGGTAACATACTTCTCCATACTGACTTCCTTACTGACTTCAGTTGTTTGTTATCACATGGGCCTCAGGACTACAGTTTACCGAACATCCAAAGTACAACCAAAACATTTCATCCCAGGATCAAATCTTGTACCGGACCACTGGCGTTTGTCTCCCATCAAGAAAAAAGAAGGGCACTTCTTTCCTGTATGGATTACCTTTGTCACAGAAAGGAAATCAGAAAAGCATTCACTGTGCTTCAGTATTGTTATCTTTGGCTGTTATTTCATCGAATAACTCCAAGTGCACAAAATTAAACTACAGGAATTCCAGTAAAGTAATGAAAAACTATGCATATTAACCATACGTGCTAAATATACACATAGAGTCAACGCTTTCGTTCTGTGGAACATCACATCTTCTGTCCTCTCTTGCACTATCATATGGCATGTGATCATTAAGCTTCTACCTCCGTGTGGAAAAGGATTCCTCTGTTGGTTTGAGGATAAGAATAAGGTGGAAGGAAAGGTGACACCATCCTGGGGTGGGCTGTAAAGCACTCTGTGACTGGGAGAGAATGGTGAAACCCCGCCCTTCCTCATACAAGTACAACATATTCTGCCCCTCACCTCATCTGGCCCAGGTCTCTCACTGACATCATCGAGAAATTAAATAAGGAACCCAGTGCTGTTTAGCCCAATTAAGAGTTTCTGTCATTTCATTCTTTCATTGATTTTAGACGGAGATTTAACAGAAAGAAGGAAATGCTGTCTGACTTGCAGGATGGGAACGTAAATTTAAAAGTTTTGAAAATAGCATAAAAACGTGTCAAATAAAGACTGTAAAGGCAAATAGTTCTGGAGGTCACTGAGTTTAAGTGAGAAACCTCCATGAATTTTGAAAGATGAAAGAATGCATTTTGTGTC
The DNA here is from genome assembly GCA_016785225.1 of Psettodes erumei. Taxonomy (NCBI): domain Eukaryota; kingdom Metazoa; phylum Chordata; class Actinopteri; order Pleuronectiformes; family Psettodidae; genus Psettodes; species Psettodes erumei. The sequence goes on along the minus strand of JAFBJZ010000821.1, from coordinate 1,097,987 downwards.
AAAGCAATGAAGTGTGCGTGTTTGTAATCACAGCGTGTGTACGCATCAGGGAGAAAGACGGGGAGTGTTACAGTGGTGTGTGAGTTTTTTTTTCTCCAGTTGTTTTTCAAGAAATCCCTCTGCAGTGTCACAGTCCCCTGTAATTCTGTGTAAAATACTCTTTTTGCACAGTGTGGGACACTGCTGCATGTATAAATTATGAGCTAAATTGTTGGGAAAAGAAACCTCAGAGAAAGGTTCAGGTAAAATACAATTTAAGAAAAATAGTTGAAATAAACGTGCATAGTTTTCACGCACTTTCATTGATTGTCAGTGTAGCCTCTGAATCTGCCTCCTGTCGCTTCATCATACGACTGGAAAATGATTTGCTTTTGACATGAAGGACTGAATTCTAATGGTATCGGCTCATCTCAAACTGGCCTCAGCACTCTCCACTGTCCCATTAGAAGATTCACTCAGCTCTATTGGCAATAAAGACACTGTTCAAGTGTTACAGTATAAAGATGGAGATTGACAACTGATGCAAAAATTTTTGATCATCTTACAGCATGTCCTTAGTGTATGCCCTATGTTGGACATTATGTCAGTGTATCAGTGACGTCATTGTGTCATGGAGTTTGTGAGGCATTTCACTCAACAAGGACACTCAGTCATACACATTGTGTTGAGTCTGATTCAGAACGAGCGGGAAGAAAGAAAAAGTGAACTGAAGGAGAGGCCAGTGATGAAGAAGGATACAGAGAGCGCACTCATCTCTGTAGCTCTTCCACTCTGAAAGCATCTTACCTCAGCAGACAGCCTGAGCCATGCTTTTAGTTGAGTTGGTGAAAGGCCGCTCAGCGAGAAAGACGTATCACTATCAACGAACTCTATCTGTCCGACTACAACCTGCTATTACCCAGCAGTTAAAGGAAGAAACCTTTCCTCTGCTAATGGATAACAACACAATTGTCCTTCGGTCTCAAATGTCTCATCATCATCCCTCATGTATGGACATGGCTCTATACAGTGTGCACATAAGGAAAGACGGAAACAAGCCCAGATTTTCTGCGAATGAGACAATATGTGAACAGATACTTTTAACGAGCTGTATACGTCCATCCTTTCTGAGATGGTATTCACTCACAAATCATTTTATTAGGAACTCCCTTTGGTCCTAAAACAGCCTCAGTTCTTCATGGCATTGAATCTACAATCTACTTCCTTTGAGATTCAGCTCAATGTTGACGTGATGATGTCACATCATTTCTGCAGATTTGTCAGCTGCACGTTCACACTGCCAATCTCCTGCTCTACCATATCCCCAAGGTGTTCTACTGGATTCACATCTGGAGACTGGGGAGGCCACTGAAGTTCACTGAACTCACTGTCATCTTCATGAATCCAGTTTGACACGACTTATAATTTGTGACATCATGTGTGACTGCGATAGGGAATAAAGTTTTCTTGGGTGTAAAACATTCACATACAAAAAGGCAAAACCACCTTGTCTCCTTGTCAAAGGTCTAGGCCACTTCAGATATGATCATTTAATTTCTAAAACTACATAAATATGTCAAACAAGTGAATGTTTTACATGTGACTGAAAAAAATACTGCTGACTTGTTTGTTTTCTCCTTTTCCTTACTTTTAAAAAAAAAAAATTGTATGTTTTAAGCTTGTGATGAAAATGTCTTTACAGATAAAAAAAACAACAATTCAAAAATGATTCTGCATAACATGCCACTCTCACTCTCCAGCAGTTCTTTTTTTTTGAAGGCTGTAAAAAGTTTGACTGCGGCTTTGTTGCATTTTAGTGCCTCATCATTAAGGTAATGTGTCGCTGCCTCTAATTGTCGACATGGTTGGATAAACCACGGGACTAATTCTTTTTTTCTTTAACTTTTTCCTACAGTGAGGACATTTTTTTCCCTCCCACCCAGCATTCTGAACCAACACAGTCTGTCCTCCCCGGGGAGCCAGATTTGTCTGTGCCTGCGTGTTTCACTGGCAGAGCTGTATTCGCTGTTCACTGAGCGTATCTCTCTCTCTCTCTCTCACTGTCCTCCATCTCTAGATGTGTCGGTGAGCCTGTTGTCCCTGCTGGTGACCACCTGTGGTCTGGCTCTCTTCAGCGTCTCCCTCTTTGTCTCATGGAAGCTGTGCTGGGTGCCACTGAGTGGCCGTTTCTTCCCAGATGTCCTCAAGGGCGCGCACTTCCTGGGAGGAGACCAACAGCCCGTTCTCACAGAGGTAAAGCGGAGGAGAGGCTCACCGTCAAAACATTTACAACATTTTGTCTGCTAGAAAACTAATTTATATATAATGATCATAGATTAACAATTAAGTAATAATAATTGAGATTTTTAAAAAGATTATGCTTTTCCATTTTGCCACTATTGATTCACACAACAAATATACATTATTTCAGATACAGGGAATGTGGAGACAGACAAGCCAATATCAAACCTGAGTGTGTGCATGTAAGACCACCAGGCCACAAGATGCCTCAGTTATCTATGAGAGTAATATTGCGTAATTTAGTTATTGTATGTTTGTGTATTCATTTTTGCCTTGCCTGCATGGATCTTAGCCCAAGGTTTCGTAGTGTGGTATCGATCTTCTCATTCTTGGCAGGAAAGACTATTTCTCAAAATGCTGAACTACTCTTCAGGTGATGTTATATCTGAGCCACAGTAGTTTCCTAGAATGTCATAGGTAGCCATCTGTAGAGTCGCGCTACACAAAACTGTTGCCATGGATGAGTGGCTGTGGTGTTGCAGGAACATGCTTGCAGCACACAATGTTTCATGTAGAAGTGCATTTCAAAACTCCAGTTTAAGATGATAACACAAAGGAGAGTGTTGAGTTAGTTCCCTGGTACAAAGACAGCATCTGCCACTGACTCACAAGACTTGACACTGAAAATAGTCTTTAATCCTTGTCACAACTCCAAAACACTATTAGCTAGTTTGTAGATTAGCTGAGGCTGCAACAGTATCAGTATCACATACCAGTCACACAGACATTATTCATCACATCTGATCAGTTTTCATCAGACATGTTCATTTATGTTTAATCACAGCCTACATCTAACGTAACTTTTCTTGTTTACAAAATTAGCTCAAAAAAATCTTCCATCTTCTATCATCCCGACCTAAATCTAAAATCTATAATCTAGAATGTCATACCAGTCTTATCCACCTGAATGTAAACGCTGATGTCTTTTGTGCAGGTGGACGGGGAGGAAAGGGAGTACAGTGAGGATGGTTGTGTGAAGGAGCCTTCAGGGCTGCCCTCGGCTGTGGCTGTCCCAGAGTCAGCCCTGAAGATAAGCCACACGTCGCCTGACATCCCGCTGGAGGCCCAGGCCAAGGTGGAGAAAAACCAGGTCCACACTCTGGCCAGGGACAGGGTCCAGAGACAAATCACTGAGCCTACCTCGTCTGTTCGGTCAGCACACATCAATCCCTGAACCTACTTTCCCACTTTTGGTGTTTTGAAAGGTTAAACACAGAGAGCCATGTACAGTCGTACCACCTAGACCTCTGGTTTCAGAGATAGTTTATCCCATAGTTGACAGCATATCATACATCAGGCTGAAAGGAACATCATTTGCCTCACAGCATCAAGAACTCAAAGAGTAAAATGTTTTGAATGATGTTTTGTTACAGGCACAACTCCATCCGTCGTCAGATGAACTTGTCGAACCCAGATTTCAACCCTGCTCAGTTCCAGCGCCAGGAGTCTCTCTCCGGTTTGGGCCGACTCAAACCGGAACTATATAAGCAGCGTTCAGTGGACACAGAAGACGGGCGTCACACTGAGAGCTGTGGGTGTCTCCATTTCATCCTGAAGTTTGACTTTGACCTGGAGCAGCTGATTGTGAAGATCCACAAGGCCCAGGACCTTCCTGCCAAGGACTTCTCAGGGACCTCCGATCCTTATGTCAAGATCTACCTGCTGCCTGACCGCAAAACCAAGCACCAGACCAAGGTGCACCGCAAGACACTCAACCCAGTGTTCGATGAGGTGTTTCTCTTTCCTGTGGCGTATGCAGAGCTGTCGAGCCGGAAGCTGCACTTCAGTGTCTACGACTTTGACAGGTTCTCGCGTCATGATTTGATAGGCCAAGTGGTGGTGGACAACTTCCTGGATCTTGCTGACTTTCCCCGGGAGACAAAACTGTGCCGAAACATACAATATGTAACCTCGGTGAGATACCACCTTTCATCCATTTCTTTATATTTCATCACTGTCTTTGTCCTAAATGTTCTTAGAACACATATTTTCCTTTTTTATTCCTAGTTGGGTAGATGTGAAGGTCAAGGGCAAATGTATCTCTACCAGCCTAAATCCCATGTCCTTTCTTCAGTCTGGTCAGAATCTGCATAAACAATCAGAAAGAGCAAAAAACCCTGTAAAACCCTGTTACAACAACAGGAAAAGGAGACCTATCAATTGACTTGTATCTCATTTCCCCTCCAAGTGGAACTCATCTGTGGTTTTAAGAGGCAGAGACATAGAAATATACTTAGACACAGTTAATGTTTAATGAAAGCAGCAGGAAACACTTGGGGATAGTGACCCAGATCTACGCTGACATAAGACCGGGGGATGGTTTGCCAGAGATACAGCAACATTGTCTATATTACATTATTTACTTGGAAAAATCTAAAGCATTGGCAACTCAGTGAGGATGTTGATGCCTCCTGTCGGGGAAATCCTCATGGTTTCTTGTTAAGCGAGGATCAGAGGCTGGTGTCGCTCAGTTTGGGATGGCAACATGTCTTGTCTGGTTTGTGAGCAAGCAGGTAGACTAGACATTTATCACATCAGAGGATAGTACAGAGCATCTTTAAAAATCATTGCAATTATTTAGTGGATGTGTGGGAGAGAAGTTGTGTAATCAAGAAGCGCACACTACAGAATACAGGTCCCTAATGAAAAATAGACCTGTTCTGATCAGAGTAGTTAGAGGGCCACCATTGTCCCTCCTGTCCAAATTTCACTTTATTGCAACATTTAAATGCTCTGCATTGGTGACTTTACATTCACAATGCTGGGTCAAAAATTTGTAGTCGGTGGAGTTATGAAAGAGAGAGTTGGTGGCACTGATTCAAACATATTTACGAGAATAAACACCCTACACAAGGACTTATGAATCATAGAGTATGTTATTACAGTCAGTATAGAGCTTTGTATTCATGTGTGAGTCTCTGAAGCACTTTTGGAGTATCTATTTAGTATTTGTCATTTCCACAGAGCTTTTAGTGGGTTGCTCCTCATGTTCATCATGACGCTTTATTCTCTCAGAGGAACTAAAATTGCTGTATTTCCGTCTATGGTTGTGTGTGTGTGTGTTTGTTTGTGCCACTAATAGGGTGAACATTTTTATGTGTTTATTATTCAGCCCAGGAAAAACTCATTTTATTACAAAATGTACTTTTGAACATAATAAGGCCTTTTTAAAGAACTGAAGCTCAAGTCAGACGGACGCAATGAGTCAACGCGAGGGATACAGGTATACATTTGTGGCCGTGCTTTTCCTTTGTTGTGCTATTTGGATGGATGAATGACAACAGTTAGTCTACACGTTCCTCGTATGAGTGAGATGGGCTTGATTTTACAGATAGTAAGCTATATTACATCTGTTGTGCTTCAGTTTTGAAATATCATTGCATCCACTAATGATCCACATAAGTAATACAGCAAAAAGTACCAAATTTGGACGGCCTCTCTGTTGTGCTTACAGTAGCAGAGGAGCCCAAAAATGTGTGACTCATGTGTGAACACTGCAAAAATCAGAATAACAGAATAATTTCTTTGTTCTTCCCACTTTGTGTTTAGACATTGTTGATCATCTGTCATGTATTTAAGCTGTACTTCAACAGTATATAAGTTGTAGTGGTTGGATCAATCAGCTGATTGGTGTGTATAGCCATACATATATTTAAACACATTAAAACATCATATTATATTCATTAACAACATTAAAACATCATATTACAAAACTTCCATCCTTCCATCCCATACACAAGAAATTGTTTCAGTGTGGCCACTGCTCAGCCTGATTTTTTTTTTTGGAGACACTTTGAAACATCCAACACGACAACACAGCTGCTCCTCACCGAGTAAGTTCAAAGCCAGGAAATGATCAGCAGCTGGGTCAGTACCCAAACCAGTTCTGATCGTTACTGCATCGCTAACTACCATAACGCAAAGACCCAGTGGGATAACTCGTCCACCTTTTAACACAAACATATGCACACATTCACACACTAACATTATTGGTTCACAGATATGGTTTTATCACCTTCCAGACTCTAACAGCATCTCTGCTAAATAAGGTCAGTATAAATGGGTTAGGCCCTCCTCTGAGGCATCCAACGTGTGAACTGTAGCTGTCCGGTCTCCTGCCTCCAAGACTGAGAAGTCCAATTTCTAAATATAATTCCTTATTAATAATCAATTTATCCAACACAGACTGCAATTAACAGGGTAAACTAATTGACTGTTCCAACTCCTGATATAATGTGTTTATCTTGAGACACTTTCAATTACTTTCCCTTACAAAGGAAGGAAATAAGAAATTTATTACTTATTCACTTTTGCAATATGAATAAATTACACATCTTAAAATAACTCATTTTTTATAAATATTCTACCGTGAAACAACATTTTTCCTTTACTGCATTTAATGTTTTTATTTCTGCTGTTTGCAACAGCTTACAAAGTTTACAATGCAGTTGATAACTATCATTTGTAATATGCAGCAAGTAACATTTATCCAACTGCAACCTCCAGTTTAGCCTTCCATGTGTAATCATAATTCTCTGGGTGGAGATAGTTGTCACTGTCTGGATCTTCTTCCCATGGGAGGAGGGGCTCTCACGCTCTCTCTCTCTCTCTCTCTCTCTCACACACACACACACACACACACACACACACACACACACACACACACACACACACACACACACACACACACACACACACACACAAGGCATTTATGTACATTTAAACAAAACCAGTATCCTTCCATAACCTAGGCCAAAGTCCTCATATTGCCTAAACCTTACCACAGATGGGACACTGGATGTGAACCTTATTTGTGGGTTGTGGCAAACACCTCCAATCATCATTCCAGTCGCCTCAACTCCCTGTCTCTTTGCTTCACACACACATACACACACACGCTCAAATCAATATATTTACTTTTGCACTGAATATATAAGATAATCACTTCATTAAGCTCTTTACACAAAGTGTTTCATAATTAAATAATGCTTCAACTTAGAAAAAATGGGAGCACATGGTTGATTTCTGTTGCATTTTTCACCAGATGCGATCACTTGTTGGTTGTGTGTCTTTCACCTGATTTATGTTTGCATGTGCGTGTAAGCATCTGTGTTTATGTCCCAGTGTCTTGCATCTGTGAGGGAGGTCCAGAGAAATGTAGAAATAGGAGTTTCTTCTCTCTCTCTCTCTCTCCCTCTCTCTTTCCCTCTCTCACTCACTGTCCCCAGCAGAACTGGGTTACCTCCCTTGGGACTATGGGGAGGTATCCTGTGCTGGTCCGGTCTCCAGTCCACATGCATTAATCATGATTCCTGGCAAAGAACGAGCCTCGAGCCATCTCTCGCCATATGCACTGGACTGTAACGCATACGTATTTCTGAGCTGCATGCTCATAGAAAGATAAATGAGGTTCATCTTGTCGGGTGTACATTATCAGTACAGTTGTGGGCGCACTGGCACAGTCCAAATATAGTCTGTGGTGCTTGAACTTGTTACTGCATCCTTAATTAGACAGGTTAATTAGTGTTCACAGTTTTAAAATTGGCACATCAATTTTGTGAGTCTTAATTACCTCCAACTCCAAGTTTACCATGGCAAGTGTCCTCTACTGTGTGGAAGCTACAGTATGTTGTCTCACTATTAATCCACACGCCATTAAATACTGTAACAGTAATTAAAATTGTCCCCAGGAAACCAAATGTATCTCTGTTGGCTCAGAGTGAAGTTCGCTGCTTTTTGTTCCTCGCTCTGCAGTCACATAATGCTTCTGTTGCATGAAAAAAATCATTCTGTATGAATGGGATCCTAGTTCTCTGGAATGTTCTTTTATCATATCTATAGAGTGCATGTTTTCCTACATCCCTAGTCAAGCAACAATTAACTGCTAGCATCACTGTAATATCAGAGCAGATTGACTGATTAAAGTGATTAATTTCAGTGGAATTGAAGAATTTCTAAATTTTTGTGGCACATAACTCTGAACCTTAACCCATGGATTTGCCACTCGTTGACAGATCCAAAACTGACTTTGATAGACACTTTATTTAACCTCCTCTCTCAGTGTAAACTGCTTATGAAAAGTGGAATGGTTTCCTGACTGTCATGACAAGAGACTGAGACTGAGAACAGTCAGCTTGTTAGCTTGGAGAGCTTTTTTTTTTCTTTTTCAATGACTTTTTCTTTAATAAAATGACGTATAGTCCTCAGAGCAAAATGCAAAGGGAGAGTAAATGACAGTGCAGAGAAAGTGTGATATTAGGTGAAATATGTGGGTTGGAAACTTGGGCATGTTGTTGTGTTTCGAGATATGTTTGGAGTTTAGCGTTAGCTTGGCTTGCTCTTTTATGAGTGATTAGCTTTTTGCAGCTATACTAATTGGCCCAAGAAGTCAGTTAGAAAAAGATAATATTTCAGAAAGACGTACTGGTGTTGCAAGGCCTTTATACAAATTACATAGCTAAGAGGAATCCTTAACCTGAATTTTTCAATTTATGCAACTTTTTGGAAATATTTTTTCCTTCTCTGGTTCTTTGTCTGCTATGAAGAACCAATTTCAATTGACTCAACTACTTAAATGCATTGTTTCCCGAGATGTTCGTGTTGTGAATTGCTCATCTTCATCTTGCTCTTTTGTGTAGATTCTGGTATTTAATAGTTTTGGAGTGTCAAAAGACTTCCTAATTTGTCTACTGGGTACATGTCAAGAGATACAATTTGCTTTGGAGTAGTATGGAGTTGCAGGTGCGGCCCTGCCTTCTTTTTCCTCTGCTGAAGATCTCTTGGTGACAAAGACAACGAAGAGTTCAGAGACACTGTAACCTGCAGCTCCTACAGGACCAGTCAATACTATTGACTGCAGTCTGGTTGGCCTGTAATTAGGACCTTGATAAATGGGGTCAGCATGTGCATAGGCAGTGTGTGTATGTGTGTGTGTAGTTAATTCAGTAAAGGAGGTTCCCATTTCCCAACAATGACAAATGGAACCATATAACAAGCACTTGTCCTCCCATTTGCCCTTATTGACTAAGTGAGGAACATGATGCTGTAGATGCCCATGGTCAATTGAGCCAGTTGAAGATATTGAATATATTATAGGGGCAAACATAAAGCCTATACACAGGTGCATTTTCATTTAGCTGGACTATCATTAATATTTACTGTAAGCATGTTCTGGCATAGCTCCACATATATTCCTTCTTTCCATAAAAATTTAATATTACTTTTTTGCCAAGAGGTAGATGAAGATGATTTTACTGGCATGTGTTACTCAAGGCACTATATGGTGCTGGACACCGGAAGCAATTAGCTTAGGATAAAGACTGGAAGCTGGGGAAACAGGTAACCTGGCTCTTCTCAAAGATCAAAGATATGCCCACCAACGTGGGGTTAAATTAAATATTTTAATGAAAATTAAAAAGAGATATGAAATTATCATTTAAAAATACAACAGATTGCTACTGAGTGGATTACAATGAAAGTGATTTGCATCTGCAAACACAATTGTATTGCCCATCTTTGGCTTGTTTCTTATATATGGTTTATGTCATAAATTTTGTGATTCTGAGTTTTGAGTGCTTCTCAGTTATTTTTTTTAATATTTATTTTGTGCTTTTCAGTTTTGCAAGTTTGGTCATATACCTGTAAGTGCAGCCAGACCTGTCTCAACAGCAGTGTGTCAGCACTGGAGGATAGTCTGGCTGCATCAATGACTGCAAATGAGAATGTTCAATTTAAACTTCAGGGAGTGCTAGCAGGTCTAGACAGTACTCTTATGACATTAGAGCAAGCTCAATCTTCTCAGCTAACTCTTAGAAAAAGCAAATAAGTGTCAGACAGAAAATGTCAGGCTATTCCTGAAACAATTTAGTTTAATATTTGATGTGAGATTTCCGTTGACCCTTCACCTTTCACACTATTCAGTACTGTCAAAAGCTGAAACTAAAATATTCTAGCCTCATTTTTATTTATTTTGGCTGCAAAGTAATCAAGGACAATTTAAAGTAGTAATTTTGGATATATGGTACTTTTCATAAGAACACAATAGAACAAAAGCATTTTGAAATATGCTACCCATTCAGTCTGTTCTTTGTACTTCACTTTTTACTTTTTTAGTGTCTCACTATTCTTTAGTGAGAGTTATGAAGGATCCTTCAGCCTAACCCGATTCTGCCAGAGTATATCCATTTATACAGCTGAAGTTCAGCCAAGGCAGTGATTTATTTACTTCCACCATGTTCACCCAGGCAGATATATTGTCCTGTTGATTGGACCTTGTGTGGCAGGAAATCCAGTGTTTAAGTGAGCTCAACAAACTGTCGTGCCTCCCTTTCGACCTCATACTCACATCTTATACACTCACACTGATCACCTAACTGATTGGACTTATGAGCACAAATATGTATGGCTAGAAACTGATATGTGCAAACTGAAAATGAATTGCAAGAACTGACATGGAACTGTGAGAACTGAACATGGAAATATCCACATAAATGGAGAGAGAGATTTCAACGAGGATCAGTTTCTTTGCAAATCAATTCAAACTCATACTATAAGAATGGCATTCATTTGCACAGATATGTCTGCCAAGGCCAAACAAACCTAAATATGTCCAATTTTCAAACAAAATTCATTATTTCATTACATTATTTCTTGAGAAACTTACAACAGTGTTAAAGAGGTTGTATCCGGCAATGTTAAGGAAAGTGATGAAAAGTTCCCGGATCTATTCATCTAGCCCAAAAGCAGACACATACCAAGAGCATGCAGGTTTCAGTAATTACACTTACACATGCTCCGGCTGGCAGTCGGGCACGCAGAACCACAATATTCAAAACAAAAAGACTCGTGAGCTGAGCACAAGGAAACTCACGGGAACTGGACAGACGAATTATGAAAGTGGGGAACACAGAGATGTAAATACACAAAAGAGGCAAGGGCAAAGGTGAAACACATTGGGGCAGGGCTGACAATCACAAGAGAGGGAAAAAAAAAAAAGGACAGGAAGCAAAGACAGACTCGGTCGAACCTACCAAACAAAACAGAGTCAATAAAAAGTAACTAAAGGGCAGATCATGTCTTATCACTCTATCTAGTTTGGTACTTTTTGCATAATCCTGCTGACAAATAAACAGACAAACAAAGATAGAGAAGGTAATTCAAACTATATTTTCTAACACTGTTACAAGATAAGCAATTCAAATGTAAATGATTCAGTTCCCAGTGATACATATATTATATCTGCATACAACTCTTCTTGCCAATTGCACCTGTTTAAAAAAACACATATATATATATAAACATTGATGAGAACTACGTGCAAAGCTGAGTAGAGACAATGAAACAGCATGAACCTGTAACTAGTTTACCATGGATACAGTCCCTGCAGTGAGAACATTAGTGTCAAAATTGCACAAACTAGTCTAATAATAGTGTATTCCACAGTTTCAGAGACAGCACTGACCACAGAAGCACCATTCTCAACTGGCCAATGGAGACAGGGAGGCTTATAAGTAAACATACTGGAAAGGAGTTTGTGAAAGAGCAAAATAAAGCATGAGTTATTTTGTGTTTTAATTGTACAGATTTGAAGATACCAGTTTGAAGTTCCGCTGGTACACAGGCACAACAGTGCACAAAAAAAGACTAAGGAAGAAAAAGACAAGAGGCGAGAGACTGAGTTAGACTGAGACTGTGACTATTAAAGACACTAGAAGAGAGAGGGTTGCAGATAAAACCTGGCTGATCCTGAGAGAGAGAAGGTACTAGTTTTATAATTGGAGAAGATGGACTGTCCATACTCTCTGCCTTGGAGCGCTTTAGAGCACCAGTCTAATTTCATTGGGAGTGCACAAGTGACCATAATCCTGACCGCAGGCTTGATTTGAGTGCTCATAAGGGTACTGCCCGGCAGGCTGTATTCTGAAAACTTAAGTGTGCTGTATGACCATGTGAGTGTGTGTGTCATGGGGGAAGGTTATCACATTATCTGTGGAGAGCTGAAGGGCTTGCCAATCCGCAGCCTGTGTGCATTCCTGCGCCGAGCGTTCCACCTCAGGGACACCGTAAGCTGTACATCATTAAAGCCCGAGGCTCTGAGTAGCAATCATGATGCAGTGTCAGAGGTGGATTCTGCCTCGGCAACATGTGTGATGAATCAACTCATCCCACAGTCAGAATGTCATGGATGCTGGACAGCTCTGTCTGTGTGTGTATGTGTGCACACTGTGTGTGTGAGCGTATGCGTTTTCACATTCTCGGGGGCGTAGAGATGCTGACACTCTTGATGAATGAACTCATTTTGTTCAGTTTGATTTTCAGCAATTTTAAGCAAAGGACCCAGAGCAGCAGCATCTTAATATGTGTATATGTGAGTTTGTGTGTGTGTGTGTGTGTGTGTGTGTTTGTGTGTGTGCGTGTGCGTGTTGCCTGAACAGCCTGACTCCAATTAATCTTAATCAGCATGAGGCAGAACCCTTATTGATGTCTGAATGAAACAATGATTTTCCAGTATAACCACTGCATCTGACCTTTAACGAAGCTTTCTCGCTAATTGGCTGCTACTGACAAAGACTAAATACAAAATCATTAACATCCTGTGTATTACTCACTTACTGGACAGAATGCATTAAGAGACATCAGAGAGTTGCACTAACTTGCTTTACAGCTGTGCCCATCGAAACATACTGTAGCTGGATTTTAAATTGTATTCAAGAGCATTTGTCATAAGAGCTCTAACTAAAATAAATGAATTGTATTTACAGATGCTGAAACAGCTTGAACCACAATTGAAGTCGAAATTTGGCTCTCTTCACTTCCTGGTTAAGATTTTGTAACAGGGAGCTTTGTGTCAGCCCAACGTGTGGAAGAAAGTTCAAAATTAGAAATAAGAATTTCCCCTGTAAGAAACCGTCTGTGCCTGTGTCATAAGCGCAACACTCACCCTCGTGCTATCACACGTTATTTTCAGACGTGTTAATTGGGAAAGGAGCTTGGCATGAGCATGAATGTGGAGAAGCTGTGAAAGCTGGGATATTCTCTTCGGAAATCAGGAGTAGTTTAACAGGAGGGCAGATTCCAGAGGTTCAAGCCAACAGTCCACTGAGATGAAATAAATACCTGAAGCCAGGCTGCATAATTTGTAAATGCTCAGGGCATGAAACACCCTGTGATGTTAGATATGCTGATTAATAATGATTCACAAGAGGCTTGATCTGCGCCTGAGGTGCAAAGACTTGTATCATTGCTCTAACAAATTATAATGTGCCTTCTGTTAAATGTACCAGCAGAGCCTCAGGACTAAACCTGGACATCACCTTAACCCATCTTCTTGCTGATTAAGCCTATGAACAGAGGACATAACGTAATAAGAAACCAGTCAACAGTGTTTGTGATATTACTCTCACTGCCAGAGGGGGGACACAAAAGCTCTGCGATGCAGGATTATTCACTTAATTTTAATCTTTAACCAAAAATCTTTTATCATGCTTAGAGCGGGTCTCCAATGTGCTTGTTGCACACACATGTGTAAACGTGCACATACAAGTTTGTGAGAGCAGAGCCCCACAATGCACTACTGCCACCAAGCTATTCAACTCATCTACAATACAAATGACAAGGAGAGAGGTCAACCATAGTACTGCAACTTCTTTTTGTTTTCTTTCTGGCAGTGGTCATTTACCACAGTCAGGCTTTTCATAATCTTATTTTATGTTGTTGCAAAACAAAAACTCTCACCCTGAAACTTCTCAATTTGTGGTAAAAACTAAGTACAGTATAAATTGTGCATATCTAGTAAGTGCCATTTATTACTAATGACTGTCAAAAATAACGTATCATCATTTATTTAATACCCCCCAGTGAAGTTCATCTTTTGAATATTATGCTTAGCATGAGACCTCTGATGTGATTTTTCCCTGAGAAGTGCTTCTCCCCTCTTGAGGAGGAGAATTATAGCAAATGAGGATTTAACTCTGATATAAAGTTTCTTATTAAAATGTCATTATGAGAGATTAACGAGCAGCACTTATATTAAAACGTAATATCCTGATTTGCAGGACAATGTGGACCTGGGAGAGCTGATGTTCTCATTGTGCTATCTCCCCACGGCTGGAAGGCTTACCATCACTATGATCAAAGCCCGAAATCTCAAAGCCATGGACATCACCGGAGCCTCAGGTGGGTGCTGACTGACAATGCAGTGTTTCCACTGTCAGGTGAAGTAGGAAAATGTATACATAAAGTGCTGCAAGTGTCACTCTAGTGTTTTGTTGAATGTCTCTCCATGACAATACATTGTGACATTTTTATTGAGAGCGCTACCTTGCCTGTCTCCAGATCCATACGTGAAAGTCTCCCTGATGTGTGAAGGCCGGAGGCTTAAGAAGAGGAAGACATCAACCAAGCGCAACACTCTGAACCCGGTGTACAATGAAGCCATTGTGTTTGATGTTCCACCAGAGAACATAGACCAGATCAGCTTGCTCATAGCAGTCATGGACTATGATAGGTTAGTATTTTTTTAATCTACAGTACATCAACTGATGCAACATTCCTGTGTCTCCATGTGTAACTGAAGTAGAATCGGGTATGCACGAGTTACTAGAGAATATACAAATAAGAATTACTTACTGAATATTTCTTATACAAAACAAACATGCTAGAAGAAATGCTGGAAGAAAAGAAAATGCTCAGCCTACCCCCACAAAAAAAATCTGCAAATAGCACGAAGACTCTATTATCTTTCTCCAGATATTGAGTGAAAGGTTGCCAGATGGCCTCAATAAAAGTGCTTATTGCATAGAGAAGGAACAGAGGGGAACCATTTATATATCTTCAACTTGGAGATGTGCATCCTATGTCCTCTTTAAATTGCATTAGGTGGACATAAATAGAGCATTCATTCATCTGTTATCTCATTCATATGTCCACCTTTTCATCCTGCAAGGCTGTGTAAAGGACAGACGCACAGAAAAAAATATATATGGGGAAACCTCAACAATGGATGGAGGTGTGGAGACAGTCATAGTCTTAGTCTGAAAATAATCTAAGGGTATGGGAGAAGTAAGACTGAGATCATTTGAATTTCGTCAGACAGTTGAAAGAATCAATCATGCAAATGTCTCCATGTGTTATTCTTTGCTGGCCTGCAGGGTTGGACATAATGAAGTAATCGGAGTGTGCAGGGTGGGCAACGAGGCTGAGAGCCTGGGACGAGACCACTGGAATGAAATGCTGACATACCCACGGAAACCAATTGCACACTGGCACCCACTCATTGAGGTATAATCCACTTACTGCACCACATTTGTCTGCAGATGTTTTAAACTGGGTTGTCTTCTTAAATAACTCACTCATCCAAGGACAAGAGGGAAGCGGCAGAACTACATTCATTGAGAAATGTGACTAAGTCTCCAGCCGTAATGACACCTTCAGGCTAAGAAATCAGAATTAAATTAGAAATAAAAAACATGCAAGAGTATTTATAGAACAAATACACATAAGGCCACCAACAGTAATCCTCTTAATGAAACACTTCTATCAAATGGAAACTAGATGACAGAGTGGAAACAAAACTGGGGTCTTGATTCAGAAAAGAACTAACTTCAAAAAAACAAATGAAGTCAATCTAAAGGAGTTTTCATGTTCCATGTGTTTTCCATTGTCAGGTACATACAAAATAGATTAAACAAGCACATAACATCAAATACTGCATAACCTTCGTGTATACTTGTTTTGCTATGATTGCCACAACAGAGGCAGCCTAGCTTACAGAGAGCGAGAGAGAGAGAGAGACATTCACTGAGCTGTTTCTATTTCTGAATTCCCAGCCCACACTCATTAAAAAAAACCAAACACAAACAGAGCACGTTAAAACAGATGCTGGACGGATTCATGTAAATTCATACGGAGTTGTCAAAGCTAAATCTATGGCTGTTCAGCTGAAGGGGTCAGAAGATAAAATGCTTCAAAATGGATTACTGCCCGGATAAATGTAACGCCTAGCATCAGCTGTGACACGCATTAGCATCTGCCAGCTAATATGCATCTTTTCTCTCAAGATGTACTTCATCCTCTCTGACAGATGAGCTGCCTCACATAATATTCCTTGCAAATTAGGGCAGCAGCTAGCTGGAAGCTAACTTGTTAGCTATTAACATTGGTCATCCTGAAGATTTTTAACTTCAGCCCTCTCCAGACATCATTATATTTTTAATACCATGCAAGGTCTGGTGATGCTCATTATGAGTGAAAGACCCCAGAATTAGCATTGTCTCTCTAATGAACATGTCAGTGATTTTTTTTTTTGCTACTAAATGACATTTCCATCTGAAATCAGGCCAATTTATAATGAGTATATATTTACCAACCAGATGCCTGAATTAAGTGTACTGTTTTTTCCCGAGTTGTGTTTAACAATGATGACCCACAACAGTTTTCCAGTCAAATTTCAGAATTCAGGACTACAATTTAAATGCATTATGAGTGAAATTTATAGAATTTAAAATTTATAATGTGAGTTAATATTTAACATGCAGTTAGGAATATTACACAAGTTAACACCAGCCTCAATTTTGTGAAAAATTGGGACCAATTACTAAGTGTGTGGCCAGTGCAAAAGAGACTCTGTGAACTCTCAAAGAACACACACACACGCACACACCCAGACACAGACACAGACACACACACAGATAGAGTGAGAGCATTCATCTGGAGAGAAACTACAGCTGTAAACTGAGAGCTGGACTAGTGCGGATACAAAACTTGCAGAGATAGATAGTGCTAGGTCTGCTTTCAGTTACTTTGCATCAGGGATACTTTAGTATGTGAATGACACCAAGTGGAGTGTTTTGAGGGTAGTTTAAATTGCCTCCAAACAGTGTGTTTTTCCCCATGTTGTTGGCTACGATAGAGCCAGATGGTGCTCTACCCTCACTTAGTCTGTGTGGGTTGCGCAAGGAGGAAGAGGAGATGCTGATGGATTTGTTTTGCTTTTGAAAAAGAGTATCAGTCTATTAAACCTCTTTTTAGACCATAAGTCACCAGTGCTCTGCGTGTGCATGATCATATTGGCATGTTCAACTGGTGGAGGGCCCATCATCCATTAAGGAGCCAGAGGTAACAGTAAACAAAACCGGTTTTGCACCCTGCGCACTCTTTTGTACAACCATGTTATTTTATTTAGTTGCATTCTGACACCACTTCCTACTTCCTACACAGAGTGAATCACTCTGTTTTACCGAGCACTGCATCAAACTGCACCAGTAGATTAAGCACTAGTTGTCATATTGTGTTTAGCAGAGGACCTGCAGTGTTGGTGGGAGGTCAGTAACCCTGATATTGGCAACCGTGGTGAAGCAAGAGGTTCCTCTCCTGTCTCAAGGGCAATTTTTAACACATTAACAAACACACACACACACACTGAGGTTCTATCAGACAATCTCCAGTAGTGATGGCTTACCTAAGGCCATTAGCAGCAGCACTGGACTACAGCAGCAGGGCCAGAGATCCACACTAATGGCTTATCTATGTTTCTTTAAAAGATCCACACACAATTCCTGATGGGACCCAGCCTACTGGCCATGTCTCACATGCAAACACATGCACATGCACAAATTATGCACACATGCTGTGTACAGTGAATCCAAACACATGCAACATTCTGTCCTTCACACACACGCACACACACATACTCTCCATTACACACAGTCTCACAGGTCTCTTATCCACTTTAGGCTTTTATGGCTTTTCTGAAGTGTTGGAGTGAGCCCCGCTGACCCTCTGACCACAGACTGAGAGTATTAATAATTCACCAGCTTGATCTCTTCAGCCAGGGCTGTAAACACACACAAACACATACACAGCCATGTCTTCATGACTTCAGAGGACATTAAATTGACTGACAACCATTTCCTTACTCTAACCTTAACCATGCTTACTACTTGCCTATCCCTGACCCCTAAACCTGACCTTAACCTAAACCGAGCCTAACCTCAATCCTAAAAATGTCTTCACCTTAAAATTTAATCATTTATTTTGTGGAGATGTGTTTTTGTCCCTGTGAGGAAGACAAGTCCTCGAAATGTGAGTGTGTAAACGGATTATGGTCCCCACAACATGAGTAATACCTCACACACACACACACACACACAACAGGGATACACAACAACAAAATGCTGTTAATTTCAGTCATTTCAAGACAGTTCTGATGCTATTGAGTGGAAAGCAAAGGGAATGAAGAAAGCAGAGTGCTCAGTTGCCTCCACTTTGCCACATGAATAAGTGGTTGAATAACAGAAAGGCACGCCGCAGGGGGCCGCTCTCACGAAGCAAGGTTAGTGTGTTCCCAAGCCATCTTTGAGTTCATATCCCCGGCTTTCCAGTCTCACAGGGCCATCTCAGATTAAAACATATCACCATGGTAACCTGCATGGTCAGCCAGCTCCAGGGTGGGTCAAATTCAGATCAGATCAAAATCAGACATCAACTCTCAGGAAAAAAAAAGAAGTGTTTCCTCAAAATACCATTGTGGTCAAACTAGCAGGTATGGTAAATTTGTTATCATTTGAATTATGCTGAATAATCTCAGTGCCACTTCTTATAAGAAGTGATTTAGTGTGGCCTCCAGATCATTTTTACAGTCAATTTCAATTTTTCTTCTGCTCTGGTTATAGTCATTTATTAAAACAGTGACTTTGTCAACTTTAAAATTCTGGACTTTTATTTGACTTCTGTGTGCAACTAACTGGACCCTCCCCCTTCTCTTTGTCTGTCTGTGTTGCCGTCCAGTGGGTCGGACAGGGAGCGACGGGGAGTGGAAGCCAAGGTGGATCCACCAATTCACTGAAGACACCACCATCTCCATGACCGCAGACACACACACACACACACACACACACACACACACACAAACACACAAATGCATACAGAGCCTCAAGATGGTAGAATGACGGATGATGGACCTGCAGATAGTTCTACTGAGATGGTACAGTACAAGATGTAAAGTACAAGGTGTGACTGACAAGCAGCTGCAGTAGTAACATCAGCTAAAAGCCATTACTCTAACAGATGTGTCATTAGATTGAACTGTAGGATTTAGTGTGCTTCAGACTGCTGCAAAGGCTACTCCCCACTTCTTACTTCCTCATGTGTCTTCACAACCAAAAAACACTTAACTACATTCCAACTGAACTACTACAGTGCTTTCATTCATCACTTTCAGTTGTTATTGACAATATTAACAGATTTAGATTATCTAACAGGTCAAACTTTATTTTTAAGCAAATTGCAGTTTGTGGACCAAAATCTTTCATTTTTCGGTGAACGTGTAAAGCTGTGAGCAGTGATTTGTGTGCGTGATCGGCTGTCATTGATACAGTATTAGACAGGCAAGGCTACAGAATTATAAATGAGATGGCGTCCCTGTTCAGATCAACAAATCATCAGCTCTTTGTTGCTGTCTTGAACACTGAACCCTCTCATGCATTGGTTTTAAATTAGGTTAAGTATGTAGTGTAAACCTTAGTCTTGCTGCAGTGGGTGACTTTCTCACAGACCTCTTCCTGTAGAGATGTAAACTGAAGAGGATTCGCTCCAAGAATGTCACAAGCAGCTGACAGATGGAACATACAGTGTTTTCTTTACTGCATGTTTAATTGTCATACTTTGTTTAACGGGGTGTGGTCAAAATAAAGGAAACAGAAGCATCAGTGTTAGAGGTGGCCATTGAGTCTGCTAATCTGCTAATCTCGAAACAAGACTGCCAATGATTCTCAGTGATATTCTGGGCCTTCTGGTTTCTTTCAACATGAGTATTATTTTTGTAGTTTGGGCCATTGTTACTATTGTAAACATAAGACTGTACTCACCAAGTTAGATAACCCAGTAACCAACGAGTACTCTTATACTGGAAGAGCTTTACTTATTTTACGTCATCTTGAATGAAACTATCTTAATCTAGGAATAATGTGTGAACACAGCATAAACTATGATACTTTAGATCGTAATTGATTTTGAGCACAGCATAGACAGAGAGAAAATATTCCATAATAATGCTGAGGCGGTAGGGTGGGGCGATAGAAAGGATGGCCAGAACCAAAAAAATTTGTCATAAGTTGTAGGTGACCAGAAGTATCTTTACATGATGATGCAACAGTTCCATAGTTATCAGAGAGCCTTGTATTGCAAACATCACTCTTGTCAAACCAGAGGGAAATCCCTTGTGCCTTTGTGAGGGGGGCTTTGTCATCCCTGAGGGGCTCCCATTTAAAAAATTAAGAGTGCAACAATTATTGAAGGTTTTTTTTTTAAAAGAAAATCCCCAATTAGTCTCTCTCTTAACAGGAAAGGAGTAATTGTTTCCATTTAGAAAATTACAACTGCCCTGCACTGTAACCGGACCTAATGTTTTCTTCTTTCATTGGGACCACACCCTGTGGCTGTTTAAATAAGCCAGTGTTTGTTTTTTGAAATACAGATGAATACCAGTATTGTTTAAGTCTTTGTATTGGACACTGTCACACATAACAATGACAATTTCCTCTGTGTTTGTAGATACAATGCATGCATCATTATTTCTTTTCTTTTCGAAAAGCTCTCTTTTGTTGTGGGATACTAATCATATTGTAAACACAAGATGTATTATGAAGCTAAGGCAGACTGTGTTGATTGTCCCTTCAGATGTTATTAATAAATATTTCTATACATAGCATTGGTTGATTCATGAGGAGTGTGAAATACAGAGAAACAGTGTGTCAGAGAGAGGCATATAAACACAAATGCCCTGTGTGCAGACCTTATGGGGACAAGCTGTAAACAGAACACTGAAATATTGTCAACTCATTGCCAGCAGACATGGAAAACATTTATTTGCCATTGTGTTTCTGTTTGCCTAACAAATATACTGAAAGAGCAGTGTTCCAAAAAGTTCCTGTGTTTACTAGCGGCTCACTAACTTCATCTGTGATGATGGGTGAGTTTATCAGAGAAAGAAAGATGATGAGAGAGGTAATAGTTATGTGTCAATAAACCAAAACTGAAAGACACAAAAAGCTATGAAGAGGGGGAAGGGAAATGCATTGTCTTTTCGTTCGTCACATTACACAGTCCTTTTTTACCATTATTTATATAAAAATGCATTGACCAGCCTGACCCTCTCTCCATCCTGAAGACTTCATGGTCCCTAAACCCCTGGTGAGTGAAAAGTATTCACCTTGTAGTGACTTTTTTTGTGTTATCAAACCTCTGCTGCTCCCTTGGTCTCTCCTCCAGTCCTGTGCGTTTTGCAGGTGTCTCATTTCCAGCTGCTGAGATCCAGTTTTACCAGCATCTGCAGCTACAATCACAACATTATCATGGTAGATGCACATTTTCTACAATTCCTGTAATTCTCTGTGAATTTATTCCCACTTTAGGGTGGGGGCTGATATGAAGGTGTTCTCCAACCGTCGCAGGCAGGCTGATTTAAGCTGCCGCCTGCTACCCTGTTGTGAGTGTGGATCCAGGTGGCGAGGTCTTCATCAAGGCCCCTTCGGGCTGTTTCCTGTTTTGACCTCAGATTTTTTTTAGGAAGAGCAACCTGAAGTTACAGCTTGTTAGAGCAGCACACAAGTTTATTGTGACACCTCTCCTTTACTCCCAGCTCATTTCTGGGATGGCTGAACATCTATTTTTATGTGAGGTATTGGTGTTGTTGAAGACCATGACACAGATATAACTGAATACTATTCTGACAGAGAGGGCCATCTTAATTGCCTCATTGTAAACATTTTTGAGAGAAAATAAATGCTGGATATAATTATGAAACCATTCTTTTCATGGCTGTTCAAGGAAGCTAACTTCTGTGCTTCCTATAGGTCAGACTCGGGGACAAGTTAAATTCTTCTTGTAAAAATTGTGTGTATTTGCAAACTTGTAGGAGGCTCACACAACTCGCTCCGATACACACTGTTCTGTGCGAGTCCTTGTTTTGCTGAATCTCTGCAACGGAGGTGGCGAGTCCAAAGTTAGCATGACCCATACAGGTACACCTGCCACAATAGAAGAAAAATGCCAAGTTGAAATAAACCTTTTCTTAAAGTTGTTTTTCTGAAGGTTGTTGAGATGACATGAGTAGAGAGGATCCAAACACTGGAAGAAACCCAGTTTTGTAAACAAGATATTGAAAAAAAATTGCAAAAATGAAATCATTCAAAGTAGAAATAGAGGAGAAGTATTTACATCTCATTCACACTGTGGCTGCAGTTTGGACATCACAGTTTGACGTTGCACTTTTATAGTCACCGAATGACATATTCAGTCCAATTATTTCTATCTTTACTCCATGTGAAGTATTCCTCATACAGAACGAGGT
Organism: Psettodes erumei; assembly: GCA_016785225.1. NCBI lineage: Eukaryota > Metazoa > Chordata > Actinopteri > Pleuronectiformes > Psettodidae > Psettodes > Psettodes erumei. The sequence continues at coordinate 1,075,360 of JAFBJZ010000821.1, read as the reverse complement.
GTTTGGTTGCTAAGATATCTCACAAAAAACAGCACACTGCAACGCTTGCAAGCTCTTCATCTGATTTACGGAGTTTAATAAGACAGAAAGCGTGCAGGGAAGATGCTGCTGGACCTCAGTGTAGCACAGACTCCAGAAAAGGATCTGATCATACTGCGATCATACCGAGGAGTGTAGGAACATATACAAGCAGGCCTTTACTGTGACAGATACAATGTTATTATGAGACACACTAAAATGTGTGGTTCCTATGTGTCTTAACAATTTTTGTAGGTGTGAATGGTCTTGAGTTTCTCTTCATAGCCTGAAAAAGCCGTGCTGAGAGGAATTTTGTTATTGCCCTGTGATAACCCTGTCACTGTCAGTGTTATTTTGCTCCTGTGGAACACCCTCGCCAAAAACATCGCAAAGCAAAATGAGAAGAAAATGTTTCACAAAAGTATATTAGGCCATTCAACAGGACCCCGCTTGTTGTCATGTGGTTGAAAGTATGACAGTGCAGGGACGACAGGAACACTGGTCTCTGGGCTGGAGATAGCTGAGCCAACAGTGAGAGTATAAAGCAGCAGAAATGTGTCAAAGAGGCTGAGTGATGTTTCGGATAATATTCCGTCTGAGGCTTCCTGTGTTACAAACACAATGGGATGACACTTCAAATTCAGAGTGTACAAAGGCAGCAGGGGAACATAAAAGTGCCTCCATGATGAGACTGCTGTAGATAAAACAGAACGCTGACAGGATTTATGCTGATCATGACAACTTTATCCGTCATTTAGATTCACAGTTCCAGGCCACAGATCACTGAGGAATCTGGGCCACATTTAAAAATTACGGGGCATTAGGGAAGACAAAGTACATCTTGGATGTAATTCAACTTATCAACAGGCACTACAAATGATCCAACATTGAGGCTCCTTCAGGCTGCATATGGTGCCAATTTGTCCAACTAATTTATCCCTCTTGAGCTCTCCAAGCAATTTGCAGGAAGCTGCTGCAAAGCACTCCTGAAGAGGTGTGCACTGTGGATATTTTTGCACTCTTCTTGTGATGGCTGCTGCTTGCTCAGAGCAGAGATGAGCCTCATGAAACATCTAAAGCCCCAAAATGTCTCAAGATAGCTTGAGCAGCTTTGCCACAGGCTGTTCTGTGTTTTGTCTGATGAAAATTTAGTTCTTCAATAAAGTGCTGCGAGAAGACTCATTTGGCAAACAGGAACCAGCAGGCGTGTCCCTGAGGTGTTTGCGGATGTACAAACAGCACAACAGTTGCCAGTGCTGCTTCCATTGTTTCCAATGTAAACAATATGGCTGATAACAGTGGAAGCACAAGAAGGCAGATACAGCTCTGTTGAATTCGCACAGCTATTTAATGCTGCCAACAGATGATAGCCGACGATGATTGAACTTTTTTTTTTTGACTTGCCATCATATCTTGCAGTGTGACCATGGCAACCACAGAAAACAGAGGGAGATGAGGTGCAAATTTTACTGGTATCTGAGCTCACGAGTACAAACACTGCCTCAGCAGCAGTGAACAGAAAAGGATTAAAAAATGTGTTGGAGAAACATCAGCTTTAAAATTAGATTTTTCAGTGGGCACTTTCTGACAATATATATTTTGAGGTATAGTTTTTGTGTGTTGGCACAGATAATGAAGTCCCTAGGGTTTACAGTTCGAGGGGTCTTACAGGGTTATGTAAAAAATGAAAAAGGGGGAACAAAAATCTCAAAGCCCAGTTGCATAGTTGTATAGGATAAGAGAATCGGCAGCCCAGGTGTGGGTCGCATGATGAGCTCCTAATTAATCTGTTCCAACTGAGAGTATCCTTCATACACCAATCAGCCAATCAGCTACAATGTGAAAACTGGTTGCTGTTTGTTTGTTTTTAAATTATTTTTTGTTTTTTAATACCTGAAGCCTATTGAGTTTATTCTTAACAAATCAGTAATGTGATTTGAAACTGTAGTTCTAACTATTTTTCTTCCTGATCAGTTAAAAAGTTACATGAAAGTATGCTTTACAAACTTCATTAAAACACTTGGGGATATATAGTACAGGTACAGACTGATTCAAAGTAGTACGCAGTAGTATGCAGTCCTGTCATGCATGACTCATATATATCATATACTTTTGCCTTTGCAATCAAGATGGGGATGCAGGAGCAATGTGTTAGACAACACTGAGCACTGCACACTTGAAGGATGATGAGCAGCACTGAAGAGGATGTGTAGGTTTGTGGTGGTCCCACACCATGGTTTACATTTTCCTCAGTTAAATAATAAGTTCAGTAATAAAATATCCTGGTACCATACTCGCAGAAATAGCAGCATAGGCAAAGCAGGAAAGAGTTAAAGTAATCCTGTGAGTACATATTTGCGGTGAATTCCCAAAGCCTGATAGAAATACGTAATCTGGAGAAAGTTGCAGCAGTTTTAATAGATTTTTTTTTCTGTTCATGGATGCAATCATGGAAGGAGTCAGGACAGTCAGGTTTAAACACACTGACACATTGTACACATATTTTTCGATTCAGTGTTACTTACACTTTCAGAGGATATCATTACAAGAAACAGGAACTGTTAATGGTGACTCCAGCCTACTAAATTTCCTGAAAAGTAAACAAATACAGGCTACAATAACTTGGGCTGCAATGTTTCTCACTGAATCCTTTCCAATTCAATAGCAACAACTGAATTATATGCAATTGAAATAATAACAAGCAATAGCAATGTTGGATGATGGGATGAATGAAAAACCCCTCTCCTGAAAGAAAATTAAAAACCAGGCGACTTTTACAATAACTGAGTCAGTTCTAAGTGCTGATTGGACTCATTTTTGTTGGTCAAATCTGGCAACACTGCAATGAAGAGCGGCCAAGTTGGGAAAAAAAAACCCTTTCATTTCAACCTAGTTTTAATTCCAAAGATGACTTCCTCTGTGCTCCAATATCTTTTTTCTGCAACTTGGTGGAAAGAAGTACAAAAGACAAGAAAAGAAATGGGGACAAACATGGGTGAATCCCTATAGAGGGAATAACAGTAGGTTTAATTTTCTTTCAGTTCTGTTGACTTTGCACTAATGCAGCATTAGTCTAATTAGCATGCTAACAGTGAGTTCCTGAGAGCAGCCTCACAGAGCTGCCAGCATGGCGGTAGACTCTTCCCCTTTCTCCACTCTCCCTCCTTCAGTGAATCTTCACTCTGGGTTGGCTCGTGTAATTGAATTTGTGTTGCCAGTTTTGTCGAGGACTTTATTCGCGACAGATTTCAATCTCAGCAGATCTCTGTGGTTAAGAAGACGTTAAATAAATGCATGAATAAATATGTGCGTTCGCCTCAGCTCCCTGGCCGTCTTGCTCAGACCTCTTCTCTCTAAAACTACAGACCTTTCCTCTCTAAGGTGATATCTGTAAAGCCCAAGAGGTAATGCATTTTTAAACATTAACTTCAAATCGATCTCAAATTCTAATGTATCATTGTGTTGGAGATTGATTAAGTGAGGGAGCTGCAGTGAAGCGTTTGGACGCTCTCATCATAAATGCCGTCAGTCACAGTTGGGCCTGTTGTTAATTCTGCTTATGCAGACGTGTAGGTGTTCAGCTACGGCTTCATTTGAATACACTCCCACGCGCCGTTGCTTTGTGCTGTTCATCTCCCCATTCCCATTTTATGAGATCACTGAGGACACCACATTCGACCGGCGAGAAACCTATAATTCAGTCAGTCAAACATTTACTGCAGGGTGGAAGCAAATATCTGATGAAGTAGCAATCTCAAACTGTAATTGCCCCCAGGCCTCTTTAACTCAAAACTTTGAATACACAAACTAAAAATTGATTGAGTGTAATTACTGGTTTTCAATAGCCGAGGTTTTTGGATTATTTTTTTTTTGAATGTGTGTGTGAGACTGGTGTTCTTGACTGGTGCCCCCGGCTACCGCTGTGAACAGTGTGTTCACGGTCAGCTCAGTCGCTTAAATAAAGTAAAACCAGAAGGTAATTATCTTAAGGAGGGAATGAATGAATGAATATTGTATGTTCAATTTCTGAGCTCACTATCAGAGGAGAGGGGAAATGTTCTATTTTCTCCATCTCATCTAAATGGAGTCACTACTCTCTCTGTGTTTGTGCGTGCATGTGTGTGTTGTTTGATCTCAGGAATAACAAGGGGGGGGGGTGTAGTGAGCTCATCCCACCAGTAAGAACCACTTTGTTGAAAGAGCAGCAAACAAGGTCACTTAGTCTGCAATCACACCACCACATGGGAACCAACTACAGTGTGCGCACACACACACACACACACACTGTAATTGTTCAGGCATGCTAATGGTACCATGATGGTGATCTGTTCTCTACTTCCCATCACTGAGAGATGAGTTAGTGACTTGTGATCTTGAGGTGGGAAAAAAAAATTGAGTAATATGACTGCAGTACAGTACCATGCAGTATCATGGTTCATGCTGAGATGCTTATATTCTAGGTGGAATGAATATTTTTACATGAAAGGCTCTTTCAAAGCTGCACTCATTAGCATTTTGAAATTAACATTGTGTCATGTGAATGTTGTTGCTTGTAGTGATGAACAGAAATATCAGTCAGCTTTGCAGTTCTCCACAATTTTACAAATTATTTTTGCACCAGTATTTCTGCGTCCTTAATCTCATTGTTTTGGTTTCAGCGCGCTCAACCTTTATTCGCCTCAGGAGCGATTCAGGACCCAAACGTAGAACTCAGACACAGAGACGAGGTAGAAGTTACAGCAGGTGATTTTTCTGAAAAAGGTGCAAAGATGTGAATCCTTTGACAGCTGAAGGGGACAGAGAGGTAATGGTGTGTGACAGCTCTTCAGTCACAGGAGACAAATGAGGAGCTGAGCTGCATCCAGGTAAAAGTGATCTGAGGCACAGGAAAACCAGGCAGAAAAAACCCCCACAAGCGGTGTCAGCGCAGGGCTCCCTGTGAGAGGAAGTAGTAAAGTGCTGCATGGATACAGTGAATGCACCTGATGATGAGCGGAGGGAAGGACTGGGTCTTTATATACCGCTGGTTTGGGGTTGAGTTGATGAGCGGTGATAAGTCCCAGGTGTGTAGTGGGCAGGAGGAGGAAACTGGATCAGCACGCCCAGGTGTATACACACACACACACACACACACACACACACACACACGTGCGGGAAGGGAAAAACTAAGGAACACAATAGATCTGACTAATGACAACTTTACTGATTCGGTTCAGACGCACCACCCTGGAGCAGGCAGTAGTTTTCAGAGAAACCCATTGTACACCACCTGCCCAGCACCAAGCAGTAGACAGAAACAGTTGGTATAAGTAGCTGGTGATGAAAGTGGACAATCTAAACCCAGAAAGCCAAATATTTCCCTCAGGAGCTGGTGAAGATCAGACCAGAGTTCCTTGTCTAATCATTGTGCTTGATGAGCCAATGTGAGCTAACCCTTTAATCATATTAAGTTGATAAGGTAAAAGTGTGTGCTGTGTGGCTCAAGTATGGCATGGCCTTCGTGTCTCAGTCAAAATCCTTCCGTGCATCACCTCCCGCATCTTCCCTTGTTGGCATTTAACACAGGTATCAATAAGAGATGACAACTTTTACCTGGATTCACCTCGTCTCTGTCATGTCTTCATCAGCAGAAACGGTCACACAGCAGTTTTTTCATATTAATGAGTGGACACACTGGACCATCCTCCATTCTGCTTCCTTCTTAATTGAGTCACATTCTCTGGTTTTGCCCAACTGTGGTGACAATAACAGAGGAAAGCGATTGAGCCAACAAATAATAATAATAACACATTCACCAGCCTATACATTGACAGACATTAAATGAATCCCATGGAATTATTCAGTCGTTCATGGATATTTTAGCCTGGAAAAGGAGCATGTATGTGTATTTTTAGAACATGCAATGAATAGAGCTGAGAATAAATTGACTTGTGTAGATGAGATTGTGAATATTTCACATCTGCGGGCAAATCAGAGCGCTGCTCTCGACTTTGAGCTCCCAGTTGGCTTTCAGCTGTCCACCAGAGCTGGCAAACATAACTACATAGAGCTGAACCCACAGGGCCATGGCTGACTGATGACAAGGAGCATGCTGGGAAGGAAGCCCTGAATAAAACAGGGACTTCAAGAAATCCTCAGCTGGAGGCCCTACAAAAGGGTTCAAGGAACTGCATGATTACATGAATGTGATATACAGTACATACTGAGCACGGTCTTCTCAGGGGACCGTAGTTTTGATTTATATGATGTTTAAAGGTATAGACAATGATCCTAATCCAATATGCCAATATGCCATTACACAATTTCAGCAAATACCCTCCACGCTAGCTGTCCAATCTGCAAGTAATGAAAAAAATTTAGTTCAATTCCCACACAGCCCTGGCTCTGTAAATAGGAAACAAATAAAGTGGCTGGGACCGAGCTACACCAACACAACACTATTCCAGCCCATTAGCAACAGGAGGCCTTCATGCTCGTGCACACAACAAGGGAAAGAAGAACGGGGGAAATGGGGTGGAGGTTGCAATGGGAGTAGGAGACAGTAAATCTGGCCTTTACCAAACTCCACAACATAATCGCACATTCAAGGAGGAGAGATTGCCAAGCAACAAAGAGGAGAGAATCAGAAGAACAGAGAAATGACAAAGATGTCCCATGATAATGATGTTAACATCACAGGCTCCGATGTATGGCCGGACTGGAAGGAAATTCAGCCAGAGGATAAGTCCATATTACATTAAGTCAGGGGGGTTATAAGGTTTGTTTTGCTACAGCTATGAGCAAGAGGATCCCTCTCCAGGCAATTTAAGATACTATGGAGATTATATATATATTATATTATTATATTTTCTTGGTAAGCTTCTGAAGGAGCACTGAAGGGAGGGGTGCATTCGTCTTTCTCCACAATCACTTACTCCCCCTTTAATCTATATCCTATTACCTTGTTTATTTTTATTGATTGGAAAGAGCACCACATTAGAAATAATCCAAACCTCCATCAACTGAACCGGTCATGCCCCACTACTATAGGAGGGTGCCCAAGTGCAAAACTGCCTAACGAAGCTTAAAACACACATTCTCCCACTATAGTGTTTTTCAAGAACTAATAACTGGTCACTCGTAGAATACGGATAGATGATAACGCACTAGAGCATGATTTAGCCTTCAACACCGATGCCCTTCAGTAATACTAACACTGAAATTCTTCCACTGTCTGTGTTTGAGTGAATGTCACTTAAGACCTTAACTAGAGCAGTTTCAGTGCTGTGGTGTGGTCAAAATCCTGACTGGAAGACATCAAAACAGTCGTTTGGTGCCAAGAAGTTGTTCAGCTGTGGTGGCGTGATGATGGCAGTTTTGGGAACACATCAGAGAGGAGACATAATGACAACCTGAAGAAGATCTGTGGATATAGAATTAGAAACATTCTTGAAAAAGTCTGCTGGAAGAATATGAGGCAGCAGGAGGAGGATTTCAGATGTTGTTTAACGTCCTCCAACAGTCACGTCACAGTCATGCACAGTTGATAACATTTCTATAAACTCTTTATCTAGGGAAACATGAGGCTATGGATTGCTGTAGAACTATAAACTAAGTCAGGGGGCAATAATTTTTGAGTAGGCTCTCACATGTGCTGTGTTGAATCAGCTTGCATAATCTTGAAAAAGCTGACATGCTGTTTTTAAGGCTGTCTTCCATATTTTTGTTTTCATTTGCAACACCACCTTACCTTTGATGCTGCGGTGTCCCAGTTTCTCAACAGGGACCACACATGTTTCTCCTTACCTTCACAGGAAAAAAGGGGCAAACAACAAGCAGGCACGCTGACAGGGAGCACAGTTAAATCAAAGGATGAGTTAGGATGTGAAGTGCTGTTACGCTGCTGTAGTGCAGTCCTCCATCTGTCCATACCCACTGGTAGCGTCATGCCCAGTGCAGCGCACATGGTGCAAAAGTGGGAGGAGAGGATCAAAGAAACAGGAGAGACTTGCAAATGCAACTGACTCTTTGATTTTGCACTAAGAATAGATAGAACTGCATTAGAGAATACCTGCTGCACCTATTAAAGTTGAATATGGAAAATAGTAATTCAAGTAGCACTGTTTTATTGAAAATACGAAGAATCGTCAGTGCCAGCGCTCTCTGGTCAACAAAACCATGAAATGTTGGCACATCTGTACTACTGTTTTTCATTCCTTATTGACCAGTATATCAATATGAGCCCAGACTGGCCAATAAGAGCAAGCAGCGGCTCCACATATATATATATATATAAGGTTTTAAAGGTTGTTGGGCCCAAATGCAGACAGGGACAGGTTGCAGTTAACGGGAGTCCAAAACACAAAAAACAACAGGCAGAAGCAAAATGAGAATACCAAAACTCACTTGACTGAGGAATCCAAGGAAATGCAAACTTGGAAAAACAAAATGAGTATTCAGGAAAAGCTGGGAGATGAAGTAGAAGAGCCAACAGGAAAAAAAAAAAGATGAAGACTTAAATTAGAGCAGAGAGGCACAGGTGAGACGCATGAGGGTGGGACAGCCAATCACAAGAACAGGAAAAGAAAAAACGTCAGACGCTCCTGATTTCCATTTTGTCATATAACCATTCTTACCTAACATACTGGAAACACAGTACAGTGCTAAATCTCTACTACTAGCACTTCTTCATCTGTATGCTCTCTTACTTTACTCTCATTTCTGTTTAATGTATTGTGTACTCCTTAACAGATGCGCCAGCGCAGGACATCCCTCCTGCACCTAATGAGGGAGAATGAGAGCATTTTTTACACCGTAGCCTGTCACACCTGTGCAAGGTATGGTGTAATATGCATGCTGAGAGGTCTTTGCAGCACAGAGCACCTTTGAGTTCCATCACTGGAAGTTAGCTGCCCTAAATTTGTTCATAGATTCAAGCAGCAGCACATTTCCTTTCACTTTCAGCTCTCTTACAGTTAATGCACAAATGTTGCATGTATTGACACCTTTGGGCAAGAAATATATAATTTTTAACTGTAACTTGTTAATCAACGCAAAATGTCACATGACTTTCTTTGCCAGTTGTGGCAAGTGGTACACCTGGCTTTGCAAAACACATGTGAGTAAATGAAATATCTCTTTAAATCCTTCTGGAGTGTTTATGTGAGTAATTTGTCCTTCACCCTGGTATTAATTCCCTGCTGCATTCAAGACTAGCACCTCCTCTGTGTAGTGTACCCATGCTCCCATGGACAAGTATTACTGCATGAGAGTGGTTAGTGTAGCAAGATGGTTTCCAGTGGTTTCCATCCTTCTTGGTTTCTGACATCTTACAAAAAGCAGCGCGTGGAAGCTGAAAGCCGGCGTGGAAAACCCCTCTCATCCTCTCTGTGCTGAGCTGAGGCGGCTCAGGAGCAGGCAGCCCTGTGCCTCAAAGCGCTCAGGGGGCTCTTTTGTGCCATCAGCCATCAGACTCCGCAGTGCCACAGCGTCTTATACCTCCACCCAGACTCACAACCACAACCGCCACTCACAGTTAAACTGTCGGTGCATATCTATATACACAGAGATCTATTTTATTGTATTGTTTTTTCAGATTTTATTTGTAGGCACAGGTTTTTTGTGGAATTGTCTTTCTTTGATGCATGTGTGACATTTTGAATGCATCTTTTTGTCTTATGTGGAGAGCTTTTAGGATGGCTGCGCTGCTTGCCCTCATATACATTACACAACCGTGAGAATAAGAGTCAGACTGACCTTCCAATCTTTCTGTGGGATGTTTTTACAGTCCACTGCTTGCATTGTTCAGACACTGTCTTCCTGTCTCTCTGTCTCATACTGCCCTCTCCTCCCACACTCATCTATAGGCCCGCAGATAATGCGCTTACATGTGCAGTTTCTGTTATCTCGTAAGCCCTCCTCACCTCTCAGGAAGGGCGCCGATCCCAGGGGTCATTTTTCCTGACACTGCCCTGCGGGCTCTCAGGGAAAATCCCAGTAATGCAGTTTAGTTTGAAGGGGCAGCAATGCATTACCTCGCAGGACAAGAGGGATGAGTCGGTGCTGTGGTCAGAGACGACAGAGAGACAGAGTCAGGAGACGTGTACATGCACTGAAGGAGAGGGGCAAGAGAGTGAGAGCAGTGTAGTGAACACGACATGTTACGTAATACCCGTCTCGTTATGAGCCTTGTAAAAGTGGAGCATCAGAATCCTCTACACTCGATGAAGAAACAGAAACAGGTTCTGTTGGTGTTGATGGTTCCCAGTGGATGAACTGTTTCCATTTGGAGAACTCAGACAAATCATTTCTACATAACATAGCACAAACGAATTACCAGCTTTCTATGAATGCTTGGGTGAATAACACTTTTCTCAGCTTTATACCACTCATGGCTGGCTCTCATGTCTCTTGTCCGGTTATGTGCTGGACTGTTTGTTGGCCAGAAGCGGGAACTTATTTGTGCTGGCATTTTGTTACCTTTGTTCAGAGCTGTTTCCCCGTCTCCAGTCTCGGCTCAGCTCATCTAATTGGCTCCTGGAAGTAGCTTCGTATTTGAGAGTGGTATCACTCTCGTCATCTAAATCGTGGCAAGAAAGTGGATAAGTATGTTTCCTTAAAATGAGTGACTTTTACCCTTTTGTGTCACTGAACATTCAAAGGTGCAGAACAATTGGGTTACATTTCAGGTGCTTATCTGCCATTAGATTGGAGCATGACAGAATATCCAATGTAACTACTGTTAACCCAGCCCTCTCTCTCTGTATCCTAGGAAAACTGTATCCTCCAAACTTTTTAGAGCCAACGCCTATGCAGGTAAGGGTCAGGGTGGAGTATGGTGGAGGTGTACGAACAACAAAAATGCTCTCCCTTTAGATAAAGCGGCAGTTATATTCCTTCAGGATTTCACAACAGCTCTCCACCACCTGAGGGCAGAATCGGACCAGAGTGTGAAATCTGAAAAAAGCAGGAGTTGTTTCAAGGTGTCGAGTGTGTGTTTTAGTGTACATGTCTGTGTGTGTGTTACCCCAATGTACGCCAACACAAAGGTACATACACTTTGTACTGAAAAGCACATCTCTCTCATATGTACTGTAACAGGAACATGATGAGCCCTCAAGAGAGTATATCATTCCCTCAGACTGAAGGTAAGATATAAACAGCCTTGCAACCAAAAAAGGTGTCCAGTAAAATATTCAAATCAAATCAAGTTGCATTTCATGAGCATCCTTACAATAAACATTCTGCATGCCATTCATCATTGTTTTACACATTCTCCATTACTCTTGTCCAAAAAATGATATTTGGAATCAGGGCTTAAAAACAATGTTAGAGCAACACAAGTCTTGGGAATTAAATTATTCAATGTCTGAACAATGTTTTTCTTCCTCTGCCACATATCCTCAGATAAACTTGTCAGTCTCGGAGGTTTTAATAAAAGAAATGGAATGCAGCCATTACCATGGGAACTGTCACAAAGTGCCTCTGCCCTGTTTGAAGCTGAAAGCATGTCTAATAGTTGCTCTCACTGTACTGCCCACAAACCAGCTGCAGCAAAACAGCATTCAATATTGATCATTAGTAGTCAAAGAGCCATCGTACTTCATCTGGCGTTTATTATTCATGAGCTTCTTAATCATGATATGTGGGCTGACCTCATAACACCTGAAGTCTCAGTGTATTGTACAGTATAATTGACCAGGTGGCTGAGGTGCAACGGAAGACCTCAGCTCATTAGATTTTCTGTGCACAAAATGTAACTGGACTGTGAAAGGTTAAGTTTGGATTGTTAAAGGGGCACTCCGCAGATTTCACACGTTTTCATAAGGTACCTGCGGCGATTACCTGAGAAATGTAATGGCTTCTCTGCAGGAGGTTTGTAAGGGCTGAGAAAATAACCCTAATGATGTCATAATGACATCATCTCGGATGACATACCTGCGGGGGTTCATGTCTATGATGGGGGGGGGTTAGAGACAAGAGCAAAGGCAAAGACAAGGATTGTGGGATAACGAGGCACGGGGGAACACATTGGGGCGGGGCAGCCAATCACAGAGGACAAAGACAGGAAGTAAAACTGAAATACATTATGCAAGCACAATTTGTAATAACAAGTACACCTTAGGCTCCATGAAAACAACCCTCACATCCAAATTGTGATAGCGAGCGTTAGCTAAATTAAAGCAGCTCAACCGCATCAGGCTAATTAACAGTCCTAAACTTGACATCTCATCATAAGCCAGTATAAAGGATATCATAATGCTACTGTAATAGATACTTTAAAAACTGACCTCCCAGAGCTGGTTCTCCTCAAACTTCAGGTGTCAAGTGTGTTGTACCTGCCTTATTCTGATTATTAAAACACAAGAACACGTTGTTTCGTTCGGAGTTGGTGTGGCTCCTGTGTTCTCCTCACAGCATCATCTTGAACAGGATCGCCTCCAGTCATATGATTGCCCTTTCTTCTGTCGCCATCTAGTGGAATGAAATGTCAAGTACAGTACCAGACACAGGGAAACTGTTAGAACGACAAGGATGAATGCAAATGAGTTATGATTATATTGGTTTTCCAAGCAAATACTATAAAAGTCAACGCACAGTTTATCCAGAGCAGTGTAAACACGATCCTTTTCCCTGTCCTGAATTCACTCTTGTGTTTTGTTGACACTGGCTTACCCCAGTGTGGTATGTACAGTAATGTTAAAATACCAAACAAGGATGTTTTATATGTTATTAGCTGTGCAGAAACTACAGAATAATTCATTCCGTTTGGAAATTATATTCTAAAACGGAGAAGACTGCCCTGTTAAATAATTTTTGTAAACCACTGTCAAAATTTTAGGAAACTTATCATGCAGCAAAAATAACCATTTTCACATTTACATTCTTTTTATTGTAAAGGTGATTTCTTACAAAATAGTCACATGGTACACAGGCAAAGAAAAAAAAGAAAGAGGCCTTAAAACAGAACAAGAGTGAAGTCAGAGAAAACATCTATAGAAAATGTATCGAGAACTTTGGCAAAGGCGTTCTAATTAAAAACAGGAATAAACTGCAACATAATCTGCTACGGAATAATAACAAAAAAATTTAAAGATTTTACAGTTCACTGTCATCATGGCAATACAAGTGAAAAGCGCAGTAAAAACAACACATGGAAATAAGGTGTTTTAACCAAGGCCCCGGGAACAGTCTTCTGCATGTTGAGCTGTAGGAACCTCTGTTATTGTTGTTGTTTGTACGGTGCAGTCAGGACTGTGACAGGACGTGACACTTTCACAGCTTCGCCTGTCGGTGCTTTCAGGAACCAGCCAAGGCAGATACAGTCACTCAGCTCTCTGCTTTTAAGACAACATCTACAGCTGATCAACGCAACCAAAACGATCTTTTTTAATTTTTTTTTTTTACACATGCTAACGTAAGAGCTTCTGACGGACTGAGAGCTATCGCAGGTTTAATGCTACATCAGCTGAAACAACAGATAAACAGCAGTACAGTATATAAAGACTAATCTGAACAGTATAAAACATCTCCATTTAAATGTATCTGTTTATTAGGGAAAGTGTTTTTAGTACTTACAGAGTAGTGTCATTTATAAGTGTTGGTTAGATATTAGATATACAGTACATCCATAAGACTAGAGACATGAGCATCTATGTCTTGCAAAAAAAAAAAGTCTTCCTCTACCTTGAATTTGGTTTAGTTTATGTGTTTATTTTTCAAGTGACAGTTGTAAACTTCAAGTATTAAAAACTATGGTTGATTTTTTTTTCCTCTTAGAACTAAACTATCTTTAAAGGTGGGAAAAAATATGCACTGCCAAGCTATACGGAATCATCTGATCCTTTTTGTTTTTCAGCGTATTGTATTCTTCATTGTATCTATGTCTGAGTGGATACAGGTGGAGGACCTGTTGTTGATGATATCAGGGCAATCTTCTGCACTCAGTGCTCCACATACTGAAGTGTAATATTGTAATATTTGTAGAATGTGTAATATTGTAGTATAACATTAATATATTATATATTTATAATATATATATTATCCTGCTCTGCAAGATGTACAGTGATACAGATACAGAAAGAAGCTGATCCAGTTATATTATGTTAATAATTGCATCTCAAGGGCAGACTCTAGGTATCTGCGTGGGATCAATGCTGTTTGGGAGAAAACATCTTGGTTTCAGTACATGTAGTATGAGGCAGATTGCTGTGGGTATTTTTCTAAGAAAACAGGAGCAGATTCAGGAAATACCAGGGTTCAACCGCATTTAGTGCCCAAGGAGCCAGAGCAAAAAGTTTGTGTCAGTTGCTGAAATTCATGTAATAACTTGATTTTTTTTTGCAGGACACAGATATGACTCTCTAATACTTCCATTGTGGTCTAAAGTAAAAGTCAGCCATGTTCACTAAATGTCTACAATGGCTTTGCTATACAGGGCATCATCTTCTTCTCTCTCTCTTCCTACTCTCGTCGACCAACCTCCCCAAAACCTCCTTTTTTCCTTGATGTCAAACCTATCTCATCCTCCCTGCAGACAAAAAACATCAACCCCCTGCCCTCCATCATCTTCATCAAATAAACCCATATTTTTCTTTCTCTTGTATTTAACGCTCAGCCTCCCTCCCTGCCTCTGTAGCTCAGTAGTGCCCCCTAGCAGGGATGAACGTTACAGGCACGGATCTCCTTCCGGTCCTTACAGCTGGCCGTCAGAGTGCCCTTTGCCTTTTTCTTTGCCTTCATGAGACGCTCCTGGACCCCCCCTCCGCACGGTTTGGTACAGTCCGTCCAGCTGGTCCACGGATGCATCCTGCAACCTGCTGGAAGAAAAACAAAAGACAGAGAAAAATTACATTAGGGAATTACAGCTCCTTGAGGGGAGCGGGATCTCATGGCAAAGCCCTGTGAACCTGAATATCTGTGCCTGAGCGACTGACTGACCGGCTGAGCAATGAAGTTACACCTTTGTTTGTTTTTAAGTGGTGGTGAGGACTGTTAACCCTGCTTTCTATTATATTTTTGATTTGCAAATATTGCACTCTGCTTTATCTTTGCACAAATTTTTGAAGTCCAAATGCTGCTGCATTTTGAAGTTTGGCTAATTTACCTCTTGTGACTGACTAGTTCTCGCTGTTCAAGTAAAGGGAAGTGGACTTGAGCACCACCTCAATAAAAAGAACATCTCTCAAGGTCGACTCGCTTCCCTTTGTTTGTAGAAAAGAGCTGCTGAAAAGAATCAGATAATTTGTGAATTTAATATAATCAGAAAGACAGCAGCACCTCAAAGGTGGCCTCATACGATAATGGCAATCAAAAAGCTTAACCCCACCGACCTGTCTGTTCTTCTGGCGCTGCATCTCTACCCTGTTTGCCCCGCCTCCTTCTCTTTCCTCCTCCTCTCTCCTCCTTTGTTCTCGTCCGGCACTTCCTGATCTTGCACTTCTTCCTCTGGATGGTCTCAGGACAAGCGCTGCCGCCGAACTGCGGCTCCAGTTTGACCATGCGGGTTCGAATGGTGTGTCCTTTACCACAGGACTTGTTGCACTCCGACCACTCCGACCACTCCGACACCATGCAGTCGACAGCTGGAGATAGGGTCGAAGGAAGGAAGAGTGGAAGCAGCAGTGGAAAAACAGCATGTTCTTCCTGCTTTGTGACAAAATCTGTCATTCTGGTTTAAATGGGGAGTAGCAGTAATTGTTTCGTTTATCACCTGCCAGAATCTGAATGTGGCTGCTTACGTCAGACAGGTCACAGAACATGTACAACATATGATGGCCTATTGCCACAACACACAAACTAACACATATTACACAAGTACATTTGTGAGGCGCAGGACCCTGCCTCGCCACTAAACATGTTTTTTTTTTTAAATAACCAAAGGTGATGCACTAGAAAAGAGTTAAAGCTGGAACAGAAATGCACATTTCTGTCCTCTGTCATCTGACCACTTGCCACTTACTGATCTTTACATGCCTCACTCCTGCAAAGTGTCATCACATACTGAGATATCAATTTTGTTAGATAGATGTTACTGAAACAGCTGGAGGCATCAGGTCCAGGCAGTAAAAAACAGAATTAGAAAGACAGCGTTGCAGTCAGTCACTTACGGCACTCGGGCAGCATGCACTTCTCTGTCTGCTCCAGCTCCTCGCTGCACTGCGCAGGATCAGACTTCAGCATCCTCTGGCGTGTTCGCACGCCACGCCCGCACGTCACGCTGCACCCGCTCCAGTCCGACCAGGGGGACAGCATGCACGGGATGGTGTCTGCGCGCACACAAGTACAAGATTGCAAGTTTGTCTGTTGAAATATTGATCAGGTAAACCTGAACAAGCACATAAATAAGTAAACCGCTAACTCACGGCATTCTGGCATCATGCATTTCTCCACTTCGGCCACCTCGGCTTTACACATGGATCCATCTATAGGAGGCATCTTCACCATGCGCTCACGTCTTCTCATGCCGATGCCGCAGGTGACGCTGCAGGGGTCCCACTCCCCCCACTCGGTCACCACACAGCTGCTGGGTGCTGCGGGGAAGTCAGCGCGTCAGTCACAAAAGGATCCAGTTTAGGTTTGACTGCTTGAGAATGAACGACGACATTATGATCTGTCTGTGCGTAATGTTTTTTCTTTTACAGCTCAGACTTTTTCTTCTCCACCATATGAACCCTCAAACAGAAGAGAGCAAATAACACAGATTGAAATGTCATTTCACAAAAGCAGCAAGTTGAATGGGCTCTAAGTAAACATGGAGCTTTTGTCAGGTTGTGCGACTTGAGTTAATACACTGGGGTTTGTTTAATTTAATTCTGCCAACCAGATTTACCGTCATGTCACCAGCGTGGGACACACAAAAGAACAGATAACTCGGCCGACTTCTTTCTCCACAGTACCAGGAGTCTGCAACACCAGCATGCTGACATGCTCACAGTGACAATGGTAACAAGCTGATGCTATGCATCTTAATCTATTTAAACATGTTAGACTGCTAACTGAGTGGAAGAACAGCAGAGGCTGATGATGGGAATGCCATCCGCTTCACATGGTAGACAAAAAAGTCAGTGGAACTGACTTCTTCCTGAGGAGAATGTATGAGCATGTGCTGGGACATTCACAACCACAAATGCCAGCCTCATGGTGGCAACAGAGGATCAGAGGAGGACTGATCATCTAGGGCGTCAGAAATATCTGACAATACGGCAAGAACTGTTTGAATTCTAGTCTTAATAAATACGACAATAAAGCATTTAATGCTAAAATCGTAAATTCCTAACAAAATATGTGCTTGCAAACAGTACTGTGGTATTAACCAGGACTCACAGCATTCGTCGTTCACAACACACTTCTCGGTCTCCTCAGTGTTCAGCTGGCAGAGCGAGCCGTCCTCGGGGTACTGTTTGACGTATCGCTCTCTGGACCTCATCCCCATCCCACAGGACACGCTGCAGGATGACCAGCTGATCCACTCTGACATCATGCACGTCGAAGGCTCTGTCCACCAGAAGAGGACGAAGGAAGAACAAGGTCCACTTAGCAACAGATACTATCAGAAGAGCATCTTGATATTGCAGATTTTTTATCTTTTTAATTTCTCTTTGCCAGGTTATTATTGGGAAAAAGTTCTGCGTTGGTACTTTCAGAAACGACTCAATTTGCAGGTGCAGTACCCTTGTTGCTATTCCTCATTACAAGCAGCACAAAAGTAGGTCCACTGCTGGGGTTGACTATTTATTTCAATGAGTAATACCAGCAAGCTAGTTTTGGTCAAATGATTTTTGGCTGAAACGGCACAAAGTTCTGTGTCAAGTGAAATAAAACCACACCTGTGGCCTCATTTTGAACTGTGAGTAGGTTCCGTACGGAAAGTGTGCACGCACAAAAGCCAAAAGCGGTCAGTGTGAAACAAAAAAACAATCAAATCTGATTTATAAAACCGTGCACACACACCCCTGCACTCAATGTTCCCTTAATAAATCACACCCACATTCAACCATAAATGGTCGACGCGCAGCAACTTGGGGATGTCCACGCATAGAAATCAACCAGCTGATCAGGGGCTCTTCATGGAGAAGCACGGCAACAAACGGCTGGGACAGAAATAACAGGTGAGACTGACAACAAACACCGTTTCACAGAGCTCGTTCTGTTATGTTGGAAAGTACTCAGCAATTAAAATATTTCTAGTGCTCTCAGTGTCTCATAGTCTTGATCAAGCGCACTTCAGCAGACCGGAACACCTGAACCCGCATCCTCCGGTTAAAAGTCACGTTCCCCTCACACTGAACCAGAATCCTCCGGAACACGTGCTTGGATTTCAGCCTGTTCGAGCTGAAGGTGCCATTTTTCAAGTAGCTCTTCCTCGCAAACCGCTTTCACTCTCTTTTAATAAGCGGAGTTGCCTGAGGGACAGTCCTACTCACAGCAGGGGCTGGAGGGAGTGAAAGTCAATATGTATGACCCCCGGCTTGTATCAGCTGAAAAGTGCACTGCAGCTTCTCTGGCTTAACAAGGTCCACCCTGGTGTATTTTATCACTATTAGCCACCGCGCTGCTTCGATATCTGCCTATTTTTCACTCACAGAGAGTCACTGTGACTCCCCTTCACTGCTGTCTCCCTCAGACACCTCTTCTGGTGCAGATAGTACGTGGAAAGGGAGAGAAGTCTGTCAAGAAGAGACAAATGTATAAGAAGATACCTGGTAAATAGGATTTTTTTTCCCCCTAGAAATGATGAATGGACTTCAAATAGCTTAGTGTGGATTTTTTCTTTGATTCGTAGCACTTGACTCTCTTACACTCCCAGCATTGCTTACCGGCTGTGGCCTAATAAAGCAGAACTAAGTGAATCATTAATAAAAGACACAGGTATCTCCAGCACGGATGAGGTCCCCAGAGAGCTTAAGTGTTTCCCAGGAATATTAATCACCCTTGGCATCGGCCCCCGTCCGGTCCCAGCACGAACCTCGCAATTATCAATCTCCCACCGCACGCTAACGGAGCGCTAAATGAAAACAAAGGAGAGGTGCTTAGGAACGAAAGGCTATCTGTGTTTCTGTCTGATAATCGATAAGAGGGGCAGTGAATGGTGTCTCTGTGCGTGTGTGAGAAGCCGCGTTGGCCTTGAACAGCCCGAGCTCCTCTTGTCTGGCGATCGGCGGACATCCTGGCAGCGAGGGAAGAGGAGCGAGAAGGGAGAAGGCAGGTCTGCGCCGACTGTGCTGCCTCTCAGCGTTTGTTCCAGACTGACAACTTCACTTGGAAAATGGACAAAAAGCAAGCTCCTGGGGTTTTGTGCTTCTGCTTGTGTTTGCTGCTGGATGGGTGGGCTGTTACTTGCAGTAAAAGAGCATCAAATTGACAACTCTGAGGGAAATCAGAAAGAAAAAGTTCCTCCTTTGGCAAGAGCAGAGAGAAACCGGAAAAAGCCAATTTGCTTTAAAGACATCTGTCATCATGTCTGATGCTTGGATTACCGTGAACCGTGAACATCCGCTTTGCTGAACACGTTTGTGCCTTTGCATCTACACTTTGCTTCCGAAGCCTAATTAGGATCCTCAATGTATACAGTCAACAATCCTGTTGTTCCTATTATCTTTAACAAAACAACGAAAGCACGGTGCGTGGATTTCTTTTAGTTGAAGAATAAACACAGTCAAATCCGGGTTTAAGCGTGGAGGCAGGAGCCTTTACAGCTAATCCACCTAATCTTTTAAATTTCAGTGAAGTAATTAGGGTATCCAATCACCAATGTTTACCATGTGTAATTATGCATTTACTGTATTTTGTGACATATTCTGCAGATGTAACCACATCTCCTTCAGATGTGCGTAGGCTGTCTCTTACAGCCAGCGTTCGCTTTCACCATCAGCTCAGTGGCCACCCGTTTCATCCTGTTTTACCTGTTTGTTTACACGCGCTCTGATCCCTCACAACAATAACCCCGAGTGTCAGTAAATGGCTTCACAATTACATTGTTGAATACAGTAATACCAGCAGGCTGTGGAAAAAATATTTCAGGTCGCAGCTTTTTTTGTTTTCGCTACAGATTCCATCAGTTGAAGCCAAAATGAACCAGCCATAGTCTCTGCTTTTTCGTCAGCATGAGTTTAACACCTAAGATTTAATCTGCTCATTATTTTGAGGGTTCACTGATCACGCCTCTTGTTGATAAGGGATGAAGGCCCCAACCTCTAACACCGAGAAAGGATTAGAGCAAAGGAATGAAACCTTCAGTTTTGTGATGCTTGTTGGTGTAATGAAGTAGCGGAAAGATAAAATCACTCTGTCACTGTGCTCCACTTGAAAAGAGAGCTGCTGTGCAGTAACTCGGTACAGTAACACATTTCTAAATGAACTGCCACCTTCTTTACAGCTGTCAGTGAAGCTACCGTATGTGCTGATCTCGCCATACTGGCATGACAACGTTAGCCTGCTAACGTTCAGCAGGTGCAGCGTTCAGCACGCTTTACAACTGAGTTCAGCATGTTAGCATGATTGCATTAGCTCATTAGCACTTGACCACAGAATGGCGGTGATGCAGGGACGTTGGTGAGGAACCGACGAGTTATTAACGTCAAAACAAAGTTATCGCAATTCATCCTAAAGAGTAATGTAATGAGCAAAATGGAAAATTACCTGTGTCTGCACTTTGGTTTTGTTAGTGAAAGTGCTTCCACACAACCACATAAGTGGTATTTATTGAAGGAAAACTGGCAGAGAATGCTTCCCAGTGCAACCACAGCTAACCACTGGAGGAATGCACTATACACTTGGAGTGCTATATTTTTCCAGTGAGTTAATTAGGAAGCTTCGAGCTTCCAAACTAATAACAATAGTCAGTATGTGTGTGTATGCACGTATGCTCACCCTCTACACTACATCCCGGGGCCATGCAGGGCTGGAAATCCTGAGTGTGGGGGCACGGCACACTGAGGTCCAGCTGGGCCTTCAGCATCCTCTGCCTCATCCTGCGGCCCTTTTCACATGTTGCACTGCTGCACGCCGACCAGGGCGACCAGCCCGAGTAGATGCATGTCTCCGGTGTGTCGTCTGGCAGAGAACAACAGAGGGATGGTGAGCGGATGAAGGAGAAAACCAAATTCATGGCATTCTTCTGCTAATTCAGTGACTTGGAGCCCAGGATCATTGTTAGCAGGTAAATTTGTTTTTCCAAAACTTACTCCCCTACTTCATTCCTCGAAAGCAGAAGAACATTTTGTCAGATGGAGAGGGTGCTGTGAAGGATAGGGAGCCAGGCTGACATTGATTATTTAATATCATAGCCAAAAGTGATTACCACAGGTAGTGGACCACGAGAGGCCACAGAGTGACATCTTAGTGGGTGAGGTGAGAGCGGAGGGATGGAGTGGGAGGGAAAGAGAAGGGTGTGATTTGTGAATGTCTTGTCCAATTATCAGCGGAAGCAGAACTGAAAGAAGTAGCAGGGGTACCAGCTTCAATTAATAACGCTCTCTCGGGGGTTCGGAGGCAGAGAAAATGAGAGGAGAGGCGAGAAAGAATATACCATCAGGCCTCAGGGAGGAACCTGAGTGGGTCCAATTCTCCGGCATAACATGTAATGACAGAGGAGCAGAATGAGGGAAGAAAGGAGCTGCAGAAGCAGAGAGGAAGGTAAGAGCAAGGTTGATGTGCAAGTGAAAGCACCGAAGCTGCGGGCGGTCCGGGGGGACCGGCTCGAATGGATGCTCAGCTCTGTAGTGTCATCTCACGCGGTGAAGAGAGAGAAAGCAGAGGACAGGTGGAGGGGGAGAAGGAGGGAAAAGAAAGAAGGGAACGCAGCAAATGGTTCATGACTGACTGAGGAGGACATTTATTAGGCGGCAGGAGAGCCTTGTTAAGGATTTTTTGCTGCGTGGGCAAAAACCTGCAACCTACAAAAGATTTTAGTGGGGAAAATGAGATGACAAAATGAGACAGAAAGAGAGGACTAGATAAAAGCAGAAACTTTATTTGTTCCCTCTTTCATTGTGGTTATTTACAAAATTACAAATAAACCCTCATTAATGCTTTTTCAGGACTACAAATGGACTTCATGTGCAGGACACCTGAGACATTACAGTCCAGATGGACGGGACCTGTGATGCGTCACAGAATATAGAGTGTGTTTGGCAAAGACAGGACCTGCTTCAGTCTCAGTTGTGTTGCGCTGCAGCAGTGGGGGCGCCCACCTTCTCAAAGCAGGGTTACGACAAGTCCCTGCCAGATGTGTATTCTGATCATCTGACCTCCCGTCTGAGACTCAACTTAAACCAGCTGGGCCTTTAATGAGCCAAGTGCGTGTCCTTGAGCACGACTCGACACTGAAGCCCTCCACTGTCTGCTCAGTTTGTGAGCCACGTGACACAATAGTTCAAGTGAATGTTCAGCAAACATAGTGAGCTGGTCTAGTTCAAAGAACATAAAGGAGTGCAATATCGGGTAATGACAGGGAGGGAATAATTAAGTAAATACTGTATCAGGCTCATCATGTGATCTGTTGTTTCTTGGCTGGATTCTATCCCCCGAGGAACTGTAATCAGGAAACTGTATTACTGTACCTTCCTCCTTCTCCTCCTGTCCAATATCAGCGACGATGTCATCTATGGTGTCTGGGACCACATTACATTGTTCTCCCTGTGCACACAACAAAAACTGGGGTCAAACACACACACACACACACACACACAAAAATGTGTCCAAAGGCTTCTCACAAGATGAAGCAATCAATCAAGCAATGTGAGAATCTTTTCAGGAGTTTGTCCTGAAAAACAAACAAATAATCTCAAAGTCCAGCGACCATCTTTTTCTTCCTCAGTGGATGAAGTGTGTTTATTTGTCGTGGAGATGACTCAGTTGCCGTCACATGTCATGGAGCAAGTGTGAAGCTCTGGTCACACGATAACAGAGAGACTCTCAAGGTGCAGGAGCACCTGGCCATGAAGTGGCTTAATGTGTGTAACATCGCAAACACTTACAGAGGGAAGTTCACTGCAATTGAAAAGCCACAAAAATTGCTATATGAATGAAAAATTGGTGCAAACATTACATTTTAGGGCTGCTGCTAAGGACCCCATCCATTCTGGACAACTTCTTGAGCGCCCCAACGTAACCCATCTGATTGAGGAAGCTCTCATTATTAGACATATTCTGCTGTGACATGGACAAGGTTTACATTATGTGAAGCTCAGCTAATAAGAATCCTACCAAAAAGTCTGTCACATGACCATTGCCTTGTTGGTGCAACTGTTTGCATTGTTTTATGTACAGTATGTTTGGAAAACTCAGAAAAAAAGTTAGCAACTGAGTTAGGATCAAGTGTTTCTGAATCTCATTCACACATAGACACTCTTAGAACATTCTACCTTCCTAGCAATGCGCTCCACCACCAACCGAGCCACAGGGGTGATTGCCCCTCCCTCGGGGTCATAGAATGGGCTCTGGGGGTGGTCCAGACTGGTCAGTGGTCGGATCTTCTCCTGAGGGATGGTGGGCTTGTTTGGTGACTGAGAGAGGGTTGAAATAAGGGAGTAAGTGAGCAAATTAAAAAAAAAACAGCAGCAGAAATGATGATGTGGAATGTGAAAGGTGTCAGTTGGCAAACCTGCATGAAATTATCACCTGACTCTACAATTCCCCACATCTCTACGAAGCCTTTTAGCGTCTATCAGCTTGTTGTTTTGGTTTCAGCAGAAAGACTCTCTAAACCCATTTTATGCTACCTGCCAGGCACCACACGACAGACAGATGAAGTCAGTAACTCGCCGGTAAAGAGTGGAGCATTAAGCTGCCAAAGAGCTGGGTAATTTTTCTGGAGTGGGAGGTGACCGAAACAAAGCTATAAAGGGGAGTGAATTTCAGACTATTCATCAAGTGGACTCATACACCACTCCGAATGAATGCAAACATTGTCCACGTGTTGGATGTGTAGAAAAGTCACTGTGCCCGCATATTGGCCCTACAATTTTAGACAGTAGGATGATACGTCAGTGCTGTGTTTACAGGGAGTTGCTTTGCTCCCAGTTAGCTGAAAAGTTAATTAACGCAGCTTATATAAAAGAGCTGACGCCTCTACATTTTCAGCCCCCAGTAACCTTTCTGGAAATAAATAGCATTTCTGGGCAAAGCGAGCCATCAGGTGGGCCAGGCAGAAGGCCCCCCTGCTGTACTCAACATCACTTTTCAACATCAGGAAATGTTTAGCACTACAAGGGCCTTTCAATTTTCACAGTCATTTCCCCAGGTAGATGTCTCTAAGTTCTGCAAAGTGAATTTAAAGGTGAAGTAGCTCTGACCGCTCTTCAACAATCAGGGGAAATGTACGCAAGCAAATAAGATGCTACAGGTGAAGATCGGGTCAAGATTTGAAGGGGAACTGCTCCCCTGACTCCCACATTAGCATTGTGAGAATCGCGCGCTCTGTGGTGAATTGGTTAGTGTCCTTGAGGAAAACATCTGCTCTTGTATACTGGCTATCAAATATGCCTGAGGGAAGCGAGTCTTCCACTGAGGAATGATTGGAACAATCAACGTTAAACAGCTGAAATTTAGGGCATGGGAATTATTTGTGGGACATGGAATGCTAATCCAATAGCAGCGTATAAAGCGTGCGTGTCTGTGAAACGGGCTTTTAAAACGAGAACAACATGATTTCTCTTGAGGGAAGGAACATTAGAGCAGCAGTAATTCAAGGCAGATTAATAAAAAGTAATAATGCCACAATAGCTGCATTGCTTTTATCCTCCGTTCTGACCAAAAATGGAAAGCTGTCAGGGGCCTGAAAAAAAGAGGCAACAACAGTGGCTGTTTCTCCCATCAGCCATCTGGTCCAGAGCCTCTTTTCTGTTTGATCTCAGTATGCATTATGTATATCCATTTAAACCCCCCCTTTAATAAGAGATTCATGACATTGTTTCCAGGTGTGTGATATGGCATGTGCCTCTGCATGTTGTTGGAACCGAAAAAAATAAATAAAACAATAAAAAGTAAAAAGAAAAAAAAAAAAAACAACGCTGGAGAGAGAACAGATAAATCGTGACAAAAATGAATCATTCTCTTTCTTCTTTCAGGTTAAATCAATGTTGTTTTTTCAAGTTCTGAACTGAGTTTTGATTAAAGATATGTGGCAGCACTGAACAAGACAAAAGGAAGACATCTACAAAGGGAGTATTAATATGAAGTTGCATCTCCACAGTACTGTAACAAAGTCGACAAGTTTCTTTTTACTTTGCAAGTTCACTTAAAGTTTTCCTCTCTGACTTTTTGTTTGAAAAAGTGTTGTGTGAGACCAAACTGAGGACATCTGTCAATTGTTGGAGACAATTAGAAATGAAAGCTTAAAAAAAAACAGAAAGTAAAAAGAGGAGCAAGTGTCAGGAAGTATGTGGAAGATGTGTAATCCCACTCATCGATCTGTAGGTGGCAGTCATTTAATGTCTGCTGTACGGCAGAACGCACACATGACCTCATAGTAAACTTTAAAAAACAAGACGTCACATTCTCGGTAAGATGAGCGGAAGCACATCATAACCTTGGAAATAGTAATACAAAGATCTTGCAGGTCCAAGGCGACTGCAATGTCAAGGCCAGCAGAGTCATTTTATGATTCAGATACACACAGCACAATAAAGATGAAACAGTATTTACTTCTATCAAGCAGCAAATGAAATACCAGTGTCTGATCTGTTTGCTTCTTATCAAGCTCAGGACAGTTGTCAGTGAAGCTATGATCCCATTATCATTTAGAACACACATGTAAATGAAGTGGGTACCAGTGTTGGAGAGAGAGGAGAGCTAAAAACAGCCCCAGAACAATCGCTTCCACATCTACAAAGTAGCAGAAGCTGAACTGACGAGGTCTGGTTTTTATGTAAGTGAGGTTTCTGAAAAGATATTTACCACCCACCACCCCCCTTTTAGCTGGACAAGCCTCTTGCTTATTCATGAGCTTGTAAACTATAAATAAATTGCTCTGGTCTCCAAACAGTGGGTGAATATGGATGAGCGCCGCTCATTCCAAGGGTGGAGAAAACTGAGGGAGCAGTCAAACACACTGACAGACAGGTGGGAGTCAAGAGAGCTGAGATGTGGTAGCGCAGTATAAATGGTGCTTACTGTCAACAGCTAGTGAGCGATAAAACTTATGATAATATGCAATCCACTTTAACCGTCAGCTGTCTCTAAAGCAGCAGCCATATTGGAGCTCTTTCATTCACAGAGAACTGCGTGTGCTTGTGTGTATGTAGCTTATGTAGCTACGCCGTGTGGTCAGCTAATCGTCACATTACTCTTCTCTGCAAACACATAACTTTAAATAACATTAGCTGGATACGTTAGGCACGTTAATGTATCTAATTCATCTAATTTGTTGCTAGGGCATGACAGATTAACAACGCTGGCTTTGTTCAGCAGTTAGCCGGGTAACAAAGATGAATTGCCGCTCACAGGGGCTAACGAGGCTAACATTTGTCAAGCTAACGCGGGTCGTGCAACTTCTGACATGTTGCCACAGTATTTTGCCGGCCGTTACTTTTTCACGGTCCTTTGCAAACTGTGACAAAACTGCAAAGCCTCCACTGGATGTCACCCCTATATATACACACCCTATAGATTTCCTACCACTTCCAGCTATCATTTGAACTCAATTAGGACGGACTACCTCATACGTGACACCGTTGTCGGTGCCCGCGTCCCAGGGAATGAGGTCTGTCACCAGCCTCTGCACCCAGCCACACTCCTTGGTGCAGAGGTCCTCTCCCGACAGGCCCACGTTCCAGTCCGGACTGGGCCCGAGCATGGTGAGGAAGGACATCAGGTGCCGGGTCCGGTCCACAGAAAACTCCGCTGATGGAGCTGCTCGCCTGGAAATGGTGATGGGGAATGCAAGAGACAGACAAAAAACAAAGCACATATTCTAAATATTGTTTTAATGAGACAGCCAGTGTAGAGTATTTTTCACATAATCATCTCAGGGGCACGATCTTTATATATCCCCACACACTGTTACAGCATTTTTTCGTTAATTACTTGCAAAATGGCCAGTTTTGATGTCACGACCTCTGACCCGGGTCAAACTCCGCTAATCGCTGGATAATTGAAGCTGCGAAATGTGCAATTAGAGGCAGTGGCTCATAATGAGACGTTCTCTTTGCATGTCTAAAACCCGCTGAATATAATAATAAGCTCATTTGAAGTTCTTTGGCAGAAAAACCGTCTTTGGCATCTTAATTACCACGTCTTCACCGAGACACAAACGCAAAAACAACTCTTTTCGAACAATTTGACAACTTTGCATGCAAAACTGCACAACATGAGCTAATATTTCATACTCACCGCGTGAGCATGTGGGTGCGCACGTACTGTATGTGTGAATGTTCTCATTAGTAAAAATAATAGTGCCACTATATATTGCAAATGACAGACAACGCTAGGAGGGGTAATTAAACAGATGTTTGGTGAAAGATACAGTACATTAGTGTGTGTGTGTGTGTGTGTGCGTGTGTGTGTGCGCGCGCGCATGCGCGTGCTCTCGTGCCCATGCAGTGCTTTGGGCTAGAATTGTGATAACTTTCTAATTGCTCTTGAACTAATTCCAAAGAGTGCACAGGATGCCAGAGCGAGCGGGGATTCAGACGAGTCAGCCCGGCTTTTAAGAGGCATATAAAGGAAGGCATCATAAAACAATTGAGAATAAGTATGAAAAAATGGAGTCAATGGTGAAGCTACAATTTACATCTAATTCATTAGGACAGAAATTCTGCTTTTTTCTCCAACTTTCTTACTAATTAAGAATTTGATACTGCACAGATCATTTGACAAGAGATTATGTTATAATACGTAAGACAGAAAATGAATCGTATTGACTTGAAGAAAT
This sequence comes from Psettodes erumei, assembly GCA_016785225.1. Classification (NCBI taxonomy): domain Eukaryota; kingdom Metazoa; phylum Chordata; class Actinopteri; order Pleuronectiformes; family Psettodidae; genus Psettodes; species Psettodes erumei. The sequence goes on along the minus strand of JAFBJZ010000821.1, from coordinate 1,047,489 downwards.
GCTCGGGCAGGTTCTCTAAAAGACAAAAAATAAAGACATATTGTTTTGCAGGCCTCCAAGATATCAACTTTTCGCGAACAGCCAGAACATCAGCCTTGTTTTTAGCTTGGCCACCAGACCGAAACACTACACCCAAGGTTGTACTGTTCCCTAAATCCATTTCTTCTCCTAAAACAGGAGGTTTTCATCCAGCAGTAATGTACAGTACAACAGGCCTCGTAAAGAACAATGATGAAGAAAACATAACTAATAAATGGTCACATCCATCAAGACCTCCAGTGTGGATGACACGCTCTTGCCAACTTGAGGGAAAATGTAATACTTCTACTGGTTGGAGAGAATGGATTTAAAGTCATATTAAAACTTGAATTATTTTTACTTTGAATTACTAATACAACACGGTAGCTATTGTGCATATTCTTTCATATAATACAAAATATGAAAGAAATGGAGTCTAACAGAGTCAGGTTTCCGATGGCAGCAGTTGACTGACGTCTGCGAGCTGGCGTTGCTAGGAGATGTGCTGGCAGCTTCTGTGGGGCACTATGGGATATGAAGGGGCTTTCCATCCTACTAAATATACTCCCTCCCTAAGGAAGGTAATTTTTATGCTGCCCCCCAAATAAAGCCTGCTTTCACTGGGTGGTATATAGTGTGATTAAATAAGCTGTTTCTCTTTAGTAAATCAGGTGCAAGGATAATGAGAATAAACCCATGCTTCCATTTTGCGCTCTGTGGCTGACACTCCTTAAAATACATATTCATCAGTTCCAAGGCTCAACTCGATCCCCGAGGAAATCCCCGCAAATAAGCAATAAATAAGAAATAAGTACTAAATATATTTTCCACATTATAGCAGAGACATTGGAATTATAGTGTGTGTGTATGTGTGTGTGTGTGTGTACCCCGCCGTTGAGGAACTGCAGGTGCATCCTCCACAGCAGGTTTTCACCAGATGGCAACGGTGCCTCGATATTAAACGACTGGTCAGCTGGACACTTTTCTTACTCTCCATTCAAAGTGAATGGGCCCATTCAGGAAAAATACAGGCTACAGCTTTACAGTCCGGCACGCGGTGATATCATCCTGAGGCTCACTGTACGAATGTGGCCGCGGATCTGTTTCACAGCAGGAGAGGAGCAGCTGTCGCTGATGACATTAACGAGTCCCAGTCAGCAATTTCATTAATTCCATTATTCAAACGCGTTCCGTTCCTACTGCGACCTGTCAAAGTCGCCTGTGAAACAGGCCTGTATGGATTTGATTTGGGCTATTTATATCTGCTTTTATTGCTCCCTCGCATCCATTCTGTTCTGTCCTCTTGTCTTCTTTCTATCAGTCACGTTCGGTGACACCCTGACTCTGCGGTGTTTGTACTGCGCGACGGAGCCGCAGCCAACAGTTACTTTCACTGTTACATGTCTGACAGGATGTCATGAGTGGCTGCCATCGGAGGGAGGAGGGAGCGAGGATGGTAAAGACAAGTCTTCCATCCTCATTTCTCCGCCTCACATCTCTCTCTCTCTCTCTCACTCATCCCTCCTGGGAGGAGCTGGGGAGGAGACGCGAGCCATGGAAGCGAGGAGCCACGTTAATCAAATGGAAAGCGTCCAAACTTTTCCCTATAGTGCTGGCAATGCACTGTAAGTGATTTAATCTATCTGCCCCCTTATAACGTCAAACATTTTTGGAAGACCCTTCGTTCCTGTGATGTCTGCCTTCCACTTGGACAGTGGAGGCTAATTAGCCAAGCTATGTGTTATGAAAAGAAGGAAGTCCGGCTACAGCTAGTTGTGTCCTTGTCAAGGGTCCAGAAGTGGTGATGGCAAGGGATTGCCAAGAATCACAACAATGAGGAGCCCTGTAAGCACATGACTGGACTCATGATTTGGAGCAACTTGGATAAATAAAGTCTCCTAAACCGGTTAACGCTCTGTGCAACCTTTGGAACTTCTGCCCACCCTTGCTAACTCCGACCCAATCAAATCACCCGCTCAAACAGTCAATACCAAAACTTATTCATGCACCCTGGAGAACGCTAACGCAGGAGGTGCTATCATGGCAGAAAAACAAATACAGCTTAAATTTCTGCTTTTCACCGCATCCCATCTCTCACGGAGGAGCCTTTCCCCTCTACAGAACTTGACATTGAGTGATACTTACAGGTTGAGCGGCTGCCACGCTGGCCACTGAGCCTTAGTTTTAATGACAGTCAGTACTTCATCTCCCTGTGGAGAGGAAGAGGAGGAGGAGAGAGGGGGAGAGAGAGAGATACAAGAAGCAATTTGTCAGTAAATGGATGACCAAGATGGGAGGGAAAAAAGAGAAACATTGATAAAGAAAAGACCAAAACTGACAAATTGACATGAGCGAGGGTGAGTACTCTCATCCAAGGACAGCAAAGTGTATTCCGCTTTTCAAAGGCTTTGAGAAAGTGGACAAAGTGTCTCTTATCAGGACAAAATGGCTCAGCGCTGTTTTATAAAAGCCGTCTGTCATGCTAGTGTGGGAGCTCATTCTACGCCGCGCAGCCCCCACCACTCTGTAGTCCCTCTGTAGCATTACGGCCACTTTATGGACCGCACAACACATTATCTATCATAATGCACTGGACGTAATTATTCAGGCAAAAGCAGGAAGACAAATGATGGATTTAGTTTGGGTGCAGCAGTTGATTAGAACTGAAATGGAAAGTCCGAATGTGCCCTTTCTGGATAATAAGAGTCTTTATTATGTTTTCACCACTTCTTCTTTTCGTGTCTCTCTTAGCCGCACACACACACACACACACACACACACCTACAAACACTTATACATGCACACACACACAAACACACGCATCAGCCTCTTTTTGGGATATGCCAAAAAAATCCTTTTCTTCTGGTTGACTGAAGATTCCAGCATCGCCTTGAAAGCCTCCTCTCTTCCCTGGGGCGGTGTGGAGAAAGCGTGTGTGCGTGCGTGTCGGTGGGCGGCTGGGTGGGTGTCTGCATGTGTATGTGAGTGTGTGTGTGTGTGTTTGTGCATGTGTGTGCGGCGGAGTTTACAAGTCAGTGTCCATCCTCTCTTCATTGCAGCCTGGGGCTCTGCAGCCTCTCTGGCCTTAGACCTCACTCCATCCTCTCACATACACAAACAAACCCACAGACACAGAGATGGACACACGCAGGCAGACGTGTATAAGAATGTAGACAGCCAGAGGGACGCAAACACAGAAGCCGGCGTGAAAGGACAGACTCGACAACTGAAGGACCGACGAGCGATAAATATTCCAACGGGGCGGTAACCGGAGACACGACAGTAAGAGACATGGGTTTCATGTTGCAGCAGCGCTGGCTTAGGCTCAAATTAATGCTAATGGTGTTCCATATCTGCCAGATGTGCAGACACGCAGCTGTCTGCTAAAAAGTTCACAACAGCAACTTTAAGAGCTGCTTGCTTCTTCTGCTGCCAAGCGGGCAAAAAAACCCAACCAAAAGCTACCAACGTGTAATGAGCAGATTCAACCGAGTATGTGGTGTCAAGGACTGATCATCATGAGATCTACGATCTGACCGAAGCATGCGTCTGATGTGTTGCTGGCACAAAGAAGCTACTTGATCCCCACTGGCTGATGCTGAGAAGCTCCGTGGTTCAAGATCATTTCAGACAAAGGGCAGGAAAAAGAGGAACTATTTGTATGGTGTTTATATCATTTGTTTATTGAACTAAAGAAATGTGGACCTGACAACCAACCACATGAACTGTCCAATGCGAAGAAACGTGATTTGCATCTAAAAATACAACTTCAAATGTCGCTGTTTTAATTTACATGCCTTTCTTTAAGTTTTTATGAATCAATGAGACGTGAGTTTCATTTTGTTCACCCCACTCCCTCACCCGTACAGATCAGTCATCTCTCACGCGCACTGATCGTTCAGGGGTTGAGCTGATCAGGGATCAGACAGGGGCTACAGCAGCACGACGTGCCTTGTATTTGATTGTACGCGCAGAAATTGCTGAGGCTGTTTTCCCTCGTTGCTATAATGAGACAGAGAACAACAGATCATTTCATTGTAATTCTGCAGTAGGACACAGAGCCGGGTGTGAAAATCAGACAGGCGGACGGTATTTCCACAGACTACAGTTGCACTATGGGAGGTGTAAATATTACATGTTCCTCTCTGAGAGCCTGATGCACCTATTCGACATCCGGCGAGAATGTGGATTTCCCCCACAGACAGTCAGAGCAATCAGATTTCAAACCATCGCGAGTGATTAAACGGCGCTATCCAATCTGCCCGGGACGCACGGACGACGTGTAAACGGGGCGGAGGGCATCGGTTCGGAAAACACACGCATGGCTCAGTCTGAAAAGCAATTACAAACCATTTTACCAGATGCTGAGAGTCATGCCAGACGAACATGAATTTTTATAACTCATCACACGCCATGCGGGCTCAGTGACGGTTCCCGCTCCGCCATGACACGTTATATCACGTGATAGCAGATGGGGGAAAAGACTGTTGATAAACGTGGGAAGTGTCAATACTGGCATCTCACTTCGATTCTCTCCAGTAAGAGAAGTCCGGTGTAATCACTTGAGTGACAGCAGCCCAATAAAAGCAATCCAATAGCAGCTCTTCACGTAGTCTGACAGGAGTCAGGAGGGCAGCTTCCCTTCTCGCAGCACACTCCATATCAGTCACAAGTCTGGTGCGTATGTCAAAATATCGAAGACCTCTTCATTTTGTCGTAGGGTTGCGTTGCATCCTCCAGTCGCACTTAGACGTGACTAAACGCTTCCCCCGCGGCCGCTCCTGTTTTTCCGGCCTCGATAGCTCAAACTCAAGGAAGCCGGTAATTACACGCTTCCCACTTTCCAGATAAACACGTTGACAGGACGAACGTTTCAAAGGTAATTTTCTCCATCATTCTTTCCCTCCATCCACCGTCTGCCATTACCGGTAACTCCCCATGCTTTGCTTCAATTTGGGCTGAAAGAAAAGCATCCCGTTCCCGCAGGAACAGCCCCGCAGGCTTTATGGCAGCCCTCAGCCCGTATCAGGTAATACCAAATGCTTCGTAGAGGCCTGCAGGAGATGCAAATCTTCCTGTAATGGTCTTGTTTGTTTATGGTAATTATTGTAATGGCACAAAATGACTGTGATTTACCAAATTTTAAAGGCACATTACGTTTTCATTACATTTTTCGAGGAGAAGTGGAAAGAACTGAGCACAAGGGGTGGGAGGTGGAGATGGAGAAAGTGCTCAGGTAAGAACTAAAGAGAGGAGGGAATCGGGAAGAACGTGTGGAGGAGGGGAGGAAGAGGAGAAACGACAAGCATTCATACGCAAAGGGAGGCGAGGAGGAGGAGGGGACGAGACGAGACAGGGGAAGTGATTTTTGGAAAGACGGGGGATCGAGAGAAAAGACGGGCGAAGGATGAAGAAGAAAGTCCAAATTAGGACAGATGAAGTGGACAAAATTGGATTAAGGTTTAAGAACAGGGGAGACACGACTGAGAAGGACAGAGTGAAAAAATGACACAAACGCACTTCATGGAAGGAGAGAGGTTAAAAAAGGAGCAGAGGAAATGAGCAGGGGTTAGAGGTGGAGGCACGCACACATTCAGTCAAAACAAACACACTGATTACATCCGGGCCATGCTCCCTGGCATGGTAACACTTTCCTTCACCGTTTCCTCACCTCAAATAAAAAAAACGATCGATAAAAACAAGTCAATTAATAGCCGGATTTCCAATAATTGGAGTGGTTGATACAAACAAACAAAGGCCAGCCCCAAAACACAGGCTGGGGAGAACACAGTGGTAGCAGTGAAGAATGGTGCACATGCTTTAGTCTTTTTAGAAATGCAGGAAACTCCGTCTGTCTACCTGTCGATTTGATCAAAAACCACTCGTTCCCTCTATTTCAGACTGTTAAACTGGGAACTGCGCACGCCGTGACTTCGGTAACCGTGTCTTCTTGATTGGGACACCGCATTTAAGTATGTCTCTGATGACATCATCGAGGTCACGCTCCAGCTTGACAGGCATTGCGCTAATCATGACAGATGTTTAAATCTTGAAAATATAACCAATTTTACTTATCAAGCAGAGAGAGTGAGAAATGAAAGCATGTTACCTTCTGCGGTTGAGATAAATAGAGGAAATACATGAAGTCCTTTCTCAGGTCTGTCAGTCCCGCCTCCTTCCTTATTATTCTTAAAATTCTGACTCACATTATTGAAGGGGTGACTGGCTGATTAAGTCATTAGTTGAGAGATATACAGTATATAAAAAGATACATGCTTGAACAGTCCCGCTATTCATTTATAGCCTCGTTCACGAAGGAATATAAATGGTTCCAGCTTTTCAAATGTCAAATTTTCACCTTCATGCGTTGCTTTCCCCTGCTCCCAGTTCTGATGCTCAGCTGTGCTCAAAGCACAGACAAGACAGTGGTGGGCACCTTCTCATCTGACTTTTAAATAGACAGCAGTGAGTTGGAATGTAAGACTGAGGGTCGAAAGCCGAACGTATTCACACGTTAATATTTAGCAGGTATGCATGAAGCGTAAAGTACAGCTGAGGCTGATGGGGGTGTGTCGGTAGCTTTGTGGGTATTTAGTCGTAATTCAAAGTGTTGGACAGATGAAAATTTGACCTGGTGCTGGTGCCAGAGGAAAAGTCAGGGGACCGTCTAAATTATTACAATTCATCCTGGGGGGAACATGAACGTCTGACCCGAATTTCAGAGCAATCAATCCAGTAGTTAAGAAGACATTTCACTCCAAACCACAAATTTAAACCTCATGGAAAGGTCAAGGGGTCCCCAAAACCATTATGTGATTATCTGAGCACTGCGGATACCCGTTCTAAATGTCATATTTCAGTCTGGATCAAAGTTTTGGATGAACTACCGTGCTTCGTCAATATACTGTGGAAACACACTGTTAAAAAATCTAATCTCTGTACTTCACCAATAATGAGAATTATTGAATAACCATATTTTAAAAGGACAACCAAATGAAGGTCGTCTTGCATTTGGAGTGATCAGTGATCCAGACACACACACACATTAATCTACCTCTAAACGTCCCTCCTGTTACAGTGACTGGCTTCTGTCTCTTGACTTTCTGTGAGAGATCTGCCACCATTCATGTTCTGTCAGACTTTACAGCAGCAGGTGTGACAGCAGGCCAAATGAAGAGGAGAGACATTACAGAGAACAGTCGGCGACACCGCTGGCCAAACCCCAGGTACACAGAGCTGAGGTGACGGCCCACGAAACAGCGGGTGACTCCTTACAACACACGGGATGAGCCATGACAGCAAATAGAAAATCTATATCTGGACCATCGGGCTGAGGGATGACAAGAGTGGCAAAGAGAGGGGGAGAGTGAAGGCGATGCACACGCAATGGCCAACTATAAAAGCGGAGGTGGAAACAGACACAAACAGCTAGGTTTCAGTCTGCCTGTTCTGCTAATTGCAATTCATCAGACGAGCCAGCTTTCCCCATGATTGGGAAAAAAAACACATTATACAGCTCATTCAACGGCCAATAAAGAAATGAAGAGATAAGCAGTGACTGAAATGTAATGTGTGTTTATGTTTAAATATTGAAGTGGGGCTGCATGATGGGCCCAACAGTCTCAGCATGGGAATGTAAACCTACATAAATGTTTGACAAAAGCAATTTGAGATCAATGTCCACTTGCTGGCTTTTTCTTCAGACCTTCATCCGCATCCCATGGTCTTCGTCAGTGTAGGAGTTTGCTTAATTCAATTCAGAGCTTCAATTGTGCGATGACTGGTTGTTGTGTATGGTAGGTATGGTTGTGTGTATTGAAATCACAATTCTGTCTGATGCTCTCCGGCGTTGGATGTTTCCAGTGTTCATTCAGTCCGTCAACTGTTTGGTTGATTTACTGTCCCCACAACTGTCAGGGGACGTCATGATGGTGCCATCCATCATCTAAAGGTGTTGACGGCTGACACTCCGGGTCCAGGTAAGGAAGTCCCACTGCGATGCTTCTGAGGTGGCCGTGTCCCGCTCTGGTCTTAAATCTGATTCTTCGGACCTGTTTGGCCAGAGTGCCACGTCTTTCTGTCCTCCTCCCCCTCAGTAACAAGAATTTGCGCTCTGCGTAGGAGGCTCCTCTCCACTGATCCTTTAATGCTGTCAGCGGCGGTTGGATGTTGTTAAAAAACTGCAGATGAAGCCCACGATGTGTTGTTGACATCCCCGGAAAAAAGCCATTGAAGCTGTGAGGACTTGCGACAGCTGTTAATTTGGCAGCGTAAGGGCAGCAGGAACAAGCTGTGAACGTCACCGCCTTTGACGTCTAGATGGCGAACGCGGTGGCAGACAGCTGCGAGTTTCCAAAGGTCTCCAGACAAGGAGCAACGTTAGCGGCCATTCGGAGACACGTCTGCGTCCACCTGATGAATCCACCACGTGTCGTGGCAAAGACACTGCAATGAGAGCAGTGAGAAAAGACAAAAAGACTAAAAGCAATAGGCTGATAAGCTTTCATGCTCAACACAGTTTCATTTGTAGAAGCAGAGTGCTGCATGTTTTTTGTAACATTAGTAATATTTTCAAGTTTGTTCTGTTTTTGTCTTTCAGACAGAGACTTGGCCGACATCAGCATCAACTTTCCAATTAAAAAAAAAAGAAGAAAATCCTTCTTTTGCACGATGGAAACACTCCCATGTTGCTTTTTGTGTGACTTCTTACAGCTGGATAGAAACCCACTTGCGTGATCAGGACAGGCACAGCCTGCACTGTTCCTTTTCCAAATCCCCCCAGCGGGCTGCGTTCTGCCCACTTATCACTCGCTAGTTTTGGAATGAAGTTTCGCCTGGAGCGAGTCTGCGCGAGGCTCTGCATTGTCTTTCCAGACTGGGTCTAATAAAGGAAAATGAGCCTGGGGACTTTGGGAAAAGGTGTCTAATAAAAAATCAACACTGCACTAATGCAATTACAATTGCATGGGGGCCAGGGAGCAGATGGATGACTGGGCCAACACGTTGTAACTCAGTCGGATAAAATTCGCAGCTTAGGTCAAACTGCAGAAACACGCATGCACGCACACACACACACTGACGCTTGTAAGTGTTCACTTAGAGACATGACACGGGGATAAACACACACAGCTTCATCAAAAGGTGACTGCACGATGAAACAATCCGCCCTTGTGGAAATAAATTGTGATTCCCCTCATCGAGCAAGGTGTCTTCCATCATTTGTCAAGTGTTATTTCATAAAGACACGCACAAACACGCAACAGTTTCAGCTCAGCAGGTTATTTATCAACCACCTGTGACGTTGATATGAAGCCAAGAGCCACACTGTATCATCTGTCCAATTACATTGTAATTTACCTGTCCCTAAAGCTAGCTGCTGTAATTGCACTGTACAAAACAACAACCTCTTCTCAGATTTGAAATAAAAAGACTATAGTTTCTCTATTGCTGGTTCAAAATCCACTATTCGATATTCAATAATTTAACATTTAATACAATCTAATACTATATTTTTTAAATCAGTTCTGATAAATTCTATTGATGAAAATCCTGACATTTGACATGATTCCAATTCGAGTAATTTAGTCATAACTCTACGCTGTGGCCCTCGGAGATAAGAGTGCGTTCATTTCCATCTCAGTGTGGCCAATGATAAGTCATAATCCTGCAATTTGTGTTTTATTTTAATGCTTCACATTAAACACACACTCAGAGCTCCAGTGTTTGAAACGACACAGCAGCACAACAATTAGACCCAAGGTTTTATGAGACTTCACATGAGACTACTATTTCCTGTTATAATGACAGCAGCGATGATGCTACTGGCAAAGGTGCCAATATCAGATAATGAAAACTTGCTGTTTTACTGAATGTGGCCAAAGAGTTCCTGGTTTTTATGTGGAAGAAGAAGAATTCCCCCGATGGTTTAGTATTTATAGATATTACATCTGCTGCAACAGCAATAACTGAGACACAGTCCTAATGGGTTCAAATCTGAAGTACTTCTTTAGAAAGTATATAACGTACAAAATATTCACGGGTCAGGACTGGGAGGCAGCAAGGCCGAATCACAGCTTTGGGGAACAGCGAGCCGGTTAGAAGGATGGCGTTCCAGAGGCACAGAGGGAAGGTACTTGCAGGACCGGAGGGAGATGGTGCCAGCAGGATGGTGGGGATGTGGAAACAGGCCACGTTTAACCAGAATGGAGTAAACCATTTGGGTTAAACCAAACCACGACATGACTTGGTTGGATCCGTGGAGGGTTGGGGCGCTCCGGATCAAGAATGCGATCCAGTCGGTTGCTCATCAGCAACCCGGCTCATCCAGCCTTTTCTGAGGGGTCCGGCAGAAACGCCGGAGGGCTCAGCGTGTCAGAGGAAAGGGATGCCTGGAGCACGTCCCAAGTTGTTTGCCAAAGGCCCTGGGGAAGGGGCACTACCAGTGGAGTCCCTCAGGTAGCAGATGCCATCTGCACAGGGACTGTCAGTGGCATGCTGTTTTGCACAGTGCAGCGAAAGACACTGCAGCATCCTCCCGTTGAATCCAATACTCTGTGTTATTAGTACCAATACTTTAGGAATAACAGTGTTTTCGTACGCACTGTATTTCCTGATTTGTGCGTGTGTGTGCATTCACTCCCTCCGCTCCGCCGCCACTCACCATGAAAGCAACAAAACAAACCAAATGAGATGCACGGCATGCCTCTCGCACATTACTTATGCTTTCTGGTGGCGTAGCTCAGCGCTTCATGACAGTAACTGCAGCCACAGCCGCTGCCCCCCCCCCTTTTTGTGCACCTCACTATGCGCGCTTCAATACGACGCGTCTCAGCAACAATATGAGTTTGTTTCCGATTTCCTCCAAGATATCGTAACCTGAGGAGCGGGTAATCCATCACATCCAGCGTGAGGTGTAATATGTGACACGTTTGTCTGAGGGAACATTGTCACATTAGTCAACATGGATCACGTCCCGCTAATCTTGGCAAGCCTCTCTGTTTGTTACAGAGAAGCAAACAGCTGCAATTAATCAAGGCTTTTAATGAAGCTTCTCTGCCGTGAATTCATCACGCGGCAGAACTGCGTGTATATCCATCAGCATTTGTATGTACATGAGTAAAATATGAGCAAACGCAAACCCAAAGATCCTCCTATTTTAAACCCCTTTCTCGTGCCTTCGGCTGGTATAACTTGCAGATTTGTTTATCTGTTCACCAAAGCCACAGTGAGGTAGTTTGGAAAAATCTGCTGCGTGAGAAAAGAAGTCATTTTCGTCATGAACGTCATCAGAAAGAGCGGAAAATCTAAAAACGTGTTATGACAGAGGAGAAAACAGAGGAAAAATTCTTTCAAGACCTGAGATGAGAAATTAGATGTCATCATTACAATGAAAAATAAATCAACGGGCATGAAAGCTCCTTTGAAAACCAAGGTTTTGCTGCGGAAGCTTCAGCAGAAAGCCTTTTGAATTTGCTTTTGAAGTGGATCTGGAAATGTAGATCATGTTTTAAAGACTGTAGACTGCAGCCACTCATCCAGAAAACCTCAAAGGCTTTTGGACCCGGCGCTCGGGTTTAAATCTGAATCATCAAATTATCACTGAGATCTTCCTGAGGGAGAAGAGAAGAGACGAGGAGAAGAGAGGAGAACAGCCAAGAAGAGAAGAATAGAGGAGAGGAGGGGAGAAGAGAGGAGTCCCCTCCTGTGTCCTATATGTCCACGCCTCTGTCCCACTGTATAATTCAGGTCTGGTTGTAACTCTCATGTCTTTTCATATCCTTGTAATCACTCAGGTCAAGTAAACCATAACTACCTCTATTATTAAGGCATTTGGGAAAAGAAAGGCCGTGTTTTGTTTTGTTTTTTGCAGATAACTGGTCAGACTGCAGTCACGAACCTTTCCTTAGCTGTAATTTGGGAAGAAGGCAAAGATCATTATGTGCTCAACTGAGAACTGCTTCTTTGCCTCTGGCTGCTGAGGTGATGATCTTGAAATTGCCTGTGGCAGTTTCATTTTGTGTTATATCGTACTCGATCGGCTGGCCTAAGACAACCTCTGTGGGAAATAATAAAGACAAAGGCAACAGGTCTGACGACTTATTGGCTTTGTTAAAATGGCTCTTTATGGAGGAGGAGAAAACACTGACATTGACATTTTGGACATTTACGTTAATGTCTTGAAAACTTCCACTGATGTTCATGGTGTCCAGAAGTTAGCTCCTATATGACTTTGTTGATCCCCTGACCTTTCATCAGGTGCCACTATGACATCAAGATTTCACTTTGTCCACTAATTTGGTGTGTGGCCTGATATTTTTTATTACATCTGGTCCAGTCCACAGACTAAAATGACAGTTTGGGCTGATCGCTGCCCTTTACTGCCCAGCAACTGTGTTTCTTATCTGCGCATCTTCTCTTAACAGCCACAGGGGGGTGGTAATGGGCCAATTCCGGGCTGGGTACACCAAAATGAGGCAAGGACTTTGCTTTTGAAGTATTAAACAAGTCTCATAAAGGTTTTGGGACAACTTAACAAGAGCGCCTCCACTAAAGAACAGCACACAGGGCCTAAAACTCCATCTCAAGGTCATTCTTGCATCGCAGAAAAAAGCCTTGAGTGTAGTCAAGGGCAACAATGTACTTGCAATTATCATTGTTTGGCTGTAGTCTCTCCTGCCTTTTCTAGACCTCTTCAGGTTTGTATTGTCTGTTTCCCCACTGCTCAATGTCATGTGTTGATCACAAAGAAGAAAAATGCATTGTTGTGTCGGCAAGCATCCAAGCCTGTCTCCAGTGCAGTGGGTGAAAATGTCCCAAGTGATGTTGCTCTGCTTTATGCTCCACTAAACACACATTGTGGATTTCATTTCATCTTTCTGTCCTTACAAGTCCATTCCTGCTTTTGTTTATGCTGTGCCTTTGAGGAATACATTTGTATAATTGAGATAAAGCAAATTAAGGTATGCATCTTGAGCATCTTTCACACATACCCTATCAATTCATCTATCAACGCAATGAGACCTAATAACTTGAGGGTAGCAGGTTAACAATGCAGCTGCATGCAAATTCACCATCAATTTGTGGTGCTGCGATCTGCTCCACTTGAATTAACTGTTCACTCTGGACTCTAATGATAATGACCAGTTGTGTGTGGAGATAATCAGAGCTGCAGACTTCCTTCGTAACCACCCCTGAGTCTGCAAGATGAAGCACCTGGAAATCCTGCATGGCAGTGATCTCCAATCAAACCAGTCTGCTGGAGTCTATCCAATCAGGGACCGATTTATTCCCAGGTCCCCGGGTTACTGCTGCCGACCCACTGTTGGGATTGAAAAGTAGCAGAGGTGTGGCTTTAAATGAACTTCACAGTGTCTACTATTCACAGTGTGTCACCCAGTAATAGACAAAAATATTTAAAAAAAAAAAAACTCGAAAGAAAAAGAAAAAAAATCTAACAATTTTCTTCGAGCGACGTGTCAAGTAGAGAGACACCGTGGAGAGAAGAAGAAAGGCAAGTGAGTTCACAAAGTTGGAAAAAAAAACCTAGAAAACACAAGAAAGCATGTCTGAGAGAAGGACCGTGCAGTGCGGTGGGGGAGAAGGAGGCAGGGTCAGGGGGGAGTAAGAGAAGTAGAGTTTTGTGAAGAGGAGGGCAGAGAAAAGGAAGAGGGAGGTCAGAGTGGGAGTGAAAGTCCAGTAATTGCTTTGACCTTGAGCTGAGCCGATGTGTAACTCGGTCAAAGCCAGTGATGAATTCCATGCCCCCGGCCCTGTTGTGGGAATAAAGTCGCTGCTCGCAGGCATATTTGTTTATGACCATTTGGAAAAAAAAACAAAAAAACATGCAGGGTGTACAGAGGGCTGACTGAGAGTCTGGGATGGGCAGGTTTCAGCGCCTCCCCTGGAAGGGCTTAAATTTAAAAGGTGGACTGGAGGGGATTCTTAAAGGCCAGAGAAACAAGAGAGACTGAAGTAGAAATATTTGTACCACAGCGGAGGCAGATGTCTGCGTGACCTGTCAGCTGGATAATGTTTATGTGGCCACTGATAGACAGAGACTTTCTGCTCCTCTCTACTGAGTTGCAGTTTTCCAAAAAAGAATACATTAACAGGTTTTTCTTGCTCATTAAACTTTCATAAGGCTTGTAGCAGCTTGAGGAATATAATATGTCATATATATATATATACATATATATGCTGAAATGGCTTTCACCATCCAACGCGCTGTATGAAAAACGATCTTTTATGAGCCTTTCTTTTTCATTTCTTTTTCTTCTCTTTATGCTGTGTGAGGCGCTGGAAGATGTCATACGGTTTTACAGTGGTAGAGGAAGTGTTCAGACCCTTCGCTTAAAATTTGATGCATTCAGTTTCAATTATTGTAACTGCAAAAGTGCCACCGCAAGCACAAAGCCGTGGACCTACACTGGGGGCATCTCTCAACACACCTGCTGTTGTGGTTTCACTAGCGCATATACAAATTGACTCTCGGCCAGTCGGAACACGGGCCTCATTGCTCGGAGACGGCTGCGCAGCTGGACTCTGATGGACAGCGCGGGCAGGGCCGCACAGCGAGCTAGCTCGTGGGGTCGTGGGGTTAGCAATGGCTTCACACTACCTATGGGTTGTGATACCAAAGATTTAAATCACAGGGTAATATAAATGGATTGCTGAGGTTGTGAGTTTGCAAGGGTTTTTTTTCTTAATTTGCACAGACAGCTAATACTAGCTCGGACCATCTTTCCTATGATTTGGCCAAACGTGGTGTGTGCAGCTCACCTGTGCTATTTGGGTTTTCTTAAAAAGGCAGGAAAATTATATTTTTGTTTTTTCTCTCTGTATATTTCTTTGCACTGAAGACAATTAAAACTTTAGATTCATGACAAGGTAAAAACCCTAGATGATGAATATTATTATATTGAAAACACCGTGCACTCTATTATCAGCTGAATGTACTTAAAAGTATCAAAAGTGCTTCTGGCTTCTGTCTGGGAGATATTATCATGCATTTTATATATATATAATATTATATTATTCTTACATTACTATCTAAGCGGCAATTTAATATTGTGACTGTGCCAAGGGCTTATTTCAAATGTTAATACTTTTGGCAAGTGTTCAAACCTTCATGTGCCCCAAGGCCTCAGTTTATTTGTGGTAAATACTTTGTGGTGGTTTGATTAATTGCATATTTTCGTTGATGTGCAAAACTGAAGAGAAACTCGAGCTGAAAAGAAAAGGGTCTTAATGTGACTCTCACATTATTACCTGACCCTTAGGTCCTGTGTCAAATTCCAGGTTTTATCAGTTGTTTTATCACTTTCCAAAGTTTTTCATAATATTCTTAGATGGTGCATAGTTCTTTTTTTTATTCAACGAGATTATTACCAAACCCCAATCAAATCGATGGAATCGGCGGCTCCAACTTCACCTCGGCTTCTGTGGTTCTCCCCACGACACGTCTCCCTCAGGAGCCCGTGGTAATTATCTTGTCATGAGGCTCGATTGGTGTGTTGAACACAGCTGATTACACCGAGGCTGATTGGCGCAAAATATAACCGGCTGCAGCGTCCCTAATGAAGAAGGATGTGAACCGGTGTCAAGCTGCTGTCACGCGCAAAATGCCAACCCACGTGTCGGCGTTTGACATAGGCATTGAGGTTTGAGATGGCGCGGGGGCCGACCGCACCTCATCGTCCAATATCCGGTTGATAAACAGCGGCGGAGTGGCAAGAATAACACAGAGCGGAGGAGTCAGAGGAGGGAACGATGGGAGGGAAGAAAGGCCAGCAGAGACCGGAGTGGGTAGCACAGAGAGAAGAAGGTGGCGTGTTTGTGAAGTGTCCCCACTCTAGTACTGGGGGGCGCGGTGTCTAAGGAGGACAGTGTTAGCTGGTTGGTCCACAGCTTTGGTCAAGACTGAAATATGGTCCCCAGAAGATGAATCCAAGACTTTCTAATGCCACCGTTTGCTAATTAACAAATGTTAGCATGCTGGCATGCTAAGCTAAGATGGGGAACATGGCAAAGCATGCTAGCATCCTCACCGTGCCCCTGTCAGCATGCTAAGGTTAGCTTCTGCGCTGCTGCGAATGGGCGGGAATGGCCGTCTCCCGGTTGGGAGTGAGTCGATGCGCCGAGCGAAGGAGTCCAAGCGTCTACTGTTCACAAACCAGAGTAAAACCGAGCGTGAGCTGTCAGCGGTGATGTGGCGAAGATGGGGGGCTGAGCTGGTGGAACTACATCTTCCCTCACCTCTGTTCCCGGCTTGTGGAGAACAAAAGAATGAGACTGTGGATGCAAGTGGCTGAGCTCACAGGCCCGCGGCGTGGCAGCAAGCTCAGACTGCCGCTCCTTCATGTTGAAAGGAGCCAATTTAGGTCCCCGGAGCAAAACGCTGCTGGGCGCTGGGACACCTGGACTACCTCGCTTAGTCTGCTGCTACCGCGACCCCCCGGACAACTGGCAGAAAAATGGATGGATTGCACTCCCGTGCCTCTCACAGCTGCCCGGAGCTGCAGACTCCGGTGCAGCTCAGCTGCAGCTTTCGCGGACTTTTGCCATCACGGTCTCCGTGTATTTAGCTCCCGGGTGAACTAAAACAGCAGCTCGTCCTGCGGTCGGCTTCTGCGCCTGGACACACACTGGCACCGAAGAAGAGCCCATTAGCACAGAAAAAAATAAAAATAAAGATAACATACTGATCTTAACTGCAAAATATTCACTTCAGCCACATGCCACTGTTCCTTGAAATATTACTTCTGACGGTATAATATTGTTATCTTCAGGTAGGAGGCATTAAACGCGTCCGCAGCAAACAGAAGGAGATGGAGTGATTAAAAAGACAGAGCCATTACACAACGCCCACAGGACAGCAGCAGGCTGGGCAGCTCAGACAGGAGCAGGTGGAGACGGAGATACTAATGTTAATATTTACATAAGTGCAGCCTAACTCATTATGTTACATCAGTGGCTAATCTGTGGTGTTTTCATTGTCGAGGAAGTTATACATAATTCAGTGAAAAAATGCACAGCACTCCCTGTTCAGCTGCCGTGACAGCAACTAAATGACTGAATTTACTTCAAATAATATTCATGAATTCATTTTTCTTTCAAAAATTAATCTCTTCTTTAGTTGTATACACGCCTTACTTATAATTTCAATTTTATGTGACAAACGTGTGCTAACAGTTAACGGGACAAAAAAGCGTAAAATGAAATAATCCCATCCATGGCATGTTTACACCTGCTATTCAGAGGTGGAGATTTTCCCTGCACAGCTGACTCACAAATTGCATGACCGTAGCAGATATAGTGGAATACGTGATCAGCCCTCCTCCCATAACTATGTGCACAACAGGGAGAGGAATGCGTCTCTTCATCGAGCAGGCCTGTTTGACAAATAGGCCGCGCGTGCGGGATGCCGAATGTTTTATATCTGCACCTGAGAGACAGGCGCTCGCTCCATCTGCCCCTCGGCGACAACGCGGCAAACCCACACACAGCCACATGCAGCTCCTCACACACTTCATCTGGTGCTCATCTCTGAACCAAGGAGAGAATGAGGAGAGACGGGATCAACCATGATGGCGGGGTTGGAGGAAAGGAGGAGAGGGATTACTTTCAGAGGAAAGTGAAGTGAAAAATAAGTGAATGAAATGTTCCGGAGACTGGAGCTGTACAGGTGACTCTGTTTACCACACGTGGCCCGGCCCGACGTGGTGGGGATTAAAGCTTCGGTCCGTGCGAAAGGAGCAGCCTCATTAGAAAGCTCCCGACATATTGCTACCTGGAAGGCGTGTGGAGCTAACAAGCTACTGTTCGTCGCCCTATCCGCTGTCAGTCGTCTGTGTGTTCCTGTTAGCGACCGGCGACAAGAGAACCAATCTCACCGCCTCCGTCGCTCTCGTGCATGCGAAAGCCCACACACACACACACACACACACACACACACACACACAGCCCCCCCTTTTGATCAAAACTTAATCTTTCCTCTCCACTCTAATGAGATACAATGGGAGAGAATAATTAGGAGGAAAATCTATGTCGGGAAGCGCAGCGAAATCTTTTCATTATTCGGAACGGGGAAGACGGCGTCGGATCTGGCCCGAGGGCAGCGGCTCGGGAGATAATTGGGGATTCATGATGTGATTGTGATTATTGATGAGAGAGGAGAGGGGACGGTTGGTCGCGGTTGGCGCTGACCCGCCTCCAAAGGAGCCGCCGCAGACATAAACAACAGGTGTGGATTCGCATCTTAGTGTTCATCCAGGGCTTCTAATGAATACAAATCCCCAATTAGGGGATGATGGAGGCACGCACACACACACACACACACACACTTTCACACACAGATGCAAACGTATGAAGTGGCAGCTGGGGAGGCGCAATAGTGTTTCCTGCTGGAGAGAAGCGCTGAGCGATACACATTCCCACAGGATCAATACTCGCTATGGAGAATGTAGATATGATTATGTGGACGTTTACTTTTGACCTTGGAAGAAAAAAAAACATTCTTCACAAAGCAATCACACCGGGAGAAGTAGCTGTTCGGGAGAATTGCATTATTGAGTCATAAGCCCAGCTGTCGGGGAATCGGAGACATTCATTTTTAAACTTTGCCAAACACTTTGAGAACTTGTAATCCGCTGTGGCTTGACGGCCGACGCTGAGAGTTCATGCCTGAACACAGAAGCAGTCGCAGACTAAACAATTTGACCACGTGCAAATGACACGGTACATGAAACTGTTAATCACAGACTCCTTTAAAGAGCAACCTATCGAAATATTAGCAGAGCTCATCAATTCTTGGTGCGCTGTGTCTACTTCTTACAGCCTGGCATTTAACTTGGTTGACAGACATCTGATACTTTAGGAGACCATATGTATTACCACTGCTACCACTACACTCCTCCACCTCCGTGCAGATGAGGTCACACTTTTCTTCTGTCGCGGACAGATCTCGCAAAGCCCATTTTAGAGTGTGGGTCAAAGGAAAGATGCAAATTTGCCTTTGCCCATTGAAGTGATCACATTTGACACAATTTTTTTCAGATGGAGCGCAACATTTGGACTTATCCATGAGGGGAAAGACAGAGACAGGAGTTCCGGATGAGATTTACAGCTGTCGAATGCACGCCGTCAATGCGGGTGGCATTACGGACGTCCAAGCACACCTGCATCTACAAAAAAAGCAGAGATGCAGTCCTGACACGTGACACAACCCATGGTGGAGCACCACGCCCGCTGACGGTGCCCTCCACGTCCTCCAGGAGAAGTGCTCCAGCATCCATGGCGGCCCGAAATGAAGATGCCGGCGCGTCTCCTTCCCAGCACCCAGAAGTTTTTTCCGGGGAGGCCGAGCGATCCGACGCCTCTCTACCAATGTCAACAGAATTTGATTTGCGAAAGGAGAACGACTGAGGGAGAGCCAGTGTATCACATCACGGTCACGACAGCTGGAGTATAAAGAGCGCACGGTCGAGAGAAATAAATCAAGGAAATCTAGCCGAAATTGGAAACCTTGGGCAGACAAAAAAACGGGTTTTGCAAAGTGAGGGAGACATGCCAGTAAAAACGATGCCCTTGTGTCTTTTGGGCGCGAGGAGAAAGCTCTTTCACTTTCGCTTTGCGCTCCTGTCGAGCAGGATGGCGGCTACTTCATCACCAAGCTGACAGCCCCCCACCCCCAAAAATTTGCCGTCCTTTGTTGCACCTTTCTCTCTCTCGTCTTCAGCCTTTTCTCTTTTCAGCCAGGCTTAGACGAGATCCCCCACCCTCCCCGCCACCCTTCCCTCCGCAAAAGGGGAACGGAAATCCTGACAGAGAAGTAGCAGGACCAAACAAAACAAAACAAAGTGAGACACGCCAAGGACGAGACGGGCCCCGCGGTGGCAGCCAGCCTAACAGACTGTCTCGCTCCAGTCTCAATCTCCTCCATTGATTTGCTGACAGGGGATCTTTAGCCTCTAGTACAAACAATCCATTCTGGACCCCGTTTTCTGTCAGCGCCGCGCATTTGGAAATACCGTATTAAACATTTACGACCGCGCAAGAGTTATTACAAACACCAGTTCTATTCGTCTAATTCATCACATACTGGTTTATCCATTTGGCCTTTAAAAAAACACATTTATAAGATCAGTGGGATCAGATTTATTCAAAAGAGAACATCCTGATATATAATACTTGACAGCTGATAATTCAACCCAGTGTACTTGCCACTTACGGCATTAAGAAATTAAAAATGGGGGGAAATTATGGAATAAAAGGCACTTTAGAGCCAAAAAAAGGGACACGACAGAACGCGTGAAAGTGAAAATTCCCAGAGTGCCGAGCTTTAAATCAAGTCCCCCTACAAAGTGAAGCGTTGAAGCCTTTCAACGCGACATGAAAGACACAGGCATGAGATGTGCAACGAGAAATGTCATCATCCCGACTGACGGCAGCATGTAATTGAGTTGTAAACCCTCTTAGTCCACCGCTAAGAAACGGCGTGCAGCAAAATCTGATTTCCACAGAAATCTGTTGGGAAAATAAATACATTTGTCTCAGGTAGCCTTTAGGACGCTGCACCCCAAACGTTTGAAAGCTTTACTTTTCATGTCGGAAACCGATAAGTTGCAAGTCGGAATTTTCCTGACAAGCGATATCCGTGAACTGAACGGTGGCCAGCCTTGCCGACGTGTGCTTGCGCTTTGCACCAAAGCGGGATGAAAAGGAAGGAGTATCTCGCGTCGGCGAGTCCGGCCGTCTCGGCGCCCGCTGCTGTTTACCTCAGTTTGCGTTTCACTTTTTCGACTCGGAATTAGTCTCTTCTGCCAGACGCAGGCGTTTCAAACAGAGCAACGTTGTGGAGTATGATTCTGAATACAGAATCAGCAGCTGGAGATCCAACTCCATGATGACCAATCACAGACCTTTAAAGGCGGCAGGGAGAGTGGCGGAGGTGTGACATTCATCTTTATCAATGACAAACAAGTAAATCCCAACCTGGATAAATTGCCGTACATTACCTCCAATATGTAAGAATTAGGAGGCAGCTGGGGAATATTGCAGAGGCTGGTTATGGTTTATACATAACCAGACAAATTATTTATTTAAACATGTATTTTATAGGCTAATTAATTTGGACACTGTTCTCCTCTCCTCTTCTCCTCTGCAGACTTGGAAACTCATTTATGTATTTAAAGAATAATAAAAATTAAGTCGCTATTTATCAAATGGGGGGGTGGGGGTAAATGGGCTCAATCCACGCACAAATACAAAGCAGGGTTTGAAGTTTTGCTACTGAGTGAGTACAAAAAACGCAGAAGGCCTGGTAATATTAAATTCTGATGCCTCATAAAAAAAATATTTCATTAGTCTGGTATCCCTCCTGTGCCAGCGGTGTGAGAGGCATACTGAAATTTGGAGAGGTGTGAGTGTGGACCTGTGCCACTGAATGGATTCTGAGGGGAGGGAAAGGAATATATTCGACTGAAATCACGGAGGGACTATCAGTGCATTTTTAATTTATTATTTTTTTTAATCATTTATTCATTCTTGCCATTGTGCGTGCTGGCACTCGCTCAGCCTTCGCCTTCACTGTCCAGCAGCTGCTCTGCCCCTGTGTTTAATTACGGGTCGGGTCAGGTCTCACGTTAACGGGTTGTGTCGCTGATTTCCAGATATCTGCTGCTAACTGATCGGCTCAGGCCGGGCTTTGTTTCTTCACAGCATGTGGGATGGATCTTTTTGTTAAAATTAAAACGACGAATTCTCCTGTTCAACTTGAAATTTGTGATTAAAAGCTTTCCAGCCTGATATTTAGAAAAAGACAGATCATTATTTACCGTCTGACGCTGACAGATGTCGTGGGCGTGCCGCCGCGTCCGGACTCAAATTACACACAGTCCCTTTCTCACGTTTAAAAAAACACTGTAGATGAAACACATGCGTGACTCCTGCTGTTGTGTGATGACTGAAGTGTTTCATTTGCGACGCAAGAACAGGCCCGACATTATTGCAGGTGGCTCAATCTTCACGCACAATGGCGGCCACCTTATTGCCGCACTGTTTCGGTGCCAGGGAAGATCCCAAAGATGGGAAGGGGCAGGGAGAAACGTTGGGTGTACGTGCGCTGCGAGTGCTTTTGTCATGTTTCACGAGACCGGTGTGAATCCAGACGTCGAGTGGACGACTTAAGAGCAGAAAGGTTTCTAATCTTGTTACCCACGCATGTTCCACTCCTGGTCTCATTTCAGAGCCTGCCACTCCCCCGTCCAGCGGCGTCACGTGACCCGCGCCTCCTCCCCCGCTCACCTGTTCGCCTGTCAGCCCACTCCAGATTCCCTCATTAGCTCCCTCACACGGGCCTTTTTCGCCTGCTCTCTGCCATATCTTCTGCCGCGTGTCTCCAGCGCTCTGTTCTTTGCCCGTTTTGATCCTGACCGTGTCGCCTCAGCGTGACCCTTTGTACCACGTTCGCCTCCTTGAAGTTTCTTATCTTTGTTTTTTTGTTTTTTTTTCCTAGTAAAGACTTTGAACTTGCCTCCTGAGCTGTGCACTTGTGTCCGTTTTCTGAGAACCGTGACACAAACACACCCTCAGCAGCAGGCGGCGTTAATGGCTGTACCAGGCCAAGGACGTAGCCCTGTCTGCGTAATGACCAACAGAAGGACAGAGGCCACATGTTGCAGCCTGAAGAAATCAAAATGTTCTCCTTCACAGACAAACTGCGTTAGAGAGAGCGGATCTTGTGGTCATCAACCTGAGAACACATCTACACGTGGTGCTGGACCCAATATGCTGCTATTCAAAGGGAAGCTAGTTTACAGCAAACACAAGACAAAACCTCTTCAGAACGTCGTGTGTGTGTGTGTGTGTGGGTTGCAGCGATGTAAATTGGTCCGTCTCGGCTGATGTCGGCTGATGGCGTGGCCAGCGATTCAACTTGTCAAGTCGCAGCTGCCGGTTAGAGAACAGTAGGCACTTCATCTGTTTCAACATCCAATTAGCTCCGAGCTAAATCAGCCGCTCAGACACGAACGATCAGCTGATACAGATGACGGAGTTTGGACACTCCAACAGATGCGAAGTGTTCAGCTGCACCGGAATGCTGCGGCGATGACGCCAGCGAAGGGTCGGCAGCCGTCGCCCGGTGCGGTTGCCACGGTGACAACTGAGCAGCTTTTTCGGAACTTCACAAAAACAGAACACTGCAAGTTTTTCGGCTCACCTCGTTGCGAATCTTTGGCGTAAACTGGCCTTGAACGAAAGCAGCCCACGCATCCAGGACATTCTCCCTGCTCTCCAGTAGCTCTCAGTGAATACACAAAAACAAAAAGTGCCAAGATCACAAATGTACAGTACACACGCACGCACCCTTGACTATAACAGAATGTCATATGCTGCAGAACAGCTGACTGCTCTGAGCAGCTCGTCCTGCACCTGTCCCCGCTCTCACTTAACAAGCTGATGATCTGCGCGTTCACCAGATCTGTTTTCGCAGTGATCGGGCAGGAGGCAACACCGTCTCAGAGATGCCGTCTCTAATTGGCACCAGAAAGCTGGAGTCTCGCGCGCGTGTGCGTAAATCATCTTTAAAACTAGGGAGGCTGCGTCTCGGCTGTCGCCGTTTTCACCCTCTGCTTCATTCGTCCGGTTGTCTCCCTCCTGAAACTCCCAGCCAATTAGAGTCAAGTCGTGAGATGCTGTCCGTCTGTCAGCCGCCAAAAGCTTTCCGAAAATCCCCCAGGGCTCCGTCAGCCCGAGCCCGTGTGTGTGTGTGTGTGTGTGTGTGTCCCACTGTCGTCAGCTGCTCCCTGACTTAACCACCTCTCGCTCTCTCACAGCGAGAACTCAAGATAGCGCTGGAACTCCCACGTGTGCCCAAATCACAAAAGATACACAAAGCGGAAAAGACACGCACGCACAAAGCACGGCGCCGGGGCTGAGCCGTCTCTCATTTTCCACCCGCCTCCGGGTCTCGGAGACGAGTGGCGCTAAGTCCAGATGCAGCGCGGCGGATGACACCCCCGGCGTGACCCACAGCACGACCAGCTCGACAAACAACTCCAAATCACACTGAGGCCTGATGAAGCGGGCGCACAGCGCCGGCACACGCGGGGCGTGAAGTGCATAAAATGTACAAAATAAAATGCGTCAACTATGTAAATAAACACGAAAAAACCCCGCTGTCCTCCAAGGAACAGCGGTGCTGGGGTTAAAAGGCGAATAGCTTCTATTCAGTCTTTTATCACAGATGACTCGTGTGTGATTTAGAAAGAAGATGCCCGGAGGCAGAGAGAAGCGCAAGGTGTCGGGGCTCGTGTGAGGAGGCGCCGCGAATTCATCAAGACTCCTCCACCCTGGAAGTGCAAAGGCAGGAGTCAATCTGAGCCCAATAACAAGCACGGCATGAAAATAAAATGATTCCCCACGTTTTCCATCAAGAAAAACTGACGAGGTTCCGTCTCTTGTCTCCCGATGGGAAGACGCGATGCCACGCCGGCACCGCGCCCTCACGCCGGGAAACCGCGTCCAACCGCAAGGGTGTTTCGCGGCAGAAATGGCATCCTGCTGCTGGAGTCTGACGCCCGCCCCCTCCTTTCCGTTTTTCTTCTAATTGCTCCGAAAAGTCAGAACAACCGGAGACGTGTGCGACCTGACTTCCATGACAAAACCAGCAATTAAAGTCACCTCCAAAAATCCGAACCGCGGGGAAGCGTGTTCGAATTTTCAGCACGACATGAAACGGGCGTCATGGCGCGGTGAGCTCCTGATGGGTCGAACGCTATCCTCGGCCTCAAACTACGTCTTCTTTAAAAGGAGAGGTTCGGTTAAAATCAACTTTATTGTCACTGAGCAAGTGCAGATACTTAACAACGAAATACAGTTGGCGTAAAGTGCAAAAAAAAAAGCATAAATATAGTATGTGATTTAACTATTTACTGTTCCTGGAAGAGTCAAAAGTAACAAATTAACAATCTTGCTCAAACTAAAGCAAGAAATGTACTGTTTATAACGTGGAAGTGAAGTTATTAAAGGATGCAATGAAAAACAACACATCCTCTGTCGTCTGAAGGACGTTCGCCGTGAAATCCGCGTGGAGAGGGGAGGAGAAGTGGCGGGAGCCGGCGACCACTTCCCTTCGCCGCACGCACGTCAGGCGGCGATTCCGGCTAACTACCAGACCGGCGGAGAGAGAATTTCCCCGCAGAGGCATTGTGAGCATAAAAAAAACATTTCTCTCGGTGGAGAGCAGACAAAACAGCTCGCCGCGGGCGCGCACGGCGGAGACACGCTCCGGGGGGAGGGGGGAGTGCATCGCTTAGCGTTGCTTCCCCGGCTCTTAATCTGACAGGTGTCAGCCAAGAGAAAGGGAACGGGAGGGGGAACGGCGCGGAGCGCTCCCGCAGCACCTCGCGTTTTCATTCTCTGCGCCGGGGCGCAATCCAGACGCAGCGAAGGATCTGCGCGCACCCGTCCACCTTTGCGCCTTTCCCCCCGGCATCTGTCCGCAGCAATTTCCCGCTAAGTGTTTGGGCGCAGACGGATGGAAGTAAATGATAGTTCTCTCAGTCCTCTTCTCTCACCCCGTCTCCTTTGTCTCACACCCTGCTCTCCTCTGACAATCTGTCTGAAATGAGGCCTTTCAGTACAGAGTGAAAATAGCGAGGGGAAAAAAGGACAGCGCCAGATAGTAGAAGAAAAAAAAAACCAGACATTTGGGGTTTTCATGAAAGGATGTCAATCAGTTAGTCAGCGAGAGGAAGCAAGGATGGATGGAGGAAAAAGAATTATGGAAATATGGATGAAAGGAGGGACGGAAGGCAAAAAAGCAACTAGTTTATGGACGTTTTTTTTTCTTCATTCAAATTTATGGATTCTCATGGAAGAGGGGAGAGGGATGAAAGAAGGAAATAAAGGCATCGAAGGAAGGCTGAAATAAGTAAGAGGAGGAGAGAAAGAATTACACAGGACGGGCGAAAAAGGAAGACGCAAAAAAAAAAAGACAAAGAAACAAAAGGTAAGGAAAGAGGAGAAGAGGGAGGACATTAGCAGGGAACGTTGTGTTCCAAAATAACCTCGGCGTTGGAGAACAGGGGGGTGGTGTGAGCGAGGCAGCCTCAGACCAGCAGCAGACACCTGCAGCCGCACCTCCCGCTGCCGCCGCCGTCGAGAAGGTCACGGCGACACATCTCGCATATCTGAGGGTGAAATCCGTCCTCAAAGCGAGACTTTGTCATGGAGAGGAAGCGGCGCTCGGCTGGCAGAGGAGCTATCGGCTGCTGCGGCCCTCCCCGGAGAGGCCCGACAGGTACTGGCCCCGGGCGACATACGCTGAGGAGAGCGTTTGGGAGGGAAAATCTGCGGCTCAGCGCCCCCCCCCTTCAAGATCCTGCCTCCTTTGTCTCTCGCTCTCTCTCTCTCTCGTCTGAAAGGAAAAATGGTTCCCTGCCTGCTCCCTACCGCTACCCAGGTTTAAAAAAAAAAAAAACCCAAAAAACAAAACTGCACAAAAGATTTATACGACAAATGTCTTCCCCACCCCCAACAGCTGCGGTCTTGATGGGCGATGCCCCGAGGCGCGCAGAGAGAGGAGCGACCCAACCGCCGGATTCTTTCGGAGGTGAGCAGGAGTGCACCGGCGGGCGGGCCGGCATCACTGGCCCGGGCCCGCGACGGCGCACCGTCTTTCAGGTGGCTTGTTGGCCAGCATTTCGTTCTTGACATTTCGCCACGTGATCTCAGCGTGATGAATCCCGGTACAGAGCACGTGGCATTTCACAGGGAGTGGTAATTAGGCAGCATTCTTTCTTTTCTTTTTTTTTTCCTCTCCCGCTTTTTGTCCCGCGTCAGTGCGCGGCGGCGTGGAAAAAGGTTGAGGATTTACTCCCACCGGCCGGTCGCCCGGCGCATTTTACGACCACTTGTGTGATCGCTCGGCCCTCTCCTCCGCTCGTGACATTTCCAAGCAATCAATAATTAGATGTGCCGTGATAATTTTGTTTCTGGAGTAAGAGAGCGGTGACATTAAAAAAAAAAGGTATTTGAGCTCCCCTGGACGAAAAGGGGACGACCCGCGCCTCGCTGCTCCCGCCCTGCCGAGACGAGTCGGAGACAAAATGAGCTCAGTCAACCTTCACCTGCTTTCATCAGCTCCAGCGACGTGACAAAAATCACTTGAGGATCCGGGCACGTTTTGACCTGTTGCTGAATGCCGTTAAATCAGCGGTGCCAGCATCCAGACGGGCCCCTCTTCAGAAAAGCGGCGCGAGCTGCCGTTGTCGACACCGCGGCTAGGATATGTGCCGTCGGCTTCTCCGGATGAGCTTTATCAGCCATATCTCCTGCGGGCCCGCGCGCGTCAGGTCCTGCCCAGCGAGCCTCTACGCCGACATGACGCTCGATGGACGCCACGATGGCCGAGTTCAAGGTGAACGAGACGCTGAGATTTAGACTGAGGTTTGGTGGGGACTTTGACCGTGGCTCTCACTCGATTTATACCTGTGTATAAAGATGGACGACGCCACTGTACAAAAATTAAGCCAAAAACATCCCGAATACAGGCGCTGCCCTCTTGTGCTGGTGATGTCATTTGGAGGAGTGGCGGTATGGTGGTCCCACCAAAACACCTGTCTGACCGATGGCGAGCTGCCAACGTGTGACAGGGCTTAAGCATGAACAGTGCGAACGAACATCAGCAAGATGTACTTAATAACGATAATAATAATAATACTGTAGCACGTCAGCAGGGGGCAGACAGAGCTGCCTCCTGACTGGCTGGACAGCCTGATGTCTCTCTGTGCTGCACAGGTTTGGAGGACGCACCTGCCTGACAGCGATGTTCTGGCTTGTGCCCACATCATCGCGGTGAGAACTCTCAGCCCTCGTCCTCCCCGCCCGCCTGTGTCTCCCTCTGCCAGTCTGCCAGTCTGCCAGTCTGTCTGGTGTGTTGGTTCGGCGCTGGGCCGGAGAGCTGGGTCTTAAGGCTTTGTCCACACATCACCACAGCTGATTGCTCCTCTGGATGGTTGGGATTCTCAGCTAAGACAGGGATTACTGACCCATGTCGGCTTCCCACCTTTACAGCAGCCACTTCCATGTCCGCCCGCTCTGATGCCCCGGAGAATTGAAAAGAGAGGTCTAAACCTTGAAAAGATAACTTTAATATCTTTCTCAACAACTCGAGAAAACTGTTTTATCTGTAAGGTAAAGAGCGTGGCGTGTGTGTGTGTTTGCTAGCGACAAACACCAGAGTGACCTTGAGGGAGGATGCAGCGTCATCGGCTCTCGTGACGCGCTGAGCGACTGAGCGACACAGTCGGCGTGACAAAGTTCCTCTGAGTGATCACCTTGGAACCAGATCGTCGTGACGCTCCATCTGGCGCGGCATGTCGCCTCACTTCGGCCCTGCTTATTTATCACACAATTACACCTCGGCTGCAGCGTTTCACATAAATCCACCGTTCTCCCGATGGGGCCGCACAATGAGAACCTACTCGCCGTAACACGTCACGTAATCCTCTGTAATCTGCTTCCCTGTGGTATACTTAAAGGAAAAGCTCAGTACTTCATTAATTACGCTGGTTTGCTTTAGAAGCGCACCGCAGAATGCCATTTTTACACCTCTGCACGGATTAGACAAATAAGAAACAACAGGTCTCGGCGGCGACGCCGGTGGGCCGACCGCGGTCCGGTCTCCGCGAAGAGCTACGATGCTCCATGTGGCTCCGTGTTTCACGCGCAGACGCGAGAGCTGGC
Source organism: Psettodes erumei (assembly GCA_016785225.1). Lineage (NCBI taxonomy): Eukaryota > Metazoa > Chordata > Actinopteri > Pleuronectiformes > Psettodidae > Psettodes > Psettodes erumei. The sequence goes on along the minus strand of JAFBJZ010000821.1, from coordinate 1,018,722 downwards.
GTCGAGCTCTGCCGCGACACGGGAAAGATTCATTAAAACTGCTCATTATAACTACTCCGGTCCACTCAAAAATAATTGAAAAGTTACTAAAAGTCGAAAGTGAAATTGGGCACGGAGGAGATTCAGCGGATTTATTATTATTTTATTTATTTATTTTTTACGACTTTTATCTATTTCCAAGATACCTGTGACAAATAACCTGAAGGAGCTCCAGCAGGAGCTCGTGAACGTTCGAGACTCACTATCCCTCTTCCTCACAAGTAACACTTTTGAAAACTTTCACACTTCTTCTCATCTTGTCTGATCAGTTGTAATGGAACAGATTTGAACCCATCTATTACACCGACAACTTGGCGCTGAAGTGAAAACCGCACTTGCTGCGCGTTTAACGGATGGGAGGCAAAAACCCTTTCAGTTCACGCGTTAGGAAAAAAAAAGTTTTCAGACTCCCGGGTTGCAAAGTCCAAAAACTCAATAGCTGACATTCCAGCGTACAATCGAGCTGTTTCACTCTACAGCTCAATAGCTAACATTCCAGTCTACAGTACACAATCAAGCCATCTCATTCGGCGATGAGCCGCGCTGAAGTTTCCATTGTGTCAGGGCGGTTATTAGCCCCGGAGACAGACAGAGGCAGCCAAGAGAGGAGTTAGGGCTGTCCGTCAGCCTCTAATGTCTCCACACAACGGCCCAAACCCAAACTGACAGGCACACACTGCGCTGACAGCCCACTAACAACACACCATTGTTCTCCCGCAAACGGCCGGGACGCACCTTTCAGTGCCCGCGGAGCGAGAGAGGGAAAGGAAGCACGGAGACGGCCGTATGCCGTGGCCCCGGGCCGGCACGGGGGTCGGTCCGTCTCGTATCGTTTAATACTGCGACGCTGTAACGTAGGTTCTGCGGCGCACTGCGGTAACGTGGACCTGAAGCACAGCTCTCAGCTGTGTCCTGTCTGTGTTATGTTTCCAGTTCTTCAGAACGCACACGCGCGCGCGCACACACACACACACACACACACATACGCGCACGCTCCTGAATATCTGACGCAACAGCCTGTCCTCCTGGGGTGTTATCCGGTGGACGCCTTCCAAAAATATCCCATCCCCTAAAGGCACAGTTCACTCAAAAGACGTCAATTTCACTGCATTGCACATTCATCAGGTGCAATGTTGACAGTGGAAAATCAGCGTGTGTGTGCGTGTGTGTGTGTGTGATTCTCATTGCCCGTCTTTAACCTCACACTATGTTGGAACAGCTGCTGACAGAGAACGACAGTATAATGAATTGCTGAATCTACACTCTGATGAATGCTGCAGTTTGACATTCAACTTTTAGATTCTTACTCGCTTGGGTTTAGTCCAGTATGGGAGGGGGGGCATATGGAAAGACATGGAAATGAAGCGACACGAGAGCTGCAGGGTCTCCGTCTGACGTCACCCCTACCTTCTGACGGATCTCCTCTTCCATCTTGATGGGCGACCCGAGCTCCGCCACCTGACGGACTCCCTCGCTGGCGTAGCCTCCGTACTCCCACAGCACGTAACCCCTGGAGTGGGACGCGCCGATCAGGGCCGACCAGTGGTTGGCTCGTCCTGGAACGTGGGAACGGGAGGAGGAGAAGGAAACGTGGGTTTGAGCATCGTTCGTTCCTGTGGCTGACATACTTTTCCTTGATTTGCCTCGCCTTGTTACAGCTCATACACAGAATACTCGACGTCACTACTTAATACATTAAAGCCGACAACAATGATTACATTAGCCTGATAATTACACTGATTTGTCATTTTTTTCTCATTCGGTTGCTGGGGGGGAGTTACGGTAAGTGTGGTATTACGGCAAGTAATCTGCGGGGCTGGTGCAGAAACTACTCATTACCACGACGTTGCCAGGCAACCAGCGGCGACCTGAAGCCGCTGCTCCTGGCCAGGAACTATTCCTGCACATAACGCCCCATAAAACCACACACTTCACTTCCTGTTTCCAGTCGTCCTGCTAAGCTGACCAGCTCCTGACTGCAGCTTCGTATTTCTGTATTTCTTTATTGTGGGTAGTAACTCAGTCAGCTGACACAGTGGTGTAACGTTCTTCACATCTGATTGTATGTGGCACACACACAGCGTGTTCTCTAGTCGCACGGTGCACGCAAACTCACTTGGGTAGTCCTTCGGGTGCACTTTCTCCGACCAGTTGCCGAAGAAGGTGAGTCTGTACTTGGCTGTTCCGCAGGCGCAGCACTCCAAGGCCGGGGCTCCTGTGGCTTCACCGAACGTGGGCTCTGCGAGGGGGGGTGACGCCCACACATACGTACGTCAAGATTTAAGGTCTGACAAGACGCACGGGCATAGACACCGACACTTCAGCCGGTGGGCGAGCTGTGACATGCACGCGCTCCTGCATAAATCGCCAGATGAGTGACGACAGAGTGGAACAGGGGAGAATGTCACAAAACTACAGCCATGGAATAAAGTGGAAATTTAAATGACACGCGAGCCTTGACGCAGATTCATAAATATTCAGATATTGCCCTGGACCAATGTTTTGCAAAGATAGGTCAAGGGGAGTGCTTGAATATTTATGAGTTGCCAAATTATTCGGGAGAAACACTCACTTGACATCTAAGTTATAGCCGGATGAGTCAAACATGGAAGGCGCCTAACTTATGTCAGCAAATTGAAACAGTGAGGCTTGATTGGCTTGTATAATAGCCTGGAAAATTAGATTTTAGTGAGGAGAGGAAGATTTTATGAAAGTGAAATACCCCCGAGATAAAGTTTGAGAAACCATTTGTCCAGACTCTGGGTTTTATTGTACAATAAACGAGTGCATCAGAGCTAAGAGAGTCCCGCCGCCCCACCGTCTTCCTCTGCAGTCAAATCACAGGTAACATGCTGTAAAAGCTCCGGCGCTGCTCGGCGGGGACATACAATGGAATATTTAAATTCCACGCCGACTCCCACAGGATCCATAAATCACTGTCGTCGCAGTTCCCCCTGCCGCCTCTTCGGGCTTCAGATGTTTTTAACATGGTATAAAAGACTGGGAGCTGTTCTGCTCCAAAAGGGGAAAGAAACGGCAGATAAAACAAGGGATAATGGCGCCATGATGAGCGGTCAAGGATGAAAAGATGAGCCGCCAACGAGGGAGGAGGAGGAGGGGACGACGGGCGGCGGTGATTACCTTTCTCACAAAGCCGTATGGTGAGAGAGCCCTCTTCCTGGAAATAGATGATTCTCTTCTGGACAATGCTGGCCCTGAAGACACAAAGAGAGAGGAAGTGAGCAAGGGAAGGGAGAGAGGGGGGGGAAAACAGAAATCACCAGAGAAAGAAAAGGGAAAAGTCGGATAATAACGGGGGCTGCGAAAAAAAAAAGGGCAGTATTAGAGGAGCTAACACCGCAGTGGGTTTTGTTTCAGCATCTGATCTATGCGATCCTCGGCGAGAGGGGAAGGTAATGGGTTCCCTGAGGCTTCATAATGGACACAGAGTACACGCGTCTTTTTCACAGAACCAACGCTGAATCCACCAAACGTCGCAGCACAATAACGCCGCGGCCGCCGCGAGAAATGGAACGCCGCAATCGTGCCGGTGGACTTGCAGAAGCGAGAGCTGGAATTACGGTCTTAAGTAAGAGTATAGATCTCTGCGCAGCCTGCAGACAAGAGCCAGGCTCTGACTTATATCTATCGGCTGCAAATTAAACTACCCCAATGAGAATAAGTTGTTTTGTCGCTGCCATTTACATTCCTCTTCAGTGGAAATGAAATGCATTTCTCACATCGCACGCGTGGAGACGTACGATTTTTTGTAACGCCACCGCTGTGGAGGTCCTGAGGTGACAGAGAGGGGGAAAAAATAGTCCAAGGTACAATAAGGTCTGTTAGCCTTGCAACACAATGGATTTGCAGCGGTTTTACATTCCATTGCAACAGAGTTGCATACGCTCCCGACACTTTTGCATTCCCTTTGAATAGTTTTGTAGTTCTGCACCTATGCTTTCCTCAGATAAAAACTTCCCCGCGCTACTTTCTGAGCTGTGGGAGGATTTCAAATTGGCTGCAAACGAGTAGATGGTGCGGTGTTTGGCCCTTTAAAAACGCCGTCAACAGCCCGGGATCGCACAAATACTGAGTCATTTATAACAACGTGACTGATACAAGTCTTGTTTTTCCCCAGAGCTCTTTCTTTTTTAACGAGGGGACCCAAAATTTTCAAGACTGGTGTGCCCCAGTTACCCAAACTCACAAATGCAGAATTTCTATTACGCTTGGAAATATTCACCGAGAAAAAGTGCTCAGATTTTCAGTGTTACAGTAACCCATACCATGCCACGATGCTTTAGAATTATGAATTAACATTAATTGTTAGCTGCCAGGTTTGCTAACTAACTGCACTATGTCTCTGCTGGAGGAAACACCACCTAAGTCACTTATCCGATGATGTTTTCTGCTTCGCCCTGGAAGAATCCTGCTGGTTCTGTGGTGCTGCGGGTGGGGCCGCTTTGCATGTAGATGCAGTATGGGACTGAACCCATTTTTAGCCTCCCTCCTATAAATATGTCTTTTGAAACAGCCAAACCACCCTTCCTCGAGAGTAGCCTTTACCAGGAATAAGCTCTATTACAGAAACAGACAGTGACAGTGACAGAAAAATGGGTTTTGTCCACGACAGCAATTACCCAGAATAATTTACCATGATTCATGGGAAAATCCCTGAATGAGATTTTTCTTTTTTTTTTTTAAAAGAAACAGCAAAGAAGAGCTCTAATATAGATTTCAAGCTCGTCGGACCCACGCGGGGTTTACATTGTTTGTTATGACAAGAATGGGCATTTAATTGCAGGCCGCATGCTTCAGCGCTGCTGATTATATTACAGGCTTTTACTGCACCATGTCTCGTTCATCATATTTATATGTGTCTGTACAAGGGTATATAATTATGTTCACTTACGTTCGATTCATCTTATGAAATTATTATTTATTCCTGGGGATGCCAGGAAGAGAAGCTGTTTTACCTCTAACAGAACAGGAATCAGCATAAACATAGATGCTGGCTCGGGTGAAAAGATCACGCTGTGCGGAGGAGGCCCTGAACGCAACTTCACCAAGCTCACCACGAAATCAGGCAGCGACAGCCAGGAACGAGTTAAAAAAATTCAAGAAAATTAATTAACTTATTAAATTAAAATTAAAATACTTCACCCCCATTTTTGACTATATTTGTTTCCACTTTGGCATAAAAAAGCACCAGTAAAAGTGCGCTGAATTCCTTCTTTTTACTTTGCAGTGCAGACGAGGACGCACAGACAGTTATCACTGGACCATTGTGAAACTGAAGGAAATGGCGAGGACAAGTTCTGCAGTTTCTGAGCAGATTCATTATTATGCAGCTATTTGCGATGTGGATGGCAACGTCTGTAGAGAGTCCTTCTGAATGGAAAAGTATGAGCCTCATCTGCGTGTGTGTGTGTGTGTTTAGATTGGACTGATTAATGACCGAGAGGAGGATTTTGATGCAAATTGCGGCGGCGGGGCACTAAGGGTCTTAAAGTGCCTTAACTGCCTCCATGAGCTGCGTGTCACAGCCGCCGCCGCTGCAGCAAGTCTGAACTGTGGGTAAGCAGGCGACATCAATGGGCCTGATTGCAAAGCGATAAATTGCTCCTCATTGTTTTTTTGAAAAATGCACCGCCTCCCTTTGTGGCTCCCAACAAACTACCCCTCCGCCCACAGTTTGAAAACCTCTGTCGTAAGATTCGCCGTGGCCACTTCTCCTGCAGTCGCATAACTTTCAGAAAGAAGGTCTGTATCCAAATTACGTTTTCAGAATTTAGTAGAAACGCAGTCGTCGGAAAGCAAAAAGCCAACTTTGATTGCTGCAAGCCCAGATTAATGACTACGGCCTCCGTTGTAGTCCCTTGCAGACGTGTGTACAACAGCTGCCGACTTGCAGTTGTTCTTTTCTTTCTAGTCTGCAGCTGGTGATGACCGGATTTACCTCAGGCAGACCCGACTCTGAAAGCATAACTTAAAGATCATCAAGTTTCATCATCGCATTAGATCGGCAGTGATACTGTACATCAAAATGCTGTAACTACCATTTTTCAGTCTTGGTGTCACAGCGGCAAGGTCTTCACTTCTCCGCCGCATGGGGCGGAGACACATAAATACGGGGTATGAAAGCGAGCTGAATGATGCTGAGTGTGGAGACAGAGGAGGGACTGGTGACATTAAGTAGGAGTTAGTGGTTATATTGCACCTATAAATCTTACACAGACTGAATGGTGCAATATACCCTGCAACATGGGCTGACTGCTTGGGCATGAAATTGAAAAACAAAAGTGAAATACGTGGAGCGCTGTTGAGCCGTCCTTGATAGTTTTTAAGTAAATTCTCATGGTTTCAGTGATGCTAATGGTCAACTGGATCGCCGATCAAACAGAGTCATCAATCCACTGATGAGTACTTCTTCAGATCATCTCCGCTCTCATTAAAAGTGATTCACGGCCGCAGTTGCGCTTGCTTTGACAGTTTCCTCGTCGATTTGTCCGCCGCAGACCTCGGAGAAGTCCGACTGTACCTGAGACATAAAGGAGGAGCTCAAACACCGGTGCTGCATTTCCATCAGGTCTGAAGAGGAGGCTTAACTTACTGTCACTAACGCACAAGTGGAGGTGTGTGTGTGTGTGGGGAGAAAAATATCTACTGCACATTTCCCTTTCAATTCTACAACTGGAGTAGCTCACATGATGGCATTACCCACATAGCTGATCGTTTGTAATTAATCATGACGCCACAGGTCAGCTGTTTTGACCCCGATACAGCGTGGCGTACGTGTGCTCATGCGGATGAATGCAATAGTTCAGTGAGCGAGAAAATGCCCCTTCACCTTCGTTTACGGTGCGATAGATTTAATAAAGATAAGGGGAAAAGAAAACTCTGAAGGTTTTTTTCTTATCATGTAGCAGCTGGCTTGTTGTAAAGTCAACGCTTCATTGTCGACGTGATGAGGCCGACAAAGTCAGGGAGGATCTCGCTGTGTAAATTGTTTTCCATTCTTACATATATATTAGTGGCGTTTCAAAGTCTGTGGTAAATGTGCTGCGTTCACATCCTGCCAACTTAAACCAGCCTCGCATCCCCTCGGACGGCGAGATGCGACCACCGCCCTTTTTTCCCTCCGTTACCTCCTCCGTCTGACTGTGCGACCGAGCATCGAGCTCCTTCCGTCACGTTGGGACTGTCACGCCAGGTATGCGCGTTCCAGACACACACAGACCCCCACCCAACACACCTCCACCTGGGCTGCACGCCCACGTCACACTTGTGTAATGCGAGTGAGTGCTTAGCGAAAAAAAAAGAAAAAATTCAAAGTAGGCAAAAGCATATTACTGATTTCAAATCCAAAGTTTCCATCTGTCCCCCCCCCCCACACACACACACACACACACACACACACAACACCTCCTTCTGTGCAGGTGCTTCATGTATTATATATATACACTCCACATCTCAGCCACATGTCTGCTGACTTCTCTTCAGTGCTGTTCCCCACATGTAATCGCACGACGGTTCACACAATAGTGTTTTCCCTCCACGACAAGTGCCCCTGCCTGCAATCATCCAAACATCACGGAGGGGAAGCAGAGGAAATCCAATTCCAGCTACCTGGAAAAGCAAATCAGTCGATGCTGTTGACTTTCATTTTGTTTGTCTGCTTGCACGTACAGGAAAAAAATTGAGTCCGTGGAGGGAAATACGATGCAAAACATAGTGCGTACGTCAGTAGGGCTACACAGTGAATCAAATTAAATGTGGTGTTTACAACAGGGAGACCGGCCGTTGATGAAGATTGAAGAAATCCTGCAACCATCCTTAAAACCTCCGCAGAATAATGTCATCATGTGATCATGCAGTGTTTGATCAAATTGTCCACAGGGGTTTGTGGAATGTCTGTTATAAACCATCTATGATCTGTCTCGGGCACAAAAGGCAGGAATTAATATCACCCCCTCTCCAGTAACATCCGCTCCCTGAGAGTTTGACGTCCAGCACGATTGTACGAGCTATTCGAAACTGTCCCTCGATGAAACGCGCAGATGCACCTTCAGCCTGAAGCGCGGCCCCCTCCCCTCCTGGTTCTGGTGTTGAGCAGTGGCCAGGAAAGCGTTTTCGCAGCACATCACGATGTGGAGGTGAAGCTGACCTTTGACCGTTCCTCACTTCATTTTCTCCTATTAGACGTCCGCGGGACGTTTTGTCATAATTAGTGTCTGAATTCTTGTGTTGCGGCCAAAAAAATGTGTTTTGCGAGGGCACCTTGATCTTTGACCACCACATTCTAATCAGTTCATCCTTGAGTCCAGGCGGACGTTTGTGCCAGCTGCGATGAAAACTCCCCCCCGAGGGCCCCCCCCCCACACCGATAGATTGCATTCACGGGGAACGGGTCGAGGCCGCCGCGACCTTGACCGCCAAAATGCATCCCGAAGTGAACGTTTGTGCCAAATTCGTGCAATTCCTGAGAGCTCGCGGTCGCAAGAATGGGCCCGGCCGGCCGGGCCGGCAGAACTCAGCGCCTCTGGCCCCCGGCTGCTGCCGGTGCCGGGCATACAGAGTAACTAAAACGTGGCCTTTTGACACCCGCACTGCAGCGGGAGGTGCCAACATCCACTGTGTAATTATCCGCTGCATTAAACTTGGTGAGGAGCCTATTCGTCCGTTCATGGGGGAAATTTTAATGTCAGGGCCTTCTACACTGTAAATTATTTTCAGTTTGTTCAACTCAGAAACACAAGTTCCCCTGCTACCTTGAAAAAAATGCGAGGCCGGCTGATCTTTGGTTAAGCAGTTCGACCTGATTCGGGGGCGGGTGAATGGGTGGGTGGTTGGGGGAGGGTACTTGCTGATACAAGTACACACAATGTTCTGGAAAGATGTGAGAACGAGCAGATGACCACAGAGTAAGAAGCTGGCACTTACAGTGTATCCCAGTTACACCAATTTACCAATGTACAGGGACGAGAGGAACGGGCGACAGCTAATAACTGGCATCTGCATTGCTGGTGCGGCAGGTGACGACTTGCTCGGCTTTTCGCTCACAACGCATGGCTGTTCTTCATTAAACACAGGCGTGACGTCCGGAGGGAAGAACGCCATTCATTTCTGCATCTTTGCCAACTGCATGGGGGCGCTGTGGGCTCAGCGCGCCGATCGCGGACGAGCTGCCGATATCAGTTTGATCTGAATGAGCAGGTTTGCAGGTACTCCAGCTGGCAGCCAGGCAGACGCATCCAACGCCAGAGCCTCGGGCGCAGAGCAGACGGGCGGGGAGATGCGCTGACGAACTGACAGAGAAGGAAGGGAACGCCGCGTCTTCAGTTCACCGGGGAGGCCCGGGGTCATTGGGAGCAGGTGAAACGCGTCAGGGCGGGGCTGACGATCGCACGTGCGTGAGAGCCAAGAAAAGACAAGACAAGCGAGCGTTCATGAAATATTCTGGTTCTTTGATCAGAGCTAAAGAGGTTGGACAGGACGCGGTCCCTGTGCCTGAGTGGGTTTTCTGCAACTACTTCACCAAAACCATACAGGTTAGGTTGATCTATGTGTCCCCACCTCCTCGCAGACAGGCGGTGTGCAAAGAGGATGGCTGGGCAGAGGAGGCGAGCATGTGACCGACGCACGGCCAGAGATGAAGAGAGGAGGGACAACTGGCGATCAGGAAGTAGAGTGCCTCGCCCGTCCTCTCATCTCTCCCCGCAACTCTTAGCTCTCACGTGGAAACGTTCCCAGGCTGCAGGACTTTCTGGAGATTAAAGCGCAGATTTGGGCTGAGCTCATCAGAACCACCACGAGGACCTCGGTGACCCGCGGTGGAAAACACACAAGCGGCGCTCTGCATACACACTCGCCGCAGATAAAAGTCCAAACAAGGACGAAATATAAAAAACCTTTTCCGCTGGAAATCCTCCTCATGTGGCGGCTGAAACGGAATGACGCTTTGAAGACGGAGCAAGGAGGAAAATTGTGCGGGCGACTCATCGTTATTAAAAAGCAAAGATCTGACAGCTTCCCCCGCCAAACGGAAATGTAATCGAGTTGTTTTGGACCAAAAGGTCTCCAGTTTTTCACGGTTTTCATCCACGGAGGTTGTCAAACCTGAGGCTGGGCGATCATTTGGAAGATCTGTGTGCGCGAGTCGGATTTGTTCTCCTTTAAAAGCGTCTACGTTTCCAGGGGTCAGATGTGATATTTAACAGATGACCTGAAAACCAGAGCAGGAGGAAGTCATGGCTTGCTACTGGCTGGCAGGACGTCCACCGATGCACATTTCACATTTTCCGCAGACCTTAATGAGGATGCCTGTAAAAACTTCTCAGACAATTACTGTTAGGTGATTACAGAATGAAATTCAGTCTCTGAGTTCCTTATACATTTAGTTATATATAAACCCACCTCACTCTGCTGAAATGAGTCTGATTGAGGGTTGAACCGACTATAAATGAGTCTTTATCCGCGGCGTCTCTCTTTACACGAGGTAATTGGCCATGAGAAGAGCTTCATAAAACTCTCACAAGTGTCCTTTTATAGGAAACAATGAACATTGGGACAAATTGTATCCAACAGTAAGCACTGTACATGCGCCGTCGATTTGTCATCAATGAAGAAATGGTACGTTACAAAACGCGGCGAAGCTCAACGCGCGTCTGACGAGTTAAAGCCGCAGGTCGGCCTTGGCGCGGACCTCCCTCGGCCTCGGGCTGCGTGTTGTTTCGAGGCGGACAGCTCGGCAGGGCGAGCGACCGGAGGCAGGGTTGAAAGCTTGACCTCCTGAGGAGGAGGAGGGCATGCCTCACAGTACGCCTCCTGCCTCCAGGAGAAGAAGTTGCGCATTGTGTCTTCGAGTTGCCGTTAGTTCCGGCGCCAGAGCCGGGGCCGAGACGAGCGGGGATGGCACATGTTGGAGGGTGCTATTTAAAAAGCTACTGACACGCTCCGCTCTGCCAAGAGACCGATGAGCGTGTTCAGCAGCTGCCTTCTTTCAGGTTCACCCTCAGAGCGCTTCGCCGTGCGAACGTTTCGGCGCGGGGGGGGCTCGTTCACCGAGAGGAGCTTCAAAGCCTTAAGGAGCGGAGTCATGAGTTCGCTTCATCTGTTCATTGTTTGCTTTATGAAATGTCAGGTTTTAAATGTTTTTGAAAGCGGACGATGCCATATTTGGACCACATGACAATGATGCGGACGATGTGATGGAAATGATTGGCAGGAAACATCCCCTGTCTTTTTTCCCCTAAGCGGGGCCATCGTTTATTTCACTGAACATCATGTATTGGAGAAGAGCTGAAACTAGCAAACCAGGAACTGAAGTCCTGAACCCAGTGAGAAGCAGCCTAGGATACAGGCTGATGGCACTCTCACATGGGCTTCATCTTTCAGACTGAAGCCTTTGAGTGCATGGTTGATGGTGACATCATCTCACGGTCACCAGCCGACGGGCATGGGAAAAAAAACATGCTGCTGATGGACACACATCAGGTTCATCGTGACACACTGAATGCATGAAACCCCAGCGGAATGCTCCCACAGGATGGTGCGATACTGGTCTGTCGGCCGCAGGGAGGCCGACTCCGCCCACTAATGTCCTCTGCCATCCTGCAGCCAATCTCCACGCAAAAGCCCCCCAACTGAAGCGCTACAGCTGTCGCTAAGAGCTCCGTCACCCCCTCCTCCTCAGATCTAATTGCGCTGATTTTGAAATAGCAGGTGCTGGAGTTGGCATCGAATTGAAAAAAAAAAAAACAATCCCAGAGGCGTGCTCCACTCAACAACACAGCGAGCGTGCTGGAACAGTCCCAACAGTAAGGGGCCATTTTTGAAGCTTCTTGGAATGAGGTGAGAGACATGCGCTCTGGACTGGCAACAGACGATCTGCGACAGAGCGGCGGGGAGTGGCAGACCGCAAGATAAAGAGAGGAGAAGAAGAAGAGTGCTGTTCTGGTGCAGGGAGATGCGGGAGCGAAAAAAAAAACCCGCTGTGAAACTTTCTTTCTTTTAAATGCGAGAGACACGAAAGGAGACATGACTCCCTGGGGCCGCAAGCCGTGTTTTACGGCATGGGCCCGACCGATGCCGATTCGTTTCTGAAGACGGCGCCAACGTGGGAAAAGCAGGGAAGCAGTCCAAGCAAAGGTGGAGGCCAGGAGTGCGCGGCGGCGAGGAACCGGGAGGCCCCCGGCGCGCAAGTCTGACGGAGTGGCGCTAAATCTCCACCTCGCCGCTCACGGACAAAAGCGACAGCGATACGAGGCGAAATTCGCGCAGCAGATGTTACGCTGTGCGGGCCTGGATTTATGGAACGACGCAACCGCTGGGACGGCGGCGCGCCATCTGTCATCCAGCAGCAGTGGATAAATTAAAAGTAATGGCTGCGAGTGCGCGGCGGAGGTAAGGCCTGGCTACGGCGTCTCGCTCAGAAGAGGCGGGGACGAGAGGGAGCAGGAGAAAGGCAGAGATGTGGACAACAAAAAAAAAACAAACGAGGAGGGAGGCAGACGGGGGAGGAGACGTTAACGGCCGGGGTTTTTTATTTTTTGTTTTTATTTGTATTTTTTTGTCAAAAGGTAGCCATAACTCACTGCAGCTCCGCCAGCCCACGGGACATCTGTCCACCTCATCACAGATTAATTGCAAGAGCCTCGCTCGCTCCCGCCTCCCATCTTCTCGCTGTTCCCGCCTTCCTCCACGTCTCTCTTAACTCCGCCTGCGCGGTCTTTTGCTGCGGGCGCCGTGGCACGAACCACTTTTGATCAGGACTTTAGCACCGAAGCACAAACCAAAACAAAGGTCGCTCAAAAACTCGGTCTCCCCCTGCGGGGATGTTGAGCTTTTCAAAGCTCTCCATCTGTGGCGTAACGTCATTAAAATCACCAGATAATCATTTTTTATTTTTTTCATTTTTATTTTTTTCATTGGTTGCACTGGTGCAGCTGTTTTACATTCAGGTGCGCCAGCAGCATTTCTTTCTTTTTTTTAAATCATATCTGAGCTGCAGAAATGAAGCACACACAGCGTTTTGGTGTGTTTGTACGGTGTGGGCCCCCGGCTTCAGGTCAGACGAGGTCGTCTCCACCAGTAACTAAGTACATTCATTTGGGGTTCTTGCACTTCACTGCGTTTCAGAGGGGAGCGCCGCGCTCTCGACTCTACTACATTATTTGACAGCTTCCGTTACAAGTTGCTTTTAAGATCTCAAACAGTGGATTGTGTAACAAGCTTTTAAAAATCCCACTCATTGTTAAAAATGAAACAAAGCTCTGGAGCTCGTGGCGTCTCACAAAAAAAGGCTCACGTTCCGGACGTCTGAGTCGTTAACAGCTTTAAAAAAATAAAACTCTCTCTCTCTCACGTGGTTTCTTTTCAGCAAATCTTCAGATCTCATCTCCCGGAATCTTTTCGACTGATCCAAATGACATTTCATGTCTGCAGCAGGTCAGAAAACGTCAACACTCAGAACTCTGGAGGTGTATTTTAGTGCCTTGCAGTTTTGCTTTTACGGCGTCGCAGCTCCGCTGTGTTTATGTCTCGTGTCCAGTCAGCCTCGGCGTTAGCTGCAGGAGGCAGCTGTTCACGCAGAAGAGTCCGATAGCGCTGCTTGCCCGGCGCACGTCGTCGGGCTCGGACACGGACATACTGTACGCTTTCTAAATCATCTTGTGACCGCTGCACCGCGTTTCCTTATGCACGTTTGACCGTCAAACTCATATTAACGATATTCGGCGTGACGCCCGCCCTCTGGTCTCATTCAGGAGCTTCCCGGTAACCCCTGGAGTTGTTGCTTTCACACGTGTAACTTTAAATAACACGGTGCAGGTTATGAGTCACACCTGCTTCGACGACCCCCCACCCCACCCCCCCACACCCGTAATCATCATCTGGGTCCCTTTACACAAGCCGCACAGCGTGTCAGAGCTTCTGGAGAGGCACCTGGCATTACCTTTGTCATTGTGTTCAGTAATGACTATCTGCAGAGACAATAATGACCTTGCCACGGTGCACTTTTCAGCGCCGGTCTGGAAGCCCACATTTCACTTTTTTTTTTCCCCCTTTGTGCGAGTCATAAAGGGAGAAAAAAAAACAAAATTGGAGATAGTGTTCCTGCTGTTGAGGCAAAAACTGGATCATAAGCTCATACCTGTGGTTTGTAATATTCCCAATAAGCTACTTTCCATTAGCGCGCCACATTACCCAAAGCGCACCATATGCTTTTTAGATGGATTTCCTTTTCTTTTCTGCAGCTACTCAGCTTCCCTCCTTTCATGAGCGCAGCTCATTAATGTCAGGCTTTTAAGGAGGCGACTTTACAATCTGCTGAAGTTCCAGACGGTTCAAAGCTGCCCCCGCTTGCGATATAACACCACAAGTTCCATCTTATTTATGAGACTCACTTCAGGATGACACAGCCGGTCCCGGTGGGCGGCGCCGTCCAGAACACCTGTATCCTGGTGCGTCTGCGGGGCGTGCTCTCCGTCACCGCGTGGGGGCAGTTGGTCATGAACTGCGTGTCCTCGTCATCAAAGATCTGGAAGCGCAAGAAAAAAAAAATGACCTAAGAACAAATGACACTTGAAAACAGGAGGTCTCGCCAGCGCTCCCGGACCCGGATCATCCCCGGCAGTGGATTACAAAACCGTAGCTGCAGGAAGCAGCAGGCCTTGCAATGCAAACCCACAACTGCGCGTCTGCTTTGTATCATTTCCTTCCACAGCACATGTTATTTCAAGTAGCATGTGCAAAACATGGACAGACATGGGAGGGGTGAAGGTGAAAGTGGCACAGAAACGGGGGAAGGCCCTGCTGGTGGAGCTGCATGAAAAGTCCAAGTCTTTGGGGAGTCGACTTGTGGAAAGCAGGAAGGTCTGTACAAAAACTGCTGCACGTCCATCAAAGCGCAGGCGGAAAAGTGTGACCTGTGAGCGGCACTAAAGAAAGTAACTCGCTCGCATTCGTCCTCTCGGGGGCTGCGACCGTTCAGGACCATTTGATGGTGAGGGTGATTCATATTTGCCAAAATATTTTACTCCAAAGCTGAAATGCAAAACTTCAGTTTGTCCGTGAATCCAGGCTGCTCCTTGGGGAACCACGAATGCCAATGGAAATCCATTAAAAGGAGCTGCTGACCAACCTTCATTGGAAACAACAGGGCTTTATGCAAATGTGATCCCAATGTCAGAGAATATTTCCACAGGGCCGCTCTCATCTCCCCCTATATGTGCATTTAATATTAACCCGACGATTCAGCATGTCTGCTCAAAATGCTTGTGGTACCCCGGTTTTTATTTCAAGAGACTAACGGCTGAGCTGAACGGGGATACAGGAAATGCAGGAAAAGTCCTGTTTTCTGCCCCTGACCCAATCGGGGGCAGTTCCCCAGCTAAGTGAAAGCAGGAGCCAGGACTGAGGACTTGTGCGATTTTCACCAGAGGAGAACTTCCTCATGAATATGTCATGCGAGCGAGCGATCTCTCAGTGTTTCCAGAGCAAACAAAGCTAAATGTTTGGCGTAGCGTGCCGCGGTGTCAGCTGAGAAGCGCGGCTGCGTGAAAGAGGACAGTTCCCAAGGTCCCTAAGTGAGGCTTTGGATAATAACAGTCTTGTGTTTTCACGAGGTGTCTGGCTCAGTCCCCTCAGTGCTCGGACCTTGACGTTTTAAAGACTAAACACACACGGAGGCAGACACACACACATACATGTGCGCCCGCGGCCTCTGACCTTGTAACTAGTGTTCTCCAGCTGCCTGGCCTCAGCAATAACAATGACCTAACAGCCAGACTGAAACTCTTCAGAGGACGGTGAGACGGGGACGAGAGTCAAGGACAGCTCTTTTTCCTTTCTTTCTTTCTTTCTTCCTTTGGAGAAATAGTTTCTGTATTTCTGTCTTACAGTATCCGCAGTTTGGTTCACTTTGTGTCAGTCGAAAGCGGACGCAAACAACTGGCTGAAAGGCCAAAGAGGTGAACGGAGCCAGGAGCCGGAGAGAGACGTGAGAAGATGAAAGGGAAAAGCGGAGCTCTGCGAGGGAGTTGAGTAAGGAGACAGATTAGGTCTGAAAAGATAGATTGAAACAAACTGCAGGAGAATAACGCTTAACCGCGGAGCTGCTGTCGGCGCATTCCCTGTAACGATGCTGCTGGCTCACACACGTAAACGCAAACGCACAGCCACTGAGCATACGGATGGGATCAGATGATGATGCAATCAGTACGATCTAGTGCGGCCAATGACGCATTGAATGGTGATTGAATGATGAACAGGGATGAATGGCGAGCTACCCGTCATGAATTGGGGCGACGCAAAGAAACCCGATGCCCCGAAAAGGCGCCGAACAACATCACGTGGGCCGGGAACCGGCGCGAACGACCGCATCAGCACTTCCCAGGTGTGCCTTATGATGACAGAGTCCCAGACGCAGATGCGTATTTCCCTCCAGAAGACGTCTTTCCCATCAGAGTCCTTGAGTCCAGACAGGAGCTGCCTGGCTGGAAACATTTTTCACTGCTTAACTTCTCCAGCTGTCTCGTTCTGCCGTCCGTTCGCACCACTGAGACTTGCTCTTCGTTTTGTAGACAAAGACCGGAATCCTGCAGGCGAACGCCTCGATTTCCCGCAGGCGACGAAGACGAAGTCTCTGTTTCAACAGCGGTTGAGGCGTCCCGCCTCCGCGCCGCAGCTGACAGCGAATCGGACGCGGTGACGGAGAGACAGCTAGCAAAGTGCCGTTTTTGGTTACACCGTGAGCGTCGGTGTCTGTGCAAAGGGCCTCGATCGACGCTATCCTTTAAAACACTTTGCAGTCGAGGCCACCTCTGCGCTCAGCTTTTTTTTTTTAAACAAAGATATGAAGCAGACATGACCTGGACATGTAGCACAGACGTAAGAGGGCCGCTCGGCTGCAGCGAAACGAACCGAGGACACCTCAGCGCCTCGTACGACCCCCCCGCCGAACTTCGCGACGCGTTTCAGTCCGTCAAATCCCACATCAAGAGAGACAAGTCGAAAACCGCGTCCCAAGTCACGCCCCGAGTCGAGACAGTTGCATCCCGTGTCCCGTTTCCCTTTTTTCCCCATTAAATTTTCATACGTTATGTAAAGTCCCAGGCTGAGGCAGACATGCTTAAAACTCAAGACAGTCAAGTCAGGACAGACGGTCTCAACAGCCACGTCCAATCTGAAGACAGACAAGTCCCAGGTTATGATTTCTATTTAACCAATCAGAGTGGGAACAAGATAAGCACATTCAAGTTTAAAGAAATCACTTGTCACGGCAAAATGTGCAAGGGGAGGAATGGGGGGGAGGAATGGGGGGGAGTGTGGGAAGACTGGCAAAAGGAGTGTTTGTTTTCATTGCAGGGGCTGGCATGTCTGTGTGTGTCCACGGTTTGTCTCTCTCAATCCCGCTCTCTCCGTCTCCCGCCCTGCGTGGAGACGGTAAACACAGATGCTCCGGAGCGCCTGCACAAGCAAACGCCGAGCCCTGTTCAAACACGCGTGCACACACACGCACACACACACACGCGCACACACACACACACACACACAGAAGCACACACACCACCGTTGCTCACACAAAGAAGAGACAGAGCGGGAGACAGACAAGGCAAAGCCGAGCTTTAACAAACACCCATGGGTCCCCGGAGAAAACTGACAATAAGAGTGATATTAGTGTGTGTGTGTGTGTTTGTCGGTCGGTGCCCGCACGCACACACACACACACACACCGCGGGCTCGTAATTAAATGCAAAGCAGAACGGAGCGAGCGCAGCTAAAACCTGTGGGACTTGAGCGCCGAGACGAAACTTCTTTTTTTTGTGTGTGTGTGTGTGGGGGGGGCAGACAGACGGAGAGATTGAAATGTCACATCAAGTCCTGAAGATGAGCTTATTTCAGAAAGAAACACAGTTCTCTTGTCTCCGCCAAGACCTCGGAGGCGGCGACACTCCGCCTTCAGCTTTCCATCAATCAAAGCCGCGCTATTACCGCCGAGCACCGCCGGGATCTCGGGGCTATCGCCGATATTGCATCATATTACATTTGGTGTCGGAGCCACCCAACCAAGGCGGCAGCTCCACGTATCCAAGCAGCTACTCTGTGAAGAACCCACTCTGTGTGTGTGTGGTTTTATTTCCTAACAAATGGAGCCAGTTCTGTGGCTTTTGGCGTTCAATTACACAACACAACGTCAGAGAAGAGGGAGCACATTGTTCACCGGGCCTGTTTAAATCTAAAAATGACCCCAGAGCTCTTTGTGAAAAGCTGCCCCCCCCCCACACACACACACACACACACACACACTTCCAGCCACGTTTTGAGCGGTATACAGCGTCGCAGAGGTCAGTGTGAGAGAAGTTTAAAAAAAAAAAAAGACTCCCGGAGCTGTCACGGCTGTCGGCCCAGCCGCTTGCGTGGCCTTTTTCGCAAAAAGCGGGCTGAGAGCGGAGAGCGTTTTCTTTCCCGCCCTTCTTCGAGTCTGTCACGTCCTTTTCTCATCTCCTGCTCTTCCTGCGCTGAGGCTCTGACGTCATCGAGGGGGCCGGGGGGTGTTGCTGCGAAAGGCTCCGACAACATCAGACAAGTCTGCCACCTCGTACTCAAGAGCACACTCGGTGAGCGGGACTAAATGGCACGCGGAGATGCACAAATGCAGCACGCTGAAGTGAGAGGCTCCCTGCGACGCGGGGCTACCGAGCGTTTGCTTTTCTTCTTTCTTTTTTCTTCTTTTTTAGTTTTTCTTTTTAACCAAAACCTGAACAATCCATTTTTGCTGTGTGTGTTTTTTTTAACGCCATTTAAAATAGACGTGTTCTGTCGGGTGCGTACGTCTCGTTCAGAGCTCTCCTCCTCATCCTTAACGAAGCTCCGCCCCCGTATCGTCAACGGGTTAAGTTTGACTTTTCCAGCGAAAGCACGCCCAAAGTTTCAACTGCGCATTTTCTCCCAGACCCAAAGTTGGTTTTGAAATCAGCCCGTTACTCACCCCCGTCATTTACTGGCTGGTTGACCTTGTTCCGACTCTCTGACGTGCCTCATCAGAGAGGAAGGAGGATGGCTGCAAGCCAGATCATCTCATACAGCCACAGCAGCGGGAAGCCTCGCTCACTTCATGTCAACAATTAACCTGAACGAGACCTCAACGAATAAACATGTCTGTGTGTGTGTGTGTGTGTGTGTGTGTTTCCCGCGCTCCTTTTTGTATTCAGCCTGTCTCGGCCGCTCAGACCGCAGCTGAGTCACGCAGCTGCCCTCGATCGCGCTCAGGCTTCCTCGCGATAAAAACGAAGCAGCGACACTTTTTTTGACACCAAACGCTTTTCATTTCCAAGTAGTTTTGCTCCACCCGTCGCTCCAGTCGTGCATATTAAAGCATAATCTCACACGGCGCGGTATAACGCAGCCTTAATCTCATGACCTGAATCTAACGATGGCATTTGTATTCAGAGGGAAAAAGTCACGATCCTCGCCATCGCCGCTAAAGGCTCTTCATCTCTTCGCCGGGATGTTTCTGCACGCAAACTCCCACAAATCAGCTGATAATCAGTGTGAATAGCCGCCAATGTTCAGTTGCGAGAGACGGCGCCTGCGGCTTGATCACGCGGCCCGCCGCGCGCAAACCTTGCGAGCGGGAAGCCGGCGAGAGACGAAGTCGTCGCGGCCGCGCTTGTGTATCATGGGTCACACTAACAAACAACCAGTGTTTCCTGTCGCGTTCTTGCACCGGAACCACTTCGTCAGCTGTCAATCAACCTGTGATGCCAAAGTGTGAAAATACGGAAACTTACAGCAGCAAAGTAAAAGCTCCGGGGACAGCTCGAATAGACACTGTTGGCTCATCTGTGATACAGATTAGCATGATGAGCATTTCTGAAAAGGTTTTGGAACTGTACTGGAGGAATGCAACATGCGCTTCCCATCGGTTCACACTGCTCCCTCAGACGCCCGAAGAGTCGCGGCCGAATCCCTTCGTGAAACATAAGTGCGAAACAGCGGCCTCACGCTCACGGCCTTGATCTATTATGTATTTAATAAACCATAATCGTTTTTCACGCAGCGCCTCTGAAGCAGCAAATAAAAGTGGTGGCAACTCTTCCCTGGCGACGCCGGAGCTTCCCTCGTCAGAAACGGGGGGGGTGATCGTCACAGCAACCCCGCGCTCATCCCGCATGCCCCGGCCGGTCTTACGTAACCGCCTCCGTCTAAAACCTATGACTGAGCCTTGGCACTCCAGACCGATTGGGTTTGTTTGTCCCGGGCTAAACCCAGAACCCGAGATAATCTGTGCAGTAAAGAAAAAAAAAAAAGAGAGAGAGAGAGAGAGAGGGGGAGATAACATCTCATGTCTGTTCATCTCTCCCCTTATCCAAACAAGCTCCGTTTGTCTCCCTGAGCAATAACACATTGCTGGCCTAGATAAATATGACCCACGTCCCACGCTAACGCAAGGAGGCCTGGGAAAAACACACACGCACAGACACCGCACGCATACCCGCACGCCCGGCTCGGCGCGCGCATAAGCACAAAGGCACACATTTCCAGGCAGACAATGGCCCGCAGGCTCAAAAGGGGACGTTCGCGCAGATGCGCCCTCGCAGGTCTCCCCTCTCGGGCCCGACGCGTTAAGACAGAAGTCCTTTAACGGAAGGAGCGGGGGGGGCTGGGGGGACAAAGAGCAGATTATTGCTGAAGGCGGAAAAAACAATGAGCAGTGACTCTCCGCACTGGAGTTTTAGTCTAAGCAGCAGGCGGGCGCATTCCAGGACGGCTGCCAGAAACAACCGAGCGGCGGCGAGCGAGGCGAGGGAGCGGCCGCGCGGGGGAACCGCGGCCCTCTTCGTTTGGCTCCTCTCGCGCCGCACAATAACAATCGTGACTTTGCAAAAAGCGGCCGCGTAATTAACTCGCGGAAAGGAAAACCGTCAGGAACGTTTTGAAATAAGCGCTATTGTGTAAAGCTCCCCGACAGAGGCGAGCGGAGCGCGTGCGCGGGCCAGAGGTGTTACGGGATTCAGCCCCAGGGGCCGATAACGCGGCAACGGCCATCGTGCCAGTGCCTCGGACCGTTGCTAGAGAACTCTTCGCCGAGCTCTTGACGCGCCTCTCGGTTTTTCAGCCTAAGAGCGTACGCGCTCCGCGGGAGGGAAGCATCCAGGGGTGTCAGGGGTTGGAAGCATCCAACCCCTGACAGTAAAATTTTCACTGAGACAGCGTGGTTTATGACGCGACATCACGCACCCAATTTCAGACGCGTGCATTTCATAAGCGCTCGACGGCGTTCTGACACCTCACGAGGCCTCAATCATTTTTCCCAAGGTGGATAAAAAGTGTCATTTACAGCTGCTACAGCTTCAGAGCACAAAACGCGTCCGACGGATTTGCCGACACGCGTTGGACGGAACACCGAGCCGGATTGTCAAACCTGATTTTGTTTTGCGCAGTTCCGGTCGGTGCTCGCTGCCAGCTCCCTGGTCTCGCCCGGTTTCCAGACCCCGCGGGGACGCTTGGGGTTGAGACCGTGAGGTGTTTATGGCGCGCCCGAGCAGTAGTCCAATAGAGCGAAGCGGGCTGAGATGTTTTGAGCTCGAGCCGTTCAAAACCAAAAAGCGGGTCGGCAGCGTTGCACCCGGCAACTCGCGCGTCTCGAGAGTTTCCCCCCTGAAATTCGGAATGCAGACAGAGCCCAAGTCCCGCTGGCATCTTTGTTTTCATGCAACGCGACTGCGGCGAGAAGCTACTCCGTCTTCAGGCAGGGTCACGCTGAAGCCCACAAACCTAACTCAACAGGTTAGAAAAGCTACCGCAGCAGGCTGGTGATTGGTCGATCAGTCAGAGTCACCTATCACCTCGCCAAGCAAATTCATTTTGATGGCGGCGTTTATTCTCCTGCGCCGTTGCGGTTAATCGACGCGTCCGCTTTTTTTGTTCTTGTTTATCACAAAGTGCAAACACACTATGAACAGAAAAGCCGACGCCTCCACCGAGACTGTGCGGCCCTCTGCGTCTGAGAAGTTTTTTTCAATGAAGATTTGACGTAAACGTGGAAAATACCGACAGGGAGAGACAATCGCGGGATACGCATGACGGATTTTACCATTTGAATAAGTGCAGCATGCAAACTGAAGGCAAACAGACTGCCTGGCCTTGAGGAAGGAATAGCAACTGCGAACCTCCCGAAAAGAAGCGGCCGACGGAACGACCTTCACGGGAGAACGGAGACCGGCTACAGCGGTAGATTCCTGCCCGGGGTTTTGCCATAGTGTTGACGCATCTGCGCACTTTGTTAAGCTGTCACGCGTATGTTACGGTTCTGCAATAATTCCACGAAGGTTAGGATGTTGGGGGGTTGATTAAAACCTGAGATTGAACTCCTATTTGTGCAAGCAACATATCATTTTTGGGCTTTTTTTTTTGCACATCATCCGTCAGTCTTTTCAGCAAAACGCCCTAAAATGTCAAGTTCTCCTTCAAGAGACTTCAGAGGACGTCAGGTGATATTAAGAAGCGATAATGTCTGCGTAGGGTGGAGGTCGCAGATAACGGACAGACTGAAAATCCCTCACGACGAATGAATCCAAACACCAGGAACTGATTTGGCCGCTGTAGTTTCTTCCTCGTGCTAAGTCACCGATGGATAGCCCGGGAATATCAGACTCAGAATCAGTCGGACCATTCGCAGTCAACGCGATTTAAAAAAAAAAAAGGAGAACCCCAGTTTGGGAGTCAGGTAAATACCTCACGCTCACTGCTCAGTTTGTCTTTGGGCCTCTCTGCTTGCTGACTGCTTGCTGACTGCTTGCTGACTGCTGGCTGACTGCTGGCTGACTGCTGGCTGACTGCTGGCCACATGAAAGCTGCCTCCTGCTCTGTTGGGTAAGAGCGTGGTTAGGACGAGCGTGTGGAAACGCAGCTACAGATGTGTGTTCCTGTTTACACCGAGCGGGAGGTAATTGAGGAAGTCTGGCTCTCTCCTTAGGAGCTCTGAGCCGCTCAGTGGGAGTTGTGTTACTACTGAACCAAACAGCTCTCTCTCTCTCTCTCTCTCTCTCTCTTTCTCCCTCCCCCTCTGTTTACCGCTTTTCTCTCTCTCCGTCCCCGCTTTGCCTCTTCCTCTCTGTCGTCCTCTGCCTTCCCCCTTCCTTCTCCCCATCTTCTGCCAGAGGAAAAGATCCGCTGCTTTGGCGGGAAGGGCGCCGCGTCGGCCTCGCGCTGGGAGAGGATCCCTTTGACTCCTCCGCCGCAACAGGAGAGCTCGGTTTTCCCGGATCCGTCCGGCGGAAAGCCGTGCGGCGTCTGTCAGCGACGCCTCCTTTAACCTCTACATCAGGGCTCAGTCGACTCCCGCTCGCGTTAAGGCATGCAAATGAGTTCATCTTTCGCCATCTCTCCCCAGACAGCTCCAGAGCGCATTCGGCGGTGCAGCGATTTCACCCCCCCCCCCGACCGCACACCTGCTCATCCTCACCTGGAAGGCGCCGGTGTAGTCCTCGTCCGCGGTGCCCTCTCTGCCCTCCTTCAGCGCGATGAGGGTGAAACCTCGGAAATAAGCGGGGCTGGCTGCCAGGAGGACCACTGGAAAGGAAGGGAGGGAGCGCGTTCGTTACTCGGCGGAGACGCAGGGCGGTGCAGAGGCTTTAGATTCCCGCGTGGGTCAAGCGCACAGGGAAGCACATGCGGACGCTGCAAGCTGTTCAGCATCAGTGAGGGAGAGTGAGGGCTGGAAGCAAAGCCAGAATTTTTTTTTTTTTTTTAAAAGGAGCCTATAAATCCCGTGCAGGGAAACGGGCCATATAGGATTGGATTCGGCTCACCCCTGTGCCTTAACCTACCATTTTTTCACACCAGCCCACTTGTCCTCGAACCCCCCTACAGCGCTGAGAGGGAAGACGTTGATATTAAAATGTTCACTTATTTGTCCCTTTAAGGAGATGGCCTGGGGACTAACTTCCTTTACCCTGAGGTGGTGTCCTTCAAAGGTCACTGGTAGCCGATTAGAATTTAGCCCTGTGTCACAGCTGAAAACACGCCTGATCTGGAACATGATCTCAGAAAGACAAGGTGACCTTTGATTTCATGTTCTTCTTTCAGAAGCCTGCATCACAACTGCCTTGTAAAAATCCCACCGTCATCCCGCCGGATTCACTCCAAACTTTATGATTAACTTAAGATTTTACATGAAGACAGAGCAAAACTGGGGGGTTTTGGAGTTGAAAACTGCCCATTGTTCACTTCTAAACTCATCAAGAATCTCAGTTGAGCAGGCCAAAGTCTTTTCTTATATGTGGCCAAATCCAGCAGGCAGGATAGGGACTTTAAATTTGTCGGGGTCAGCTTAATTGGAGCCAGATCTGCGTGAGTCCCTGTGCGTGTTTGTGTGCCTGTGCGCGTGTGTCCATTTGCTTGCAGGAAGAGGAGAGGAAGTGAATATAGGTCAGACATTATAACACTAAGTAGCCGTATCAAAGCCACTACTCTCCCTGCACTGGAGGCGGACTGGATAGTTTAGAAATCGCATCCTCCAGGCTGCAGTTTCTAATACAAATTTGGATTACAGTAGCTATTACTCATAATGTCAGTCGGTACATGGTGGATGGTTATATCCAAGCTTTCTGGATAGAAGTTAGAATTGTCACGGTGTAACACTTTTTTTGTCCAACTAAAATAAACAGTCCCACTTGTTATATCTGGCGCACGTTTACGCACGGATTGCGCAAACGGGCTCAGAAAACAAAGTGTACCTCTGTAGGTGCTGCCGGGTTGGTAGGTTTCCGGGTCCCCCTCCACTCTGAGCCTGAACTCGTGGTGTCCATCCCTCCGGGTCCCCTGGGTCTGCGCCCGGAGGATCCGCCCGCAGTAAACGTCCGACCGGCCCCCGGAGGGCTCCTCGACGAAGGCGACGGCGTCGCACACAAAACTCGTGACGAAATAGTACTGCAAAAGCAGCAGATGCAAATACAATCCCATCTCGGAACTGCAGCCCGGAGATGTGCGTACAGTGGCAGTCTGGTCAAAAATAATAATATTTACAAAAAATAATAATAAAACAACAGTAGTGGGAAAGGCGAAACAGCGGGGCAGAGGATCGGCTCCTTCCGCGCGAACTCCCACCAAACTACGGCGGCGTCACGGTCAGCGCGAAAGGTGAAGACGAGGAAAAGGAGATGAGTCCATCCTGGAGTGGGAAGAGCGCGTGTGGGGCGCACCGCGGTGGAGCAGGAGAGCGAGGGAGACTGCCGCCGCTGTTTCCGGATCGGTCCGTGGTGTGGAGAGAGTGAGAGAGCGTGGAGGCAGCGGGGGGTGTGGGGGTGCGCCGAATGACCGAGCGCGGCTGACGCGGCGAGGGAAGGTCCAGACTGGAGCTCCGCACTTTAATAAGAGCCAGCCCTCCACTGATACATACACGCACACACACGCTCTCTGACTCTGTGTGTGTGTGTGTGTGTGTGTGTGTGTGTGTGTGTGTGTGTGTGTGTGTGTTGGGATCTCACACACGTTGTGTCTGCTGTTCAGACGCGACAACGCGTTTTAATACGAGACGTCAAACTCTGTTTACAAAGTCAAAGGCGAGTCGCGCGGGTACACTAAAAGTAAGACGGAAACGCAAGTTGCGTCGCCTCATTCCGATCGCCTGTGCGTATTTACGCATGTTTTGCTCCAGGAGTACGTGTCACGCGCAACTGAACAAAGACCATCATTTCGTCTTTTTTTCTTCCCGGTGCGTTGAACGAGTTGGTCAACTCCATTATAAACTCCACAGGGACTCTGTTAGTTTCACTCAAAGCAGTGAAAGTTCTTGAGCCTGTGCGTATTTACGCATATACGGGCGCGACGTGTTTCGTGAAAGAATGTGCAAATATTGCTTTGTAGGGGAAAAAAAGTCCAGCTGTACTGTACATCTGACAGCGACTCGTCTCTCATCTATAATAAGTGTATAATAAATAAATAATTTCCATCTCAACAAACCACCTTCTGAGTAAATTGGCTGAGCACGTGCTCCGACGGATCCCGCTGCAATTAGATCTGATCATTTCCCCTGGATTAACCGCGCGCTTTTCTGTGCGGACATCTGGTGCGTGAGCGGCACGCTCGGTTTTCCCTCTTATCTCTCTCCACACACACACACACACACACACACACACACACACACACACACACACACACACACACACACACACACACACACACACACACACACACACTACAGTCCCTTGCTGCCCCCTGTTTAAGAGAGACGTGTTCTCGCAGGAGGAGAGACAGCGGGTCTCGGCCAGCAGGTGTCGCCAGCGGGTCTTTGCGCCTTCGGGGCATCCGGGGCTACTTGGTAAATTCGTCACTGTCCTTATCACCGCGCCTCTTTACTCTCCCGCCTCCTCAACTTTTATTATGTGCAGAGAAAAAAGTACAAGGGATTATGGAAATGCAAGAGGTATAAGGTCTCATAATAAATGTGTGGTTTGGACACAGCTGAAGCAATTACTTGAAGTTTGATGATATTCTTGCTCCATTTTCTTTTTTTTAAATCATCTCGTTCCCTTGTAATCCGCCTGTTACTGTGGGCTGAATCACACCGAAACGTGCACAGGAAAACCCTCCAAAAACGATTCACGCCTGTTTTAGCCAGAGCGATAAATGATAAAAACACACCGAGATGCGTTGCAAACCTGCACCGAACTCCCGCGCTCCGTTTGCCGTCGCTCACGCAGCCACGTGTGGAAAATGTGCACCCAACCAGGGGAGCGTTGCCTAACCCGGGAGCCCTCCTCAGAGAGCTGGGGACGGTTAAGCTAAACAGCGTCGGCGCCGGACGTCTCAGGGCGATGGATCCCATCTGGAGCAACTCTGTGCTGTTGATCCGTCCGACAGGATCGGCCGCGAACGGATGCGAGAGCCTGGAGCGACCTGCTGACCTCTGGAGGAGGAGGAAGCAACCCGTTCCCGAAGTCTGTGGAACAAACTCAGGAGTTGAAAAGGAGGCTTTGATGCAGTATTTACACTCGTGTACAGAAACATTAAAAGAGTTCAACAGTCCCGCAGCCACGCCGATAATATATGATTTGTCTTCCATGGAGCTGCCTGCTTAAGTAAGACTTTCATGGAGGTAATAAGGTTCTGACGCAGGAAGCGGGGGCCAAAAGGGTGTATTAAATATGAAAATTGCACTGATCTTGGTGTGTGGAAGTCATTTCCTCTGATGGACTATAAGGCTTCTAAAAAAGCCCTCCATATTGTGCTCATGTGCGTAATAGAATTTCTAATCATTTTACCGAGCTTTTTTTTTACTATTATCATAGAAGGCATTTGCATCATTTAGGGTCCTTTCTTTCTGTCTATATCTAAGGTAATGAAGATGAATTGACGACTCGCACGGGCTAAGTGCTCGTTGTTGAAAGAACGTTTTCCTCGTGACGTCCGGCGCGTTCACAAACGGGGAGGGAGACGCGCGTCGCCGCGGCAGAGGTGCCACCGCCACGTGTTCTCCGGTACCACTCCTTCATATGTCACTGTACTCATAGCCGAGTGCCAAGTACGTGCGTTTGGAGGGCGCGCCCTTCCGACCCGGCCTCCTCCTGGCGACTCCGCTCATTTATTTAATAATTAATATATATTTACTGCTTCTTTACATTAAAAAGTGACGCTAAAGGGGGCGTCCAAGACGAGAATGCATTGAATTGGCGCCACCCAAGGCAAAAAAAGCAGGAAATGGGAGTTTTGGCAGCCCTAACACCGGATGATAGCTCATTTTAACGACAAACGCCTCCACCTGACAGACTCCACAATGGCTCCGGCATTGAAAAAAAAAAGAAAAGAAAAAAAGCTGAAGCCTGACGACGAGTGCAGCTCTAACGTGTGAGACTTGGGGGATAATGGAGCTTTCTGACTGCAGCTTTTTTTTTTTTGACATAAACACAAGTGTGACTAATAACTTGAATAATGAATGCTCTCCATTGAGGTATGCCAGTGGTGCTGCTGTTTTGCATACTGGCTCACAAGGCTCACTGGCACGTTCAAATGCAACACCTGTGCTTTCACAGGAAGGGAATGCAATTTTCACAGCCTCGCTCTTCTGTTGATTATTACTAAAAGAACTGTAGACAGCCACGCTTGATTACTGACTAGTAAATTATTAGCATTATTGATCTTTTTTTGCATTGTACTTAATTACAGCATCTGCATAAGACACACATAAAATGACATTATTTCTCGAGGTGTCATTTATATTGCGATATCATGGGTAACACTCGTCATAAGTCACGTCAATTACTGCTGACCAGTAAAAAAAACCCTCTGTGACTTTTAGAATCAGATAACCCCACAGATTAAATGCTCTTAAATTGGGAAAAAAGTCCTCCAGAATATGACTTTGATTAGGCAGCAGCTTAAACCATTATGTCTAAAAATGATATTGAGTCACACGCATGAGCGCTCGCATCGCAGCAGGTAGCTTTTTAAAAAGCGGTTTGCTATTTGAACTTTAATGACTTTCCCCGCTGTAATATGGGATATAGTCTTTCCCATATTATCCATTTAACAGTACAGGGAGAGAGCAGCGCAGAGCCAGAGAGCCATCAGAGACAAATGAGACCTATATTTCAAATGGAAGCGTTTGATGACATCTACTGTATCTAATACTGAACGCAGATGAATTAAAGTTGAATTTATCAGACAAAAGAAAGCCCTGAAAGCTCTGAGAAAGGTGTTAGTATACTGGTTCTCTTGAATAAAGTCAGTTGAAATGTCATTTGTAACCCTTTGGCCTAAAGGCCGAGCAGCAAACTCTATTATCTCTGCTCCGCGGAGGAGACATCCATCAGGCACGTCGTTGTGTCTTTGTTAAAGACAGCAGGCTGGAGAGCGTTCGCGCACGCACACACACACACACACACACACACACACACACACACACACACCGCCAACGTGCTGGCAAAGAATCGCTGATAAGAGAACATCTAACAGGTGCAATCAGCCCCGATCACCAAAGGCGACTGTGTGTGTGTGTGTGTGTGTGTCTGTTCTGAGTTGCAGTGATGCAGAGGGAAAAGCGATCCAAACACCTCACCATGAACCACGGGAAGCCACTCAGTCAATCCTTCTATGAAACAGCGGGTATTGTAGGATATCGTCCCCAGTGACGAATCCACGCAGAATTAGCGCCCGTGTGTGCAGGATCGACAGTTGTCACTTATCCAGCTTTTTAAGCGTCTCTTACCCACGTCATTTTCAGCAGCAGCGGGCAGCTGTTTTCCGACTGTTTTTCAGCCGACCTCCCCAGGACACGGACAGTCAGCGGCTCGAGGGCGAGCGCGGTCCGGCGGCTAAAGAGCCACGTGTCTCAGATACCTAGATGTGATGGAGACCAAACCAGAGTGACATGGAGACAGCGAACGAAAGCCAACGACTGCGAGGCGCCTGTTATATTCTGCCGCCCCTGAACGGACTCGGTTTCGAAGCAAACTTTGTAATTTGGTGTAACGGACACGTCCGGCTGATAGGTTTCAGGAATAAGATGGGAGGGAAATCAAATGGAAATGATCTGGAGCTGATTGACTGACTGCTGGTGAAATCGTGCATGATAATGACAATACAAGTCCGCTCCATCAGAGAGACCCAGACGCACCCGGCCCGCATTATGGCGGGCTTCTCCTCCGTCGGCCGTCTCCTCTCGACGGAGTGCGGGGCGGCGGATGGCGGAAATCAACTGCCCCCTGAAACGGCAAACGCCGACAAATTACAGGGACTGAGCATCTATTACAAAGTGTCAGTCTGCCACACTTATCCAAAATGATGTTTAAGTGTGAGGCCCAATTTGCATGCGCTCGTCCCTCCTGAAGCTAAATGAATCATTCATGACAAACTGGCCAAGATGTAACGGCGCAGAGAGCACGTATGTGGACGCCGCCGTTCGCGCCGCCCCCCCGTACACGGACGTCTCTGCTCCCATTTCCAAACCCTCGCTGCCCTGACGCTCACCACAAATATCTGCTTCTGCCACTCAAATTTAACAAGCGATAGATTGGAGGGTGGGGGACGGGGGAGGGGGGTTGACAGAGAAGTGAATTACAGTAACCGCAGGCAGAGCAGTGTATAATGACACCAGGCTGTGTTCGTCGCGTGTTTATGGAGCCAATGGTTTCACTTCAGGTTGTCAAGTCCTTCTCATCACCAATTAAGGACTGCCAGGAGCAAAAACACAACACTGCTGAGTCGCTTCATAGTATTGGAAGAAATGCTAATGGTGGGTAGGTGGGGGGTCACTCAGCTCATAGTTCTTCAGAGAAGAGAGAGCGAGGTTTCAAAAGCAGCTTGATCTCATCAAATGTGGAAACGGCATCAGGCGCGTGTTTTCACCGCAGGACAGTAATGGAGCCGACGCCGGAGAGGAAGGAGGGGATCAGTTTCTGTTCCGTCTGCTGGGCCTTCGCCGACTGCACCGACCGGGCTGCGTGCGAGTCTCTGTCTCTCCTCACGCTCCTCGCGCTCAGGTCAAAGAAGTTCTTATCGGCCCTGCCGGGCGCCGGCTCCATCTGCGCGCTCGCCGCTGCTTCGGCCCTTTATCTCAACAGCTGTTGGATGGATCGTCTTGACATTTTGTACTGGCGTTCATGGTCCCAGAGGATGGAGCCCGATGACTTATCCCCTGCCTTTTTTCCTCCAGTGCCACTGTGAGGTCGACATCTGTGCTTTCCATTCCCGCCAGCTGTACCATGCGTTCAGCGCTAAATGGTAAACGTTAGCGTGCTAACAGCACACAACGCGGTTAGCCAGGTTGATGAAGTCGCTAGACATCAGTATGCGTATGACAGCATGCTAACATCCTAATGTACAGCTGAAGTGAAACTGGACTGAGTTCTGGGTTCTGGGTTCTGTTACAGAAGTCAGAAAACCTCATTAAAATATAATCTTTCTTTTTCCTCTCTGTCTGAGCCCCCCCTCCTCTCCACTGTTACCTTTCTTTAATGACACAATAAAGTTTTGAAAAATTAAGTTTTTTGTCTTGTTAGCCAGCTGTAATGAGATCTACTGTATATAAGGGTGTATATTTCGAAAAAAAATCCTTTAGCCAAGTAGGGAAAAGCATTACTCTGAGTGAAATGCTGAACTGCCGCAATTTCATTTGAGCTGCTTGGCGTTAGTCGTGAGCAGGAAATGCACGGAAGGTCGTGCAGGAGGCAGAAATCCTGCTCCAAGTAAAAACCCTTCAGCTGGACGACCGGGCCAGCCGAAGAGGAAGAAGAATGAAGGCGGATAATGAAAAACAGCGAACGCGCTGCCTCAACCAACACTTTGCCTCGCTTGTCGTGTCACCCAGCCGCCCGCGCTCACGATGCTCGCTAAGTGTCTCGACTGGGTCGTGAGTAACTGAATATCAAAGTTTCAAAAAAATGAATTTCTTGCCCGCCAGTCTTCCTCCTGCAGGCTTTCAGAACTTCTCTGTGCCTTTGTTGACCCCAAAAGAAAGCTGAGGCAAAACACTAAATCCTTTTTGGCCATTAACAGATATGAGCTGCAGCTCAGCGCCGCCGCAAGTTTCTCAGATTGCATTTGGCACGCTGCAGGGTATTTCAACGGACTTTTGATCTTCACACCTCTTCAAAACGACGGTACAGATGACAGAGGAGGTCTTGGGCAGGAGTGAAGCCGTTTAACAGGAGGGTCGGTGTCTCTGGGGCGAGCGTGGGAACTGACGTGAACAAAGAAAGAGAAAAGTTCACGGACACCACATTCCAGGTCCCCCTAACAAGTGATGCGCACCCCATCGGCTGGCCTGTAGCTGACACACACGTCCGGAACCGGACATGTGGAAACCAACACGCGCACACACACACACACACACACACACACACACACACACACACACAGGCGCACTCATCTGCAGCGCATTTTCTCTCTCGCACGCCGACACGAGCGCACCCTCCCCGCCTCACCTCTCACTTAAAGAGCGAGCGCCAGGTTGCATTTCTTTCTGCTCGGTCATCAGATTCAAATCTACATTTGCTGCAAGGATGCATGTAAAGGTTTCTCCACCAGCAGCACATAATTGGTTTATGGGATTTGAGGTTGTGTTTTTTTTTTTCAGTTAAAGGTTTCACAATCCATTGTTGCAGGAATGGCAGAAATTTCCCCGACCAGGCTGGGATCATTACATGATGAATGGAGGGAAAAATTACCTCTAGCAAAAACAAAAAAAAAAAAGTTGCTAACACACAGAAGCGGAAACTTCAAAAGTAAAAAGTGTTAGGGGGCGTCTGAAGAACAAATTGCAAATGTGCTGCGGTCCACGAGAGTCGCTGCGTCTCATAAAACAATAAACTTTGCTCGTCTCATCGCGGATTATTGCGTGCTATCGACAAAAGCAAGCTGCTGAGGAAACATCCGTACGTCTCCTTTAATATTTCTCGACGCGTTAGCCAGGTTGAGCCTCTCCGTCAGACAAATATTGCAACAGCATCAACCCCAGGGGGGACAGATTCCTGGAGAGCGACGCTCGAAAATAATTTGGAAACAGGCTGGTTCAGCAATCTGAAAAGAAGAAGGAAACTTTCCTCAAGTTGACTTTTTCTCCCTCGCCTCCCGGTCGGGAGAAACGCGAAGCAGAAAGCGGTGAGAGGGAACTGGCAGCTGCGGAGGTACTGCTGGGTCAGCGGGTCAGCCAAGGCCGTCCAGTTCACGCTAAATACATCTCCACACAAACGCGGCGAATTGTGACAGCGTCAGATCATATTGGCCCATACAGCGAGTCGACCGACGTCATGATTTTAAAGCACAGCGTCAGGACCTGACAAACGTCTGCCGGTCATCCACATTTGGACAAATCCACGCCTCGCCATCTAGGATGCCTGCAGTTTAGCCTTTACGTGGCAAGGCAGAAAATAGCATGGCGTGGCGGACTGCACACTGCGCAACCGCGGCAGCCTGGAGTTTCCACCCCGTCGCGGCCCCTGCTGTTGACTTTTTATTAGCAGGGAGCTGCCGCTAACCTTGACCTGATGTAGTCGCCTGCACAGATGCTGCAGAAAACAAGAATTGTGAAAACAGACTCAAATAAAAAGATGTTTTTGACATAGGTTTGGAATGAGGTTTTGCAGAATTGTCCAGTATGAGATTTGGTTGAAATATTATGATGCAAGAACTATAAGCACTAACTACACAGTATTAACTATTAAGTAAGTATTTATTAAAATCAATACTACATCAGAGACTGATCACAAACTGAGTTTGATGTCACTGAAGTTTAACATCACACAGATCCTGTCCTGATATTTTTCAGAGTTAAAAAAGCAAGCAGTCCAGAATCCATGAATATTCAAATATTCTTTGGTTCAAAAGTTTAAATGCTGGACACGTCTCCCATTTGTTCTTCTGAGCGCAGGCGGACTGGACGTCTCATATCGCCACGTCGCACTCAACGGCAGAAAATTCTGCTCGTACGTATACGTTGAGCTCAGATCGAAGGTAAGGGCCAATCTTATGCCTTGCTGCAACCATTTTTTTCTGATCTGAATGAAATTTGAAATTGAATCTTTGCTCATATCATTTCTTAAACTGAAACTGGAGGAGGTCGGTGGTTTCAGTGACCTCACGGCTTCGTCGTTGATAAGACTGAAGTGTATTTGCTTTCTCCCACGATGGTGGTCTGTAGGAGAAGCTGGCAGGGGTTTAGCCTCGTCTCACCGTTATGCCAGCTGTTGCCCCCGTTGCTGTCGGCCATTGTGGTCTCACAAGGCTATTAATTGGCAGGCCTTCACCTTGATTAAAGGACAAGCGTTGCCCCTCGGGTGACGGGCTCATGGTCGCAGCAGATGGTCGCGCGTGTTGGCTCCGCCGCCGACGTGGTGTTGGCTAATCAAGTGGGAGGGTCGGCTCCTGATAAACAGTTAGGGACGCTGCCAGGGATTTTAGCTCCCGTGTAGAGATGTCACATTTGGCACCCCGCCACACCACCGCCACCACAGGTCACGCCAATGCCTGAATATAGAACGCTGCGCACGCAACACGTCGTCGCGCACGGGAGGAATTCATCAAGTGATGCGAGACTGACGCCCTCTATTAGAAATGTGCCTGAGGCCATTTTTTGAAAATTTAAACGCAATTACGATGGGAGCATATTTGAGTGGAAAATTCTCTTCCTATTAATGAGGAACTTCAAATAAATATAATTCAAATCGACATTAACCTCTTTTATTAAAATACATTAACGTTATGATGTGTAGAATTATAGAGCAAATGAAGGAATAAAATACACACCAACTGAAACAACATTTCAGCTTGTTCTGTTTCATCTAACGATTATTATGTGGGAAAATAATTACACCATTTGAATTCTTGTCAATGAAAAGAACAATCACTTCCTATTTTTTTCCATAGAAAAAAGTTCCCCTGCAATTACTCCAGCTGAGATGCCATCCAACAGTTCATTGGGTGGAGTATGGATGGAGAGGAGATGGAGAGGCTGCATCTGTCGGGCCTGGCACCGCGTCGCTGCAGGGACAGCTGATTCAGTCTGAGGAGCTCCATAAAAGCAAATCAGTGCTTGCTGACTGGATGTTCTGTGAAGATGTTAAGTAACTAATATGAGGGCAGCAGAAGCAGCTTATGGGCAAAGTTTCCACAGGTAGTAAAAAAAAAAAAAAGGATGACATACTGTCACCCTTTCTTTCCACTCTTCTGTCGTTCTTTCACTTTATTTTCAGAAGCCCCCTCCTCATGGAGCAGAGACACGACGCTCCGCCGGCACTCTTCCCTCGCAATTCACCGCCTGCGACGGCGACGTGCGCTTGGGCGAATGAATCTTTTGGGGCGAAAGAACTGAACTGAATGACTTCCTGTAAAGGATTCGTTTCATTTCTCAGTTCAGTTGAGCCCTCAGTCGGCTGCGAGCGAACGTGCGGGCATACGCTCGCTCCCCGAGTGACTGATTCAAGTCATTTTGCTGGCGGGAGGAATGGGGTGTGCTCAGGTCGAGGTTTGTGCTTTATTGATCCCGGAGGGAAATTACTTTTGCCACAGCAGCAACACACATACGGTACTACACAACAGGTCATGTAAATAGAGAGGGGCGGGCGGCTGGGAAATACGGAGGCATGCAAGACGTTTGCTTTTTGCCAAAAGCTAGAAAAGAAGAAGTAAACCGTTAGCTTTACTTGTACATTGTCAATAAAATACTCTATTATTGAATTTTTTTAGACCCCCTGTCAGTCACCGGCACTTAGATTTGTCCTATCATTACACAATTTCCAATCCAAACCTGAATCTGTCTGATATTTTCTGACCAAATACCTGCAAAACTAATGAACTCTCCGTGAGCGTTGGATACACCTTAGTGCTAAAGTTAGCATGCTAGCATGGTAAAGTCAGACGTCGAACGGGTTTAACATTGTGCCTGCTAACTGTCCACATATTAACAGTCGTTGCTTGCATGTTAGCATTCTGATTAGCATTTAGCCCGCATGGCCTTAACGTCTTTACATGAAGTCACGCCTAGCTCAGAAGCTCAAAGGTGACAGAGACTTTGTGAAACCTTTACTACTAGCTACCAGCTAAGTGAGTTGATGCTAATGTTCTACAGTTACTATGCCAACATGTAAAACCAACGTATTATCTTCCCCAACTACTTCTGCTTTCATTTATAGTAGAACTATCTCGATGCTGTACTGAGATCTTAAAGTCTGCACGCGTTTTTTTTTTTTCTCATTTCAAAATCAGTTTCCTCGCACACATAAACACTTGTCAAGTGGGCTCGGCCTTTAAAAGTGTGTCCTCCACTTCCCTCTCCTGTTTTTCTGGCCGCTTCGTTTGGCAGCAAGCCACGAAGCCGAGGAACGCCGCAGATGCAGCTTTTACTTTTCTCCGTTTTTTTTGGATACAGTCTTTTTTCGGAGCCCAAAGTGTCTGTTGCAGCGTAAAGTTTTGTCGGAACATTAACAATACGTGAACATCCCATTTAAATCCTCACGAGTGCGCGTGTATGTGTGTGTCTGTGTGTGTGTGTGTGTGTGTGTGTGTGTGTGTGTGTGTGTGTGCGTGCGTGCGTGCGTGCATGCGTATTTGGATGCAGGAGTAGATGGAGTCTTTCCCGGAGCACACGTCGGCTGTCCTTTATTACCTCTGTAAGCGGCCGACGGCCTTCCAGGCTGACAGCAGTTGCAATAGCGGTTCAGCCCGAAATTGCCCGGCGCGGTCCCTGAGCAAACTCATCCGTTTTGCTGCATGTATTATCATATTTCCAAATCCACCTGATACACTTTTGGAACTAATTGACCACTTTCTATGAAAATGAAGCATGGAGGGCAAACAGGGACCCCCCCCCCCGTCTCATTTCTGTGAACGCTGTCGACGCGGCCTCGAAAACACGTACGCACATGCCTCGTCCGCACCGGCGCGCACGCGCCGCACGCGCATGCTAAATAATGCTAAAGCCTGGCAGAGTTTAAAACTCAAATCTTGGAAATTCTCCGGTGAGCGGATGACCCTCATATGTATGTAAATGAATCACTGTCTCAGCAAAACACGCGCTCGGCAGCAGGGGAGGACCAGAGGCCCTGAATGAACCTGGCCGTCCCGGGAGATTCCCCTTTCGAGACACGTTTCCGCTTTCCGAACCACTCTGACTTTTTTTTTTTTTTTTGACAGGCGGTTGCGTTCCTCCAGTCAGCATTTGCAACAACGGGGGCAACGCGTGGCAGATAATCGTGCGCTCGCCGGCGTGTGGAGCTTTGTCTCCCGGCGTGACTGACACCTGACACGGCGAGCGACCATTTCTGCATAACGCTGGCTAAGCACCTGCTCGTCCCGGCGTTCGGAGTGGAGTTTTGGGGAGGGGGGGGGCGGGACTTGTTGTCGGCAGAAACAAAGCCCCCTTCACGCTCTCAAATGGCATCGACCCGGCCTCTGCATATTTCTCACACCTGGAATCGACTCAAACACCACTTTCCATTAAGTGACTCACAGTTCCACCTTCCTTCCCAGGGACTGAGGATGCAAATGAAATTAAAGGTCTGGTGCACTTGCTCTAAACCGAACACACTCACTTGACTCGCACTTCGTGACGGACTCAGACACACACTCGGACTCGCACATTAAAACAGATCTCTGAGATGCGCAGTGACCTGTGCTGCGAAGAATCAAACTCGGGAATCCTTCCACCGCGGTTCCCCTCAGCCCTGCCGAGCATTTTTCTGAACATTTTTCTTTTCTTTCAGCTCTTGGTTCTGGCTTTTTTTTTTTTTTTTAAACCAATGTGAGGCGCTTCACAAGCGGAGCATCTGGTCATTTAGCGGCTCCATGCACTAATATATGCAGTTAGGAGTTGTTTCAGCTAACGCTGTTTGCGTTTCGCGAGCAGAACTATACTTTAGGTTTCCAGCTCATTTAGACGGTAACAGATGCTTTCTGACTGCGACAGCCTTCGGTCGCCTCATTCAGGCGATGCCACGCTGCGCATTTGTGTTTACTTAGTCTGACAACGTCGTGATCAGAAAATAATGATTTTATCTATTGCTCAGCAGCTTGGTAATGACTGCTGGCCTGTGCGGGATTTGATCGAATTTCGCGCTCCTTCGGCTGCGTGACAACGGAAACAGACTAATATGCAAATGAGAACGACTGGAATGTCACATGTCACATGCATTACAGGTGATCAGCGAGAGGAGCGGGAGGCTGCTAACGCCAAATACTGTTTTGTTTTGGGGTTTTTTGCTGTGTATATACGAAGAAAAATGAAGTACACCCTTAAGAAAAAAATCAACCACCTTATGAATATAAGAGGCGCAAGCTGCTCTGGTAAAAAAAACAAAAACAAAAAACAGACCCAACAGGGAAAGAAGCGCCACACATCAGAAGCGGACCTGTCGGAGACCGGAGTTTGCGATGGACACGGGGCGCGGGGCAATGAGGATGCAAGGGAATCACACAAACACGCAGCTTTTCAACTAACCTGCAAACAAATAATAAAAAGCACCAATGCAAACCCTTTTTTACTGACACTGCTGACTTCTGGGTTCGCCTCCAAATAATCCCGCTCGCTGTTTCGCCCGGCCGTGCCACCGTGCTCCCACATCCCGCATTCTTTGCGGGCCGGAGCTGGAGTCTTAATAAACAAAGCAATCCTTTAACATTTTAAATGGAATATTTGATCACCCAGTGTTCCCTTTGAGGAATGGGATAAAGTTTTGGGGCTTTTTGCTTTTAAATGCATGAGCATTGTTACCACAAATTTCTTTTTAATTAGTGACAAACGCAGCAGGGAAATAGGCTTAAAAAAAAGGAGAGGGCAAGAATTAAAAGGAGCAGGAAATTAATTCTGCTTGATTAAGTGATTGTTTATGAGCAACCACAGCCATGGAGTCGAAAGCTTTTTCCCCCAACAATCCCTTTTAAACGGCGCCCGTCTTTGCGCGTTGCTTCACATCCTGCTGCACAGCTGCTGCTTGTCACACCCGTTGAAAAGCCTCAGATTAAGCAAGCGTTCGACTGAGATGTGGATACCCGCGGCCGCAGATGGATGTCTCTGGATCCCGTCTGTCCTCAGACAAAAAGGCTTGATTCGAGTGTCGCTTCCTTTACGACGCTCGTGTTTTGGGGGGTTTTTTGCGGATGATTGCTCAATGCGCTCGTCCTCCCGACAAAGGGGAAATCAGTGTCAACAGTTCTCCGTTGGTGATAATGAAAAACAAGCTTGCACAAGACTGTTCCCTGGCCACTTGAGATCCCTCCCTGCCCGCCGCGGCATCTGTCCATATATCCTGTACTTCATACCTTTCACCGTGTGTAAGCTGTATAATATAACATTATATTATGATACTATAAGCTATTGACACTATACACTTGCTATGTTCTCTCTCCTCTCTCAACCCAGGCCCTGAATAATTCATGACCACTAGCATTAACTACTATCAAGTGTCATTTGCTTGATTGTGAGCTCTCCTTCCAATCAGACATACATTTACACGCTTTAACAGTACGAGGCTGGAGCACAGAGCCGCTCGCTCTGAACGCTCAGCACAGGGACGGACGAAAGAGAAGGACAGATGTCTACAGTGGCGATTTCCCTACATGTAAAATCTCTTTCAAACAGCTAAAGGTATATGAGCAAAGTGTCGTTCTGGCATTTACTACCTCTCTATGACTCAGTCAAAGCTCAGCCATTTTTACGTGATGCGCTGCGGACACAGAATAAACTGCCCACAACTCAGCATGATAACCACACGTGTTCCAGCTGTACGCTAGCTTCCCCTCCGGGCTTGTTCCACTTGGATGGGGAGCAGCGGCTCATGTTTACTGTCTGAATGTGCATTATTACTGTGTGGCTAGGACATTCACACAAGAGCTTCACTACATTGTG
The DNA here is from genome assembly GCA_016785225.1 of Psettodes erumei. NCBI lineage: Eukaryota > Metazoa > Chordata > Actinopteri > Pleuronectiformes > Psettodidae > Psettodes > Psettodes erumei. The sequence goes on along the minus strand of JAFBJZ010000821.1, from coordinate 979,340 downwards.
GATGGTTAGTAGTGGGGAAACAAGGTCGGTACTGGAGGTTTGCGAAAGGAACGTGGCGGGCGGGAGCGCTTCAGAGTGCCAGACTAATATTTACACGCCCCTCATCTTTGGAAATGCAGCAGAAATAAATAGCCCCAGGCCGCCGCCGCGTCAGCGGGTGAGAGCCGGGGTCACGTGGTGGCTGTAGGAGCGAGGTGGAGGTAAAGCTGTCCTGTCAGTAATAAAGATCCCCTCGGGGCTCCCAGGTGACACTGATGGATGCTATTTATGAAGTGGAGCCAATACCTTGACCCTCGTCCGTAAACAACACCACAGGGAAGGGAAAACAAAATCAGCGGAGATGTACAACCACTGTATGGCGTGTGTGTGTAACATGTGTCACACGTGTTGTAGTAGTAACAAATGAGCTGGTAAGTTTGTAGCAGCCTGTTCTCATGAGATGGTGCAGACCAAGACAAAGAGCCTCCTGAATACAGTGCTATAAAATAGGACTTCCAATTACCAGGCAGACGGAAATACAACTCCAAAAGGTTGTGGTGGAGTTTTTCAGGCCCCCCCCCCCACCCCAGCGGCGAAAGCAATCAAAGCAATTACTAACTGCACTTTCAAATCCAATGCTGAACAGTGACATTTAAGGTGAGTTATCTTTTTGATCACTTCAGGGAAAACAATCCTGAAGCTTCCTAAACGCTTCAAAATCCCCCCTGCTCGGTTGCGGTAAGCTGGACTGAAAAGCAGGCGCACACACACTGTCTGCATCACCTCCACTTTTTTTTTTTTTTTTTAAAGGCTGGCCAAACTGATGACTTTTAACTCACTGGGGAGGATTCACCGACACTGCAGAGAGAGACAGCGGCTACGCGGCACACACGGAGACTGCCAAGAAATGAAAAAGCCAGGCTCACGCGGACCCCGACGCGCCACGTGTTTCCCCGATTTCATTACTTTAAACCATCTGAAAAGTCTTATTTTTAATTAGTTCCATTGCCAGGCGGTGAGTTAATAATGCCACGCGGTTACATATGTGGAAGTCACAGTGGGTCACTCCAATTAGCTGAATATCAAGTGCAGAAAAAAAAGCCCCCGCGGTGCCAAGGTGTTTGCATAACCTCGGCACGCTGACATTTAAGGGTGAAACGTGCGCGGCTGTGTGTCTGGAGCGAGTACATGGGGCCACTTCATTTGCTTTAGAATCACCAGAATATATGACATCACTAGGACGGTCTCAACTTCAGCTCTCCATTTCTTTTTTCCATCTCTGAGAAGCACACTGTCGAGGGCGACGGCGTAAAAGAACACACGCGGTACGGCTTCATCTTGTGAACAAAAAGAGCTGTTTTAATATTCCACATATCTGACAAGGCATCACAGCGACCCATTAAAGTATAAATACTGCTGTTTGTCATTGCTACCTATGTATTCCTTTCAAAGTAAACCAATTATTTTTTTTCCCTCACAAAAGCAGCCGTGAAAACACACACACACACACACACTCACACACACAGAGGAAAGCAAGATCATCCTAATCCACATTCAGTGGAACAATAAGACAAATGAACACAGTGCACGTCATTGCTTCCTGTCCAATAAACGGGCTGCAAGCGTTTCCGCTCGGCTCGTTAATCCAGCGTAATTGTGTGTTATTGCTGTGTTTCTGAAAAGGCCCCACGGTGCGTTCCTCAGAGTCCTGGTTCAGAAGAGAGACTGCTGGCGTTCGGCGTGTAATGTAAGTGGGCCCGTGGGACGCCGGTGTCGCTCGGGCCCTGAACGCCTCGGTGACTCTCTCACCGTGCGGTAACGTCAGCCATCGTCCAACTGGTGTCAGTTTTGGGCTCGCCCGGGCCCTCTCCAAACACGCCTGCCGAGAGGCGAACGGGCGTTTGGCAAAGCTGCATGGCACTCCGCTGACCAGCGCTCGATCGAGCGGGGCGTTGCTAGGTTACAGCGCTAAGATGCGGGGAGTTAAGTGGGTGTCCAGCGGTCGCCTCCTGTAAAGGCTCTGTCATGTCGAAAACTGTACTACTGTAGGAATATGCTAATAAGACGTGGGAAAAAGAGCTTCCGGACATTCACATGGTCGTCGCAGCTACTGTAGGCTACTGTATTGCACCCATACCACAAATGCTCGATCAAATGAAGTGACCGAACGTAGAGCATTAAGGGGAAGTTGTTATGTTGCATTACTTATCTAACAGCTTTAAATAATATGGGAGAAAGACAGTCGACACTCATCCACACGTAAGGTGGAAAACTGAAAGGAGGAAAGTTTAGTTTCTAATATTGGTGATGAATGACTTACTAATTTAGGGAACGTTGACCTCTGCTCCTCATCGGTGAGTCCGTCTCCCTCCCTGCTGATCAGCACTTCTCCTTACATCAGTTACAATTACATAAAACACATTAATATTAAGTACTTAGACAAGAGGCAACAAAACAATAACAACAGTCGCCCGCCTGGCAGGTGTTTACGGAACAATTGACAGTTCTAAATCAGTGCATGAGTGTCTGATGTGCTGCAGGTGTAACCATAGCAACCATACCTCAGCTTCAGGGCTTCATCACCGCTCTCACCCGTGAAACAAGTCTAAATGTTGACTCGGCGTTCGTCAATATTTTCACGCGAGCAATATATCAAATTATTAAGTGCAGCGTGAAAGGGGCCGGACTAATCGCACATCCTCCGGCTCCAGGAGCTGTAAGAGCGTCGTTGTGTCTTTCATCCATCCGTACAACACCGCTTATCCACACAGGGTCGTGGGGGCGGTGGAGCGGAGGGCGGGGAGGGCGGGGAGGGCGGGGTAGGGCGGGGTCCACCCTGGACAGGCCGCCAGTCTGTCACAGGGCTGACATTCCCGCTCTCAGTCGCACCTACGCACAACTTAGAGTCACCAGTCAACCTGACAGGCGTGTTATTGGTGGCACAGATAGCTGCACATACTGACACACTACAGCTAAAGCAATACTCTATCGCTGTAACAACATGTGGTTGAACCTCTAGATTCTTTTTCCAGGCACCGTGTGAGAACCACAACTGCAAATGTGCCGTTTTTTTCACAAAAGTATCCTACTCGGGTCCGGCTCCCCAAATAGCGCTTTCATGCTAGGTTCCAGCCGTCCGTCTCCACGCTCCTCCAGGCCCCACGCCGTCCATCCGTCCCGCTTCACCCGCGTTAATGAGCTCCTCCTGCTGCACGCCCTGATTTACGCACCATGTTGCGTGGAGCTGAGGCAGCACAATTCCTGGCCGACTCCACCTCTTCTGCTCAATAAAACAAGAATAACACTACAAATATTCATCCCCACAGTATTTTATCCATTATGGAAAAAAAAAGAGAGAGAGAGAGAGAGAGAGGAGATGGGCGTGGGACAGTGAAAGAGAGATAAATGGGAGGGTTCATTATCCATTATGAATGACTACCTCGGTGCGCCCCGCTATTCAAAATGATTTTTATAGCATCACAGAGTGCTGACACAGTAAAAGTGTATTGTGTACTTGGAATCCTCAGGGCCAGTCTTTTGAAGTGGTTATCCTTTGTGTACGCGCCGTTAGCCCACTGAACAGGCGTTTCCATTAGGCGCCGCGGGAGCCAGCGGCCCCCTCCACAAGCAGAAGAGGCGTTCGAGATCACCTCCTTTCTGCCTAAGCGCAGGTTTGAGTGAGGGACCCGATGAATCACGTTAATATCGCAAACCTGCTCCTTGCGCGCGGCCACGAAGAAAACCGCCCACGTCTCGCCGCGCGCGCGAGAGCTCGTCTGCCGAAGCTCGCCGCACGTGGAGTCGCCGCAGGGAGCGGAACAACGATCCTTCAAGATAACGAACCGCACGTGACAGTCGCCAGCGGCCTCACTGGGAATGCTGTCACAGTGTGTGTGCACGTGTTAAACTTCTATCTTGGTCTGAGGGTTGAGGGTGGAGTCAGGTTCAGGTTAGGTTTAAGGTAAAGGGTGGGGTCAGGCATTTAGCTGTGATGGTTAGCATTAGGGTCAGGAGCTAGGGAATCTACGATATCAATGAATCAGGAAGTTAAAAAGAAAAAAAAAGAGATCCGAGGACAGGAAATTCAGAAAAACATAATGTTCTTGAAAGGTATCATGAAGCCAGAAGTAAATCTGCAGGCAAACAACAGTATTGCTGAATCGTACAGTGATTTCTTACGCATAAAAAAGCCAAGCGGTCTGTTTATCACCTGCAGCAGCGACATTATTTCAAGAAAAGCTCCTGCGTGGCGATTACGAGAGCTTTCCAAAAGACTGCTGAGAGTCCACGTTTAGCATCGGCGCAGGAGAAGAAGTTTCATGGTGAATCACGTATGAGCCTGTCCGCGCCTGTCCGCGTCACGTTAACACAACTCTGCGTCCTTTGCGAACCCTTCAGATTTTTCAGCGTTTGCTTATCGCGTCGCGTCAGTCGGGATTCGGACCACTGTAAGAGCTGACGTTCTGTACGCCCACAGGCACCGAGGACGGGAGACAAATTGGAAACTTCAGTCACGCGTCTTCCGTGTGCCAGCAGGTCGTCATTCTCACCTTCCCCAGCTACAAGCTTGACAAGAAGGCGAGCCGCCACATGCTGCTTTGGACAACAAACCCGCACGCAGCATCACCGCAGCTGGATTGACGTTGTCTGAAAAAAGACCAAAAGGCACAAGCTCGAGCACGCGCTCAAGTCGGAGACTTTCCTCCCCGGAAAAAACGCAACATGCAGTTTGTTAACGTTCCAAAATGGTCATCTACAGTATTTACAATCCATTTGAGATTTGAAATGTAGTGTATGTGGAAAACATGAATTATATATATAAATGTACACACAAACTCCACCTAAGTCTACCAAAAAACATTGGAATTCTTTTATTATTACACATGAATACCCTTCTCTGCAGTCACTGAGCACATTTTTATGGTCATTTCTGTCTTGGGTGCGATCGGGCTTTTGCGCAACTTGCATACAAGCGATCGTTACCCAGCCTCGCCGGCAGCACACTCCCAGTTCAAACCCCAGACGCCCAGTGTCGACAAAGCTAATGTCCTCGGCTGCTGACGAATCGCGGCGGGTGCAGAAATGACAGACGCGCGCGAATTTGCTGATTCTACCGATTCTAGCGATTACGCGTTCCGTTCCTAAACCGCGACAATAAAACAGGAGACGCGCGCTGCGCACCTTGCTGTTGTTCCACAAGCAATTTGTGGAGTTGAGGATAACTCAGCTGCTCAAGATTGAAAAGAAAGTGTTCAAGTCCCTAAGTTAAGTTAGAATACTGCAGGAAACGCCGCTGCTACAGGACAAACCACTCGCGTCAACGTGCCCCACCGCTGTTATTATTTTGTCAGGTTGAGGCAGCTTCCATGGAAACAAGAAAACCGTCTTGGCGTCTGCCCACGTGTGCCCAGAACAGGTGGCCGGGGCTGCGTCACAATATGGCGGCACGTGAACGTAATTGGCTAAAAAGGTGTTGGCGAGTATGAAAACACGAGGGGAGGCCAGCTTTAGCCGAGCTCGGGCTCTCTGTTCTGATGGAGAACTGCTGGTCGTAATGGATTTTTTTTTCGCTTGCAAGCATTTGGTTTAAATTACCTCGTTTTGCTACCTTTGTTTGTTTTGGGTTTTTTTCAATTATTTCCCCTCTTTTTTTTAATAGCCAGGAGCTATTGGCATTTGTTCACAAAGCACTCCAATCCAAATTAGTTAAACTATATCCAGGAAAAAACCCCTTGCAGCACATTTCCCGGTTTCCCGTTTCACAGCTTGGTTTTCAACCCTTTTCCGATCTTGTTCATTTTGGTTGTGGATTAGCACAGCGCCAGACTCTCCCCGTGAGGGTTACTCATTCGCTCTCATCCTACAGGCCCGAACGCCGTCTACATCGGCGATCTTACGCGGAGCGGCGTCGCGAAAACCCCAGCTGCCTCCGGCCCTTGCGCATCTGTTTTAGTCCGCACGTCGGCGTCTGATTTAGCACGGGCGGCTGGCCATCGAGGTGATACAACGGTGACAGACCCCCCCCCCCCAAAAAAAGAAAAATCAAAACAAGAAGACCAGTTTACAGAAACACAACGCAGATGTCAATGCAATATGTTTGTCACAGTGAACAATGGAGCGACATCAATACGCTGCGTGTAAAAACAGCTTTTTTTTCAGTTGAGACTTAGTTACGCAGCAGCTCATCAATCATTACAATATTACATTTCTCACCGGCAGGGGAAAAAAAAAAAGCCGGTTCAGTCTGCAAAGTATTTGGCACGAGTGCTACAAAATGAACGCGCTGAGAGAATTTGGCGCGTACTTTGCTTCATGTCGTCCACTAACCCCAGACGGCAGGAAACCAACGGGCCAATTAAACTCCTTTTATTGCGTTTTCATCACGAGCTAAAGACCGCCGCGCATGCATGGAGTCGGACGCGGGGCGGCGGACGGGAAACATGCGGGTGCTAATCCGTCGGTCGGCCCTCTCCTCCTGATTTCCCCGCAGAGAGCGCGTGCCGGTCGATTTGAATCCCTCGGCAGCAGCCCGTCTCTGAACCCCCGCTCCGCGCGGCTTTGAATCCATCGCCTTCCCCTGCTCCGTTCATCCCTCTTCCCGTGACTTTCCAGCGCGCGCAATTGCAAATGAATCTTCCACCACGGTGCCGTCCTGGGTGGAGACCGGCTCTCATCCTTCTCCCCGATGTCGCGTAAAGGTCTCAGTTGACATAAAAAAGCCTCATCAGCTCCGGAAGCTACAGACCAAAGAACATCCCTCCGCAGTAAATATGACAGATGTTAGCTTTCTAGTAGTTACAAGCTCATTAAGTAACTTTTATTTTGGGAGACAGAGAAATGAAAAAGGCATCTTCAGGTAAAAAAGGTCGATCAAAACAAATAGGAAGAGGGAAGCTTTTTGGGCTGGTTAAAGGCTTTGATCTGCAACGGAAGCGGCTCACAACTCAGGAAGTCTCATTAAACAGATCTCAGCGTTTTATCTGACAGGAGCAGGGGAAACGTCGGGCTGCGGTGCAGCACTTAGAGCAGAGCCGCGGTGGAAACACTGCTGCCTAAAAGTTAAGCGGGCGTATTCATTTCTTTGGTATAATCCTTAAACTGCTCTGATCAATATACTCACAAAGGGCTGTATGAATATGTGCGCTACAGAGCAGGCATTTTTCACACCCATGTTTTGGTCTGGATTTTAATTTACTGGTTAGTCCAGCTTTACACCATAACAGGATTTATAGCGTGCGAATCCACCAAATCCAGTCGTGAATCTTCATCAGGTCGAGGGCGCCGGTCTCTGCGGGCAACTGGTCGCCGTCAGCCGACACCTCATGACAGATCCGCCCAAGAGCCGGTGCGGACGACAGAATATCATCTTACTTTTTTGTAAAGCTTTTGTGTTGTGTGACTCTCGACAGGCCTTTTCCCATTTCAGCTGACATTTAAGAATGTTTCCAAACACGCGCAGCCGTTAACAGGGGCATTCCAGCTAATGAAAAATTTGGCGCTAATATCGATTTTCTTTCGCGTCTAAAGCGATAACTTTTGAATGTCAGCGTAATTAAAAGGAATTACAAAATCGCCTCACATGCAGTGGGAGGTCAACAGAACGGAGCACGCGAGGCGGGTACCAGACCAGCTGACCTCTGACCAGCTGTCCAGAGACGCACCTGGTCCACGGACGGCTGGTCTCTGCCCTGAAGGACACACCAGCAGATGCTGGACTTGTTGTTCCCTCTGTTCAGCGTCAACAGAAGTAGCGTAACGATTAATTGCGTCGTGTCCCCTACCTGAAAACACCAACAATACCCATAAGTACTGGAGGCTATAATTAAATTTGCAGCATAATGTACAACACAGGCTAAAGTTCACGCAGACAAACGCATAACAAAGCTACTAACCTGCACGTGGGACTGTGGATTCAGAATTGCGCCCATACACTTAAACAGACTCCTTTGCAGTAAAAGCACCTGCCTTATTAATTGCCCCAGCGCCGATCCAAGTTCAGGAAGTGACCTCCCCACAGCTGAGGGGAGCAGAGGGGAAACCAGCGGACGGCGGCCACATCGGCGTACGCCTCTCGCAGAAACACAACTCCGAATGAATGCTAATGCTGTTCCGTGTCCAAGCCTTACATTTATCAGGCGGCCTCCAGATGAATGCTAATGTTGCTCTGTTTCCAGGCAGCTACGACAGTTTCGTAATAATACATAAGTGCTGCGAGAGCAAAAGAAAAAAGTAAAAAAAAGTAGTATGTTTACTAACGGCAAGAGCCTTAACATTACTGTCACAGAGGGCTGTTCAAGATGACGTGTGCTTTGACCACTGGGGGCCAAAGCAAATGCAACAGCACAAGAGTCTGTGTGTGTTTGTTAGCAGGATTGCACACAAAGTGATGGAGGCATTTTCACTACAGTTTTACCTGGGGTGGCTCGTCTGCCTCTCTACATTATACCTATCAAGCCAAGAAGGTTAAAGGAGTAAATACATAAATAACTTGATCCGGATGCGGAATTAAATTAACATGTCATCTTGCTCGCCCGAAAGCCCGGGTTAGACAAAGTCGTCAGATGAGGGAGCAAAGTAAACTTCTTTAAAATATCAGGGACCCAGTATCAATTCACCGGGCGCTTTATTTTAATCATGGTCCTCACTTTGTTGCAAATTGCTGTGGGAAAAGCAATTTTGAGTCAAGAAGGCATAAGCTCTTTGCAGCAGATCAATAGAAATTATCGAGCAGGGCACGGCCTTCTAATAGTTCTTTTTTAATGACCTAATTAATGGGCTACAGTACGGCGAGGAGTTTACAGGAGACAGTGTTACAGGGATGATTTCTCGCTCAGCATCCATCTCTGACATTAGGTTTCCATTCCATCCAGGTCATTACCAAGCTATTTACTGTTGGATGTATATTTTGTACACGTATGCACGCATGTGGACAAACGGCGACACGCACGGACTGTGCGCACTAACACGCTCGCACACTTTAGGGTCGATTTATAATCTCCAAGATGACTTTCCCATAGTCCAGTGCTCCGGTTATTGCCCTTCCATGTAATTTGATTTCAGGGAAATTAAAAACTGATTGCACTGGGGTTCTGATCCAGCCTACCAGTGCTGCAGCGCGCGCACACACACACACACACACACGAACATGGTGCTAATAGTGAAATGTAATCAGTTCAGGAGATGATACGAAGGTTTATTTCTGTTCCCATCTCATCATTTGATGATGCCATGTTGTAGATTAAAAGCTGTCTAGTCAAAGAAGCACTTATGGAAATCACTTTGTGACTTGGAGGTGCCATGTTTGATCATTTCACTGGTGTCATACTTTTATATATTGATTACCTGTAAAGTAATTTGCCCGTCCTGCGCTGATTTCCTAAATGAATCATGTCTTGGGCTGCACAGCGCAGCAACACTGACGTTTCTGGATGGGGAAATAACACGTGGAGGACAACTCCTTCTTAACACTAGTTTATCAAAGTTCAATTTCCTGTGAATCTCAGCTTTCTGCTGCCGTAACTGATGTGCAGAAGATGAACCGAACCGGTGGCAGACGTGATTAATTACCACGACAGCCAAAGCTAATGGATGTTTGAACAAATGTCATTTTTCCCCTCTTGTCGTCCTTTGAAGCAAATGTGCCGCTGGTTTAAAAAGCTTTATGGGCTGCGTGCGGATGCAGATAGCAGACACAGATGCAGATGTGGCGTCTGCGCGTTGTGGAGCACATTTCGGGGAGCAGCGCTTAACAAACTGAGTTTCAACCTAGACTGTGGATTGACTAGTTCCTGGTTGCAGAACAGTTGATAACAATCTGTTCTTTAATCTTTAATAAAAGCAAGGATGGATTAAGTCAGGGGTTTAAACTGGGTCATCTCTTCAGTGGGCAACACGTATATTTGCGGGCTAAACGCTGTTTGCTAATGAAGCTAATTCAGACCGACAGACAGGGGGCTGGAGGAAACGGGGCGGGGCAGGCGTCTGCCACGCGGGCCTCGTGGGAACACAGCCTCACCCGGAACCCTTTTCCTGGCAAAATTAATAAATAGCTTCAGCGAATCAGTGTAAAAAGTCCAAATGTCGATGTTTGCAACGGCCCAAGGGCAAGTCCACCTGAACAATCAGACAGTGGCCAGACGGTTCAGGCAAAGCAGCAGCCGTGCATTAAATCTTTCTCACAGCGGGGCCCTGCTTAAAAGCGACACAGGCAAAGCGACATACATATATATATATATATATATATATGTATGCTGTGGGTCAGAGGCCGGAGCTTTTCCTCTTCAAGCTTGAGATCCACAGAGATCTGGACCGCGGGCCGCATGTCGACTCGCTCTCAACCAAGAATTCCAATCAAAGCAGTCAGAATAGCTGTACAGAGGAAAGGGAGCCAAATGAAAAAAAAAATGATATTCATACTTCTCTGAGTCTAATCATTAATCTTGTTGATCTTAAATATTCTGGAGGGAGATCTTTTTCAGACTTGCTGATATTTTGCGCTCCACTCTTTGCGAGAGCATTACTCCTCTCTCTCTGAAACATAATACAATAAAACATGGTCCGCTGCTTCTTCATCTCCACAGTATTCACACTTTCCATTATTATGCTTTCCAATCTGTTTGGTCCACTTTGGCCAGCCATTACTCTTTCCTGTTACACTCCCAACTAACGCTTGATTTTCGTGAAAGATAACTTCATTTCCTGTCTTTGTTCCATTCATTCAGCTCTTTTTTTGATTAGTCCCTTAATCACCACTTGAGCTTCTAACGTACAGCAGCTTCTTACTCGTATTTACATTAATGCGACTACTCCCACGCTTCAAAGCACCTGCTTTATCCGCCTTCTCATTCCCATCAGTTCCAATACGAGCAGGGACCCGCGCCGGAGAGTTTCTACAATCTGGAGGGGTGCTCACGAGTATAGAAATAGAACATTTATGGGGTAAAAATTTACCTCACAACCATCCTCTAGGCAAATTCTAGAGAGGTTCAGTACAATGGCATTAAACGGGAAGCTGACAACAGGCCGCATTTGGTGAGTTGTGAACAATAATTGTATTCCAAACAGTAAATCCTCACCTGGAGTTGCCCAAATTTAGACTCACTGATGCAACAAATGAATCTGATTGCAATTACCTCTCTGCGTGGCCTGGCGTCCCCGACCCGTTGTGAGGCGACAACCGTGGCTGCTATTTCACACGCAAAAACAGATGTTTCAGTGGGTAACTTTAAACGCAGGGAGAACTAATGCTCTTACTTTTCCACCTGTCTTGGGGTCTTTAGCACCATCTGAATAAATCTAAATGTGACCTTGATTGTTTGCTGTATGTCTGATGTATGATTTAAAATGTTCATCTCTTACCAAGTCAAATAAGGCTAAGCTCTATCTCCAGCTGCAGCGGGTATAGTTGACCAGCATGGCTCAGTCACACTGAGGGTGGATGGTTATTTTATCCTTGTAAATAAACCTGACGTGTCATCATATCTCTGCAGTAGAGGCGCAGCTGTTGCTGTAAAAAGCTCCTCCACATGTCGACGATACTTGCGCTTTTACTGCCTCCAGTTTCCCCAACAAGGTTTTAAAGATCCATCCATATGCCACGCGCCCATAATCCAGAACTGACTGGTTTCATGTCATTTCAGCTCCTTGCTATATGAACAGAGTTTGACCTCAGCCTTCATCGCCGGAAAAACTGTTTCCATCCTGATTCATGGCCGACGTCCCTCCCTCTTTTCCACGCTGCCCCGTCATCTGTGTACGAAGATCTCCCGATATTTCGCCTACGTCGTCAAACGCATCATCAGTCATCACTGAAAACAACAAAGGTTTTAATTGGTAGCTGAAGGTACTGACTTTTTCCACATCAAACCTTACTGCTGCCACCACCTCCCTATTCACTTCTGCCTCCTTCAAACCCGACTCTGTTCGTCGTGATGAAGTTAAAGTGTCGTTCCCCTCATTCTCACATTGTTAATCTGAGGAGTTTGTTCCCATAGCGCCACAAAATGTTCTCGATTCATAATAGCTTTTTTAATAGTCCTTCAACTGCTTGCAGTGGTTTATACTGTTGTGGGCCTTGTTGTGAGGGGTTTTAATACTTTTTAATTACATTTCTTTATTCCCTTTACTACAGTACATTCACCATTCCACAACAACTTCCTCCTTTTCATACCAGCTGTGGTTGAGACCCCTGGGCCTGGTCTGACTTGCGTTCACTTCCACAACTTGACGCAGGTGAAGGGTTCGAAAAATAAAAAAGGACACCATCCCAAAGATAATGATGTGAAACCGGGCCTCATTTGATTCTAAAAATGATTTAACGGTCATCACCTCAATCTATTAGTCACATCCGTTACCATGTTTAATTAAACCTCCCATAAATGATTCTGCATTCATGTGATTACCCACAATAAATTATCAAGGCATTCTGCTTCATCCGGTAAATATTTCCCACGCAGCTTTTCTTATACTTGTCTGGCAGGCAGCACTTATCTTAACGCCTCTGACCTTCCTGTTTAATCTTTCTATCTGTGTTTTTAAAAGTTGTTTTTCCTTTTTCTTCTCTTCTGAGGCCACCCTGGTTTCACTGCCTACTTTAGATGAAGTGGGGTTAATGACAAACATCTGCTAATGACAGTGATGCTGAAATTGACTCATTTCCTGGAGTCCATCAAAATCATATCAGTCCTGTGCCCTCTCCAAAGAGAACGGGCATTAAAACTCCCAAATCCATCGACCCTTCCTCTATCAAGCTCCTTTATTGCATCCTCTGCTTCCAGTTCCTCATCCCTTCTCATGCGCACGTACCCACAAAATCTAAATCAGGTTTAAGCCATGTCTGCCCATACTATATCAGGTTTACATTCTGAACCCCCGACAAAGCCTTTAAACCCTCGGCCGTTGGACGGCACACTCCTTGCATCCCACCGAAGAATTAACACGAGTACGTCTAATCCTGTGAGCATGACATCATCTTTGTTGAGCAATTCCTCCCTTGTCTGTTTCCTCCTTAACCCCGTGAGCTGATGCCATCGGACTCGTTTTCCTTATCATTTCCTTCCTTGATCCTCAAAATCAGTTTGAACCTCTCATTGACAAGAGCCCTCCTCCGCGCCACTCCGCCGTCCCTCCCCCCATCCCAATCTCATTTCTTTTTCTGTGCTTCAGTCCAGCCATTTACATCATTATCCTCACGCCCACTCTCACCCTCACTGTTCCCTGCAGTCTTTAATCCAGTCACGCATCGGTTTATCCGCTTCTCCTTCTCTTCACGCTGGCCGACTCCCGACGTCTTCTCTCAAGAGGCACTAATTCCCACACCTGTCCTTAAAAACGCAGAGAGACCTCTCTAAACCAAACTAGAGGGGGGCTTCTCCAAACCTCAATGCCAGCACAAACAAATATTTTGAGGTGTAATTGTCACAGGTGTCGGATGCTGCAGCCTGTGGCTGAAGAGCAAAGACGATGTCTGGGTCCAGATGATGAAATTTGCATCGCGTCAACAAGACTGACGCTGTCGTTCGTTACTCTCCTGTCCCAGACGGTTTGAGAGAGAGCCAGCCACTGTATGAGACGACAGCCAAAAGCTGGCAAGAAATTAATGTCCTGCTGAAGGGGCCCTTCAATGAGGCAGATGAGTCATTGACATGAAAATCTGCTCCCCGCTGCCCAGTTAACAGGAAGAGTGGCAAAAAAAAAGCACATAAGTCTGAATGAGTCTTTGTATTCCCCTTCTCTATCTCCTCATCCAAACTTCCATTACGCCTGAGTCTGCCTGGCTCTGACCTCTTTGGTCAGAACTGTCATGAAAGCTCGGTTGTGGTATCTCACTGAGACCCATCATCAGATAACATCGCTCTGATGTCCCACTGAAAACTGTGATAGCGATGAAATGTCAGCTGTTTTTGATCCCCCTTTTTTTTATTATTTGTTTACCTCCCCCACTGCACTCAATAATGGTGAATCTTATCTTTTGGCTGCAGCCTAAGGAGAAAGTTTATCACATAATGAAGAGCTCACATGTGTAAGCTTGGAGAAATACAACTTTGTGTCTATGATATTGTGTGTCTAATGGTGCTGTATGGCTTTAGTACGGGTGGCCACAGTGGAGTCAAAAGTCTGTCCAGCAATCACTGGTTCATCACCTTTACCAGTAGACACATTGTGTAGACAACAGGGTGTATAGGCAGATCCACCTTCAATGCACTCATCAGATAGTGATCCTTTGTTTTACCACTGCACCACACTGTAATTAAAGCTGGCTCAGACGCAGGGTCCCTTTCACTGCGGTTATGATGCCGTTTCCTGCACTTTGAAACTGTTTCTTGCTAAAAAAAATCGTACTCGTGCTTAGACTGAAGATCTTTGTTTGCAGAGAAATAAACACCCATAATGTCGAGACAAATGATGGCGCAACTTTGGGAAGTAAATCATAGCCGAGCCGGAATATCCACATCCATCTTGATCCTGACAAATGTAAGCAGCAATATGCTACAAAAGGTATTTAACGTGACATACGGCGTGCGTGCCAGCGCTGCATTGCACCACGGCCATAACCTACTGTCCTGACAATGTAATGAGGAGAGACGAGAGTGAGAAACAGTCCCGTTTTCTTCTTTTTTCAGCCTTTTCTGAAAGTTCAGTAGAGCAGCAACAAGATGCAAATGCAAACATGCCACATGCTGATATGATGAACTGGATGACAAACTGTGACCAGTTTACACATCCAGCAGGCAAAGAGCAGCACCAGCCATGCTTTGTGTTCCTGGCAACCTGGTGAGTCAATTCAGTCTCATTGCAGCTCTGGGTTCGGTCTTCACTGACTCCTTGGGAAAATATCTGGCTCTTTAGCCATGAGAGGGTAGATCTTTTTTCAAGCGTATGACTGAGTACACTTAAGTAACTGCAGAAAAGAAGGGGCGAAATATTTAAAGGAAGGCGTAAGCAATCATTCACTGGTTTGTAGGAGAAGCAGCAAAGCTCTCAGGGTTCAACATAAAAAGCAAAAGAAATCTTCCTGATGTTTTACTGATATTCAGTGAAAGGTATGTCTGTAGTGAATGTAAGTTATGGCACATCAATATGAGAGAAATCACATACTGATATACTTTGATTTCTTACCTGTAAATGCTGTAAAATACATGCCACTGATGTACACATCAAGTAATAATGGTAGAGTGAACATTTTGACGTGTTATGTAACTGTATATACATGTTATCCTTCAGGTTATTCTTCACATAGACCAGTTAATTGTCCTTTTCCTTAAAAAGACAAAGACTCAGCTCTAATTTGGAAAAGTATCTACTTCAGTACAACACATTTACCGGCAGCAAGCTTGCTCAAGTTTAGAATCACCACACAGAGGCTGTTCACTGACACTGTGACCCCCCCACCCACACACACACACACACACACACACTACTACAATTCTTTATATCTCAGAAACTATAGATGCTGTGAAATAAACCTAAGAATGCTGCATTGTGGGTACTCAAGTGATCATAATGCATCCACATCCACAGTCTCACAGCCAGTCTCTCAAAGCTCAACAAGTTCAGCAAGACAATCTCTACAGTCTTAAAACTTCCAAAGCATCCACGCCTCTGAAGCAGTTAAGAACAAAATAACATTTCCCAATCCCTCCCTCAATAATTCACACCAACAACCACATACCATTAAGTTCCTCTGTAGTGTATCATTGTGTTTTTGCTGTCTAATTTAAGTTATAACAATAACCTCACACATATTCAGTCATTTACAGCCCTACATTTTCCAGATTGTTGACTTTGTCCTGTACAGGGCATGAAACAAAGCTGTCCCTGCAACCAGGATGATTTACAAGTTGAAATGATAAAACTCCTATTATTGACTAAACCATAGTCAAGTATAATAGAAAGCCAGATATGTCTTACTAAATTATTCAATACGGCAACCACATGTAACAGGGGCAGTAGGGTTCAAACACAGTGTCCTTCTACCACATTTTTTAAATGTTGGGACTAAAAATTCAAAGTTCCTACCTCCATCCTTGGCGAGGGAGACGGTCCGTCCTGCCTCAGAGGAGGACGGAGACAATGAAGAAGAGGGAACCCGTAGAGTAGTGGGGATAAAGACCAAGGATGATGACAGCAGCGGAGATTAAGTGAGCGGTAGGAGAATGGTGATGAAGGTGATGAAGAGCAGGACGCAGCGGGGTGACAGCCACTGGAGCAGCACATCTCTGTCTGTAGTGATAGTTTCAACCAGATCCAGCCTGTAGAGTAAACACTTGCTTATCCACAGTAATAAAGTTCATTTATATTTCTCAAACATCGAGTCATATCCTTACATACCAAAAATATCTCAAAAACTACACATTTTAACATGTGACTTATTCCTATCTCTCCTGTTCAATAAACTAGCTAGAATTATTTCTGCTGAATTACAGAGAAATGAACCAACCAACTTTAAATTTGGTATGAATTTACAGTATTCCAGTAAAAACAGACAATTCCAAACTTCATAAGGTTATTTTCTAATCCCGACTATTTTGTTCTTACATCCTAGAGCACAAATTCTCCAAGTAAGTGATGTTTGTCGAGGTTAGCAGCAATGTTGCTATGTTGTTAGCTAGCAGCTAACTCACAGATTAATTAATTAGTACGCCATGACGGGTCCACGACTCGGCGGCAGCTGTCTTTTCACCTTCTGATAATCCCTCTTCATTAATCATCATTATTTTTCTGATCTCAAACCAACTCTTAACCAAAGTGGTTACTCTGTTTCGACTTTCTGCCCAGGAACTGCGGGCCGGTGCCACTGCTGTGCTCCGGATCGGATTCCCACCAAGTAAAAATCGGAAGTAAAACTCCTCTCGAGCGCTCTCCCGTCTGCGTCCCAATTACGTCACTAGGAGGCGCTAATGGGTTACAGAGAGGAGTATTTATTCTAATGCAGTCGAGCCTGTGTGATGGCTGTTGCTTTAAGAAATGCTCAGCGTTCCCAGCCACATACAACCTGCGGACCTCAAGGCCTTATGGGAAATTATGTTCGTTAAAGGCAGCTAAAACTTAAGTAGTAGGGTAACACTATTAGATTGCTGTTGTTTAAAAAAAACTTCTGTACTTATCTAAATACATTAAATGACTCATGGGATACACTGCTGAGAAGCTTTTTTTAAATTATTTTCAGTGTTTGATATCAGATATAGATTTTAAACAGGGTTTTCTTACTTCTGCAACAGAACCGGAAGGTTCTAATGTCACATTCACTGTATACTCAATGAACAAATGCTCCTGGACACAGCTTGACCACCACCAAATACGCAAGTGATACAAATGTGCAGGTTGGCAAAAGTGTGTATGGTAAATCTAAACAAAAAAAAGGTATTTTGCCTGTTACAGACAACCCACACCATAACTTATTTGCTAAACTGCAGTGTTGTTTCTAGCCTATCGTGGAAGGTAGAAGAGAGCACTTTACTTTAGCATACAAGTGGGAGAAAGAGCTGCATGCACTGCATCTCATAAACCAGCCAGGCTGTGCCAAATACAGCCTTCCCCTGTAATGAACACAAAAAGCAATCATCTTTCTTTGTATTGCTGCACTATCTCTTACATAAAATACCAGCAAAACAATATGTTCACTACATAAAGCTGCTTGCAAGAGGAGAAACTTTTTGGGTGAAGTCTTAAGAGACAACCTAAGTGCATCCCAAGGCCTCCTGGGAAAAAGGCTGAACATCTCCAAAAAAAAGGAGTCAGCTACAGTGTGAATCATTGCACATAAATATCAATCCACTTGTGTGAAACTTTGAGTCTGTCATTGTCATACATTTCATGGCCTTTTGGGAGACATTGGAACTTCTCCAAACAACAGTCAGCTTGCAGATATGTGAATGGTGAGGCATAAAATATTACTGGCGAGCATTAATATAACCTGAAAAGAGAGGAAGTGAGGGAGAAACGGGCAGGTACTGTGGATAAGAAGTCATGGAGGGATGGAGGGATGGTGATAGGGAACTACATGACTGCAGAAACACAGGGGGGTCCACAGTGTGTGTGCAAAGCTGTCTGTTAGAAGGAGCAGGCCTTTTTGTTCAGGGCAGCAGCCACCACAAGCTGGATTCATTTGGCATAATGTCCACGCTGCCTTTCTCGTAACAGCGAGCACACATTTCCTCGCAATGATGAATCGCGTGTTTTGTCAGTTGCGTAGAGTTATGCTTCTTTAATTTCATTTTTTACGCTATTTGTCTTCCATTTCAACTCCTCGAGAGATTCAAAGGCTGTGATTCATTTTTAGGGGCTGGATTTTACTGGCACTCAGGCGCTGAACAGAAAAAAAAACTTTGCATAGAAAGTAGCAATTCGTTTTTATTAAAGCAGTGAGGAGATGTTTTGATCGCACAGTAATTGATTGTGTAAACAAATGATGCAATCGTTGTGTGAGTGTAATGTAGATGTATGTGTGTTGACTGTATGTGTCAGGTTCAGGGATTTATCATCCTAATCTAATGCTGGGAAAACTTTTTCCACATGGACTCCAGCTCCCCAAAAAGAGCATTGCCACTCACATCATGACTCATATTTCTCAACTGCAAAAGTAAATTACAGCGTAAAGTTCTGAAGCAAAATGATGGTTAACCATTAGATTACACCAAAATAGGTCTAACAAGTAAAGAAACACAAGCAGTCAAAAAATCTTTTAGGTTGTAAAGATAATTTAGTCATTTTCTGCTCCACTTTGTTTGGAGGTTGTGCTCATTGCAATGTTGCTCATTGCACACAGATGCAATGAATGTACAACTACTGTCGGCTGAGGATGAACCAGGAAGTAGGTCTTACATCTGCATGGGTTGTGAGGTGAAGTGGGAGGAGTTATTGCTGCATGCAGTGTTCCCCTTTATGAAGGTCCATCTGGAAATGGACCTGCAGCACTGGATTGATGACTGTGAAGTCGCAAATTTATCTCTATTTGTCAGAAAGGTCTGTTCACAACTCTGCACACTTGCTTCACAAGATCAGTCATCATCACTCAATCTTCTCCTCTCCGGTGTGTGGACCAAAGGTCACGCTGTCTGCTTTAGCTTGGTTCTTTAAAAGAATGCAAAAAAAATGATGCTGTATTTCAGCCAAATGGTCATTTACTGTTCCTAAATCAAGTCTGAGTCTGGCAGGCATCACACCAGCATTGATTACAGCATCCATAAAGTAGGCGGTGATGAGATTTCAAGGAGGGAAAGTCATGGACAGAAGAGGAGCTCACACTTTGAGATGCAGGGCATTTAACCATTTAACTGACTTTGGACATAAAAAAACACTATTTAATCAGTATGTCAGTCCACCACTACACCAACTTTGAATATCTCATCTCAGTTCTTAATCTCATCTATGATTGGGACAGGAATTGATTGTCTTTCTCTTGCAGTGAGGTCTGCCCTTTTTAAACTTTCGAGCCATAATGATTCAGATAAGGCCGGTTCGGAGGGGGGAGGTTATCATCTGCGGACATATTGGATGCTAGAAAAAGCAGACTGATCAAACATGCTCTGAATCAGCATCGCCAGCTTGGAGCAAACACTCTGATTAAAATACATTGGCACATAAAAAACCACACGCATACAAGGGTCTGTATAGTCACTGTCAGAATCACTGAAACTCCACACTTGCTGTTTGGATTGCACAGTCGATGCCACGTTATTTGGTTTATTCATGAGCCCAGTGCAACCAACAAGTCCCACTTGTTCAACACTGTATTTTAGAACAAGATTTCTCAAGAATTAATGATAGAGTTCCTGCCAGTCTCCACTCAATTTGCAAACATGCTACATGTGATGAGGGGTGGAGGCAACAACAATGAATTGATAAAAACAGAGGTGATGAAATTGCAGTCCAAACTGAAAATGGCACGGTAAAAACATGATCAATTATCAAGTGATTTGATTAATTTAAAGCCCATTTGGTTAAAAGTGTTGCGATATGATCAAAACAAAGCTACATTTCATATTTCCCCTGTCTTGTGTTCATTATTCATTACTGATAACACAAAACTTTCCCTTTCATTTCAGGAAAGGGGCCTTCAAGGGCATGAGTAGCAAAAACTGGTGTGTGATTTTGGAAAATAGAGTGTCAAGCTGTGAATTGATTTGACAAACTTGATTGGCATTTTTTTTTGAAGCAGTGTTGCTCTGATAATCAAATGGGCTGTGTTACATTCTTCCCACTACCACTCATTGTTCACAAAACCCACCCGAATTAATAATTCAATATTTACAGCAATCAACTTTTGCCTCACTAAGCTCATCACAGATAAAAGGAAAAGGGATTGCAGAGTCAGTGCATTTAATAAAATGGTACAGTTTTTGTTCCATGAAAGGGATGAGTGAAAAAAAAGCTTTTTAAAATGCTTTCTGTGTGGATTGCCCTTTAGTCTGGTTTAATGGAACTCTGGTGCAATCTGTGTGTTACCCGAGGTAGTTCTCAAAGAAAAAAAAACATAGTTTGTCATAATATTAATCATTTTACCATATTAATGCAGTTTTTCTATCAGACAGAACTACGTCCCCAGGGCTGATGCATACATGGTGATAATACCCAGCTGAGAATGCAGCTTTGTTGTTGAGTGGAATTGATTTTTACTATAATCCATAGAACAACAGTTGCATACAAGGTGAAGCGTGATGTCCCTCTGACACACACTGTACCATACTGAGATTACACTGTCAGCAGTCAGTGCACAACTTGTGGAACCTCTGCCAGGGACGGAAACTTACATATCACATTAAGGTGCTAATCTGAACCCCTTTTCAGGTGTTGGGAAACTTGTGGTGTTAATCAGCCTGAGCAATAACTATTTTCACCCTCTCTTTCACCCTCAACTTTCACTGTCATTGCTAATTCAGGTCTGCCTGCTGAGCGATCTCCAAACCGAGACAACTCAGTTAAAACATTTCTCCGGCTCAGCAACTATCTTCTCTGGGTCGACCCGCCAAAGGCGTGGGAGACAGCAAATAGACTCCAAGTTCTGATGTAGGGCGCAGTCACTGCATTTATCAGCACGCAGCAGAGAGGCGTCCTGCACTGACATGCTCGCACACGAGCATGCACATCTAATGGAACCCAGTGCACAGGGACATATACAGGCGCAACACACACACACAGCATCCTATTGAAGTGCAGAGGGTCCTTTCAGTCATGTCATCTGGTTCTGTGTGTGTAAAGCTGACTAGTTGTCCCCTGCAGATGTTAAACAGTCTTTAACACAAGATGTCTGTCACAATCTGCCCTCTGCGTGACTTCCTATCTGGTCTCGGTCATTTCCCATGTTATCTTGAAATGATCTTACCTGTTGCCATTGTGTGATTTCCGCCACCTGTGTATAATCACCTCTCATGTGTATTAGTCTTTGTGTTCCTCTCTCTTTTTGAACATTTGTGTAAGTTTGAGCGTCTTCCTTGTGAATCTGCTTTAGTTCCCGACAAAGACAGACTAATAAAATAAAATGTAGCCCATTGTGCCGTGTAAGAGGGATTTACTCCAACACAAAAGCCGTACTGTGATGATGTCAATGTGCTCAGACCCACGTAGCCAGCGGGGGGAGTGTGGACCATCGTGTACGAGTATAGTCAGGGCAACTGGGCCTTAGCAGTCTGCCCTTAGTGTTCCTGAGTATTCCTTTGCTCTTGCTCTCAGTGTTTGGATTCCTGTCACCTGCCTGTTTATCCAGCCGTCCACTTTTAAGCCTGTTTATACTAAGAAATCATCACAGCATGACCTGTTTGGTTGTTAACAGAAAATATAACTGATGATTAAATATTGTGACATGTATATTTCACATGAATCTTTTGTTCATTTAAATACAGTTCCTGCTGGGATCAGTTTGCCAACAGTGATTTTTCAAAACTTTATGGTTGGGCTATGATGAGCTGTGTGTGTTGTAACTGATTGAAACCTTGAGTTTAGTTGTTGTTTGATGTTGAAATCAGCAAGTAAAACCAAAAAATTGGTTCACTAGGGAGAGAGGAAAATCAGAGGATTTAAATCTGCATTCATATGGGTTGCGCAGAACCCCACAAAATACACCTTTGACATATTATGGCTGGATAAAATTAATATGGCTAACGTGTTAGCAAATAGTCCCTATTTACATATGCAGAAAACACAGAGCAACATTAGCATTCATTTCCAGTTTTGTTTTGACAACGTGATGAGTGTCTCACATTCCATCTCCTCTCTCTGCCTTTACCAGATCCTGATGTGGCAAGGGTGAGGGGGGAATCGGAGAAAAATGAGAAAAAAGAAAAGTCAAAAGAATAACACACGGGGAATCACACCCCATGCAATCCTTAAAGTAAAGTGACAGGGTTTGTTACTAAATTGAAATGAAAATGAAAGGTTTGAAGTGATTCTTCATTAAAATGATCACTAAAAAGGCCTTAACAATATCCTTAACACTACGCAACTGTTACCTGACTACACTTTTGAGTGTCCAGGGGTGTCACCATCACCCTCAGGTGAAACGCAGCAAACCACATAGGCACTTTTCATATTGCAAATTGTCATCTCCCTGATTGGTCATATAAAATATTGATTAGTGCAACTTGTTAATGATATTACAGCAGACAAATGTCAGCTGACCAGTTTTGAAAGGGCGCATATGATACAAGCACATTTTCATTTCAAATCTCTGCCAGAACAGGGGGAAAAAACCTCTTAAAAATATCATTGATTATCTTTCAACAAGAGCCCCAATTTTTGAAATTCAGTGAATGGATATCAGCTAAAACAGCACTTGTACCCCCATCAGCGCTCTTTGTAATGCCTTGTTATGCAGGAATCATCTGGATGTAATGGATTTCTAGCTGCCAATCATTACCGAAGCCCTTACAAAAAACAAATCTCTTTCCCGTCCAAGAAAATGTCTCTGTCTTGTTATTTTCGAGCAGAAGTGTCACTCTGATCCACAACCCAACCCCAAGCTAAACTCTAAATGACATGACCAAATGAATTTGTATTGAACCAGTCCTGAGGGCAGTAAGCACCGGGTAAAAGCTGCTTATTTCTGAGCTGATACAAAGACCACACAGAAAAGTAATGGTCAAACTCACACAGTGAGCTAAATGAGTAAACACATCAGCTCCTGCCTCAGGGCTTAGAAGATTGGTTGCTTCACCTTGTGCAAGTTTCCTCTCTAGCTTTTAAAGAAAAGATAGTAATTGTTCAGACAGACAGAATCTATGAGGAAAATGCTATAATGTCTGGTGTTTAAACCTTAAAATGTATCCTCTTATTGGGGCATAAAAGTGTACCTTTACTTTTCCTTTTGTCCAATATGACTCAAACACTGAATTCCCAGCGCCACAAACATCATGAATTATGCACAATTGCTTCCCTGGGATTCTGTTAGAACCATTTTTCAAAATTCCTCCATCTGTGGCCATTAACACCTAGCACTCTATTATTATGGAGCATATGAACACTTTTGCCGCAGTCACTGAACAATTCAAATAATTATTGTGGGTGTTTTGGAGGCCCCAGCAGCTTGCTAGGTCCCCTTTCATTTGAAACTGCTGAAACACCACAGAGCAAGTGAAGCCAGCCAGAAACCTAATGGCTAAAAGCAGCCGGCATTACTAATAATGCTTTGTGCGAGTGAGCCCACTGAGATAAGTCTGCGCTGACAAAGAGGATGGATGCCCTAAACACTCACTTTGACTTCACTGAAAACATAGCCTGACTAATATCATAGCTGTTTCTTCAGCGAAAGAGGAGGCAAAGTGGCAGCACGTTGCCCTGTCGTTGGGTCCAGAGAAACATATCTCAGGATCAACTGGTCAGGTTTCACAGTCCCCAGAGGATGACTGATTCTTAATAATTTTGCTTTCGTGCTGGTTAGTGTGACTGGCAGACTGCAAATATGCATGGTCTTCTGAGTATGGACCTTATCATGAGAGGCATTTTACCCCCTCACTATTCCAGTGATGCAACCATCAGTCCAAATTTCATTCAAGAGACGTCTACATCTAAACTGCAGATAAACACAAAGTTTGCCGAGAGCATTCATGCTCCCCAGAGAATGATCACTTTCTATTCTGGTCACTTTGAGCTTTCTTGTAGTGCTACCTTCAATGTCACCTTTGCACAGAAAATATCTGAAGTGCAACTGGAAGATTCAAACTCTTTCATTTTTAGCAGCGGTCTCCTGGTCAGTCAGTCAGTTAACTGCTTTCGTCCATACCCGTCAACCTCACCCGTGTTTAGTGTTAATTGGCGAATGCTAACATGCTAACCCCATGTAAACACATTGTCAACATAGCATAATGGTGTGGGCGTGTCACTGAAACCATCACTGTGCCACACAGCCACACAGAGCTGGTAGTGCGGCTGCAGACTGAACCTTTCTAGTCACACTACTGCTAAAACAATGGCAGGGAGAGTTTCTTGTTTGTTTCCGTTCAACACTTTGAAGAAGGTGGGTGCAATTAAGACTGCAGCCTCCATGGACAGATTTTTAAAAACAGAGCAGTGATATCAACCAGTCCCACTTTCATGCAGTTTATACAGTTAAATGAGAGTGAGCTTTGAAATTAACTCAAACAGTACATACACTAAAACGAATGACTAATGTATTAATTTACTCTCCATACAGTGTAATGTGCACTTTCATTGAATAAATGCTAACATGAACTATGTTGTGCATTACCTTGCTGAATGAACTGGGCCTAATGCAAGCCATTACTTGCATCCCAGCAGTGGAGAGTATCTGCCATCATCCATCATCCTCTCTGACAACCACAATTATGTCCTGAACTATGCCGACAGCAGGTTCTTACAGAAAGATGACAGCAGGCCACTGATATAATTGCATCCTTGCACATAGTCATGTCTTGCACTCCTTTGTTTGAATGGTCTATGCCCCCCCCCCCCACCCCACCCACCCACCCACCCACAGTGCTCCAGGTGGTATACATATCTGTACACACGCTGCAGTTTGAGGATGAAAAACAACATCAACAATTTGAGATAATCCATCCCACGCTTGACACCTTTGTTTGATTTTGCCGTTATTTAATTTCGGCGGATTCGACTGTTTTCATTTCAGAGCTGAATCACTTTACACTCTGCTTACTGTCACTCACCTGACACCAACAAAAGAAAGTTGTGAAAGTGTCTGCCAAGCGCCCCTGGAAATATCACCACCTCAAAAACCAACTGTTGTCATATCTGTGTCTGCTCCAGTGCTTTGACTTTTCACATCAGGGTTTCAGCTGTCTAAATTTATTTTATCTAATATATTTATTTTTTTTTTTAAAAGGAGAAACAAATTTGTTTTAAATGATGTGTGCTGTACAACAATGACACCAAATGCACTCGGAAAGAGAAAAAGGAATGAGAATCTAACATATGCTAACTGAAGTGCAATAGTAATGCTGACATGATATACAGCACTTGCTACAAACAGCACCCCTCTTATTCACTAATACAGGAAACTGAATGGCGGAGGGAAATGAAAGATGATGGTGTTGATGTTCTTTTGTTGCTAAATTTTCACATCTATAATCATGAACATGCCAACTTTTTAGACAACTGCTTTTGTCAGTGGGTGTGTTCCACCTGTTTTTGTCATATTTTTTTTCCCAATTGGCACACAACATTAGAAATAGCAAAAAATTGTAGAAAAAAATGTTTTGTTTCTTTTCCTCCCTTGGTGAAAAAATGGCATATCAAAACAAAAAAGGGCTTACAGAAATCTGCTTCTGCTTTTACTGTTGAAAGTGCATATTTGTAACATTTCCACTGAGGATAACTGCATATTAATCACTGTAAAAACAGAGACAATGTTCAGACACATTTGAGTTTACTTTTAAGTTTATAAGCAGCTTTTTATCCACAGGGGAATTTTTCTGAAAGAGCTGCTCCTTTTAAACTGATGCAAATATTTATTCATATTTTGTAAACAATACGCTATGCCATATCTTAATATGGCATATGGTATAATATGTTTAATTTTCCCTACATACTAATTTCCCATTTGTTCCCATTCAGCTGACCTGATTCATCTCCTCCAGGCCACATGTTGTCCTGGAGCAAGATACTGAACCTGAAATTACCTCTTGATAGCAGGCCAGCGCTTTGCATGGCAGCACTGCCTGTAGCTGTTTAACATTGTGGAAGTGTTTTAGTGGATTTTTCATTAAAAAGAATGATCAACAACTGAATAACCCCTGAGCAGGAAGACACATCCTATATAATGAAGACAGAAGACCCCTTATTTCATCTTTTGACGTGAATAACTAAAGGCATCCCGCAGTCCTCACTATGGAGTTGTTTATTGACTTTTTTTGACTTTGTACAGACACACACAGAGACTACAAAAAAGAAAAAAACCAAAACAAGGCTATGCTCTGTGATTTATTCAATAACCAGAAGGATGATCGTTTTTTTCTCTGTTTTGCTGCATTAGCCCTAAGAGAAAAACTGGTGAAATGCTAGTAAATAATAGAAAGTGAATGGGTGGGAAAAAAGGGAGTAGAATTACATTATTGAGTCTGACCTTCTACCAGCTGATGGCGTGATTTGCTGAGGGTAAAATCTGTAGAGCACATAAATCATATAGCAGATGAGAAAATGCACTGGGTTATGGAAATGAGGCGGGAGAGAGGTTTTGTGAAAAACTGCTGAGTGAGACGCAGCTGAATGCATGTCACCTTTCTATGTTCAGTTTCTCTCCTTCCTCCCTTCTCTCCTTCCTCACCCATTCAGTCTTTCTTTTTTACTTTTCCTTTTATTCTTCAGCCCACTTTCCCCAGCAATAGCTTTGATCCATCTTCCCTACCTCATTTCTTCACATCTGTTAGAGAAAAAAAGGTGGCTCTTATTCAGTCTCTCGCCCAGGAGCATGAATCCCTTGTGCTGACTTGTATGTGCTTGTGAAATACATAACTGTCTGAGGTTTCCAGGTCATACGACTGGCAGTGGTTTAGGAACTTGACTTGCTGGATTGTGGACCTGCACAGACTGTTGTGCATAAAGAAACTCCAAGCGACTGGAATCCAGAATTCAAATTCACTGATTGGGGATGACAAATGAAGCAAAAGGTCTTTGCTGAATTTATTGCTATTGTAACAGAGTGAGAGATTCCAAAAGGTCACACACAGTAGTTAAGAGGTGATAATGGAAATGACTGATTCTTAAGGTCATGTGTCTTGGTTACTCTTTCTTTCCTTAAGATAGCTGACTTGATAAATGAGGAAACCATGGTAGTATGTGTGTGGGGTTGCTTTTGGTTTTCATTATCCATACAAACTAAGACTGAATTAGCCAATTTTCAGATGTATCATGAAGGAGTAGCATTGGGCAGAATCAGCTACATTGCGTTGAGTTGATTAATTTATTTCATATCGTAGTTTATATCTATGTTTATAATATATAAAAATACACTATTGCACATACACAACACAGAGGTATATATATTTCATGTAAACCGTTCTCATCTAACCTTTCTATCAGGTCACCTCAGTCCCTGCCCAATTATTGTCATGTAATAAGTCTGGTTGCTAACGAGTACAGGCATGGTCACATCAGTCTGCGGTCTTAAGCACACAGTTATTAACCCATGAACCCTGGTTACACCCAACAGGTGATCACAGAGCCGATCCCCTGCTCTCAGAGCTTGACTCACCTCTGGGTTTTTCCCCTTCTGTCCTCCACCCGAAAACCTATTACTTCCAAACAACCTCACACACTGCACACATGATACTAATGGGATCCTATATAGTAGGAGAAAAAAACAGCTTGTTTGCAGGGTGGGGACTGGCAGTCTAGACTACTAATGTATCACATGTACTCTATTCTATCATATACCCATATTCATCTGTTCTTTCTGTGCATGTAAATATCCTGTCAGCTAGTTAATTCATTGCAGTGGTGATGATAAAACTCAGATTAAATGTTCTTGGCCCTGGCAGCACAATTCTTTTTGTCTCTGTCAACAGATGCAAAAAATAGCAGCACTAATAAGCATTTCAAAAAGCGAAGAGTGAAACGAATCCAACACATAAACTCTTCAACTCCTCAAAAAAAAATAAAAAGAAAAAGGCAGACTTCTGTTTTGTCATCTTTTCTCAGCAGACTGTCTTCTGCTCCTTAGACTTTTTTTTTCTCTTACAAGTCATCGCTGCGATGGAAACAGAGCCACAGTGGAAGTTAACTAGATGACTACTTCTCTCACTGCTGCCACCCTTTCATTTTTCCTTGCCTCTGTTATTCTATTAAACTTCTATTATCCTGTTAACACGTTCACGCTTTCCTCAGAAATAATTACCCACTCGCAGCTCTGGTTAAATGCAGTCATCCTGTCACCTCATTTCTGCGCATTCCCTCGCTATACCTCAGGCAAACCTCCACTCCATCATGGAAATGAGAAGAGGGATTACAGATGGTGTAACAACACCAAACATAAATCAGTGTCTGCTTTAACGTATGCCAGCGAGCCATCGTCAAACATGGAATAAGACAGAGAAAGCTGGGCCATGCTCAGGCAACGCGCTGCCCCCCCCCTCCTTTACATATTATGTCAGTCAAGCTTTTAATTAAATGTAGTAAGTTCAAGGACGTTAGTAAGAGATGTTCAGAAGGTAAATGTGGCAGTTAGTGTGAGAGGCAGTCAGCAGGAAGGCAAGTGAGAAAACCAAAAGTTGTTGTTGGAGAGAAGCGAGAAATACACAGATGTGGGCAGAAGGGAACTGTGATCAAATCAATGAATGTGTGAGACAGTGGGTGTAGACAAGCAGCTAAGAAAGTGCATTATTAAAAAATGAAAGAAAGCGGCAAACATGAACTACGTTAAAATGTGAAATGTGGTATGATATTTTGAGACTCTTCTCTCCTGGATGACCCATAGGTTTATCCGCTGTGGATGTGTGGCTGTTTCCTTCTTGCACACAAAGGTGTAAGAAGCATGACATTGCAAAACCTCTTACAGTGAACGCAGACTGAGCACAACACAAAGGGGAGTTTGCCCCTATTCATTTTCAGTGGGAAGCTTCATGAAAGACTTTTCACAGACAGCTGCGTATGCCCTGTTTCACATTAATAATTCTACAGTACATCTACTCTACAGTAATCAGAATCTTCCTTTGATGCAGCACTTGCTCTGATTATTATTAACCTGACATCTCTCAATCTCTGCCTCTCACTCTCACCGCGTGCTGCTGTCCCCATGTTTTGTCCCGCCGTCCGAAACAGCCACGACCCAACGTGATCACGCCACTGATGTTGATGTGCTCTCTGCGGGAAAAGCAGCAGAGATTAGATAGTCGGTGAGGGAGGTGGAACAGAGAAAAGGAGAAAGAGGTGCAGATGGAGCCGGAAAGTGGATTAGAAGCAGCCACCCAGAGTGAGAACCAGAGCGAGAGAAAGAGAGAAGAGCAGAGACAACGGAGTGGACGGAGACAGAGTTCATGAGGTTCAGAGGGGAGCTGCGGCACTTGGATGTAATTCACTTTACTCTCCCCAGAGGAATCCATTTACCCCCTTCCTGCAATTAGGGGGCCTTGTTTCCTCTCTTTATCCATCCGAATGTTTGTTTGTGTTTGTTTCGAATGACAATTACAGCACACACACACACACACACACACACCACAAAGCCACTCTCCACTGTAATAAATCCCTCATTACTGGCACTAGTTGTTTTTCTTTTTCCTCTCTCCGCTGTGTTCTGGCAGTTTTCCCTCACTCTGCATTATTAGCTTAGCGGAGCTTCCTTTAACAGTAGGACACAATGAGGGACGGAGCCAGAAGGAATAACCAGGCCTAAGAGGACACACTGATTACTCACTGCCAAAGACTCACTGCTTTTGAATTAAATGTAATTTGTTAATACTCCGGAAGTTCCATTCGCCTCCACTGTGTCGAGTTGCAGGCGGATACCGCAGACAAAGTTGTCTCAGGACATGGGCACATAAAACCAAAAGCTATCTGCAAGGCTAGATATTTTACCACTGCTGTGAAGTGACAATTTTTTTTTCTGCATAGTACAAGCCTCAGTGTGGTCAGTAAAATTAAAGCGATAAGTGATGTAATCTCTAAGTCTCCTCATTACTGGTTGCAGGCTGCTG
Source organism: Psettodes erumei (assembly GCA_016785225.1). NCBI lineage: Eukaryota > Metazoa > Chordata > Actinopteri > Pleuronectiformes > Psettodidae > Psettodes > Psettodes erumei. Next base: position 949,266 of record JAFBJZ010000821.1, on the reverse strand, counting down.
CTGAGAAGACGCTATACTTCCTCTCTGAGCAACTAAAACACAAAAGCTGGCATAAACCAGTTGCATGTTGCTTTTCCTATTTCAGATATATCCAAAATGATAAATTCAGCAATGTACAAAGATGAAAATAGGTTCTTTGAACATCTTCTGACAGTGTGAAGGTGTTTCTCAGGTCAAGGATGGCAAAGTAGATAACAGATTGGAGCAGAATGATGGGTTTCCAGCTTTGTGCAAATACATCGTATTTTTCATGCACAAATGGATTTTGAGAATTTGGGCTATTTGCTCTTATAACGTGAAAAAAACACCCAGTACAATATATACCTTAAAGGGGTGTTTTTTTCTTATACCCAATACTGTAGGACTTACTGTACATACACCAAACTTTCCAGTACTCGTTTCAAATGGAATCTGAAAGTCTCAGTCCACTTTGCCATTCAGACTTTTGGACCCTATACTCTGAAGGAGATTTTTTCATAGGAGTTCATATAACATTCATAGCCTGGTTTATTTACATTTTATTCCTAAAAACCCGGAGAAAATACTTTTTATGGCTGTTGACAGATAATGGAGTGATATTCAAAACCCTCCTCTGTAAAAACAACAACATTTGACTCTAATAAGTCAGCAAAATGAAACAAGAACTGTGCACCTGGCATTATCCAACATATTTCCTTTCCGGACATTTATGTAAAATAGCAAATTTTTCATTAAATTATTTCTCATTTGTACATTTAAAGATAAAGTTTTAGTAATTCAAAAGATAGTTGTCATCGTGTAAGAAATCAGCAGAGGAACATGGTGATATCGATTTGACCCCATTCACCTGCAGTGTTTTGCCTTAAATGCCTTCTTTAGAGTGAAAACAGGACATACTTTTTTGATGGAAAACATATTACATGTCAAATGAAAACATATCAGTCTGGCAAAGAGAGTTTCCTTTAGTCACACACAGCCCTCCTGTCTCTGTCCTCAGGGACCTGGAGTCTTATCTGACATACCAGAGGAAAATCTGCAGCTGCTCCACCGCCGCCGAACGTGAGCCTGTGTAAACTTAAACTCTGCGTGAACTTCGCGGGAATTATCGGCCGCACTGGATATTTGACCACAGAGGATTCTTGACTGACAATGTGGCACACAGCAAATGAATATCGGCTGGCAGAAAATGTGTTATGTACGGTATTTAATCAAGGATACAATATGGGTGTCTGGGTGACACTTTAACTGTAGTTTTGGTTCTGGTATCATTATCAGTGATGGGACGTTAACTCGTGCACTTTACTTTTACATTGTTTGAGGTACTTGTATTTTGAGTGCTTCCATTTTATCTTATTTTATAACTCTATTCTTTTATACCTCTGCTATTTTTCAGAGGAATATTTCACTTTTTGCCACACTACATTTATTTTACAGCTACAGGAACAAGCTACATTACAGATTAAGATTTTGCACTAGTTTATACATGAGGCATTATTATATAGATAAAACATACATACACACACAAAGGCTTTGACTGTCCACAAAATGAAAGTACTGGACCTATGTTGAAGGACTGCCATGTTTTGGTCATGTGGGATGGATGGCAGAGATACTGTATGACATCTATGTTGATGACTTGACTCAGGCTGACTGCTACAGAAGAATCGGTTGTTAACTGAAGAGCCTGCGTGGTCAGCCCAGAAGTACATCCCTATGGAGTAAAGTGCAGAAGCTAATGTTAATATCAGTGTTTATTTCTTGACTTAAGACTGAAAGGCGTGTGCATACAAGGATTTATGTCAACTGGAAGTGTATTAGAAAAGCATTAGGAGGCTTGTTAGCATGTGCACCATTCTCTCCTCCCACCACAAGTCTGGTTCTACATGATAAGGTCTTGACCTTAACTTAGTAAAGTGCTTTTAGATAGTGGCTGTAACGATCAGGCGGTATATAAATAAAACTGAAGTGAATGCAGGACATATAATGGAAGGGCTTTTTGCATTGTAGTATTTCTTCCTCCACTGACGCTGTGAGACAGAGGCATTGAGGATTTTTGCCGTTTCCATCTTCCTGCACTTCACGGACACATGTGAGTGACAGTGTAGGTGTGTGGTGTATCATTGTGTCATTTAATTTTTAGCTTCAGCAGTGACAGATAGCCGTACTGTCTGCTACTGCTCATGCAAATTACCAGCTATTCTTCTGTGATTCACTCCAGGCAAGCTGCTGTTGTCGAAGCATGAAACTTTGGGGGGGAAAAAAAAGACTCCCCTGGGTGCCATAATGACACCTCTTCCATCAGCGGAAAGTTTGTTGAATCACCTTTGTTTCATGCTGTACAAAGATGTTGTTCCTGAATTCTTGGGGACGCTCGTGTCTTCTTCTGATAAGATTGCAGTGAGTTGATATAGGTGGATTCATATAGGAATGTGAGTGAATGGTTGTCTACTCTGTGGTCAGCTCTCTTTAACACATGGCCTACTGGAATAAGCTCCATTACCCTGAAAATGATTAAGTGAACGCTTGCTTCCTTTAAATGGTAACAAATGGTTTCATAATTCATTAGATTTTTTTTCTCCTAATGGACCATCCATCAAATGTCACTCAAGGTTAACGCCGTTGATCTACGCCGCATATAATCTTGGACTGAAGCTCTTGTGCGTGTGAAGACGTGAGCAAGGTAACGGCGTGACACCAATTATCGTGATCACAGCCCTCCCTGTCATCAGAGCACCAGTCAGCCTCCAGCTGGGAACGCAGGCACAAAAATAGAGGGGGGGGGATGAAGTGTTACTCTGATGGATGGATTGATAAATGGAGAAAGGTGAAGGAATGGAGGAGTGACAAATGAAAAGATAACGTGGTTGTGTGTGTGTGTGTGTGTGTGTGGTGAGAGGAGAGAGGCGGGGGAGTGGAGTTGAAGGAGCCCCCCTCGGGGAGATCATGGGAAAATAGTGGTGATTTATATGCTGCAGTCACAAGAATGGATAGATTGACTTGAACATGTTGACAGGCAGGGGGTGGTGGTTGATGGCGAGGAAGTATCGCCGGCTTTCCTTCACAATATATCCACTATATTCAGAGTTCTGACAGGGTGAAAGTTCATAAGCTCAGCTGAAATGTGCCATGTGATTTCTTGAAAATTGGCCGGTGTGTCTTATATCACGTCCACGGACAGATGCTCGTGTTATCTGCAGCTTTTCCCGTCTCCATTGGGCTATTCTGGAGTTTGATGTACGTGATAGCTGTCAGCGTCTGAAGCCATTTATTTGACTCTGGGAAATTTAAACACCCACTCAGAATCATTGGCTAATGACTCACGATGACACTGTTTCTCCCTCACTTCCCAAGAAAAAGAGCTTTTGGAGCCGCACGTCTCCGGTGTTGTGTAACATGTGGACCATGTGTTCTTTTGTTTGTTATTGTGAACAGATTTGGATCTGAAAAAAAGGGCAAGAATAATGTCTGATGTAAACCACTGCGTGCTTTATATGTCTGTATAAACAATAGTTGGGGTTTTTGGAGGACTTTTCCTCCATGGTGGTGATGCAAGGTTTGGTTACTCATTCCAACTGCATCACACAGTGCCATCTACTGGACATCTTCCGGACCTGTGCTCTCTCCACTGCTCCACGACCCGAGGTCGCACTTTCAAGGACCAAGTTAGACACAGGCTTAATGGAGCAGATGCCCCAAGGAGCCTGAAAGCCAAAGCTTGTTTCCAGGTATAATTATAATTAAAAACTCACAAAAAAGAAAAGAAAAGAAAAAAAAAAATAGGACCTCAGGGCCAGAATCAACCAGGGGAGTGGTTCCACTAATACGTTCCCTTCTGAATTACCCAATTACCCAACACAGGTGGTTTAATTATATATGAAGAATAGCGTGTGCTCAGTAAGGGCGTGATCAGTCATTGTACCTTTGTGAATCATATACTGCCGTATATCCCATGTGGCATGTTGTGTGTTCATGGCTTTTTCAATTTAAAAAAATTAAAGGGCTATTTCAATAATTCAGTATTGAACATCCATTGCAATTTATATAAGATGTTTTTTTTTATTATTCACCAGTTTTCTCATACTCAGTATTCTGTATGATGTGAAGAAAACGTTTATGCTGCAAATTATAATTATTTCATCTGCCTTGAAAAAAATCCAGCATCTGTCCATCTCCACTATAGGATTATCAAAACATACGTCCCTGGTTACATAGAGCCTGTATATAAGACAATGCCCACAGTTCACTAGTTCATTTTACATGTCATGTCAATGCACTTCAAGTCTTTTGAGAGTCATTTAATGCTGTTGAAGTTAAGTACAAAAATGACATGCTGTGAGCCAGAAATGCAAAGCGATAACACGCAAAATTATTTAGATAAACTGACCTGTTCTTAAACCATTGGCTGATTCCAGGCTGAACAATATTCCCATGTTATAATATTTAACTGACCAACACAGCTCTAATTTGACCCAAATTTGTCATTAGCACTATGGCAGCAGCCCTGACTTCTACATATTCAAATCACAGGTTAAATCTAGGATGCATCTCTGTCTTATTTCAGCACAAAAGCAAAACCTATCCTGGATCCGACACCAAAACAAGTTCCAGCAGACCTCTTAGATTCTTTAAGGCACACTGTTGCATGATGGTAGGCATCATTAACAACACAATCACATGAAACTCCACCCATGCATTACACAGCCCCTGGGTGGTAGCAAGTTTTCTCTTATTACAGCAGAGGTGAGCAGGCATTGTTAAACCTCTGTGAGGTTTTAAGGCAAACCTCACTACTTTGTGCCACAAATATATCTTGGACTGACCAGAGGGAAGACAAGCAGCACAGCAGCCACTCGTATGCCTGGCGGGAGAGGGTACACACATTCTGCGCTGCTGGGCTGAATCCTGCCCCCTAAAGAAGAGAGTAAGTGTGTACTTTGTGCTGTTGCATCAGGTGTGCTGGTGGGAAGTGAGGAGCAGGGTGGCTGCAGAGCCTTACAGACATGATGGTGGTTGGGTCATCACAGGACAAACACTCCTAAACCCCATGGCCCCTTTCCAAAGAATGAACCAGCAGTGGAGCGTTTACCTGGACTCAGTGGTTGAATTGTGCACTTGTCTGTGTGTGTGTGTGTGCCCTGAGGGCACTCAAAGAGCTGAGGGCTGCAGGGAGAATCTCTGACCATCAGACTGTTGCCAGAAAAGTCCACACAGAGTGAGGAAGGGGTGAGGAGGAGCGGAGGCAGAGTGGAGGCGGGAGGAAACAACAGGCCCGGCTCTGTCGAAAGGTTAAAAACACAGCACCTCTAAAACTACCGAATGACGCAACAAATCACCCACCAGTTCACTAATGAACATATCTCATTTAATATGTACATAAACAAAAGCATAAAAAGTTCTGCTGCCTGCAGCTCCATATTCAGCAATAAAAGCAAATCAGCATTTTACCACCAGGGTACCCGTCATACCCACAGATTTCCTCTTGAGCTGATACAAAGCCTGTCAGTTTACCACTTAAGCTGTAAATGAGATTTTAAAATAATAATAATAATAATGATAATAATAATGATAAAACTAACAGCGGCACCGGTACACTTCCAATTCAAGGAATAGTTCATATTTTGTTGTAACACAGTACACTTCTTCACGGCCTTGCTGAGAGCTGAATATGAAGATTGATGGCACCATCATGTCTGCGTTAAACTACAGCTGAGCTGAGCTCAGCACAAAGAGTGGAAGCAGGAGGGGGGGGAACACCAGCCTGGCTGCGGTTCAAAGGTAAGAAAATCTGCCTACCAGCATGTCTTTCTGAAGCTCACTAATTACCACATCATATCTCATTGGATTACTTTGTACAGGAAAAAAAAAGTTAAATTGACAAGTTGTGTATCTGCAGGGGTTGTGTGCAGGGAGCCAGGCTTGCTGTTCTCACTGTGTGCGCAGTCTTTATGCAAAGTGAAAGTAACGGCTTCTCCTGGCTCTTGCTTCACATTTAGTGAGCAGAACTCTCATGTTTTCAGTCGAACTAAAGTCTAAAGTCTAAAGTCTAACCCCCCCTTTCAGTCTAACTGCAAAAAGTGCAAAAAAAATCCGTATTTTCCCAAACAAAATTAAAGATTCATCTCAATGCTAAAATACTTTCCATTTAACTACTGAGCTGGGGCAACAACTCAACTCAAACAGTTGTCCCCAGAGAGTCGATGCATAGCAGGTCAGATAGTCGATGCATGCAGGTATACAAGTCATCATATATGTACTGTACAGTTTTCAATAACAAATTAATCAGGCATGAAATGTTTACATGGGTTTAAAGCTCATTTTTTTAGGACATCCCTATTTACCCTGTCATTATAGAATGCCTAAGAGATTATTAGAATATCATTACTCATCCATGTTATATATTTATTTGTTCATTTGAAAGACTCTTCAGTTCAAAGCGGAGAACAAATGAGGCACAATTCAAACCACAGCAGATTCTCAGAGAAGCCTTTGAGGATAAGTGCCGCAGCCCTGCAGCTCCTGAAACCTCACACAAGGTTGCATGTTCCCGGAAGCAAATGTTCTCTGTTCAGAGAGAGAAAAGTTCACTTGGAACAGTTATCACAGGCAGGTAAAATAAAGTATTACTGCATGCTAAATCATTGGGGTGGAGGCAAAAATATTAGACAGATACTAGATAAGAGGTTATTGGGAAATTAGGCCTTTTTGTGGTGAACTTGGGTGAACTAACCCTTTAAAAGACAGAACCGAAAACGGCAGGTGAAGTATGTGATCTGTCTGGAACAAACATCTCACAAGTGAAGCAGGACTGCTCAACAACAGGACGCACAAGCAGAGTCAAAGTCAGAGACATGTCACTCCTGTCTCTTCTCCTTCCCTCCTCTCCTGCACATGGAAGTGTAATTACAGTGTCTTCTTTTTTCTTATTAGCAGATAAGACTTTCATAATTGTTCCCTACAGAGAGCCTGTCCAAACCTAATTAACACTGGCTAAACACCCCCCCAACCCTCCCTCCCTCTCTTTCTGCCTCTTCCTCTTGCCCTCGACTTCTCTTGATCTCCCTCTCGCTCTCTCCCTCGCTCTCTCCTCCTCACCCCTCTCCTTCTTTCCGTCTGTTTGTCTCTCCCTCTTATTTGACAACGGCGGCAGCAGCGGCAGCAGCCTCCTCATCAACGATAAGTACAAGAAAGCCCTGGACAGGAAAATGAAAGCCGGAACTTGACACAGGTTTGACTCAGACAACACCGAATAACCATCTGGGAGTTATTGCTGTTGTGCGTGCCAACACGCTCGCTGAACCGAACGGTGCGTGTGCGTCTGTGTGAGAGAGAGAATCTAATTCCTCTGAGCGGTGTAAGCCCTGAAATCGCGCTCTGATCTTGAGCGGAGCGGCCCGCTCTTTTTATTCCCATTTGTTTGACTTAGCGAGATTAGCCATTAATTACTGGCAAGAGAAATTAAGCACACGCACACACACACACACACACACAAACACAGATATTGTGTGGTAGAGCCAGTTAAATAGCACTCATTACAGCTGCGTTAGTGCACAGGCCAAAAGGTAGAGAAAGCTGAGACAGCATCCCGGAACAGTAATCACACACAAACACGTGTGCACAGCCACAGACGCACACACGCACACACACACACACACACACACAGATACAGACACAGCTGCCAAGGAAACCATCGGCCAAAAAGATGCTGTTCTGGGCGAAATCTGGCAGGTTTTAGCTGAGTATAACATCAACCTCCCGCGTGGGAGCGCAGGGGATTAGCAGCGGAGAGACAAGCTGACCGAAGCCGAGACAGGATGAAGAATATCACAAACACAAGGCACCTGAGCAAGCACAAAGGCAGGCTGCTCAGTGTTTGCACTGAGCCCATCAAGGCCTTCCCAAAGCCCTTTACATCATGTTGAGCTTCATTTCACGCTGTGCAGACGAGCCCCCCGGACCCCCAGATAACACAACGCAAAACAATGTAAATGAACTCTGACACATTCGCAAAGACAGACTTAAAGCTGCATGAATTCATTTATCCGTCTTAATAACAGATCAAACGAACGTGAGCATATGAGCCCGAAAACTAAAAGCAAAATAAGAACAAGAACTGGACTTACAGGTGAGTAGAACCACGGCGCCAAGTGAATGGTCTGCTGACACTTCTTCATCGCAACTTTTGCCCCCTGAGTGGCAAAAAATATAAGATATTTAAAGCTGCACTAATCAATAGTTTCATGTTAACAAATGATCAAATGAGTGTGTGATGTGAATATAGCTGCTGTCTCCAAGGTTGGGCGTGACCATAGTCAGTGCCACGACCCCAGCGCCAGAAGAAGAACAAGTTACAGATTTTCACTCTAAAGCAAATGAAAGAAAATCCCTGCTAGTTAAGAGCTACTGCTACAACCTCACAGATCGCTCTCATCTTATGTGTAAAAGCTGAAATGTCCCCAAAAGTGAACCATCTCTAAATGACATCAGCTCTGTGCCTGTCCTGATCACCTTTAAACATAATTTAATAAACAAACTGGTTCATTCTGGTACTAGAAACACGCAGCTGCTTCTGCTTCCTGGTCATCTGATCACCCTACAGGTGCATAACGGCCCAACTCCTCAGACACCAAACGCATTACTCACCCACGTCCTGGTAAAATCTGCAACATTAACTGCAGCAGCACATGTAGAAATGCCACCGTGGCCTGGTTTATGTCAGACAAACAAAGCTTTACGCATTCTAAACACAGCCACTTCTCTGTAGCATCAGTCTGGGGAATAGAATAAGACTTCCCTTCTGCTGTTTGGTTTTTACCCTGAATTCAGTGGAGCCCACTGGCATGAATGAAGAAGGGAATTCGTCATCTTTTCCTCCAACTTGACGGATGTTTGTACTTTTTCTACTTCTGTGCTTGGAACTTTGAGAGGGCTGTGTTCTTTTGTTTCTGATGTGGTGTTAAAAGTTTTTCAACCATTTATCTAATGAATGTACACCTGGTCTAGGTAAGCTATAATTAGTCATAATCAGTTTGAAGTTAAGTCTGGAAACTTAAGTTAAGTTTGAAACTAGCACTGACAAATAGCCCGAAAAAGACAGAACATCACATAAACTCAGTGATGGATTTACCAGTCACGGGTGTAGCTCACTCCCTAAGCACTTCATTTAACAAGGCAAAAGCAAACCCACAATTCACTTAAGGAAAAATGTCATTCTTCAAAGTGACGTCTCAGTCTTAACGGTTACAAGTGGAGGAATAAAAAAGCAGACGTATCTGCGCCGTGATTCATGGCTTTGCCCGTTGCACCGAACACGAATCAGTCTTCGCTGGTCAAGGTCACTGACAGCAGCTCAGCTTTCATCTCAGGGACAGAAATGACTCTTCAAACATCTTTTATTCATCATGCAGCTGCCTCGACAAACTGATGAACTTCATGTGTGTTGCATGTGGCTGCTGGCAGAAAAAATAGCACTGAAATCAACAGAGAGGTACTTTTGATCTCTGGCTATAACAGTTTACAGAAGACGCTGTCAAACTGTCGAGTCTGAAGGAAAGCTTAGGTTTCAGCCTGTACTATATGTGTCTGCCTCCCTCTAGTGGTTATACGCTATATAACATCACATACACGATCAATAACATGGATCACGTGTCGACATGTTTGTTTTCACAAATTTATTGTCTTTATTGTTTAAATTCACCAAAATGTTTTTTTTCTGCATAACTACATCCAACAGCATTCATAGTTGTCGTCACTGTGACCTCATCAACACCGGAGCGACGACAGCGTGACATCATCAGCGCCGCCATGACGTCGCAGCATCATGACATGGCTCAAACGGCAGAAAAAAAAAAAAATCTACTGACAGCCGGTCCGTCCCAGAGTCCGTCGTCAATAAACGCATCTCGCCGTTTACCCGTGTAAAGCACAAACATTGCACATCAACGTATAGCATAGCATCAAGTCTCCCTCAGGTTACAAAACCAACACCCACCCACCCCTCTCTTTAACATGGAGGCAAAGAAAACGCTAAACACGAGTTTTCTCTTGAACCAAACATGGGTTTATACACTGAGTATGAGTTAAAGTATGAGCTCCAGTCCCGGTTACGATGAACACCAGCAGCGCTGGGTTTGTTCGCAGCCCTCCACCTTCGCTTTCATCTCCCTAAACATCCGCATCTCATATCCATCATGTGCAGACCTACATTTAGAAAAGAGCCGGATCTTGAACCACTTTCTCACCTGCAGATACAGGCTTCATTTGTCAGGCTGTTAATATTACGTGTATTTGAACTGTATCCAAGTGTATTTTATAAGTTGGCATTCCCTTTTAAATTTGAAGCTATAAACGCAGAGACAGGGCATTCGTTGTGATTTTAGAAATACTGTGCACTTAGTCCCGCAGAGCAATCCCACCCCCCTGAGAAATTTTTGACCAGCCACCAAAACAGTTTGAAGATGTTCTTTTTTCACATTTCCTACATTACTTTCATTGTCAAAATATATTTTCTGTACATTTTCTCTCCCTATGTAACTGTATGTTGCTTCAAAGCTGGCATATTTTTGTTTTGCATCTTAAAAGAGTTTTAACTTTAAAAAAAATCAAAATCTGGCTTTAAAACTTTACTATGTTTTATTGTATAATGTATACTCTATTCTTTTCAAGTTATGAAAACCTTCTTATTACCTTAAATAATGCAGTACTGTGCACATATCCTTGGCATCCTTTATTGTAGCTACAGCTCTGTCTAGGGGTCAAAAAGGTCAACATCAGCTGGATGTTTAAAAAAAAATTACTCTGATAATTCATGCGCAGCTTTGCAATTATCAATTTATGTGGAAGAATTTCTAAAAGATTTTGTACATTTATAGAATCAGAGTATGTCATGCTATACAACTGCATCTTTGCATTGATTCTGCTCTCATCTGCCATGGACTCTTTATAAAAGTGCTCATTTCATTTGAAACTAGACTGTACTACCTAACTCTGTTCTGCCGCATCATTTCCCATCTAATATACTCTCATCTGGTATCATTTGCCACTTCTGACATAACGCTGTATATCTCAGCTGTTTTATGTCCACTTGGTGAAGTTAATATATGGCTATAATCTCCTTTGGTACCATCTACATGATGAGAAGCCTAACATACACTGTGCTCACAGATGCCCAGTTCTCCTCAGAAAAAATGAGGATAAATAGAATTTCGCCTGTGACATTCTTTGTACTGAAATTTACACAGTTCTAGCTACTATATAACTATATTCAGTTTGTTTAAACACAAAGAATACTGCAAACACAGGGTTAGATCTGCTGGACAAGTGTCTCCTTACTGCATATCACTCTGAACTCTCCATCTCTTATCTGTAAAGTTTAAGTTCTGTGTCGGTAACACCGTGAAACACGAGGGTCCGGGCGGCACTGACATGTGCGCATCCTTCCGAGAGTCAAGGAGTTTAAAAAAGAAAACAGTCCATCATCGTAAAAACTGAAAAGGAAGAAAAATGGCATCGGGACAATGTCGAGCGAAGTTTCCCTCCCGCACTCCTTGCATAAATCTCTTTGTTAAATCATCTGCTATGTACAGTAATACATTTAGTCGTCAGAGACGCGGCTCGTCCGAGCCCAGCGAGTCTCCCAAACAGTGCGACACCATGTTCCAGAGACCAGTGAGTATTCATCCCACTTCATCAACACCAAAGTGGCCCAAAGTCAGAGTTCCTTATACGGTAGACACCTTTCAAGTAAAAGAACTGTTTTTCCGTATGTGTTGACATACTGGTCACAGGCATGGGTCAAACCAGAACTGAAACACTTCCAATCCAACTCATCATACTGTCAATTTCTTTTTTTTTTTAAATCCAGCAACTTCTGCAGCGACTGCGAAGCTACGAATCCCAGACCTGCCTGTTTGATCGTGTCCACTTGACCCGGGTCTGCCGGATGGTTTCGCAGACAAAAAAAAAAACAACTTCTCGGACGGATGACGGACAGGACACGGTGGCTAATTCTTATTTTCACTGCTGAATCTCATGAAGGAAAACGGTAAATGAACTAAGTCTTTTTTAAAAAGTACAGAAATGCCATCATTACCACAGACAACTAAGCCGCCGTTTGCTCTGCTTCAAAGAGTGTAATATTTTTTCTTTTTGCCTTGAAATAAGGTGAGTGAAAGAGAAGCACTCACTACATCTTTTTTTGTACAGTAAATCCATTGATAGTAATCAATGCACAAAAGTAAAAGACAAAAGCACACAAATATCCAAAAACTGAAATTGAGACAGCTCAAGACGAGATTTGTTGTTTTTTTTTCCTTTTTCCTTAGATTTTTTTTTCTCACTTAAGTTTAAAATACACATATTAACCAGTTGTAGAAGGTTTACATAGGAATTTGGATTCATCAAAAAAAAGCACAGTTTTAAGTCAGTCCAGCATTCCTGGCTTTACAGTTGACCTTAAGGAGGCGAGTCCACGATGGTCCGGTCCGGTCCAGTTCAGAGGAGTAGACTACTGGCCACTGCAGCGCTGTGCGCCATCGTGTGCTGGGCAGGATGGCAGTTACTGTACGATGGCTGCTGGGGCGCCGCGCCGCGCTCTCCCTGTTCGTCCGTGCGCGGCTCAGTTCGGCCCAGCGGTGGGAGGGGCCTCTGGCTGTACAGTGGCGGTCACCACGGAAGAGGCAGTCTACGTGGAGGTGGTGACCGGGGGGGGCTACGAGGGGCTGGCGAGGGCCGGTGAGGGCCGGGGGCTCAGGGAGCAGAAAGAACACAGAGAGAGAGGGAGAGAGAGAGAGAGAAAGAGCGAGCGAGAGAGAGAGAATTATGGCTGAAACTTTGCATTGGTCAGGAGTGGAGCTTTGACCTGGTGAGAGATCTTACAGGGCAGAGGAGTTCTGGGGTGGGGTGGGGGTGCTTTGAGCTGCAGATGACAGATGGAGGCCACGCCAGCAGAGAGAGGGGCAGCTAGAGATAATGTGTGAGGGTGGGGGGGGGGGGGGGCACTGGTGATGAACGAATCAAAGTGACCAAGGCCAGGCTCAAGGGAGGGAGGGGTGAAAAAGCTCCAGAGAGTCTTCTGTGAGAGGGACGTCCTCCACCCATCCAGGGAGACGCCTGCGGGAAGAGACCACATGCCTGTCATCACTTTCCACGTGGAGCTTCAGTTTTCACTCAGCGGCTGTCCGACATGCCGATTTCTGTCCCTGACCGACAGCGAGCTTTCTCAGCGGCGCTGACCTTCGAGGGGACGGAGAGCCGAGGAAGCCAAAAACAAAGAGAAGCTGATGTAGCTTATCAGCCGTTTCTATTTACCCTCCAGCGCTGGAGTAAACGCCGCTCCGCAGAGGCAGCGGTTTGCAGATAATTATGAGACAGGAGTCAACGCTACAAATACTTATTGTGTGAACTTGTTCCCCCCATTAGCCAGCTAATGAGCGTGCCAGCTGACGGCGAGCACCGCTGCAAACATTCGGCCTTGCACCTGCTCCGAACTACGCCACGTTTTCGTTGCATGGATGGAGCCACATGGCAAATACTGCTGGACCAGGGAAACAGAAATCGACAAAGCAGACGGGCTAATTTAAAGCCATATGTTAAAAGACTTGTAAGAATAGTTGTATTCATCTTTGACAGCCCTTAGTTTGACCAGAAAAATAAAAAAGAACGTGTCCGGAGCCGTATAAATCTACATGTATGTTTTTGGAGATGTGCTGACCCACCGAGCTTCACTCGGTGTCACGGGCAGACGACTTCAGCAGATGGTTTCCAGGTGACGGGAGTTCTGGGTGGGGGGAGAAGAGGAGAAGTGCTTCACACACTGGAGACGCACAGGAAGCGTTCACAGCTCGTCATGAAACTACGTGAGGGAGGAGCTCACCGGCGTGTCGTTCCACTGCCTCGGCAGGTCCTCGGGCTCGGGCGGGTAGGACATCCAGGAGGGGCTGCGGTACGAGGACGGCGGCGACATGACGAAGTAGTCCGAGTACCCCGGGCGGTTGGCTGATATAGCGTAGACTGCTGTTATTGGGTTTCCTGTGAGACGTAAAGGTGGATTCGGCCGATTAACGATCTTTTCTCACCACGTCTCCGCCTCCGCTTCAGCTCCCTGACCTTCTGTCTCACCTGAGTAGGTGGTGATGGACTGGTCCACAGTAACAGCAGGGAAGGGGGTCCTGGACAGCGGCAGGTAGGGGGCTCCGTTGTGCTGCTGGGCCTGGAGGTCCGAGGCCTCCGACACGCGAGGCTTCAGGCTAACGTCGGGGGTGGAGCTGTTCGTGGAGAGCAGAGACGCACGTCAACCCGACGCGCCACCGCACAACTGTTTGACACATTAGCAAGCTTCCTAAAGCCACTGGCGGAAACAAAACTGAAGCTCCACAAAGAAGAGGAGGTCAGCAAAGAGAGGGGATCGAATCTGGTGCAGTCAAATCATTTTTCAAATTTTATTTTGACTTTTTTATTCCTACCTCTCCACAGCAGGAAGGTGGATGCATCTGGACAATGAAATCAACTCAATCCACTCCAGCAGACAATGACTCATGTACACTAAAGTAATTGGAGGTGCAAACACAGCGAACAGGGAAAAATGCCTGTATAGATCATATGTAAGACGGTGTTGCAGAGCCAAAGGCGCTTGAAGTTAGTTGATGTGCAGCTGTAGATGTGAAAATGCGGGGCGTCATCAAGCTTACGTCAGCTCGAACCGGAGGGAGAGCGGGCGCGGCGCAAATTAAGCTGCCAATGACATCAGCTGGTTTATCAGTGGTGTCTGTTTATTTCAGCTCATGATAATTAAAGAAATCCATTACACAACACAGAGACACAAATGTAAATGAGTTTTGGGTTGTTGTTTTTTGGGTTGTTCTGATTTGTTTGCACCTCTTGTACATGCCCCCCCCCCCTCTGTTACTGGCTACTGTTGGTGTTCCACTCCGGTAAAGGGCCGGGGGACAGATGATGTCACTACCGGAGCTCAGGATCATGATGCAGCAGGCTCACTAATGTCTCACCGTGCATACTGAAGAGGAATTACCGCGCTGCGCTCCTCCTCCCTGAGGCCGCGGGAGGAGCCGTGACCAGCTGACTGACTAACCTCTAAAACATTGTTTTAACACACCTCTGCCATTGGAGCGAGAGTCACGGTCACACACCCGCAGTTCAGATTCAAAATTAGCCATAATTAGAGAATTATAAGACCAGCACAGCTGTCTTTATCATAGATATGAAATCCTAATTGTATTTTAATGACATTCTAAATGTTATTTTTATTACATCAGTGGTTTACTACCAATTTGCTATTTTTTTCAGCAGCACATCGCAGCTGGAGCGACATCCGCCTGCTGGTGTTTTCTCTGTTCATCCACTAGGGGGCGAGCACGCTCCTCCGTGCGACGCCGCAGCAGCGCAGGGCAGTCAATCAGTCTCCGCAGTGCCGAAGCGCCCAGCAACAGGGTGCACACAGCAACAGCATTTAAATGAAGACGCTGCCGGGCTGGAAGGACGCAGAGCAACGTACGGGTCTGAGAGACGGGGCGGATGAGCGGGGCGGTCAGCTTTTCTTCGCCATGTCCTCGCCCTGCGCGCTCTCCACTTATCATTTACATCTTCATCTGGTGCGGCGATTAGCCCCAGAGCTGCGTTCTGATTGGCTGAGGGGTCGTCCAGGGACGCTTCTAAATGCCACGTGTGGACTTTTTCTCCACATCTGATCTCTGCGTGGAATTATGGGCCACATGTTTGAACGTTTTTGCTACATGACTTGCAGTTTATCCTCTGTTCTTATCATTTTTCTTTATTTACAAGTTTCATATGCTGTGTTTTTTTATATAAATATGTTGTCATTCATGTGTCTGTATTTGGCATTAATTGTGTGAGTGTGGGCGGTACCGTCGTAGAGAGGTCCCAGGTGGCGGTCCTGGTCTGGAGGGGATCAGCGGCGGGGGAGATCCAATGCCCATATCAGGAAGCTGAGTGAACCGGAAACCCTGCAGAAGCCACAAATAAAGTTTCCAATGGTATCTGATGCCGAGACAACAGCATAGGTACAAGACAGAGGGCAGAATACTGGGTGAAGTAACAATAACGCAGTCTTGATGAATAAAGGGGCTGGAGAATCAGATGGTTGTCTGACGAGAGCTCATCGTGGAGGATCTGATGCACAGGCAAACTCAAGCTGCACTTTATTATTCATTATTATTTTTATTGGTTTTCTTTTCTTAAATTAGCTAATTTTAATGGCTTCTCCCTTGCTGATCAGCTGCCACACACACACACACACATGCACTGACGGCAACTCTCTGTCTGTGCAAACATTTTACAGGATATTTTGAGCGAAGTCACCATTGTTGAAATTCACAAGAGCCTCTCTGCAGAACTGGTCAAATGTGCAAAAAAATATTCAACATAAATATGCACGACCTCGTCTCCATTTACCAGAATCATTAGCAACACTTGACTTTTTGCATGGCTTTTACTAGCAGTGGATTATATGGTCACACATAATGTAAAAGATGTCCCTGAGAGGGGTTTTAGTGCCTTTTAGCTCATTGTTTTGGTTTTACGGCCCGCAGTTTTATTGTTTTGGTTCGCTCTGGCTGCTACCTGCCTGGCATTAAATGGCTGACAAAGTTAGAGACCAGCTAATGAACACAGTGGCAGCGCAGCAGCTGCAGAGCCAAATGATCTCCCTCAGGAGTCGGTACAGAGGAAAACTCATCTGAAAGGAGAGGGAATATTTGACTTTCATAACTCCAGATGAATGCTAATGTTGGTCTGTTTCAGCTGGATTTGTAAGCAGCTGTTTGTCAGTGTGAATGGGGCTGCATCAGCGTTATAAAGCAACAATACTGCATGTCAGTGACATGTTTGCTGTTCCATGACTGCCCTCAAATGGCCAATCAAATCTATTAATTTGCTATTGTTTCCACAGGTTTCTGTCCTTGGAATGGTTTTTATCAAAAAGTGCTGCTGAGCACCACTTACGAAATCGCACTGTCATCGAACCTTGCACAAATAAGATGAAAACTATGCGCACAGTCAGCACTACAGGCCTGTCTTTTTTGTAATTTGGTCCACCTGAGCCCTGAGCCCTCTCCCAGTGTTTACCGGTTTGGGCAGGCTGCACTGGTGCATGTCCTCGTAGCCCGTGCTCCTCTGCCGGCCGCCGCAGGGGTGGTTCATGGTCCCTGGGGCGCTGGTCACCCCGTCGCTGTAGTGGCTGGTGTGGGAGGGGTTGTAAGCGCTGTGGGCATGGTGGTGGTGATGGTGGTGGCTGTGGATGAGAAATGGGGAAAGTTCAGAAGAAAAAAGGAAGCGGACGTGTTCACATAAAGCTACTCCGCTTTGCGAGAAGCAGCTTGGGAGTTGGATGAATGCGCTCCACTGAGTTCAAACTAAGTGTCAGCGCTCCTCTCTTATTCTTTCTTTCCTACACACTGTTAATCATGCAGATGTGCTGAAAAAAGATAGATCATCTCGAAAAAAATCAGAATTTACTTGGTTGGAGGGGAAGGCGGGTCGTGGTCCGGAGGTGCCAGGCTGAAGGCGTTGCCTAGCAACATGTGCATCTGCGTGCGGACCTCGTCAATGGATGGCTGGGAGCTGAGCGTGGAGGAGTCGGAGCCGCGGTGAGCTTTCACCCCCAAGCTGCCGTTCCCGGTGCCAGTAGATCCACCTCCGTAACCCAGAGAGCTCATCAGACGGTCCACGTTGGTCTCCTCGAACGGTTCCGGTTCGCCCTGCGGAGAGAGCGCGCACGTTCGTCAGCTCGACCGTTGCGTGTCGAGGACACGGACGCCGGAGACACAGGTTTTCCTGAAAAATCAAGTCACCATCTCCTGCAGGAACCGATGGGTTCCTGAGGAGCATGCAGAGGATTTCTACCAGTTAGAGGAGATGAAAAAGCTGAAAAACAGGCAGAACTCATAAAAAGTTTGAGTCGAGATAGCCAGGAGCAGAAGGTCACAGAAAATGCAGCAGTAATTCAAACTTAACAACCAATTTCTTTCCTTTTTTTACTCTTCTCTCCTGCAGCGTAACTACGTCAGGGCCTCAGTTACAGCCTGTATATATTTAAATATATTCTTTTATTAAACGACTTAAGTTGCTTTCTTTATAAGACTGCCATCTGCTATGTTCCACTCATTAAAACTTGAATTAATTGAACAGTTTTGATGATGAAGTTGATATTACGTCAGTGGTTTGACATTTAGGGGAAATGCCTGTTTTGCAGGCAGGTTGGGGTGAGTTGTTCCACGACCACATGAGGAAGCCGAGTGAATGCACCGCTTATCCACCACACATCGTTCATATTTTATACATGTATGCGGCATATATTTCCACTTCTGCTGCCGGCCTGTTAACTACTTTTCATACACTTTTAATCACAACATATGTCGCTCATGCGTTACAACAAAGTCGTGAGATCAGATCAGCCTGTGAAAGACAAATATGTTAATAAATCAAATCTTTTTTTTCCAAATCCTAATTTCTATTTCGTTCCCCATGTATCTGCTGGTCATCACTGCTCTATAAGAAATACACACTTAAGTTGTGGGCTGGACCATCTGGCTGAAATTAATTTAACAGTATTAATAGGGACATTTTACAGTATATATATAGATATTACATTTGTGCAAATTCACATTTTGAAAAATGAACTCAATGCTCAGCTCAATGATTATTGATGCAGTTAACTTAGATCAGACAAAGCTCTTTCGACAAAAACATCAATGCCTCGTTTTGTTCTGTTTTCAATAAAAAACAGGATAACAAAATACGATGATGTCACAAAAAGATTCCACCAAGACAAATGATATTGAATGATTACCCAGCCCATTAACACCCTGCGCACTCACACAGACTCACACGCACAAACATGAAGCAGGCAAAACAACTACAGCTCCAAACATAAAACACACAATATAGCAGGTTATTTATAGCAACAACTGATAAGATATGCTGGATACCTGCTGTACACACACTCTGTTCTCCATCTCAGACAGTTTGGTGCATCCAAAGCTATTAAGTGCTATCGAGCCTCCCATCTGAATCCATGAACAGGCTGTAATCATATTCAGTGTCATTGACATTGAGCTAGGTAGCACGGTCGCTGCAGCTACTGCGGCATTACAACGGTTCACTCCCTCCATCTGGCCCCATTTCATCTCCTCCTCTCCCTCATCCTTTCTCCAGCTTCCTTCCTACTTTCTCTATTTCTTCGTCTTCATTTACCGTTCAGATGGTAATTCGTTAATCCTGTATGTGTGAGCTCTGAGCATCAGAGCTAGAGTAAAGGAGGGGGAAGGGAAGAGATTATCGTTAGAAACGCTCTCGGCAGATTATTTCATTAGTCTGACGCAAAGTGGCAGAGCTTTACGTTGCCACAACCATCACGTGACCCGTTCAGAGGAGGAAGGATTCATCCAAGCTTTCTTAATTTCTCTGCATGACTCACCTGGTCAGAGGTTGGGCCCGAGCTTCTACATGAAAGAATCCAACTTCAAAATCCTTCAAAGCATCGCATGCTCTTGCTGCTCGGCATTTCTCTGAATTTCCGCAGCAGTAAATCCTTCACATCCTCTCCTCCTGGGTTCAGGCTTCAGGCTTACAGAAGTATTTGCTTCAAACCTCTGACATTTTTCTAACTCATCGTACAAAATAATTTTTTGTTTTGTTGTTCTCTGGCCCTTTTGTGCGTCTTGTGCTCCGCTGTGCTCTGCTGGCCTCATCTCTGGCTCACTGTGTCTCCAACACTATAAAGAACTCTGAAGTTGCCCATTTACTCACATCGTAGCCATTGTTGCGGATGCCCCGTCTGGATCTTTCTCTCAGCACCAGCAGGTCCATCTCCGTCTCCACCGGGCTCGGGCTGCTCAGGGACTGTCTGCTCCAGTAGGTGGGCTCTCGTGGGTGGGAGTACCTGACAGTCATGTATGAGAAAAAAAAAACCCTTTGACACACTGTAGCTACAGCCCAGGGCCATGTGTGCTACTGATGACACTGATGTTATGCCCCATGGATGTTGGAGGAGGGGGAATTTTATGGTTTAAAGAAACCAAGGAGTTTTCATGTAACAAGTGAAAAGAGCACATGCTAGGCTCTCGCTTAGGTAAATAACATTTGCAGAAAACGTGATTCATGGGTTAAGTGAACAATTAAAATGGAAAAACAAATGTTGTTGCATACAAAACAACAGTGGGTTGAATCATCCTGATCTATCACTGATTGTATCTGTGTTCAATTTCTTGCCCTCGGTTTGACCCGATTCATCTCAGTGCTGTTTTGACCATTTCTAGCATCATCAGCATCATCTGCAGTACGACCGCATGCAGAACCAAAATGGCTGTTTGAACATACAGTTCAACGCCCTGTATGCTTTACCAGACTTTCATTTTCTTCTTCCATCATCCGGCCTCCGCTGTAATTCAGATTACTTGCTGTACACTTAGGAACTTTATTGGGAAACGAAGTGTGTTTCAAGCGATTTAAATGGACAGGGGCCTACAGCAGAATTTAATTCCTCAACTGGAGCAGATGAAATGATCTTCTCCAGCGTAAAACCACGTCATTGTTCAGACAGTTTTGGTTTATATAAAAACCCTGCTGCGGTTTAATAGGTTAAAAAAAAGCATATAAGATATAATATTCTTTGTCTGAGCTGCAGATAAAGGGATGTGTGAACTGTGTAAAGGCTGCATGTGTTAAATCAGTTAGTGACAAAGAGAAGTGAAGCAGGCACTTGTCTGTATGAGCTGTAAAATATTAATGCGCTGACCAAAAATCACCCCTCACCGCTCACTCACTCCTTATGTGTTGCTTAGCAACTATGCTCTACAGCGACAGATCAACAGCACATTTGTAATTGGTGGTGGAAAAAAAATTTACAATTTATCTAAGCACTTCATTGTCACTGACTGAACAATAAATAAATAAATTAAATTCATGAAACTATTTTACTGACGTGAAATTCACTCTTTTGAACAATACTAGTCGGTTTCAACGCTGAATAAGGAAGAAATAGAATAATTTCATAGGCTTCAATTATGAAATAAGACACTGCTTTGTTACTGAAGTCTAACTCGCATTTTTGGATCGTCAAACATTTTAGAGTGCCAGCACACAGTAGAGAGAGTTTGTCCCACGGCAGCCACTGTTTGAGTTGTTAAACCACCTGCAGCGTAGTTAAAGCCAAAACGGCTCTGATTAGAGACTACAGATTACATTAGTCAGACTCAGATTAAATAGCTGTCACCTTTACGATTCATCTTTACATCCCCAGCATTGCCTGCTCCCGTACCTCTTATGACATCCTGCGAAGGACGCCCGCTTCTCCTCTGCGGTCATTGGCTCCTTGATCCCGTTGTCGTGCCGACTGTGCCTGGTGTCGCGGTGGCTGTAACCGTGGCTGCCGCTCTCGGACAGGGAGAACTCTCCGTAGCCCTTCCTGCGGGCCTTCTGTCGCAGTTTGTTCCTGTAGTGCTCGATGTCCGACTTCTGCTTCAGCCCAACGTGGTTGGCCTGCGAACAATGAATCCAAGCATTGAATTTCTGGCTCCATGTACTCAGAAGCCACAGACTGAGCGGTGTTGTAAATCTTTATGATGAACTGCTTCATCTCTGAGAACTTTTTTTTTTTTGTCCTTCCCTTCTGGTTCTGAGACAGACAGAACGACTTCACCTGCAGTCCCATACTCAAAGAATGCGTCGTGCCCCGAAAGCCGTACTTTCAGCTAACCTTAAACCCGTCAGCTGCAGATGAACCGGAGAACCAGAGAGCCCCCGAGGGGGATTGTTCTGCTCTTATGTTAATAGATTGAGGGATAATTCATCACGGGCCCGTGTGCTGCTGTCTCAGCTGCAGGGAGGTGCAGAGAGGTTGAGGTGGGGGATGTAGGAAGGAGGAGGAGGAGAAGGCTGGGAGACAGGAAAGTGACAGTAAGGGTGAGGTAATCAAGAGGGGGAGAGGAGGCCTTGTGATCGTAGCAGCTGAACGGTATCACTATCAGCGTATGTATCAGCGCGACGCGTCCCGGAGGAGGGGATATGATGATACTGAAGCAGAGGAGGGGCAGGTTAACAGGCGCCTGAAACTCAAGAATGTAACACAATGGGACCTTTTTTGTCCAATATACTGGACAGCACTGCCACATGAACTGAGGCAGCTAAAGTTATTGATTTTAAACAAGCCTTTTTTTAACCATTTCAGCAAATATTACAATTATTTATCCAATACTTTTAGCTGTCTCTGTTTAGACTTGCTATCTCGTCATGCATTTTCAGTAACAAGCTCTGGCGTTACAGCTTATGCGAAACGTGGATATACCGTTCATATATTTTTGAATCACGACTTATATTTTTTTTTCTAGTTGAGGCACAACACAATCTTTCGAAGTATCTCTGGCTACTGCAGAATGACACGTACTGTGTGCCCTCGGGTACACGTCCCCATGTTTGGGAGTGAGTGACGTCAGGCGTCAACGGTTCCAAATATAAACATGGTGAAGAATATCTGCCACGCGACATGGTAACCACATGCTGCTGCACTACATGTATCTGATGTTCTCGTTTCTGCCCTATACTGTCAACTCTGCTGCCTCACGTCCCAGCTGAGTGCTATAAAGCCTTGAAGGTGTGTGCATTATGTATACAGTGTGTGTGTGTGTGTGTGTGTGTGTGTGCGTGCAGGCTCACCTCCCCGTTGAGGACCACAGAGTCTTGGCTGTGGGAGGAGGAGGAGGGGTAGGAGTACGTTGGCTGGGCCGTCATGGGTTTGATGGTGATGAGGCGCAGGGAGCCTGAGTGGTCCTCATACGGGTCTGTGGAGAAGAGGAAGACAAGCGGGTTAGTGACAGGCAGACGGGAAGCTGGGATGTTGCGGCCATAGGAATTATCACGCATTCTGCCAATAACAGCAAATTCACACAGCAATTTTGTATGATTGTCAAACTGGGGGAAGACGATTGCCAATTCGTGAAATCAGGCCAATTTCAAGCATACTGCAAATGTATCTATTTTGGCACCAGATCCATCAAGTCCTGTTAGTGCACATCCCACAGATCCTGGATCAGACTGAGATCTGGTGGATGCGGAGGCCGAGCCAACACCTTGAGCTCTTTGGACCACTTTTGACCACTGCAGACTGGAAACACCCCACAAGATTGTGGAGATGCTCTGACCCAGTTGTCTAGTTGACCCTCAACAAAGGTCCCATTGCTGTGGATTTCAAAAACACACAACTGAGCGCAGTTTCATGTCATTTCCCCTATTGAAGAAAGGTCCGCCGCTTGTGGCGTGGCCTCTGCTGCTATTATATGCAGCTTTCTGTATTCACAGTTGTGTGTTATTGCAGGGAGCAGCAGATGGACACTGTTGTGTTGCACTGAGCGCACCCTGACTCACCACCTGACTTACATCATATGGCAGACCGCTTGAACGTGGGCCTGCAACAGTCTGCCGTTAACTCAGCTCCTGAATCCACCCTGTCACCATCCATCCCGGCCGCAGCTCAGCCCGCTTTATTTGTCGCCGCCTTCCGCAGCGTGACGGCTAAGGTCAGGACGGGCGCCATCGCAAGCAGCGGAGGCTGCGAACCAGACTGGAAACCAGCTGAAGCGTTGCCAAAATTTCTACTACGATCGCGACAGATGCCAGACGCTGGCTTTTTTGTCTTAATCAAACACAGCGTTTTCCTCAGATGACCGAGCGGTGTCAGAACACACGGCCCCTGTATCTGATCACGTGGCTTCGGCTTCAAAATACACGTTTGCATTACGGGAAGAAAATAACTTCATTTGGCTGCCACTGTTACTCAGGGCAGAGGGAGATACACATTGTGACTCAGCTGACAATCTGCTTGCTGACAAGTGCTGTGACTGTTTACTGCTTCATGTGCGCAGTGATCCACTTATTGCTTACAAGCATGAAGATGAGGTTGCAGCTCCACTCGGGATGCAGCTCTGAGGATGGCAGCGTTGTTTTTAAAAGTTACTCAAGTGCGACGCGTAAAAACACTTTGCTTTTGCATCTTGCAGATCACTGAAACAGTGTCGCTGATTTTATTTATTTATTTATTTTTTAGCTGTACAGGAATGCACCAAGACTTGATCTGAGGATGAAGATCAATTTGAGAGTCAGGTCGCTGTACACCAGGACCTCCTTTTCTCTCACTCTTCCTGTTTCTCTCCATGCTCTACTACTTTCTAGAAGTTTAGTTTTTTTAATGAATCCCATCAAACATTTTGATTCAACTGTCACTCTCTCCATACAGCGAGCAGAGCTGTTTTCAGGCTTGTATGCTTCATGTTAAAGCAGGTGAGTGATGATTAAAATGACTCACACCACACTATGGCAGCATAGATAAATTCTGTGTTTTTATCATTATTACACACAGTATACCTCCTGACTGATCTAAATTGAATCTAAATGAATTCAAAATAACAACAGCAACAAGCTGCTTTTATCAGCGCAGCTTAATGAAAAGGAATGAAAAGTCAGAAATCTATCTTTTAACTCACACACAATTTCAGCCTATTCCCACACTGCTGTTAAATAATAAGATGTCTGTTACCATGGGTGACACCGCTGAACTTTTTTTCTCCTTACATAACTGCAGCTGGTGAAGATTAAGATCAAAATAAAAAAAAAAGAATAATGGATCCCGCTTCCCAGTCTGTACACTCATTACCGGGAACAAGAAATGATTCCAGCGCGTGACTCCCTGCGGAATCACAACTTGTTTTTGTTGTTTTTGTTTTTTTTACATTTCTGCCTGTGTACATATTAAACAAACAAGGTATAGTCTTGGAATTTGGAAAGAGCAAGAGCAGCTGGTGCCCCTGCTTCCAGTCTTGATGCTAAGCTAAGCTAATCAGCTCCTGTTTCCAGCCCCCCAAAAATGTCAAACTGCTCCTTTAACCTGTCGACGAAATCAAACAAACGCGCAACCTGAGCGCTGAACACATGGCGGGGAGAAAGTGTCTTTGCACCTGCAGGTGACACGCGTTCTCCCGCTGTCAGTGGTTTGATTATCAGTGACGGTTTTCATCCCTGCATCTATCTGCCTTCTGTTATTCCTGTGGTTATTTTGTTGTTGTTTTTTAATCTTTCTAATCTGAACTGTGCTGTTATTTTTTTGTGCAGTCCCGTTTCCTCTCTGAGTTGCACATCTTCACTTCCTTGTTTGGATTTACACTTTTACTAATCTTCCATTTCCTTGAACAGGGCTCCTGTGTATAGTCTGCTCTCTTTTTCTGTCAATCTCCAGCTCTTGGTGAACAGCAGTGAGAAAATGAAACAATTACTCATCCTCTCCCCCCTCCTCCTCCGGGTACTCATTCATTCGCTTGCATAAACACTATAAATCACACAAATTACCATGACCGCTTGGTTTGCTGATGCAAAAGAGATTGAAAATCACGGTGTCGTACGATGTCACCGAACAGAAGCAGCGTCGCGGCGTTATCAGCGATCGGGGAAATGTTTATGTAACCAATTGCGAGGCTGCAGAGCTGGAAAAGAAAAGGATGTGCCTGGCAATCTGTTGAACAAGTCACATGGAAGATGCAGCGTATTTTGCTGCCACCACTGATAACAGGTACTGAAGATGAAAGCTTGTGCTGCCTATAATCCTGCGTCTGAAAATGAATCTTTTCCCTCCTTTGTTGCTGTTTTTTGTGTTTTTAGTGTACTGGATGTCTTCCCGTCTTGATGTATATATGAATAAACTTCTCGAGATCCTGCGATTCCCTAAAATACCCCAACTACCCCGGGTGATGGTATCAAAATGTGGATGCAAGATATGATAAGGTTTATAAGGTTTAACTAAGGAGATGAGTACTGGCTAATAAACAATTAAGTGTTTTTTTTCTATGACCTAATGCCTTGTTAAGGTTCTGTCTTTCTAATAAATGGATTTGCTGGTGTCTGAAGGAGGATAAACACAAGCTAAAGCACACAACCTGGCAACCCAAATGTTTTTCTCATTGATAAGCATCAGTAAGCTATGCTACAGCTTGTAAGCCCTTTATAAAAGTGCTCTTACTAAAAAATGATACCCAAGACCTTTTCCAATGGTGTTTGTTTGTATTTAGGTATGCGTGTATTGTAAGTAGTAGTCTCATACCTGCTGTGTTGTGTGTGTTTTGTGTTAAAGCTGCTTTGAAGTGACTATATGGAGGTGAATGCTAATACACCCAGAAGCCAAGAAACAGTCACCGCTTCATTTAAAATACAGCGCACTGCAACGCTGTACGTTTTTAACGGCTGTGCATCACTTGTCTCCGGGGATTTCTCCAGGGATGCGACTGGCTTCCTTTCTTTCCTCTTTGATTCTACACAACAGTGATGTGGTGCAGTGCTGAAGGAACGCGCGCCGCCGACTGCTGGCTTTTATCTCCGTGCAGCGTCGTCGGCTTTGCACCCCGCAACGAGGCCGGTCAACCGAGGGCGCCCGAAATAAAAACACCTGGAATCTTCTCATTCCGCAGCAGCTGTGTCTGAGCGAAAGGACATTTGAGAGTTGTGCGCTATGAGTCTATGTGCCGTCACTGACGGTTACGTGATGCAGCAGCAGGCTGAGTCACCGCATGCGCGAGTGTGTTCGCGCTTTCTGTTCACGTGCACTTCACTGGCTCATATTAACTGTCCTCTAAGTAAAACAGCACAGCGTGCAAATGTGTGCGAGTGCATCGCAAGTGTAACAAATGTGTGTGCACGGCTGAGGTTCGTCTTTGTGTATTTGTGTCTATCTATCCCTTTGTTCTCCTCTCTTTAACTTCTCCTTTTACTCCCTGAAATACTCCTCAGTGCAATAACCTCATTGGCATTCTTCGTCGATCTTTTTTGTCCCTTTCAACCCCACTCCTCCTCCTCCTCCTCCTCCTCCTCCTCCTCCTCCTCCCCCCTCCTCACCGTTGGTGCTCCTCTTGTGCAGCTCCTCTTTGCCATTCTTGCTGCTGCTGCCGGTCGCCGTCCTACGGGCGGACGAGCTCTTGCTGGTGTTCAGCTTCCCCGAGCCGTTACTCGACACCGAGCCGTCCTCCTCGCTTGGCAACCGGCTGTAGTAGCCATGGCAACAGAGGAAGGCGAGGGAGAGAGAGAAAGAGAGAAAGAGAGGAGAGGGGAGGGGAGGGCTTGTGAGTCTCGGCGTGTACACAAACAGGGCATCATCTGACAGTGCCAACACATTATGAACTTTTTTTTAAAATTAAAAAATGGAACATTTAACAGGACAAGTATTAATCAAAAAAGTGCTTTTCAAGCCAAAGATATGTTGTGTATTTGCATATTAATGTGTGTACATGACCAAAACACATACAAATAGTACAAATGGGGCTCAAAACTTTTAAAAAAAATGTAGAATTGGAAAGTGAAATCAGAAATGACTGTCATCCTAAAATACAAGAAAGAGATGATGCAACGGTGACCTCATGCAGAGCTTCAGCACGGGCCCGGGGCCTGTACTGGGGGGCGTTCAGCAGCCCGTCCATGATACTTAAACACCAGATATCTAGCACCTCCTGATTCTGGTTAAAGGCAGCGAGGGGATGAATCAGATTTTGGGGGGTGGCCACCTCTAACCACCCGCCATCCCTGCTGGTCAGACAAAGAACGAGCACGAACAGTGACTTGACAGTGGCTCGGTAAAGCTAACGTCACTTTCCAACACACAGTAAGTCCTGTACTTTTGCACTGTGCTGTATTTCTTCCTCATTCTGGAATGAAAGTAAATCTGGGTTGCAGTTTGCGCTCCCACAATTCTTTGCATTTTTATTAACGAGCAAAATTAATCAAAAATCAAGCCATGCAGACACAAGTGCCCATTCACTTAGAAGAGTCAGTAACCTTGTGCAAAAACATGTATGAAGTGTTCCTGCTTCACACACGCCAGGTACTCAAACCATGTACAGGACACACACACACACACACACACACACACACACACACACACAGACACACAAGCCTCAAGGCATGTAAGCCACAGCAGTGACACAATGTGACAGGCCCGTCTACAGGTGGTGTTAGATGCACAGATCAGTGAGACCGGACATTACAGAGCCACAGGCTAGGCTGACATGCTGTCAGTGCGAACGCGTCTTTTACACACACACACACAAATGCACACACGCTGTGCAGCCAGGGCAGCGGGCAATGGCTGTCCGAGTCCCAGTAAAAGTCATGTGGTACTAAACAAACTGCCGGAGGGACTGGAGGGAGAAATGCGGCGTGTGTTCCATGTAAATGTGTCCGCGAAGGCCAGCGAGAGGAGCAGCCCGATCGATAACCGCACTGATGGAGAGCCGTGTTCACCTCCCCGCCTCTCTCGCAACGCTCGCTCTCTTCTTCAGGCCTCACACGCTGCAGCTCTCCGGAGGACGCGGGGAGCAGTATGGATGGGCTCCCCGCGAAGCCGCTGCCCCACTCTCCAGACAGACAAATCAAGACAGTCCTGTTTGCAGCTACGTTTCACCAAACGCACGACAAACGCATCGCAGGCACGTGATCTGCGCTGAGCTGCGTTGACATCTTTGCTTGTTTTAAGAAATACATAAGATCATTGCATGTTGTTGCGCAAAACTAAATCACCTGGTGATTATCACAGAATACAATTTCATTTGGAAAATGAGGAAGCTCACATACTGCATTAAAGCAAATGAGTATTTCAGTAAATGAGGACAAATTCTCAATGTATGTTCACAATGTGCAGCAGAAAGTTGGAAATGCTGTCAGTTCTTTCATGTCTACATCACCTCCCTGCTCATTTTGGATTGCGACTGGTTCTTTTAAAGTTAAGTACTGCAGATTGCTAATCTGAAGTTCTGCGTTGAAGTGATTTAGGGACGTGAGCAGCCAGTTTGTTGGGTCCACTGTGTTGTAGAGTCTGAAACATCTCAGATGGATCTCAGACAGTCATCATGATGAGGGGAGAATTTTAATGTATGCAGCACTTTGCTCTCTGATGAAATTGTAATAAATCCAGTGGTATTATTATGATTACTCTCAGCTATACTGTGGCTCTGATACGCATCAGCTGCTTTCACACAGCAAACATCAGCACATTCACAGTCACTGTGAGCACGCTGATGTTAGACACTGCGCCTGACTGCAGCCTCACAGCGCTGCTGTCGCCTCTTTGTGTCTGAAATCGCTCCCTACTTAACTTTATTGCGCGGCGCCGCCGCCGTGTGCCACCTTATCCGAGCGTGTTAATTACGAGGGCGAAATGTATGCGCAGTAGACGTCTCACTGTCGCAGCGTGACACAGTGGGAAGTTGCTGTCTGCTAACGAAGCAAAGGGTCATTTGATAAATGTGAGTTGTGCAGCTCTGCAGTACACCTATCAGTGATGATGCAATCCACAGGAAATCTTAGTTTAATCCTCACTGTAGTATAAACTGAGTATCCTATATATATATATATATATACAGTACATGTGATAGTGTCCGGGTGGCTGAGGGAGTGTTTTCAGACACAGTCGTCCGTCTTTACCGTCTTGTCATGTGCACGTGAAGAGGACAAACACGCTTTAGAAGTCTTGTCCTCTGTTCAGCTGCCACCATGGAGTCTGAGGATAATTGCATTGTTTGTGGTGCTTGGTTGGGGGGCGACCCGCAGCGGTTAAAGCCCCGGAGCCGGAGCCGCTGCCTCCTTTTCTAATGAGCGTGCACCCAGGTTGTAGAATAACCTGCGATACCTCCTTGAAAGAAAACCCTGTGGCTGCCCATAAGGTGTGCGTGTGTGTAAAGCTGATTATGGCGCTATGGCAGCTCTTCCTGCATTTTACACTGTCATCACTGTTGCGCTGAATGGCTCCCTCTGGCCTGGCTGTAGCCAGGGTTATAAATATACATGTGTTTATCATCCTTGAGAAGCAAAGCACAACTAATCCCGCCTCCATTCATTTTTGTTTAGTGGAGTGTAAAACAGAGGCTCCGTCTTGTGTGTGTGTGTGTGTGTGTGTGTGTGTGTGTGTGTGTGTGTGTGTGTGTGTGTGTGTGTGTGTGTGTGTGTGTGTGTGTGTGCGTGTGTGCGTGCGCGTTTCTGAATTTGCATTTCTGTGAAATTTCCTTAAGGAGAGACGTCTCCATTGAACGTGGGTGCGTGGGTGTAGTTTTGTAGTAGAGAAATGTCTGGGGAAGGGAAAAGTTTAAAAATTGTTTTCATCATTCTGCTCCAAATGTTTTCAGTGTTCATGCACACAACAGATTATAACTCCTAATCCCAGAGAATTCGCCTGGGAATAAGGCTGCTCTGCACATTTGGGTAAATGCATTTAAAAGCGTGTGATCTCCACAGATGTTTACAAATCATATTCATCGCTCATGCATAAAAAAGGGGGACTATATCAAAGAAGATTTGTAGAACAAAAAGACAGACATGAAACAACAATCCACATTAAATAAATGCCAAGTCCAAGCAGATTCCATAAAACATGAAGATGAGCAGTTTGTAGCCTCATTTTTGCTATATTCTTTCTCCAGTTGTGTAATGACATTATCCCAGGCGGGAATACTGCACAATCCAGCAGGAATAAACCAGTCTAACAAACACTACAGTGTCTGTGAGGACAAATGACCATCTGTGTAGCTGAAAGTCTGGATCAGATTAGGTCATTACAAGAGCTTGATTCACCTTTTCGTCAGATGCAGCTGATGTGTGTTCTGAACTGTCTCCTCCTCACGCTACATTTGACCTGACTGTAAAAGCACCAACACTTAAATCATGTTTGCTTCTCAAAGTCCTGGTATTTTTTTTTCTTCTGAAATCTAAGACAACCACAGATTGATCAAGCCTGGGTGTGTGTCTTGTGATGAGCTGGACGTCCCGGCAGCCCGGGCAGCGTCTTTCCTTTTCAGTCACAGCCGGTGGCTGCTGCTTTCAGCTGTCTCAAGCCAGGTCTTTCACCGCTCTCCTGTGAGCTTGTCCCCTGGCTCCAAATTTCCCAAAGCAGCCTTGATGTTGAGCTAGCTACATGGCCGCTACACCCCACATTGACTGGGTGCAACTTCACAGTCCAGCCTCGGTCCTCTGCTTCGGCCGCTAGGTTGGTGTATCGCAGCCTCATCGGCTGCAACCTCCCAAGGGGAGGCGAGATTTGGACCAGAGGACCAGGTCTGTTCGATCTCGGGTGGGAAAATGAGCCTTTATCCTGGGTCCACGCGGTTCATATTTGCATTGAGAAGTGGAACAGGCCTTTGCTGCAGGTTGGAAAACATCAAGACTCGTAACCGCATGTTTGGATGGAGGTTGTGAACGCTAACTGGAGACAAATGTCAATTGTCTCTGAAAAAGAAAGCCTTCTCTCGTCCATTTTGCATCCACTTTTTAAGACAGCCCCCTGACTTCACCTTTCTTCTCTACTGTCAGACTCGGCAGAGGTTTAATGTGGTTTACTATTACAACATAGAAATAACAGCTCAGAAGGAAAAGTCATTGGTTTCCTTCTGTCTGGAAAACAATGACTGTAGAAATCCAGATGCTGTTGGATTTGTCTGGAGGGCATTATCTGTTCTTATATAAAAAATATATATATGTATTCAATATTGTCAGTTTCATTCTGTTTATGTCATTTCTCATTCATCCTCTATTCCATTTCCTTTACGTGTGATCCTGAGGTTTCAGTGATCCAATGTTCCACTGTATTCCAACAGTTGCTATATAGTGCAAAAAAAAAAAAAAAAAAAGCAGGGCGTGAGACTCTCCAGTGTCCAGGGGCCAGCCTCTTCTCACATAAAATTATACAGCCAATTAGGTGCAGCAGATGTACCATGAGGCCTGAAATCATTTAAACTACTAATGTGCATCATCCACAGTAATACCCCCCCCCCACTCATGACAGTGCCTCGCTCATTAAAACGTGTTCGCAACTTCTGCCTATTTTTATCTGAAGTATGTGGCGTCAATCCTGCAGTACAATTTGGTTGCACACCTTGATCAGATCCTGCTCATCGGCGCGAGGGCGACGCTGCCGTTCACGGCCACGTCCCGTCATAATTCACAGCCTCCTTTTGGCTCACAGGAAACCGCCCACGAGGAGGCTCGCGTCAGACCACGTGTCAGTCCCGCGTGGTCGTGTATTCATACTAAACTCCTGCACGTGGAGCCTTTACGTCCCCATGTTCTTCTTTGTTCTAACAAGGCACACACAAATGAGCGCCCGACTCCTGCTGTAACATTTTGCTACATCCAAATATCCCGAGTAAGTATGCATGTGTGCTCACTGAGTCTCAGAGCAGCTCCTCGTTAACACTGGACTCATCTTCAGATCGTGTTTGAATCTGTGAGAGTCTGTGCTGTTTACTGTCGGCTCCTCTATGGCTAAACAGCGAGGACGCACAAACACGCACTGATGTCTGAAACAGCTGTCGGAGAACTTTGTGTCGCCCCCACGCGTAACACATACACCACTTCCTGCTGGGAACAGCGGGGCATCTCAGCTCTTCACCGGTGCAGAATCAGAACTCACAGGGATGATGGGAAGAAGTATGCTCCGACAGAACTTCCACACATGTGATGAATTATAGTCTGATGACGTCAGCCGTGCGATGGAATCGGCGACGGCGAGCCGTAATCCCCAAACGTCCTCCCGGCCAGCTGCTGGCGTTATGAAACTCGTCCCAGCTTAAGGTCGAGCAACATTTTGTCGTTACGTACACGACTCTGCGTTTTCTCAAATGTGTCACATCAGAGAACAAAAGCATTTCACTGACAGGTTCAAACACTAAGAGGTAGGATATCTTAAAGCTCTTACAAATGAGCGTTTGCAAAGCTCGTGCACAGAACGATGCCTTTGCTGTGTATTTCTTCATTATATTTAACATCCTAATATATTAACAATGGTGTAAATGACAAGGTGTGATATGAAAGGACACCTCGTCTCACCTCCGTGGAGTGTTAAGATAACTGTTTGGGTTTGCCAGCCCACAGCTGTATTCTTATTAGTCCGACAGCAGCCACGCCTGAGGCTCCATGAGGCCGCGCACGCTCACTGGGAAACCTTGCTCTCATGTCAGCTTCATGTGGCAACGTGTCAGCACATTTCAGAACCCACCCAGAGATCAGCGCACCAGGTCATTCCTTTCCTGTTTTTGTCCTCTGGAGCGCACTAAACACAATGAATATCTATAACTGAATATCATGGCAATTCATCTGCTGAGATATTTCAGTCTGTTGTGGACAAAGATTGCTGCCCCGAGGGCCAAACCGCAAGCACGGCTAAGGTCCGGTTTCCTCCTGACATGTAATTAAAGGAACGTACTGCTGCACAATAGATAAACGAGGACGCGTCGGAGCAAACATCAGCAGCTGTCTTACCCTCCTTTGTGTATGTCCGCAGATGGAGGCCTCTTACTGCCGGTCCCATCCTGGTGGACCTTCTTATCCAGCGACAGTGACAGTGGAGCGTCTCGGACGGGCAGCCCCAGCACCAGGGTTTCCTTGGTAACGGAGATGGCCTCGTCGCCCGCTCGACCCATGTGCTTCTTGGCGTAGTCGAAGCCCTGGACAGGCTGGCAGAGGAAACGGTGACACGTGCCAAAGGTCAGAACCACAGGGTCAAAGCTCTCACAGTTTTTAGATCAATCCACTCAGCAGCTGAACTCCGGAGCTCAAATTTTCTCAATTTAAAATGAGGAAGCTGCATCAGCAAATAACGGCGAAAGGTCCCGTTGTCTTGTTTTTAGAAAATGTGTTTTGTTTTCAGTTGGCCAGTTGGATCAATGGACAAAAAGCCGCTCGTTGGGATGAAAGCAAGCAGCTGTTTGCAGGATCTTAAGCACATGCCAACACAACAAAAAGACAATACAAAGCACAGTTTTCACTCTGTACTACAACAGCACAGGCTGATGAGACGCAATAAGTCAATGTAATTTATAAACCCACACTAATGAACGCGAGTGATAAATCAGCCACACACAGTGACGCATGATTCAAAGGAGCATGGCAAAGCAAAGCCCAGTCAAAAGATTAATTAGACAATCAAAGCTCGGACAGAAATGCACACCACAGACGGATTCACACGCCGAGCATGTTATTTCATAAGACAGTTTGGAAAAAAAAAGAAGCTGAATTGCAAATTGTCCTGAAACGACACAGTGGATTGCAGAAAAATGTTTCCCACTGCTCTATTAAAAAAGAAAAAGAAAAAAACAAACAAAAGATGAAAAGTTATAATAAGCAACAACAAATATTGTGGGCACCTCAACTATGGCAAGTCCAAATGATGTGATTGTAACTAAAAAACTATGAGGCACTTGTAAATGTAAATATATGAGACTATAAATCTAAATTAGGAGATACTAGATCAAAGTTTTGGACTTTGTCATAGGAGGTTTTAGCATCAATGTGAAGTAACAGAAATTAAAATGAACTCTCCATCCTTTTTAACTGACTTTCTATTTCATAACTTGTAACTTTCATTTCTCTTCTCACTCTGTTTTTCTGATCTTCCGTGCAATAGTTTTGATTTAAAATATTAAAAACATATTGTAGTTAACAGGTCTGTAATTTTTTGGACTATTTTTCTCTGTTCCACAGTGGATGAGCACTTTGTGAGAAGACTGTCGCTGTGGACAGGTTGTTTCCCCACTCTTTACATGCTTAATAATTGTTTAAAAAGCTTGGGCTGTGAAACATGAGCCTGCCGGCTGAACGTTTGTGTTCGTTACCAGTAAAATATGCCGCTGGTTGGGTTTTGAGCTGTCGGTGTGGAAATCCAGGCCGACGCAGATTTCAGTTTGAATTACATTTTAAGTAAAGCCATGAATGGCACAGTAGCTGTCCTCGGGGTGATATCCTGTAGTATAAATATCTCACATTTGGGTTCGGGGTTGATCTAAATAGTCTAATCTAATCCCAAATCAAATCTGTGCGAGTGAGACTGAGATTTCCAGCATGACACGGCTCAACAGGCGTCAGAGCAGCTCGCAGCGAGCACGGTAATTGGGCGGACCTCCCTCCCAGTCTCCAAACACCACGGCTGGCGTGATGAAAAAAGTTGAAGAAATAAATAAATAATAAAGCTTAACAGCACCTTTGAAGTCAGGGGTTTTGGCAATAAGAGACAGAGCAGTAAAAAGGCAGCAGAAGATGCATTGTGCTAAAGCCTCCGAGGCCTGGACACGTTCTTTGTATGGCTAAATGCCTCTCAAGTGACGGCACTGAGAACAGGAGGGGGGGGGAGGAGAGAAAGCCCCTTTTTAGGTTACACAACAAAGAATACCAAACCCTGATTTTTTTGCCTCCCCTTTTCTATTTCGAGCGGCTCTAAAATGGGACGCCTAATGCTTTTGATGATGCATGCTAGCTCCTGAGTGCATGTGAGGTTAGGCAGCGTGGGCATCCGGCTGACGGCGTCCTAAATAATTCATCAGTCATACACACCGCTGTGCCGTGGACACGCGTGGCTGCAGCCATGGACGCGTGTCGGGGGAAATTGATAAATGATAGATAGAAAAACACACGCACGTTAACGTGTTTGCGTGCGCGTGTCGGCGCTCATCCTCGACCCACTGAGGTGATGCGTGGTGACAGATGTGGCTCGTTCGCGTGAAAGATGTATGGAGAGTGCAAACATTAATTTGCCTATGGCCTCTTACTGTTAGCAGACAGGACTTGACACGTGTGCGTTTGTGTGTGTGTGTGTGTGTGTGTGTGTGCGTGCGTCTTTATGACAAGTGAGAAAGGGAAGCAGGTGAGGGAGGAGGGAGGTGGTGAATAGAATGTGCTGTTCCAAATATATCCCTCCGCCAATATGCATCCTGCGTATGGATTATGGAGCAGCAGGAACTAGACGCGGCGTCAGGCGCTGAAGTGACAACCTGACAGTCATACAGATGTGTCGCTCAGCGGCCGACGCGCACGAAGACGCGCCGGATTCTCAGAAACGACGGGGCTGAAGGGGTGTAACCTTGAGAGCGCGCCTGACATGACGCCATCGGTATTTTCCCGCACTGGCTCAAGGTCTTTCTCTTTCTGTCTGTTCTTTTCACACATCTCCACACATCCTTCTTTCCTAATTGCGTCTGCCTCCTCTTTCATCCACTTCCTGTCTCCGCCACCGTCTCTCCTTCCCTCCCCGCGTCCACTAACGGCGCGTTAACTTCGCAAATGGCCATCTTTCATCGGGCGTGAGGGGCTCAGCTTAACGAAGACTTTCATTCCAGGCTACGTGGTACGGCGTTGGAGAAGAGCAGGGGAGAGAGAGAGAGATGCGGCCGTTTCTTAAAGGTTTCAATGTGAAGCGAGCGAGAGCATGACCCCGCTGCACCGCCACATTATCCGCACTCATCCAGCAGACGCTTCCCCTCTTCTCCTCTAATTTTAACTCAGAGCAACAGCCAACAGCAGCTTGATGAGGTACAGCAGATGGAAGAGATATGCTCTACTCCCCCTGCGGCCATATTGATTTAAATTCAGCTCTGGCAGGGTGGATGGCGGAAGTGCACCGCAGAGTGGCATGCAAGAGAAAAAAAAAAAAAAAACATCCAAAAAAAGAGGGTACATCTAAGAAGTAAAATAAGACGCACAGCGGGGCGGACTGGAGCGCACGTCGGGCGCGGCGCTGCACCGATTAGATAAACTCCTCATGGGGCAGGATGAGGCATGATGCAGCAGAATGCAAAACAGCCCCTCAGTCCCCTAAATGGCAGCCGGCGCATTGTGCTTTCATTGAGCGCCTTAATAAAAGAAAATGGATCGCTCCTGCTCGTGCTGATCCCAGCTCCGTTGTGCTCCATGTGCAAGGCCTCTAACTGAGGCTTTCACGCCTGTAGTGAGGCAGAGGAGGGAAAAGCCGCTCTGAGGAATGTTCCGGAGTGATGAAGTGACTCCGCAGAGTCGCCCCCTTAATGCCAATGCACACATGCACACCTAATATAAACCGCCGTATTGATCAGCAGCTTTGGCTTGTCACTCACGG
The DNA here is from genome assembly GCA_016785225.1 of Psettodes erumei. Lineage (NCBI taxonomy): Eukaryota > Metazoa > Chordata > Actinopteri > Pleuronectiformes > Psettodidae > Psettodes > Psettodes erumei. The sequence continues at coordinate 912,380 of JAFBJZ010000821.1, read as the reverse complement.
TGACACACACACTGGCACACACAGTAGGGATGTGCGTCTGCATCGCTGAGGCCGATGCAATACACGTCTCGAAGCATCTCCAGCGATCCGATGCATTAAATATGAAGCAATAAGAAGTATAAATGCAACGCCGATGCAATTCAGCCCGATTGTGATGCAGACGCAATTTGCTCCAAAACAATGAGATTCAACGTGATGCAGCGAGAAGGAATGTGATGCCAGAGGCTCACTCAGCAGCAAGCGGGAAGGAGCGCTGCTGTTTCCATACTTTGACCGGGCATTGGCTTATTTTGCATGTGACTTTCTAAACTGTCCGCCCTCCTTGAAAAAAAGAGATCTTGCTCCTCCTTCGGGATCTGTGACTGACTGAGTCAGTGGGTGCCTGAGTTCAGAGCTGAGGAACCGATCTGAACATAAAATTATTCATCACATTTCCAAATAATAAAGGAATAGGGCCACTAACCAGCATAAATAACACTGATTTCTATCAATGCAAATACCTTTAAAAAGAAACACCCAGTGGACCTGGTCTGGTCTGATCCAGAGATAACAAATCAGAGTACCTCGAAACTTGAGGAAACTCATGTGGGAAAGCTGAACGGTCCGACCAATGTGATCTAACTTGTTTGTTTTTTGAATACCGAAGTGACAAGCGAGGGTCAGGAAGGGTCGGCTGTAGCTAATGAAGAGGGAGATGGAGGAGAGGAGGAGGAGGACAGGAGCAACAGGTGAGACTGTCAGCAGACGGAGCTGTGTGTGTTGTTTATTTGTCACAAAGTATTTGCAACGCAAATCCATCTGCCGGGTTATTATTAGCGAGTGGCCCACGCGGCGTCTGACGTCTGGCCTTTGGATGAATGCAGGAGCCGTGCTTACTTCACCCAGCAGCCCGACGGGCGAGGCCGAATGAACCCCGGCCTTTTGCGAATGCAAGCGCGGCTTGTGCCGCATTATCTTCACGCAAGGACGGGGGAACAGACCCGCTCCGCCAATCAGGATGCTGCGTTAACAGCACCACAACCGATCAGAGGAGGATTCATTCGTTTCCTGCCATTCAGAACGGCACGCCGTTGCGAGAAATTCAGATTTTAATCACCACTCCTCAGTCAATGTGAGGGCATTTTCTCGTCATCACTATGGATTGCAGTGTGAAAATACTCAACAATGATCAGCTCATTAGGCCTGAATGAATTCAATCTCCCTGAATTTGAAAGCTTGGCCCCGCAGTGTCTGCTTCAACGCAGTCTGCCCTTTGGACAAACACAGTTGATGATACACGATGGAGTTTATTATTTGGCCGAAGGCTGGTTAGCATTCCTGTGAGGGCGAGGGCCAGTGTCGCTCACGAACACGGTTGACGTGTGGTCAGAAATGCAAAAATGCAGTCTGGCGGCTCAGTCCGAGGTTTAAATAAATGAGTTCTCAAACCAAACGAGTCCGCTCGAATTCACATCAGCCGCCACTGCAGCTCCACGACGAGGAGAGTTTCTCCTAAAAGACTGTAACTCCTCGGGACGTAGTTACACATCTCTTGCTCTGGAGCCGCTGCATAAAAGAACTGTTTAGTGTCGAAAAGGGGAGAGGCCACTTCAGAGCCGAGGTGAGAGGCAGACTGAGCGTTACACTAAGACAGACTTCTTTCCAGTTTGCCACAAGCTCTGCCCAAATCCCTCTGTAAAATATTGATCTCATTGGCTCATGCCACTGCTCAGGATTGGGCGAGGGTAAATACCGCTGCGGATAAGAGCAGCGGTTGAAGCCTCACGGCGCCGCTCGTGCGATCTCGCATTACAGGACTCGTTAATATTTCATGCACTCTCTCTTGGAATAACAATATAAGTATAAAATTAAATGTTTACAAACGATTGTGAGAGCAAATAGAACCTTGGAGCTTGGAAATTGAAATGTTAATGTTAAACAGTGGGGGAATGCGGCAAACCAGGACAACACACACACACACATGGATCATGTCCTGTATATACTGTATATACAGTATTTTCTGGGGTGTTTACACCAGCTCCATCGCCTGCTAAAAATGTCCATTCTTCCATCCAACCTTCTCTTGCCTCGGGAGCACGGTTCTTTGTTATTTAAAGTGGTTAAGGCCCTTGATGCTCTGCTTTGGGTCCATGATGATGGAGCTAACATAATCCAGAGGAGAAGCTCTTATAAAAAAAAAAAGTTACAGGGCCCGTGATATGTTCCCGCTGAGCTGCTGCGGGCTGAGAGCGGCTTCATCGGAGAGGAGAACGCGACGGGCTCGATGGGGTCTGGTCGAGAGGCTGGCGGCGCACGCTCGAGTCGCTTTTTATGGATGCTGCAAAATCCAAACAGATCGGTTTGGCTCGCAGGTGCCGAGCTTCCCGCGCGCCGCTCACGTTTATGAGCCCAGATTGAAGACGCCCCCCCCCGTCCGGGGACAACTGAGCTCATTTGCCTGTTTTTACGAGCCGGCCGCTCCTTGTTAATTCAGTCCATCAACTCAAACCAAAACAATTTCAATCTTAAAGAACGTGCTTGTGAATTTTACAGCACTGTTACACCCCACCCCCCCAACCTATTGATTTTGAATGGCCAGCGAGGATGGTGGAATAAGTCACATCCACAGGGCGGGAGCCACATGCAAGAATCTGCCCGGTAACAATGAAAGGCGGCACACAGAGCGAGAAGCAGGCAACAGCTGATCAACCCTGTCAGCAACTCATTCATTCACTGACGCAGCCAGTCAGCCGACCAGTGTCTGGGTGAGTACCTGGTGGTGGTAACTGCCCTCCCTTCGGTATGACGTCTAAACAGAGAGAGGGTCAGAGGGACAAGGTCAGGGAGGGGTTAATATAGAATAGAATAGACATGATGAATGGCAAGGTTTCAGGTTTATCATAACACATGTATGAATAACACAGTTTTAATGTTGTACACAGAACTTGTCTTTTGGCTGTCTTTAGGATCTCTCGACAAAGACCCAGCCACAGCGTTGGCTTTGGGTTTTACCTCCCAGTAATGCGTTTTGAATCATCTGGCTGAACCGTCGCTTGTTTACAACCTGGCTGGCCTCATTCCTTGCCGCGGTCGACTTTGCCGTAGCGATGTCTCCATTTTCCCAAATCTAAGCAATTACTTTAACAAGTGCAGCGTTAAAATCGATGGAGTCCATGGGCAAAGCTACCAAAGCGCGACTCAAGTTGTAATCCAAGTTGCTTCAAATAAACCTTAAATCATTAAGTATATCCGTGGCCCACCGCGATGTCGGCGTGGAGTGATGCATTCAGATTAAAGCGTGTTTTAGTTGCAGTGTTTTCTCAGTGAGTCGAGTGACTTTACTCTGCGTTGTAAAATGCAAACACGGTTTGCTTTGATAACAATTTTGAAGCTGAGAAAGCTGGTTTTCATCCATCCATACCTAACCAGGTACAAATAGAATCAAACATATCACTTCACGTTTGGTGTTCTAACTCAGAACGGCAAACAGCGAAAACCCTGCACGGATATTTGTAGAGACACCTTTTTTCCCCACTACTGCTCAGGCGAGGAGGGAATATTTTACTGGTGGTCAAAGCTTTTAAGGTTTCTTTCATCTCTCAACAGAAATATTCAGTGTATTGCTTTATTCATAACATTAGGGAGATTCCTCTGCTGGGTTATCAGAAGTTTGAGTGAACGGCTTGACCAGAATCAGACCTGAACCGGAGTGTGGTCAGTCGCAGGAGTTCTCCCCGGAGTTGGAGTCATGTCACGATATGCGAAACGCGCTTGAAGATTACAGAAGGCTGAAAGCCACTTCAGAACAAATGGGGCCGGCCGGCTTAATGCTTGTTTACTCCTTCACCGACTGCAGCGACACCGGCAGCTGTTGCTCCGGCATCCGAGCGCAGCGGCACGATCTGATCAGACCAGCTGCTGGGAATCCGTTGCACACACGCTCATTTGATTGATCTTCATTTAACCTCCGACGGGCCGAACGCTTCCCTCCCGGCACAGCGAGCCCTGTCCGCTCCTCTCGGCTGATTAGTCTTAGCGGCACGCGTGATTAGCGATGACCGCAGGCTGCTGGCCGACACAAATGAGTCGCACAGATGACATTCACTGTTTCTGACCTGAAGGACTAACTTAACACAATCGATTTGCCGCTCCGTGCGTCACATATTCAGAATCAGTTTCGTGTAATCTGACTTGAAATTTGTTTTCTGGGGTAATGTCGAGGCCAAGCGGTGATGCTCCAACATGTAGGGGTGAGACTTGAGAGTGAGGGAGCGGCTGCTTTGTAGAGAAAAGAGAGAGTAAAGGAAGAAGGAGAGGAGACGAGTCCGAAAGTCGTTACCTTGGAGCGAGTCTTGAAGGTCCTGAAGGCGCCGGTTTTGAAGATGACCCTGTTCCTCTTGCACAAGATGAAGGCCACCATGGCGATCACCACCACCAGCAGGAAGAGAGGCGTCAGCACGGCCATGATCCACAGGTTGCTGGGCGGCGTCTTCACCACGGCTGCGGACGCACACGCATCACTCATGGGCAATCATTCATGAGCAGTTTAGTGATTACAAAAGCACACACTCAGCAGATCAAGGGCGGACGTAAACACACCGACACGTCCAATGAATAACCCTCTGCTGGCTGCGTGAAGAAGATGAAGCATGAAGGTGGTATAAATCTTTTCATCTAATTCTTGGCAACAAAGCGTATTTTCTAAAATGCAAAACAGAACTGCTGCTTTAAATTGCACACTGAAATTAGAGTACACAATAAAAACAGCAATGCAGTAAAAGAAAACTACTCTGTACCCTTGCTTTAAAGTTCGACAGAAAAGGATTTTACCTCGAATACCCTCCTAATAACTTATTTCTTTGAACCTCTTTTTCACAGAACAGTTTGCCAAAGGGATGAGTTTTCATTATAAGAGACTAATGCAGTTTGTCTCCAGCCATAAAGGCAAACTAAGTCAATTTTACAAGAACACTGTGTTCGGTTTCCGGCCGGAGCACCGTGAGGAGGAGCGGCGAAGGGCGCCGATCGTCACTGGGATCTCTCCAGTTTGTTAATTATAGATTCTGGGGAAATGTGAGGGAGGGAAGGGTGCGAGGGAACACGATGTCCTCTCCACAGTGTGAGCATCCCGCAGTCTGAACTTAACCTTAGATAGCACTGTGGAGGCACAATCTTTGATTTTGAATTGGTGAATTTGTATTGACATTCTAAAGCGTCACTGGATGCGCAGGGCATTATGTAGATGTATGGAAATTTATGGAAAGCCCAAACGCTACAGAATGTCGCTGGAAGCCAAGACCGTTACGCTTCAGTTCAGCAGATAAACCCTGAAGAGCACAGGAACTGGGAGTGTGTCTGGTGTCTGGTGTCTCTACAAGCGCTGCTGCATGAGAAACACGCTCTGTAAGTTGACTGGGCATCTACAATATCTATAATATATCTGCGGGAAATAAGGTAAATCTTTAAATGTGGGAGTAAACATGCAAAAAATATGATTTGTATTTCTGATTCCATATTTTACGCATTCATTTAAAAACATTAGAATCACAAATATAAACAGCAAGCCTTGGCAGGAGAGGAACTGCGTGTACATATACTACAGTAAAGCTTAACTTTTTTGTTTTTAGTTAAAAAATAAGTGGAGAGACCAGAGAACAGTGGATTTTCTCCTCTTCTCTGATATTCCACCAGCGAAATAATGAGTCGACGACTTACCTATGTAATATAATCAAAACCGTGTTTGAGCTACCTCATCGGGATTCACGGTGGAGCTCGAAACTTAAATGGGAACTCGACCAATTTTGCACACGAAGGTCAGATTAGTCGTAATAAGCCGTACTACTCTGCCTGCAAAACAGTTGCATAACGTCTTTGTGGTTGTGGAGGGAGCTATGTAAAAGCCTGAGAAAAAACAACCTTGATGAAGTTCTTTCAAAGTCTCTTTTTGATTCAAATTCTTTTAGAAATTAAGTCTCTCGTCTGCTCCTCCAGCTTGAATGAATATGGCCCCTGTTTTTAAATTATATGGAGCAAAGTGACGCTGTGGGTAAAGCTTTAATGCTTTAACAGAAGGTTAGAGGCTTACGTTCGGCCTGCACTTGCACAAAGTATCCCAGTGTCAGAGCCATGGTCTGGGAGTCCAGACTGCTGAGGGTCTTGGCGGCAGTGGTTCCGGTGATGGGCGCCCCGTTCAGCTGGGCATAGTAAGTCATCTCTGCTGGGTTCTTGGGACCGGGCAGTCGACGCATGCTCACCATCTGGGAGAGGAACACCGCAAACGGACCAGCAATAGTTAGCTGCTTTAAACGCATTCGTTCAAGAGAAAGTTTTAGGTGTGTTTTATTTTAAATATAGAGGATATCAGCATAACATACCCTCTGTGGACAGATTTAATTGAAAATCCTGTATCTCCTCAAACCAAAAGATTAAAAATCCCTGCTATATCTAGAGCGGTCCAATCAAAACTCTGTACTGGCTCTGTTCTTTGATCACAACCAGCTATTTGCTGTGAGATAACTGCACTTGGGGAAGACACTCAGCGATACTGAGACACTTAAAATCTCACTTTTCTTTCATCATATATCAAACATCTTTTTTTTTATGCGATGAACACATCACACAGTTTAATCAAGTCCGGTAATTTGATTTTGTCATAAAAAGAAGGGATGTGTGTTATTAAATGGCTGGATGATTTCTCCCCTGACTACCTCACCACCACCCACCCCCCCAACCCGTGTCTGGAACCATCTCCCCTCCTCCGTCTCTGCAGCCATAAAACGGGTCATCTGTGACTTCCCATTAAACCCTGCGGGTGTGTAAGGCATGGAGCCCAGGAGGAGTAAATCGCTATCTTAATCTGCACAATACGGAGCGCCGGGCAGGGGAGGTGACACATCCACAAAATACACACAAACCTTTCTACTTCTGCGCTTATGGAGGCCGTCATCTGAAGTAAACTCATTCCCTAAATCTTCACCCCCACCCCCCCGCTGACCCTTAAAGCCCCATCCCATCTCTGAACAAATCACATACAGCACACCGTGACTTTCTCTACGGTTATCTTACTTTCCAGACAGCAAGTTGTTTCATCTTAGTATGCAAGAGATATCTTCTTTCAGAAACTTGAAACCTGTTTCACGTTTATTGTTGAATATATATGTTTGATGACACAGTGTTTGCAAAACTGCACTTGTTCAGGAGTGACAGGCAGGTGCTGTCCAGGGTGCTGAAAGCGGAGCTCTCCGGCAGGTCCAGTCAGTCCTCCCCTAATATGTTCACTGTATGTGTGTATAGCTCTCCGATATACGTACATTATACTGTATATGTCCAGCATTTTGTTTCAGACTGCTGCCTCTGGATTGTCATGAAAGCAGGTACGGACATTTATGTTGCCCCCAGGATAGCTTGTAATAACTTTCATGGTCCCGTGACATTTCACGTAACGCCATCTTCAGGTCAAAGTTGAACTACCTTCAGCCTAAATTGTACATTGTGTAAAGTACATGTTAAGAAAAAGTGCTAAAATAAGATGCCCTGATATCTTTGTAAGTTGATTTTGCATCTTGAAAAAAGTACAAACTTATGGCTGGAAGTAAAAGTTGCTGTCATCGTAATTACTTAAAGTAATATTAACTGTAAGATAAACCTTAAACCATAAACACCTTGCAGAGGTGAACACTGTCCTCACTTGCACGGGTGTAAACTGGTCCTTAAGAGACAAAACACCGGTCTTACCAGCTCCATCATGACAACAACAACACAGTAACACAAAAAGATCCCATTCCCCACCCACCTGTACGGTGTAGCTCCCTACAGTGGTGGCCCGCCGGGACCGGGCCGCCTGAGAGCCCTGCCTGCCGGCCACCAGGAAGAGCTCAGCCAGCCGCTGCTCCATCAGGCTGGCGAAGCTCTGGTAGTTGGCCTCCAGGGAGGGGCCGTCCACATCCTGGATCACTGCGAGGAAAGACGGGAGAGAGCAGAGGCGGGATTAAGGTCGTAAGGAGGCGTTCAAGCAGGTCGGGTAGGGCAAAAGAGTAAGAGTGGGGAGGGGTGAAGGAAAACACAAGGCAGGGAAGGAGAAAACAAAAGAGGAGGAGAGCGTTAAGAGAGAGGAGTTGAGGAAATATCGGAGAGAGATCATTGGAGGACAGTATTATAGATAGTGAGGATATGGGGGGACAGGGGGGACAGGACAATCGTGCGCTCCTCATCCTCAGGCTTCTAACACAGCTGCAGGGACACACTGGTCACACACTGTCTATCAGGACCGCACACAAAGAGCAGGCGTAATCAATACAAACTGTCAGGGGTAAATAATAAGCATTTCAGCACTGGAAATGTTTTAGAAAAAGATTTTTACAACGTGCTATTTGCCTTCCACAGCATGACGGCGGTCAATTCTGTTTCGACCAGACTAACAGTGTGAAACTGTCAAAGGAAAGCAAACAGTATTATCTGGTGTAATTAAACGGACCCAGCCAAAAATCACTTTGGCCCATTCCAAACTGAAATCCTGAGGCCGTGGCTGACAAAAACAAACACACACCCACACACACACACACACACACACACACACAGGCGCAGGTGCTCACATCAATCTCGCTCCTGAGCGCGTCTCTTACGAGAGGCTATAAGTGAGATGGAGCAGTGGACAGACCTCACGCACACACAACGCGCGGCACAACATCAGCATCACTCACACCCGGCCGTGATGTGATGTGAAGTGATCTCCCCCTCTGCCCCCGTCAGGAAGCTGTGAATTATACATCAATAGTTTCTCCCAGGAACAGAGCAGCTAAAGACACTCTGAGCGCAGACAGCCAGGGAGGGAGGGGGAGAGGGGGGGGTGTTAAGAGGGGGAGGGGGAGGGGGAAGGGGGGATATGTACAGAGCCAATGCTATTGTGCTGAATTGCACAACAGCTGTGCGCCAGGGCATTTAACTAACTGCTGTTCTGTCCGGTCGATGCGGCTCTTGATTACCGCTGATTACCCAGTCGTGCTTGTGTCTGTTTGTGTGTGTGTGTGTGTGTGTGTGTGTGTGTGTGCGCATTGTGCAAGAGCAATTTACCTGTTATCACCCAATAGTTCTTGGTTGCCATCGATGTGTTGAGATTATGGTATAAAAGCGCTGGGGAGAGAGAGAAGGAGAGAGAGAAACTTACTTTTTGCAAAGCCTAATTTCCAAAACTGCACGTACACTTCCTTATAGCTCAACTTTATTTGATTTATTTTTTTTATTAAAATTTGAAGCTATTTGAGGGAAGCCTCCATGACCCAACTGCTATTTCTTCTCAGCAGTACAAAATACAATGTTTTCTTCATTGGAAGCTGCTGCCAAAAAAATGTAATCTATGGAGCAAATACTGGAGATTTCCACCAAAACTGTGTTTGGAAAAACACATTATTGCCATATAAAAGTATTTTCTGGGAGGCTACACATGGTTGTCGGCCAGAGAGCCAGAAACCCTTCGGCACAACTGCAGCAAAATAATGCCTAATGAATTAGTTTGTAGAAAAAATCATAAAAATATGACTTTATTTATGATTATACATTCATGAACACATCTTGACCTGTCATAACAGGAAAATCCCAGGTGCTACTAATAACATCTGACGTGTCCCAGTCAGCTACCACAGTGTGACAGTGAGTCAGCATTAAGAATGCAGCTAAATGGGATTCCAGCCAGTTTTCATCGTCTTATTTACGTGTCAAAACGTCTTCACGTGATCAAAAATATGACAATCACACAAACCAGCGGACGTACAGTGAAATTGAGACTTATGGAGGCCCTGGGGCTCTAGCTCATTTACCCGTCCGACTCGGGTCGCCTCCACGCCCAGCTCGGAAATACATTGTTATTTTTCTTTTTCGGTGAATTCACAATGCAACAGGGAGCCCCAAGTTAGGCAGAGGAATTTCCATCAGGTGCTAAAAATTTACATACGTCTGAAACTTTTAATCTGTCCCACGTGAACTGCCGAATGCGATTCCAAAACCTCCTCTCCGTCCAACCAACTGTCTCCTTCTGTCTTTATCTACTAATCATCACCCTCTCAGGACACAGCTCTTTCTGCGTCCTGTTCAGCTGTCAACCTATCCATCCTTATTTCCCATCTGCCCGTTTGACCATCTGTCTCCACCTGACTCCTCCGAGCTGGCTGTCAGCAGAGGGTTGCGTTTAGCTCCGGTCCGCGGTATCTGTTAATACCAGCCGGTGTTTCTGCTCGGCTCTCCGGCCGCCCGCTCCCGCCTCCCCGACGCGTCCGTACGTGAGCGCATTTACATTCGCCCAGCTCTTCTCCCAACTCAGACACGCTCACACTGAGTGCGAACGGCGCCAAAGTGTTTTAGACGCCTTCGGTGGCCTTTAGAGAATCTCTTCAATGGGCGAACAAATCCTGCGCCTCCCTTTCAGCAACACTCCAGCTGGAAAAAAATAGGTGCATAGATTACACAAAGGAGAGGGGAAAAAAGATAGAAAACGCTCCTGCACCTATTATAAGAATAAGAAAATAGATGATGGTCTTACTATCAACAAATCCCACGACCAAAACTGCAACTCTGTCTATCTTAAATTTAACTTTTCTTCCCTGGCTGCGGCCCAAAGCAACTCAGCTGCAGATAAATCAGTCACAAATATACATTATTGATTCATTCTTACATTTAAAAGACTCATTAATTTCCTTCAACAGCTGGATACTGTACTTTTTTAGCATACATTAGTCAAACTTGAGTAACTGGTGCATCATTTGAGTGGATAAATTTGAACTTGTTACATATTGTTGGGACGGAGGACTGCAGTGCCGTCAGTTTCCTGAAGTAAAGATGGTGAATGAATCTCCGCTTCGCTCTGGCACGCGGTGAAACGGTTTACATGGCGCAGACGTGGAGGCAGGCGGCTGCCCACGCAGAGTGAAAGTCAATACGCAGGCGGCTTTGATCACACGAGACGTGATCGTCCATTCCTGCGCCCTGGATAACCACAGTCATTGTGTCTATACATTCGACGTCCTTCAGCCATTGTTTGGGGATTGGTAAACGAGGCGGCGGGCAGGGTTGCACGGTGATTCCAACTGGGTTTGGACGTGACCATGCGAAGTGTGAAGTTTTAGCCCTTTGGGTGTTGAGAGCACGCACAAATAGATACTAATCAAATCTCAGCGGGCTAAAATTAGCTCATTCAGGGGACGTTGGCCAACAGATTGCCTGTGGCGTGATTCAGATGATAGGAGCTGTACAGCTGTTTGCCCTTTTAAAATCTCACAGATGGCATTAGAGGCCAGCGTGGAATACAAACTGAGCTCACGCGGCTTGTCTGTGAGTCTAATGTATTTTTTAAAAAAAAGATGGAGCCAAATATCTGTGTGAATTACTGCAGCATATAATCACATTTACAGTGCTTCATATCATTACAAGTCTTTTTAAGGTGACTGGATTATGAGGAACAGCAGAATATTCTTTTCCTTTCTACTCATGGGGCAGATGATATACACACAATAGAAATGAATGGAAAATGACTAATTGGTATCACACTAGTGCATTACCTCAACCATTTTGCATGCATACTCATGCATTTCCAAATATAGACGCTTTTAATGAACGTTTCTGCAAGATATTCATTGCCATAAAAGTGAATTCATAGGCAATTCACTTTTATTTGTGCACTGCGTCTTAGCATGTCACAGAGAAGCATGATGAGGGCCAGTTCAGTGTGTCATGTGTGTGTCGGTTCTTCTTACACCCAACCATCCTCTTGCAAAACATATTTGTAGTATATTTTGTAGGAGATTGACACGTGATGTTCCTCCTCCAGTCTGACAACCTTCTTTACTTATCCAATGTCGAGTAAACTTGACGTCGCCCTTCTGAGAAGAAGGTCATGAATCATGCATTGCCCTGTTCTGGACTCAGCAGTCAGTGTTGTTGAAGGCCCCCTACATATGCTCAGTGTGTGAGTCTGTCTCAGCCCAGCAGCACACTGCTACACAAAATGAGCAGGAGAGCAACTCTTACGTAACGACTATAAAATTAGCACGAGGAGACTGGACCCTTCCTAATGTCCGGTTGTGTGGGCAGGGAATAAGCAGCAGCAGCGGGCTCATCACTGTGGAAGCTCCAACCACCCCCCCTTCAGCTGCCAAGTGTTTTTGTTCCTCCTGTGTAAATACTGAAATCCTTCACTGCATTCTCTCCAGCCTACCTCCAACCTCTGTCTGGTTGGCCTTTCAAGACTGAGATAAAACTCCAGAGTGTAAAAAAAAAATCTGTTTTTTTTGTTTTTGATTTAAGCTCAGCTCCATACACTCTTCTCCTTCCCGCTGCTGAAAATCTCTCACAAAACACATGGAGCATGGATGTGGGCACTCCAACTATCCTTCTTACATTTTCAAGTCAACCTTCACAGCTTGAGCATAACACCAAAGCTAGTTATGAAAAAAAAACCTTCTCGGGCGCATGAGTGGTTCAGGATTTTTTTTTTTTTGGCTGAAAAACATTTTGAGGCAGAACGTACAACAGCATGCCCAAGTCTATTAGCGTGGTGTTTATCTTGGAGAAATATGATGCAAATGAGGCAATGAACGGAGTAACAGAGGGAGAAAAGGAGCCAACACAAGTAGGCAATACTAACAAAGATTTCTCGGTCCAAAAAGTCACATTTTGAGCTTTAACTGAACACAGTGATGGAGAAGAAATGGGAGTGAGCTGAAATAAAACCCATTAGGGCAACAATGTCAAGTCAGTAGAGTGTCAGCACCAATCCGGTTTTGCTTAAATGTCAGTTTTGATGAAACTCTAAAAATGGCAGCCACACTTACAAAGTTGATGTGCTGGCACAGCGTTTCCCTGAACATTTCAAAGTGTATATTTATGCTAAACATCTCACCTGTCAGAGCTACTTTCCTCTCCGCGGATAAATCACCCATTCATTCTGACTTACAGCCCCCTGCGAATGATGACAAATTCATCATAACTGTCTGTCAGGGCCTCTGAGAAGATGGCCTGGAGATACATCAAGCGGATGAGAGCTGGGCTCCCTGACTGAACTGCAATTTATTGACGAGTCACCGTTAATTGTGGGTTAGACAATGCTGGCAGGGACTTTATGCGCAGCCACAAGAGCAAAGCAACTGCTCGTTGCTGTGCCTCCATGGCGACACAGTGGAGGGGAATGGAAATTGGTTTTTGGTGCTGATAGCACACGAGCGTGATAAAACCTGGGGCTGGTTTCATGCCATTCTTCTGACACGTATTTGCTTATCATAATGTGGAAAGAAACTTTGTCATGCACCAACTAAGGTGTAATTACTAAGAAAAAAATACGACCGTAAGGTGAAACACGGCACGGTTTTAAAATAAAACCAAAAAAAAAAAAAATCAGCTTTGGAAGAGTCTTATGGCGCGAGGAACACTGAATGAAAAATTAACCTTTGTTTCAGCAGCAAAATTAAGAGTGTACATTTCATAAGCATATATTTTGTAGCTACACTCGCTAAAGGCTGACTGCACAGAAGAATTTGATTATCCTGCTCAAATACACTGATCATTAATTCAATCTAATCACCACAGCCGTCCCTCAGGACCTTCAGGTGCGCTGTGGGATTACTTACGCTCAGCGATGACCAGGGGTGGGTAGAACAGGAAGTAGCCCACCAGCTCCGCAGTCAGCTGGTTGAGGAGGCCGCTGGAGATGGTCCCGTTAAGAATCGCATCCTGATTCTTCACTACGTACACCAGACTGACTGACGGAGAGCCCGGCTCCTGGGACACGCTCTGGATCTGAGGATAAACACACAAAAACATTTCAATATTTTATTTCTAACCAATCAAATAAGTCGCCGTGTGCCCCATAGGTACAATATTGGGATGATTATTCAATTCTTTATTTATAGCAAACACACAGGAAGCAGGTGGCACATGCATAATTCAGACATTCATACAGAAATATCTAATGGTATCATACCAAATGTCTAAGATGCTCATAAAGAATGCATAACAGTGTTCTAGACACAGCATGACACTTTGAATGAACAACATTTTTTTTTTCTTTCTATAATAAGACCTGTGTGGCGCTCTGAAAAGAATGTGACTGAGTCACCACAGTAATGTGGAGGATGATACAGGGTACGAGGAATTCCCATCACATTCCTCCATGAGCATTAATGTTTCACCGGATGAATTATGAATGGGCCCTATATCTGCCGCTGCTCGCCGAGACCTACTTTATGATTATGATGGTGTGTGGATGTACCGCGTATCCTGCAGGAGTGAGAGTACCGTGACAGCCAGAGAGAGAAAGAGAGAGAACAAAAGGAGGAAAGAGAGGAGAAGGAGGAAATGACATAAATCAGCTCTGCCGAAGAATGAGCTTTGGAAAGAAACCATTATGTGCCTCACTAGTCGCTCCCTCCTTTAAGTGTCGATTGCTACTTAATTTTATTGATAAATTACGGAGCAATTTTCTGTGTTTTATGTGTTAATTTGCAGTGTATTTAAGTATTTGCACGGTGAAAGAGCAGCGGCAGCTTATCTACAACGTAGCAGCGCGCCCAAAATTTTACCGAGAGCTTTATTACTCGTGTTAGCCATGCTACGTGCAAGCGTTGGCCGCTGAGCCGTCTGCTTGTTGCACCGACACTGTACCTCCACAGTGAGCCTGTTGTAGGTCTCCAGCACTTTGTCCTGAGCTTCGTCGAAGGCGTTCTCCAGCCTCTGCTCCAACATCTGGACGAAACTGCAGGAGTAGATGTTGTCGGTCGGGCCCACGAACCTCAACACTGTGAGGGGACAGGGCGAAATCAAGTTGAACCTAACGTTTAAGTCTTACATATATAACTAATATAAATATTTAACAGTATTAGCCCAAACAATAAGCCTCGAGGAATCCTGCAAGTATTCATCTGAAACAATTTAAATTGATCGTATTTATATGAACATACCTATTTTGTTGGTATGCTCAATCGGCAGTGTGCAACCTAATGCATTATATTTGTAAATTCTTCAGTAGTAATCTTGGTCATTAGTAACAACATTAAGCTCCACCCCCACTGTATATTTACTGTTATTTTCTACAGATATTTCCCACACAGGATGCATCAGTTCCAGTGAAGCACTTGTTATTATTTACAAGTTAATCATTATAGACATTTATATCAAACGATACACATTACATTTTTATTCCATTATGAAAAATGATTTATTTGTGATTTATTAGCTCCGAGTGCATCTGCTGCAGCAGTTATCTGATGTCAGGCCTACGAGCTGAAGCACTGGTATAGCGCTGGAGGAAGATAAATTATTTAGAAACTCTGCAACAATCTACTCCATCAAACTGGAATCTGGGGCTGGGGCAGGATTTTTTGGTATTAAAGAGAGTAGCGCTCTAGATAGATGCTGTCTGTGTGACAGATAAACCGAAGCGGACAGAGAAAGAGGATTAGCGCCACTATCTAGAATGAGAACAACTAAAAAGAGATGTCTGTCAGCGTCGCGCAGCTCCGCACTGGGTGGAACAGGGTAAACAATATTGAGTCCATCAGCAGATTATAGGGGATGTTATTAATGTCGTCTCAGTCCTTTTATTGCAGTCGCCCTCCACTCTCTCTCTCTGCACTCTGCCTTTCTTCCTTTAAAAAACCCCAAAACCTCCAAACAAGGACCAGCACAGGAGAGGTGGAACAGTACTCTGACCTAAATTTAAAATGCTGTAGTGCTTATGCGTAAGGGCTCTCATCTCCCAAAAACAGGCACCAAAAAACCCAACTCCTCTTTCTTTCTGCCATCACTGGTCTCTTAGTCTGCAACACATGCAGGCACAAACACTGCTGACCCAGTTGGTAATCATATGCAAATTGTGCTGTGGATGGTAAATTGGCATATACTCTACTGAATTTATGGCTTATGAGCTGAACAAGACAGAAATGGATTTTTGTTCCTGCTCCAAGTGCCCACTTCATCCCCGGCCGCACACTAACATGAGAAGAGTCTTTACTGCTGTAAAAATCACAGGGCAAGCATGGCCACGCACCATAGGTCAGTTGGTACTGATGATTTCATGCGCTTGTTGTGATGAGTGAAACCACTATGAGCAGGATTTGAACAGTCCCAGCTTTGACGCCAGCCAGTTGCACTATGTTGTATTATTTAGAAAAGCCCCCTTGCATGGATGTGAAATACGGCGAGATAAATGGCTTGATGGGAACATGTGGACGGCAGGACAACAATGTATGTGTTATCAGAATAGTTTTTATCCTATGCCTGTCTCCCGAAAATCCATTTTATATTCGCTATTTTCAATATTTAGCCCAAACATTAACATTTATGTTCACCACCAAACTTTATCCCTTTAATCCCGTCTCCAGCGGCGGGAAGCGACACCAGCGTTAACGCTTGTTTTGCCTCCATCGCTTCTCTTTTATCTACTGAAGTTAGCATGCTAATCACCCAGCTCCAGCCCGTCTGCACTGAAGGAGTAGCACTGCTCAGAGGGCGTATTGTAACCTAAACAGTGGCTGGAGCTCTTGCCAAGCAACCGTGTTTGGCAGAGAAAACTTACAGATATTTATAGAGGATAGGGTGAACGGCTGCCAGCTCACACATCCAGAGGGCATGGAGCTAAAGTATATTAGCATTCATTTGAAGCTGCGTTTCTGGCAACCTGATTAACGTAAGACCTATACCCACTCTCCTCTTTGCTCCGTTTTGGTCTCCACACACTGAACTGAAGAACACTAAAATGCTTGGCACTACACTTTTATGTCTCGTCCTGTACAAATATAAAACATCATATCGAAAAGTCAAGACATAGCGGCTTACATGTTGTAAAAATATATGGGAAAGTGAATCTAAACTGACCACTGATGACCAACCTGAAGTTAAGTTTCTTAGTTAGAAAAGTAATGGGTTTCCAATCTGCACATGAATCTTTTAAATCAAAATTTAATTGCACAGATTTTCCTTCCGCTGTTCCCACAAGACTCGATTTAGATGTGTGTGCGTGCACAGAAATGTGTTTTTTTAAGAGGCTTAAGAGGCTGACTAAATGAATGGACCAATTTGCCTTTGCTCTGCAATCATGGGAGTTTGTATGGGATTTAGGGTATCAGAGAAGAGTAAAGGAGAGCAGACATGTAATCAGAATTTTCTAATTTTACCTCTGCTCTACTCTTCCCCTGTGTCTTCCTCCCAGTACTCTCATTGCAGTCTCAAACCTCTGCTATCCTTTAACCTTTCACACTGTGGTAAGAACATCACCAGGCTATAATCAAACTTTTTGTTTGTCAGATTCCGTTGTTGTGTGTATCCATCTCATCTCATTCTCCAGCGGGTTTAGTCACCTGTTTTCAGCTGCAGGTAAATGCTCGGAGTCGGCACCCAGGTTGCCACGGGGACCAGAACCGCCTTAACCGACGGGGTGTGCTGCCTGATGTCGGACAGCAGCTTGTCGAAGCCGTAAACATTCAGCGCCTCAACCACCAAGGACGAAACGTAGACGGTTTTGTCACTGGTCACGTAGTAACCGAGCGTCACGTTGTGGGTGCTGCAGTCATCACGTTCCACCTGCAACAGAGAGATAAACAAAGGAAAGGTTTTTTTCTTCATTTCTATACTACATTTACATCTGTATTCCAAAAAGGCTGTGTGCTTATATCCTAAGAGACATGGTGCTGCCAGTATTTCTAGAGGATTTATGTCCTTATTTCAAGGCACATGCACTGCAAAGAAATAGACAGACATTATCAGAGAAGAAATCTGTGCTGCCAGGTGAAAAAAGCTCAGAAGAAAGGATATAAAGCATCCCTTTCTCACACATGCTGTACTTGAGCTAAGGGTTTAGAATACAAATACATCAGACTGTGAATATTTATAATCCTTGTTTTTTTTTGTTGTTGTTTTTTTTAAAGCCAAATCTGGCTCGAGGGCACATTTTAGCTTGAACCTTCAACAGTTCCTGTGTCCTGGAAAAGAACACACGCAGACAACAATCAGCGGTGAGTCAAGGCTTGTATTTCTGGAGCTCTGAAACCGCCCACCTCCCTCTCCCCTCTACCTTCAACGCCACTCTGAGCTGCTGTGGCTGTTGTTACCATGGCTCGCTCCTCTCCTCCCCTCCCCTCTCGTCCGCCGGCTGCCCCCGGCTACTTTCTTTCCACCAGCAAAACACATCCCTCTTAGTGAAACTGTATCTCATTACCTCCCCCCCTCCTCTTTGTACCAACACAAATTAAACAAAACTATACCTGCCTGCCATCTTTATTTAAGCCACTTTGTGTTGAAAGCACTTGCCAAAGCCGTAGCCCCAGTTTTGTCAAGCAGCCCTTTAGTTTTCAATTATACTCAGCGACACTTTCTTTTATTCCAGCAACCCACCTTTGGGGTTTTGCATTTCATTAGAAAATAAAAAAAGAGAGCTTTCAGATCTCCCATGTTAAGTCTTAACTCAAATGGAATGAACGAGGAATTAAATTTGAGCAATTTCCTTTACATGTTTTTACGTGACGTGTGTTTGTAAGGGATTTTATGTCTTGTCCTCCCACACCAATAGCCTCTCAGCTGTCCGTTTAGAAAATGAAGCGACAGATCTCGTGTTTTCTTGAGAATGAACATAGTCCTGTGGTTCAATCTTCTAACCATCAAAGGTGGGATTCAGTTATGATTTCAGGTAAAACTTAATTTTAACCTCCTTGATTAAGCCTTTTCTTTTAGCAGTTTAACAATAAATTAACGTGAGCAGATTTATTCATTTTAAAAACTAGGGCTCTTTCTATGGAGCATCAGTAGCATCATCATTTGACAGCTGTACAACCGGCCAATTTTGCAGACAGATGTGGTTAACCACTTTGTACAATGATGCATCGCCTTAAATACCGCGGCATGCCAATTTCATGCAATCTGACAACCCCTGTCCCTGATGAAGCCAATATTTGCCCGTCAACACTGCCTACATCATCATGGCTTTTAAAGCACTAGCTAATTTTTCCTTTGCTGTTGTCGCTGCGTCTCTCAACAGACCGATTGCCGGATAATAGTCTGCGTTATCTGATGGAGATGAACAGAATTGAGGATTGTGTGCTAGTGTGTGTGTGTGTGTGTGGCAGGGGGTAGATGAAAGTGGACTGGAGCTTAGAGACACTGAGTCACTCCCGGTGCAGGCTCACAAACAACTGGATAAAAATAGAAAAAGCAGGCAGATAAAGACAGAAGACAGACAGACAGCAAGATCAAGCGAGGCAGGTGGACAGACGGAGAGGCAGGCGGGCACAACAGGCCGACCAACAGACAGGAAACGCAGACGGGTCGGCAGGAAATCAATCGACTTAAGGCGAGGGAGCAATCAGACCGGGAGACAGAGGAGGGGAGCAACACCAGAAATGGAAATATTGAGAACTATGAAGGAAGAGGGCGAGAGAGCGATTGTTTGAGACACAGACGACGGAGAATAAATAGACTCGGTTGAAAAAGGAACACAAGTGAGGTCGGACAAATCAAAGCGACGACAAAAAATGATGAGCGCAAAGAGCCGCCGAACAAAAAGATCACTTGTCTGCGCTTGCTGCGATGGGGGAAAGGAGAAATGATTTATTGTGCGTTTGCTCGCCATTACCCGCGTTTGAGCGTGGCCCGTGCGCGAGCGGGAGAGATGGAGTGTGATGATGTGCGTAATCGCCTCTCTGAGCAAACACTGCCTTACTGCTCAACAGGTAATTTCTCCTCAGACCTGAACCCTCTGCATTAGTCACCGCTCGCTATTCATCTCCAGCACCAGTCGGAGTCGTCGTCGTGAGGTGGACACGCGGGAGTAGAACATGATGAAAACTGTGAGACATGTAACCTGATGGTGTGTTCAAGCACAGGATATGTCAGGTGCATGAAGAGTGAACACTGGCAAAATTAAAATGTAAAGATTACAGTTCATTGGCATCTATAATTTACCCTCTCTCTCGATGTTACTTTGTACTTTGCATGTACTTCTGATGACGCTTCTTTATTTCCTATTAGCCGCTATTAGCGGCTAGTAGCTTGAAACCCCAAAAGTCAGAAGGATCGTGAGGCCCCGCTTTCACAGTCTGTGTTCATACTGAAGAACAAGATCAAGCGAGCTTTTGCCCTTCTGCTCCACGGGAGGTTTCTGTCCTCCCTGAGCTCGCCTTAGGACACCTGCATTACCGTTTGACAGGTGTACCGCCCCAGTAGGAAGTAGGTTGGCGGCCCGCTAACCAGGGTTCACTAGCCAATGAGGTACATTTGCTTACCGATGAGCTCAACCCACTAGCCTGCAGTCGGCTACCTGAGACTTTCTGTTTACATGCAAAGTTTAATTTCCCATTAGCCACACTTACCAGTGTGTACTAGCCGCTTTGCTATCCACTGACCTGATGTACTTTATCTGCTTTTACTAGCCACTGAGTAGTGTTTATAAGCGAGCTGCGTTCACTACCCTGCCCCCTGCTTTTACTAGTCACCGACTGAACACAGGCCGCCCCTCACTGCCCTCACTGTGGCGTGTTTACTAGCTAGCTGTGTATACATGGCATTGATCTGCGTTTACATGCCTCAAACTGTGCAGGACAGATAGGCAGTGTGTACCAGCCACTAGTGTTGGGTCATGCAGTGATGTAAACTAACATGATCAAGGTTTTTGCTTAGCTAAAAAAAAAAAAAAACGCTGATGAACTTGCACCTGGCCACTCACGCACATCCGAAACTGAATCACTGGGGTCTTTACTAGCTACTAACCCGTTTACTAGCCGCGGACCTGTGGTTACAAGCAAGTGGAACACGGTTGCTGGCTGGACTTGTCAGACAGACCGACCTGTGCATAGGCGCTGGAGTCGTTCAAGGCTCTCTGCAGGGCGTGGCTCAGTCCTTTGGAGAGATTCTGTTTAAGGATCAGGTCCAGGCGGTTCCTGCGCAGCTCAATGGACAAAACTGTGAAGGAAGAAAACACAACTAAAGCCGAGCGACAGCGTTCATGTTTGGCTTGCTAGCATTCGGCGATATCATGCAACTGTTAATAAAACGAATAGAAAAAAGTAGTGCTGCATCTTGATGAAGCCCGTGCAGCCCCTCGGATCTGGGGATTCAATAACGTCTCTCTCAAGGATATTTACTTCAGTAAGATGCATCTGTGGTCATGAGAGCTTGGCCCCTGTTTAAATGTCTCCTCTGGGACTCTGGAAACCTGATGCCCATCTCTTAGTAATACACCATGTCTGGTAACTGCAGCCAAAGGCTACAGTCTGCAGCTTCTTATTAATCTGTTTACACTTGAGGAAAATCTGCCCTTGCGCTCGTGCAAGTTTTAATTAATTTGTATGCATGTAATTACAGCTTGGCCGCACAATAGGAGCATTGTGCCTAAGCCTAATGGTTTTTCATGTGTAATCGTCGTCACTTTGTAATCATTTTTCCACACGAATGGCTAAAGCAGGCCTGAACCTCATGTTGAGTATGGTGTATGTAATTTGATGAGGGACATGCGGTAATTAAAGTAGTTTTAGCGCTTCAGTCTTCACTGTTCACGTTCTGTTCTTTGTCTTCCACACACCTGAAATTACCTCAATTTTACTCTTTTTTTTTTTGAGAAACACATAATCTCAGTCCATATAATCCCAACGATGGGCTACGAGTCTCGTACCTGTTCTGACCCAGTACTTCTCGGTCACGTTGCACGGTAGAGGACTTTCCCCTGCGGTGGTACTGGACGGAGGTTCTGTGGTTGTGGTGGGAGGTGGTGTGGTGTGGCCCAGCATGAACACAGTGCTGACAGGTGTAGCTGTTGTGGAGGTCGGAGTTGTAGTGGTGGCAGGTGTGGTAGCAGCAGGTGTAGTAGTGGTAGTGGGAGACGGAGTAGAGGTGGTGGTGGTGGTGGTGGTGGTTGGGGGTACAGCGGTGGTGGTAGTCGGGGCAGGCGTGGTCGTAGTGGTTGTCGGAGGCTGACTCGTGGCCGTTGCGGTCGGTTGGAGGCTCGTCGTTTGCTGCGTGGTCGAAGCGCCGGTGGTGTTTGGTGGTAACGTCCCAGCAGTCACAGTGGTCACCGCCAGCACCGTCACCTCACCGGCGGTCACAGTGCTAGCGGTCGTTGAGGGCGTCGTCGTGGTTACCGTCGTCAGCTGAAGGCCGTCACTGGTCACGGTGTCCCGGCTCGTGCCGTTGGGAGCGGCGGTGGACTCCGGCAGCGTTTGCGCTTGTGCCGTGGCGAACGGCGGTGGAGCGGAAGTGGCCGTGGGCGACAGAGACGTAGTCATCGCGGTGCTCGACGCGGTCGCGCGCTGGGAGGGGTTTGGGGCGCGCACGGGCGCCGTGGTGTTCCACTGGTGGGTGGAGAAGGGGCTGGTTACATTGGCGGGGAGCGTGACGTCGTGGTCGCCCACTGTGGACAGGAGGGACTCGGGGACGGTGGGGAGGTCCCAGGCTGGCAGGCTGCTCACCGACTCGTCTGCAGCGGGGAGAACGTCAAAAAATTACAGGAGAAATCCTACCAGAAGACAACACCAACAGTGAATCTAAAAAATTATCAAAACCACATCGTGGCACCACTAACGCCATAACTGTTTAAAATAATGTTAGTCTCCCAACAAAGGCTTTTTAATTCTCCTTTGAGCAAAGTTTGCTGAAAACTAGTTGGCAGTGGTTTTAGGAAATGATTTAGCCTCTTTCGCAAATGAAACTACTAGTAAGAATTTATGGGCTTGGGATCAAGAGCCACGGACAGGGGAGGAAAAAAAAAACGAGAGGCGGTGTGACGCATCGTCTCAGGCCTTTGTGTGGCGTTTGTGGCTCAGGGATGGATCTAACACGAGGAGAAGATAAGGAGATTCTTGTCAGTCTGATGACACAAAGGGGTGAAGTGTTCAGCAGTTTCAATTTTACAGAGAAAGCAGGAATCCAATTTCAGAGAATAAACCTGAGATGCATTTTAATGCCAGGGCTTCATTTAAGCCATGTAAATCATCTCTGGACAAACTGCCGATGTGATGCATGTTAATGAGAGGTGTGAGAGGGAGACTGTGAGAGATCCAGACTCTCCTCGACATCACCGCGCGTGTAGCATCGGAACTGCAACAGGAAAGAGATTGTAAAAAGATTTTAGCTTCTGGTCACCCTTGCGGTGGACGTATGTTGACAGTAAGGTCAGAATTCCAGACCTTGGTCAGAGTTTAGCTCTTTCTACAGCCTTTCGACATGCTGATAAATTAAAGCTTGTCAGACCTGCTGCTACATTAAACTTTAAAAAGTGAAAAGCTGGATTGTGTTGAAGTGACAGACAACCCAGCACCGTACCCAAACTGAAGCTGCTGTTGCTGACGGAGGAGTTGCTCTTGACAGCAACAAGAGAGACGTTGCCGGATACCGCTGTCTGACTGTCTCTGTTACTGGGTGGGGAGGAGGAGGAGGGCAAAGAGGATGCTTTTGTCACAGAGGAGGAAGAGGAGGAGGAGGAGGCCTTGGATGACGACGAAGAGGAGCTTTTGCTCCAAGCGGCTTTAGACAGCAGCCCTAAAGGTTCTCCCACTGCTGGCGCCTGCAGCTCCGCCGTCTCTGCCAGCACGGTGAGGACGGACGAAAAAGCCGCCTGCTCTCTCTGGCCCTCCCCGCGCAGCCTCTGCGGCCCCAGCCAGGCGGCCGCGCCCCCGGGCACGCTCGGCAGGTCGCCCCCCTCCCCGTCCGCCGGCCTCCATTCAGCACCCACTTCAGCCCACGCGCCGGTTCCCGTCAGAATCCCAGTCTCGGCGTAGACTTTGCCCCCCGGCCCGGCGCGCACGCCGGCTTCCGTTTCGGTCCAGACCGCCGTTCTGGCCTCGGCGAACAGTTTGCCCTCGGAGCGAGCTCCGCCGCCGACGCCGCTCTCGTCCGTCGGAGCTTTGCCTTCAGCCCCAGCCCCGTCTCCGTTCCCCGGGGTGGCTGAGAGGTTGGAGGGCGGCGCGGCGTCCGGAGGCAACGCGGCCCGCCTCATTGACTCCTGGTGACCTCCCTCGGCTGTGGGACGAGAGAGAGACAGCGGGACAAAAGGAGGGATGCGGGAGGGGGAGAAATAAGCAGAAGTTGTCTTTAATTAGGAGTTCTGGACAGCAAGAGCAGTATTCCACTCATCAGTCCAATGGGGCCGGGCAATGACCGCGCTGGAAATCCATCCATCATTCCCCTCCATGCACACACACACACACACACACACACACACACACACACAGCTGCAGTCCTCATAATGCCACAACTGTCCAACTGCCAGGAGATTTAAAGCTGCTCTGCACACACTCAGTCATCATGAGAGCATACGCACTTCTCCTCTGCCCTCTGACTAATACACACACACATTCTTCCCCCTCTCCTGTCTCACACACACTTATCCGTGAGGATTAAAAAAAAAAAAAAAAAAACTGCGACTGTGGTAAAATAGTAATAACGTCTAAAGTAGGTCACTTATGTTTTTAGAGGATCAAGCATAGGGAATTAATTTAGATGTTCCCGAGTGCATAAATTAGGACACACGGCCTAATCAGCTGTGATTTCACAGATACTAATCTGATCCGTTAGGTTAGCCGCGCCGGCCCGTGGATTTATGATTCCTAGAACATACACAAGCACTCGGGCTCACAGTGAAAGACATTTCCCATGCTAAGTTTGGTTTACGGAGTCATTAAAAAAAAAAAAAAAAACACGTGACACCAAACGAGACAGATTCGGCACATGTATCCTCCGGTCGTAGCATTGAGATCCGGGCGTTACCGGTGCAGCCTCAGCGAAGCCTGATGGTTTGGCAGGCTGAGACGATTTCCCCCGCCCAATACGTTCAGTCTCAAAGGCACCTTGTCTGAACGGCTCGCCGCGGCCGCCTCGCCGGGTGACACGCTTTACTGCATCTGCTCGTTTGTTCTGAAGAAGAAAGGTTTCCTTGATGATGGGCAGAGTACTTTTTTTTTTTAATTTAAGAGGTATCAGCGTGCACGTGTGTCTCTGCAGAGGACTGGTGCTGCGTATCCTTTGGACGCCAGCTAAAAAGCATTTGAGCCGCCGCGCTACGACCGCCGCCGCCGCCGAGCGATCTCGGCTTCTCCGCGCTCTGTGTTGTGCGTTAATGCCGTTAGTGCGTCTGAGAGAGGAGGAAACAACCAGGCCAGAAATGGGGAACTGCACCACAGGGAGAGCTACGTGCTGCGAACATTGAACTCATTCATGAAAAGAAAAAAACACCAGTCACAACATTAAAAACCAGTTACCAGTTTAGATGCGTGGCTGATTGGTGTGTGTGTGTGTGTGTATACACCACAGCAGTAGTCTCACATACTGGCTAAACTGCATGGACCTTAAGCACTGCACGCTACTTAGCTTGAGTATTTTCCTTTTGTGCTACTTTATATTTACACCCCGGTACATTTTGAGAGGAGGATTTTGTACTTCCTCCTCCGACACGTTTATTTGACAGATTTAATTAGTGGTTGCTGATGAAGAATTTTTACACAGTGGAAAATATACCACCCTTCTCAAATACGACACGCCGTTACAGATTTAAACCAGTGGTTTCCAACATGTTGGGGCTCCTGACATCTGGGTCACGTCTCAGACGATCGTCTCCTCACCCCCTCACATGTACCTGGTCGCCCTGTTTATAGATGTAGTTAAACCTAGCTCCACCTGGAGCGGCTCCAACAGTTAACACGCTGCTTACACTCCGATCATGTAGTCGGGATGATAACGCAACCTGGGAATTTCTCTGAATGGACGGACGGAGGGACGGAGGGCAAGACTGCACTACACCGTATGTATAACTGAAGCGCTTTCTCCTCCAACCGTTCACCACCTGCTCTGGCTGGGCGCAGCATATGTGATTACCATCAGACCTCTGACAAAACTCTAGGAAGGAAGGAACCGCCACTGAGAACAAATATGGACAGGCTGGACGGATAGGTGGGCCGAGGGATGGTAGAAGAGGACGTGTGGATTAAAGCTGGATAAATGTGGATCAGAGCAGAACTGACCTGGACACAACACACAGGATATTTCTTTTTTTTTGCCTATTTCTGTGTTAGAACATTCAGCTTATGGCAGATTATGAGAATCATCACATGGAAATGGTGCACAAAGCACCGCTGGCCATTTTACAAGGCTTTAGAGCCACGTCACGTCATGCATTGACGATGGTGCCTTGCCAGCTGGCACCGCGTCCGCCGAAGCCCCGCCGACTCTCCGTAGATGCCAGCGCGGGCCTGTCAAGCCTCGCCAGGTCGCTGCACGCTTCCCGACTGTTCAGGCTCGCTGCTCCCAGGTGCCCGTGATGGCGCAGCGCAACGGCAAACATCCGCAGGGGCTGACCGCCGCCACAGCTTCGCTCTCCATGCCGTCGGAGCCAAGCGGAGCCACGACCGACCGCCCCGACACGCGAGCGGCACAGGTGGTTAGGAAGTGTGAGGACGGCGCCGACTGGGTGGGTGGGAGGTGGTGAAAAGGGAGGAGGGGGAGTCTGCTCGGCGGTGGCGAGATTTCATTATCCATTATCTGTCTCAGGCCGCAGGAGAGACTGTCACATGATCCATAACAGTGAAAACACTGTCGTTTCACCTCATTACTCCAGTCTTGGTCACCGGCAGGAGATCTTACAAAACGAGGGAAGACAGCGAGTCGTCGCTTCACGTCAGCGTTAGCGAGGTCTTTAGCCCCAGTTGCTGCCCGGCTCGTCCGCCGGTCCAGACCAAAATATCATGACAAATATTGGACTTTGATTTATGACCAATTACCTGCTCGATTATTGACTTCCACCCATCAGCCTCGTCATTAGTTTGTGGAATTGTTGCGGCTAAGCTGTTCGCAAACACCGGCCTGTTTACACACGCAGCAACACGGGCATCCAGTCGGAGCCCGGCCTGGAAACGAGTCCACTATTCATCCAAACAATGAAGCAGAAGAGGCCAAAGGAGAGTGGAAGACGCGCAGAGCTGACTTGACTTTGCCTAAGGCGTAAAGCTCAGCAGTCAGATCATTTCAGAAAAGCTTGTTGTAGCTTTGCATCCTGAGCAGGAAGGAAAGGTCATACCGTCGCTGACAGGTGAGTCTGTGTGATTGGTTGAGGTTTGAGTGGGAGTGCTGGTAGTAAGTCAAAGTGCTGATGTACATGTGGTGTGATATGAGACTCAGTGGGAGTAGGGATGGTCCCGAGCCAGCAGATCTCGTCCAACAGGATGGACATGTAACCGTTTCCTGGAACTATTCAGGGCGTCCATCTGTCTGTGCGGAGGCGAGAAAAGGAAACTATTTGGATGGGTGGTCAGGTGGAGGACTGAGGGGAGGGGGGCTAACTAAATCAGCTAGCTAATAAAAGTCATGTAGATATACTGTACATGTAGAGGTGTTCTTCATGTACAAGTCTCCCCAATTCAACCGGGACTGTCGAGCGGAGCGTCCGCAGTCAGAGCCCAAAATCAGCTGATGGACGGGCGGAAGCGTGGCATCGTAACATCCCAGTGGATTCTGTATTATGAATGTAGAACACCACCTCTCTCGTAGTTTCTCTCACGGCGTAGCGACTGCCCGGAGAAGTTTCTCATCCTCCGAGGGGATGGCAGTGAGTAGGTTTTAGGAGCGCGTGCCATTTTCTCTCAGCGCCACTCAGAGGAGATGCCAAAGCGTGAGAGAGAAACTGCCTGACGACAACGGCTGCCCATGGCGGGAACTGACAGCAGCGGGAAATCACGTCGACTCAACGGTCGACGCGCGGGGGGGAAGTTCATTTTCCGTTTTAACATTTGTATCAAATCTGAAAACACCGCTTGAAATGGGATACTGATGTGTTTTGCAGGAGCTGTGCCTTGTCACAGGGATGGATGGATGGATGGATGGAATAGCTCGTGAGCTCCTCAGTTTCACTAAATTGCATCACCCGCTCGCTTGAAAGGAACACACACACACACACACACACACACTGTTCTTACTGCAGCTGTGAGGACCCTCAATGACACCATACCTTAGCCGTCACCACTTAATGCCAAATGCAGCCCTCACGCAAATCGACACACATCCTCAAATAAAAGGTCCCGTCTAATTCTTCTCCCCACAAACATAAAATGTTTGCGATCAAATCTGCTTCGTACCAAAAGTTAAACAAAAACTGTATTTTTAAAATGTACTCTTAAACGTAACCGGACCATTTAATTCTGCAGCGCCGCAGTCGTGATGAATATGTCTTTAATGAATATGAGATGGAGCAGATTCTTCATTTTCAGCTTGTGTGTGTGTGTGTGTGTGTGTGTGTGTGTGTGCGCGTGTTTTTAGATGAGGCTGCGGGGAGCACAAAATGTCAAACTGAAATGTCATTTTCACAGCTGTTTAAGTCGACTCTCTGGCTGTTTGGGTCAATCCGGAGCTAAACATAAAGGGAGCGCTGTGTCGGGCCGTGTCATGCAGCTCCTGGAAATTGCTAAAATGACAGAAAATGTAAGAAATAATTGCTCTTTTTTTAGCGTTTCATGAGGAACCAATTGAGAGCCTGGGAGGCTTTTTGGACCATCCGCGTTCAGTCCCCGCTTCAGGACTTTTCATCGCCTAATACGCTCCGAATCAAAAAGGAAAAGAGCCTTATGATACAGAAATCATCAGGGATCACAGCTTACACCTACACAGATTAAATTAATCTACTGTACTAGACCTTCGGCGTGTGTCAACCTTAAACGTATAAACTCAGTTCGATTCGGCCGCGCTGAATGACGGGTCAGTCGCCACACGAAAAGAAGCAACGCAGGGACTGAACCTATTTGAGGTAACAGTAAATCAACAGCTCCTTTCAGCTCGACAGCAGGGCCGCTTCTGCTGCTGGGTCTCCACGGCAACCGCAGGGATGCTGTCACCGGGGTAACCATTACCGCAGATAAAGAAGGAAACAGAGTATTCTGTGCTTATGCGACGCCCGTCCCGTCTGTAGCGCTGCACCCCTCCCCTTCCCCCCAAAATACAGCTTGTAACGTCAAGGCTCTGTAAGACGGCGCGATCAAAACAAACACGATATCAATTTCACGCTACAACCTTTGACTCTGCAAGCGAGCAGAGCACAAAATGAATTTGTGTCATTTAATCAAAAAAACAGGAAGGAAATTACACGAGCCTGGATTTTATGGACTGAATAATATGCACCGACGCGACGGAGTGAACGTGTTCTTCGTTCGACGGGCCGCCCCTGGCTCCCGCTCGCTCGCCCACGATGCTTTGCTGGGATCAGATAAAGCCCGACCTATGGGCGCATCAGTGCGCCGCATTTGCGCGGCTTACTGATAAGAGGCAGGATTAGGCGGGATGAAAACACATATAAGGGCTTAACACACTATGGCGACAGTTCAAAGATAAATGATAAATGGGGCCCATGCATTTTTTATTAATCTGTCATAATAAAATTATGATCACTGGGGAATGACGGGCATTTGTTGGCCGCGTGAACGCAACAGAGACGGAGCAAACAAAAGACCTACTATCTTCTGAACTCGCTCACACAGTCACCCATAATAATAAATGTTTAAATGTTATATTGCAGCTGGGGGAAAAAAAGTCAATAAGATTATATTCAGGCCTGAGGCTGGAGGGCCCTCTGAAGATGCGGGTGGCCAGTGGGCTCGGCGGCTCCTCGCCCCCGCAGAGTGACCTACATGAGACGTATGCAGCTATCGCACACCTAATACATGTGAAATTACATTTCACATCGCTCTCTCTTTTTTTTTATTGCCCCCGAGATCCAGCAGAGCGCTGAAAGTTGAGTTATTAATGTAAAAAAAAAAAATGCATTAGCATTAATGGCGAGGTGGTTGGGCCTGCCTGTTTCGGTGATTCTGTCTCCATGTGTCAGCCCTGTGATGGAGCGGTGACCTGTCCGGGGTGTACCCCGCCCTCACCTCAATGTCGGCTGGGATTGGCTCCAGCACCCCCCCACACACACACACACACCCCTCCTCCTCCGCAGCCCCCAAAGGATAACCGGTAAAGCGAATGGACGGATGGAGAGGTGGATGGCTGTGCCGCGGTGAAGAGGATGGACCGCACCGCATCGGCTCACTGCGAACTGGATCAACCGGGCTGGAAAGTTCAACTCGTGAGAGAGGAACGGTTTAGATGACGTTCCCGCACGCAATGCCGCAAAAATTGTATTCGTTATTGACTGCATTTCTGATCGCGTTCCGCGCATCCCTGACCTCGGGAAAATCCATTTGACCCCGCGCCTGCAGCGACAAACCCCGAGCTCTGTCGCAGGCTTAGTACGAAAAACACATCGGGGGAAAAGACTTTTGAGCAAGGGCGTGCTCTGAGCTGCGCGTACATGCCGCGGTACCGGAACAAGCAGACAACCGAGAGCGTCGCCCGGTTCAGCCCAGTTAGTTTGAACACAGTTGACGGCATCCGTCTGTACACTCGCGAGCGCAGCCCGCAAAGATGCAGCGCGTAAGCATTGCTGGTTTTAAAATTTCCAAGTGCGAAGCTGCCGGTTTGGATTACTGCAAGCGTTAACTATCCTGCTGTGGGCCGCACAGTGCGCGCACAACGACAACTGTAAGCTGCTGAGCGAGAAGCTCCACCCAAACGCAGTGATGTAGGTCTTTTTTAAGGTCGCAGCTGTGGAGTGGCCGGTATCATTACGCTGCATTTCTCAAATGTCAGAAAGTTGGCAGCAGAGGAATAATAATAATAATAATAATATCACCTTGTAGGCTGCCAAGTCCCTAACAGGAAGCTAAATAATACGTGGCAGTCTGTGAGGATATCTATTATTGTTGGTTGGTATCTATCTGGCTGGCTGGCTGGCTGGCTGCCCCCGCAGCGTTTTGGCAGGCGCTGGGCACCTGGCACCATCCGGGCGGGCCTGGATGGTGCCGCCTGCTTCCTTGGGAGGCTTTAACGTGTCATTCCGCCGCCTTCTTTCGACCGATTATGTCGTTTCGGAAACTCCGCGAGTCCGCTGCCTCTACGGCGGGGCGAGGCCGGGGCGGCGCTCCTCGTCTGGGGCCGGCTGGCGGGCTGCGGTCGAAGGGCGCTCGGGAGACGTCTCCCAGCGCCGGCTGCCATGGGACGCAGTAACGTTGTTTGTAATTTCCAGGTTTTTCGGTCGGAATTATTCAAACTGTGTCATCCTGTGGCGGCCGATACATTTTATTTTTAAATGTCACGATCCATTAGGGATCGCTGTCACTGACACACGTACACTTCAGATGTTTCTGGTGGATCATACATTAGCTTCCTGTGCACACAAACCAGTGGATGATGGGAAATTGTGTGCAGTATCTGCAAACAACCTTCTGGTTTACCTTCAGGATGGAGTCTGAAGGTTGCGTAAGAGGACACGCACCTGAGGAGCCCAAGAGAGGTCGAGTGCACGCACGCACACACACACACACACACACACACACACACACACACACAGACAGACACGCAAGGGGGTAAAAATATCAGGAAGGCAATAAGCATGCAGTCATGCAATAATTAAGACAAACGCACACAGGCAGGCGAGCAGAAGGCAGCGCGGCGCCTCATCTGCGGCGCTCTGTCTCCGACTCCCGTGCGACTGGCTGACGCGGTCACGTGACTAGCTCCGGGGCTCTCGGTAGGTCAGCCGGTCTAGCATAAACAGAAGCGGGGAGACGTCCTGGGCTGCTGCGAACGCGCACGACGCAACGCAGGCTTTTAATTGGCACGTGCGCTGCCAACACACACGCACAAGCCAGCAGATATTTATTCAGAAGGCACAGAAGAAGGGAGCAGCGCAGGAAAACAGTCCAGTCCATCAACACTTTCCATTTTTGTGCACAAATGAACACACAAACAAAACACCACTGTATCTCCACTTGTTCCTACGTCTTTGTGTCACACGGCATGCTGACGTTTACCGAGAGAAAGTCCCCATCCTGTGTCTCAGCCCGACACGAGGACCAACGAAGGCGAAAACGCGCTGGCTGTAAGGATTAAAGTCCATCGCATGTTCAAATTGTGCCAACAAGTCTGCAGTCCTCCTAGAAAATAGTTGGGATTTAAGCTTTTAAAGAGACGAGGGGGACGAAGTGCAAAGAGAACAACAGCGGCTCCACAAAAGCCCCCGAAAGAAAGCTCGGCGTGGACGTGACGCGGCGGTGGCGGAGCGGAGAGAGAGAGAGAGAGAGAGATAGAGAGAGAGAGGCGACAGACTCCCCGACACCCTCCCAGCTGGCCGGAGTCAATGCCGCCGCTGTGTTCGACAACCTCCCATCTGGCTGGGGGTCGCGTAGCGGCCGCGTCTGGTGACCTGCTCGAAACTGTGGCTCAGCGTGCTCGGGGGGTCACTGGGTCTCATCGGCTCCAGCATTGCAGATGGAAACGCTGACTTGACCACACACACACATCAAACACGCAATCATGAGTTCAGTCTGCTCAAACCAAAAGGCGGCATGAAAAAAAAACAGGTCCCAGCTCAGTTAGCTTCTGGAGGCTAACGTTAGCCACAGACACTGAGGCAGTTTGATGACTTGATGCTCTTTTCTCCTCTGAGCCCCGTCATTCACTCTCGTCCCCCGCGAGGCCGAAGTTACACCAGCGCGAGTTCACGCGCTTTATTTCCCGAAGCAGCGGGAACCCCCCACTTTTATATTCGCAGCGCAATCGGCGTCCTTGGGGATGACCTCGACCCAGCGCCGCCGCGTTTGGCTCGGCACTACCCCGTGAGAGAGCAGGGCGGCGTGAAGCATGACCGGTATTATTACCTGTATCTGCAACCTATACAACGTGTACCTTAAAAGCAACAGGACGGTTAGCGTCCAGTCGTACACCAACGTCAAAACGTTCAGATCTAACTCGAACCTTTAGTTGGTGCAGAGAGGAGAGTAAGATAAAAAAGTTTGAGGGAATTCGGGAGCTCTGCTTCACACATCACAAGGATAGGTTGTCCAGAGCATTTCTGTGGACATTTCACTTGAATATTTTATTACACAGCTGCCTTGTAGTTTTTTTTTAATCCTCACATCTTAAAAAGCCTTTTTTTCAAAAGTTGACAGAGCCTGGTTTCATGAAACACGGAGAGGAGCAGCCGCAGATTATAATGCTGTTGTTGCTATTCATTGAGGGGGGGGGGTTGCTTTGGGGGTTCCAGGGTCGGGGGAGACTGCGCCGCCTGCCCGGGTTTACTCGTATAGGCGAGTTCCTTTCACAAAACAAAGGTGTCCCAAGAAGACAGAGCAGGGCGCTGTGCCCCCCATCTCCGGCAACAGCGCACAGCGGCGTCATCCGCTCTTCATCGCAACCATGTTACGGACAGCGCCGTGGGAAACGGGGGCAGCACAGGCCAATTGATCCTCTCTGTCTATCGTATTCCGATCCGCTGTGGAAACCCACATCTTCCCGTGCGACGTGGCGTCACCACCGCAGCGCGGCCCGGCACTGAACGCCGAGACTTGGGTGATTCAAGGAAGAGATTTAAGTCTGTATTCGGCCGCTGCTCATCCCCTCGGGAAATGCTGAAGAGGAGTTCACCTGAGCGACGTCGGCTTCCATCCCGTTAATTTCACTGTTATGTACTGGCTGTAATAGTTATTAAAATGCGCGGCCGCCTGACCTCGGAAATTAAACGGTAAAATATTGGTCTGGAGTCACACACGCTCTTGAGGAACGAGCCGCAAAAACTGAGCTGCACGGCGACATTTTTTTGCATTTTAATCCTGCACTTTCAACAATTAGGGATTATGGTTTTGCTTAGCCGAGTACCTTCCTGACTATTTTTTTTTTAACAAGATGCATCGAGTGAAATTGCCTGCCACAGACACACACACGTGCACGCATGCACACACGCACGCACACAAACACACACATACGCATGCACGCACGCTGAACTCCGGAGCATTTAGCTCATGTGGAGCGACACACTAGGGGACAAAAACTCTTACATCATCTGCCTAAATCCATGTACTCCACAGACACACACACAAACACACACACACTAGGGCAGAGCTACACATACAATGGCAGACACACACAAAGCTGCAGCCACAGACAAGCAGAGTCACACACGCAAAAGCAACTCAGACATCCAAGCACGCAAACGAGCATGGCAGAGACAGAGTGACGGACACATGCACGCACACACGGCTGAAGACAAACATGGAAAATATCTGACCACGCACACACACACAGACACAGACACACACACACACACACACACACACAGTTCAGCTCAGAGCCCATCTCTCGCTTCATTTCCTTCAGTCAACCTGCTGCTGCCGAGGCCCGGCTTGCACGACAGCGACTCTGTGATGACAGATGATGATGGATCGCTCTGTGTGTGCGTCTGTGTGTGTCTGTGTGTGTGTGTGTGTGTGTGTGTGTGTGTGTGTGTGTGTGTGTGTGTGCGCGCGCAAGGTATAGGTGAACAGATGAATGCTGGTCGCCTTGTTGTTTCTGTGACGCACATCTTGTTCCATATTCCCAGTTATCCCGACTCCAGCCACTGTGCTGACGTACACCAGACACGTCAACCCACGAATGAGGATGACCGAAAGCGGCGTCTGCTTTTTACATGCGTGACACGCATCGCGTAAAGCGCGGGCCCGTAAACTCCCCAAAGTTAATTAATCTGAGCACCTCATCCACTTTTAGAGCTGAAATGGCCCTGGAGTCGGGGCCTTTTCCATCGCTGCAAACCAGGACGCCCCGACTCCTCTCTTTCTCATATTTCAACAAAAACAGTTTGTCCTTTTCTGACAGGAAGCTCGGCATTCTGCGCTCCGTCCAACCGGGACGTCCTCCGTCCCCGGCGACATTTCGCTCGAGGTTTTGAGGCCTGACCATCAGCCAGCACGTCAGCGCGGATGTTGCCAGAGCAGGGAAATGCATTTGTTTGTGCATTGATGAATCTGCAGCCTGAAAAGTTTTGGGTATTTTTTTACATCTAGCTGAAAGCAAACAGGAAGCCCATTAAAATGCCAGGAAAAGATATGAAGTGCGCGTTTGGATCGAGACTTAACGCTAAACCGCGTGGAGCCAGTTTAGTGCCGCACACCAGTGAATCTGTCAGGCAACCCGGCAGGAAAAGGCGAGAGGAAACTAACGGATTCCAGCAAATGTAACTGGGCCGGAGTGTTGTCGTGCGGTTTGATGAAAGCAGAGGGCAGGAGCCGCGTCAGGAGCTAAACTGGCCCGACGCGGAGGAGGGGGGAGGTTTTTTTTTTTTAACGAACAGCCTCTGCGCGCGACTTCTGAAGCAGAGCAAAGAGTTGGGCAGCGCTAACGAAGGAGGGGAGGAGGAGCCCAGCGCGTCGCGGGTCACCGCCGCTCGCTTCTGTGAAACCCGCTCCCTGAGGCTCCGCGAAGCAAACTGCCGATGGAGAGGAGGAGGAGGAGGAAGATGAGCTGGAAGCTCTCCAGCGGACCTCTTGCGTCGGCGCCGTTAGCGTGCGCAAAACATCCGAGAAGGAGAGAACGTTTCTCCGGTCCTTGTTGATCGGCAGAGTGTTGTCCGCTACGTAAGCGGTTTTATCTTGGGGGAGGACGACTTTTCTGAACTCGTCCCTGAATCTTTCTTTGAGAAAAGCCGTGAGGGACGGAGCTGAAAAGTTTGTCAGGGCAACTTTCAAACAACTGACCGGGCGAGAGAGCGCAGCTACATGTTAATGAGAGCGACACAGATGAATGAAGCTTGAACTCTAGCAGTCCTGACAGACTGAGACTGAGTTCAGGCAAACGAAGCTGAGGATTCCCACCTCCTTGTGTGTGTGTGTGTGTGTGTGTGTGTGTGTGTGACACCCCAACGAACCTTTTACCCGCTCACAGTGGTCACACACCGGCGTGCTACGAGGTTTATTTTTTTATTTTTAGCCTTCAGTCCTTCAGTCCAATCCACTGTTATCAGATCAGGACGGCAGGATCAAAGTCATGTAGTAACACAAAAGACAGGGAGGCTCAACAACGGAGACTGCTGTAACAGCAGCAACACAAAGAGACAGAGAGCGAGCCGCCTCTCTGCCTCCCCCGTGCACATAATGACAGTTTTTTACTCGAGTACAGTAGAGTACAGTAGAGTACAGTAGAGCACATCGAAAGAGAAAGAGGCTCGGTGAAACCGAAACGACGGGCCGAAAGACGCCGAAGCTCGCCTCCGATTATTCTCTGGGGGTTCTGCGAGTGACGACTATGACATCACACTCTTCATGTGAATGAATACGAGAATAAGCGGCTGTGTTCATTAGGCTCCATTTATAATTTGATATTACTCCTGATGCATTATTATTATTATTATTATTATTATTATTAATAATAATAATAATAATAATTCTAATTACTAAGCAGGTAAACTACAGCAATGCATCACATTATATGAGTGAATCATGTTTTGTATAAAGTTTTGTATACAGAAATTCTCAAGTACCTCAAAACTGCACTTACTTTGTACTTAGGGTAAATATACTGAAGGTACTTTCTACTCACTGGAGTGTGAAACTAAACTACAATCTAACACTGTCCGGGCTGTAATTGTCAGTGTGCGTCTCTGTGTGAGTACCAATGGTGTTACTGTGAGGCTTCTCTGAGAATGTGGAAAACACACACACACACACACACACACACACACACTGTGCAACACAAATCACCACATAGTAAAGACAGTCCTTATGAATTCCTATTAACTCGAGTACACCCTCAAAAAAGAACACGTTGCACACTCGTGTTGTAACACAAGTGCACACTCAGGCACTCACTTGCTTTCTCTCTCTCACACACACACACACACACACACACACTCACTTATGTGAAAGCATAATCCCACCAGTGAACTGTTTTGGCACTTTGACTGATGATTTTGAAACACTGCATGTGTGTGTGTTTGTGTGTATGAGCCTGCAGACATTATACATAAATACAGTATATGTGTGTGTGTGTGCGTGTGTGTGCGCGTGTGCAGCGGTATTGATTTTCCAGTAAAACACATGCCAACGCCGCTGCAGGATGCGCCACGTGACCGTCTGCGATCCAATGACTGAGCCGAGCGGATGTGATTGGCCCCGAGCGCCCAATGTGCGTTTGCCCTTACTGTGTCCCCTGTGGTGCGTGTGTGTGTGTGTGTGTGCGCGCGTGTGCGTTTCATAAGACAGACACGGTGCGAGCACAGAGTGCCGTTTCATTTCTGACATTAGAAACCCACAGACGTTAATCCGAGCGAGCGCCGTCGCCGTTACCCTCAGCCCGGCTCGTAACGGTCGCTGCCTCCGCCCGCTGGAGATGGACTCGAACCTTAAACTCACGCACAGAGACGCACAAAGCCGAGTCCAGCGTCTTCAGCCGCAGTTTTGCCAAAGGAGGTCACGGACCTCTGGAGCGTTTTTTTCCCGCAGAGCTCAGGGATTTTACTTCACACCTAAAGTTAAAAAAAAAAAAAAACAGGAGAGCAAACACATTGTTGTCCACAGCTTCCAGCCTTTAACGGTCGGGGCCTGACTTCACACGTGAACCAAGGGGGCGTCGCGCTTTTTCAACTTCGCCCACTCACGGACACCTTACATCTGCCCGACACATGAACTAGGTCTTGAACAGCATGTCTGATTATGCACCGCTATGAATATTTAATGCTGATTTTTTTTTCTTTTTCTCTGGGCTGGTAAAGACACATCAGAGCGTGTGCGTGTGCGTGCGTGCGCGTGGGGCTCCGGGGCGTGCGAGCCGACTTTGATTTACCCCGGGGGAATAATTATCTTCCACCTCCGAAAGCGAACGTTCCGTTTACATGCCGGGCGCGGGCGAAAAATGAGGAGAACAAGCCGGAAACGGACTCGCTCGGTAGCGGGCTAATTCCAGGGCTTTGATTGTAACCGCAAAATAAAACAAAAGACGTGAGATTCTGCCGCCGTCCGAGCGGCACCTCATTTACGGCTATTACTCTTCACGCCATCCAAACACGCCGGGCACGTCCGGCATTGCCCCAGTGGGGTAACGACGCAAAATTCCTGGCGGCGGTCAAACTCTGGATGAAGCCGTTTATTTGCGTCTTCGTAGCGACATCAAAAGGGAGCGGAGGAAGCGCTCCAAACGTCACCATGGAAACAGAGGAGACGCGCTGCGATAGGCACGGGCTCATCTCGTGGAGAAAGTGAGGTAATTTGGGGCTAGCGTCGGCGCGCTGCAGCTGTTACATCGCCCCGCTCAGACAACTCATATCTCCGAAGGCCTGCTTCATTACGACTTGGGTCGCATTTTGTCGCTTCGTGCCTTTCTCTCAGTCGGGATTGGTTCGGCACGCAGCTGATCCGCGAGGTAAATATCTGAGAGTTTCGGTGGCGAACACTCACCGCTTTGTTAAGCGTCCACTACTTGGAGCTGAGGAAGCCACGTGCGGTGGGCGTATTAAGAACTAAGAGGCCCGGGAGGTGATGCTGAACCAAAACAGTCAAGTTGCAATCTCGAGAATCCAAAACACCGGGCCGAAAGATGCTAACATGGGAACTGCAAAGGTGGTTAAGAATGACATTGCAGACGTAAAGATGTAAAGAAACAAGTCCTGAGGGTTCTTATAGGTGTCGGGATGCTACAGAAAACCACTGCAGTGGTCAAACAGCAGCTGTTACACAACCGGGACTCCGAGATCGCATGACACATCCAACACACGCAAGCGGAAAGACGACGGTGAGTGAGTGATGGAGGGCAGGAGGGAGGTGAGCAGCTGCGGCGATGGAGGCCAAGCGGCCATAAATCCTCTCCCCCTCGTTCCACCCTTAAGGAGCAGGGGCTGATTAAATTTTCATTCCGCCCCCCCCTTTTCTTCTTCTTCTTCTTCTTCTACAGTCGTAATAAATCCCTGCCGCCTGTCTGCTGTCCTGTTTGAAGGCAGAAACAGCCTCCTGTGGGTACCAGGAACTCGTCTGGCTGGAAAAAAAACCAAAAAAGTTTCGTCTGAGCAAATTGATTCTTCTCACGGTCGTCGCAAAGCCGGATTGCATTTCCTGTGCCCTTGGGGAGTTTCGGAAGCAGCCCGGATCTCAACGACTCGGGAGGGATGACGCAAACGCGTCTCGGGCAGACGGGACGGGGGAGGTTTCTGGAGGCGCGCGCCGCAATCAGCCCTGACCCTATAGAAGCTTCACCAGAAACGGCGGGGCATCCAGACAAACGCCTGGATTTTATTCCGCTTTGTTTCAGTGACAGAAGAAAAAAAAAAGTAGCGCTTGTTGTTCACAGGTCCTGAGGCTGAAGGCAAGCTCCGGGCTCTTCAGCTTCAGCTACCAGCTGCGGGTCGCCGGTTTTTCATGTCTCCGAACAGACGCGGCCATGACAGCTGGGTCTGTTGCACTTTTTTTTTTTTTTTTCTCTCCTCACG
Organism: Psettodes erumei; assembly: GCA_016785225.1. Classification (NCBI taxonomy): domain Eukaryota; kingdom Metazoa; phylum Chordata; class Actinopteri; order Pleuronectiformes; family Psettodidae; genus Psettodes; species Psettodes erumei. Next base: position 873,115 of record JAFBJZ010000821.1, on the reverse strand, counting down.
CTGTCAGCCTTCTCCACGTCTGATAGCTCCGCGTTTAACCGATCAAGAAATGAAAGGCCATCGCGTGCCGCTGTCATCCCTGCGTCCGCACTTCCGCCCTCGACTTCTCCAGAGGGAGATTTCCAGTTCCGGGGGTCGACGCTTCCCGTCGATTGTCATTACCGGGGACGGCGTGCGTGTGCTCTCCATCACAGGGGGGAGGGTTTATCGTCCGTTGTCGCCACCTCGGGGAAATCGTTTCATGACGGGGGGGGTCACGCCAAAGCCTCCTCTCGTCGGTTCAATCACGCGGGCGGACGGAGCTAAAAGCACAAACCTCCGCGAGCGCCCAAACAACTCCCGCTGCTCGCAGCGGTGAAATAGATTTTCTGACCTTGGCGCGTCCCCATTAATATAAGCAGGCACGTTTCCATTAGTGCCATCTCGGCGATGAAATTATGACTGACATTTCACATTTGCTTCATCAGCTGAATTTCCTCAGCGGTTCCGTGGAACTTCTGCGGCCGACAGACTGACTCTGGCGAACGAGGATGAAAAGATGAAGCGCGAATGCCAGTGAAAGTCTATTTTCAGAGACGGGACATGAAACCCGGGATTCACGTCGACATGGATTGGACTTTTCTTGCGTGTGTAATTAAGAAACGTCAGCTTCGCTCCTTTCCCCTGGTCAACGCACAGAGCAATTAAAGTCATGCATCTTTTTTTACATAACGCCGCACCTGCGGGGACATCTGTGCGCGCCCGCACGCCGAGGCCCGCGCCACCGATCCTCTGCAGACGCTTGAACCGCATCGCATGACTCCGCGCCGCATCGCGTGACTGAGCCCCGAGCGCGAGGCGCGCTCTCACGCGAAAGGCGCCTCGTACGTCGGAAGCGCTTCTCCGAACGAGGCGGTCGGTCAAGTGATTAAACTCCCTGAAGACGCGGCGGCGAGGAGACACGCGACCTCTCGGGGTAGACAAATACAAAGTGCGGCTAATTGGGGTTCTAACGCCGACGTTCGCCGAAAGAGCTGCCGCCTGCCCCGCGTGATTCATCAAAAGGGCCCTGCCACGCAGCATGTGACGTGCGAGCTGGGGAAATGCAGTATTTACGATCTGCGCGCCGAGCCTCTCTCGCTCCCTCTTTGACTTCAAGTCTTCCTCGGTCGTCCTCACACACACACATTCCAGAAATAGATGAACTCTGTAGCGCTGCAGAAAGAAGCTGTGGCTCCGATGAGGCCGGGTGTTGCGCGGAGCGTTTGCGTGTTTCCATGCCAGTGTGTGTGTAATGGGGGGGGGCTAAGGTGTGTCACAGCAAAAATAAGCGCACGCATCACTGTGGTTCCAGCCGGAGCGACTCGTGTCCGTCGTCTCGTTAGAGTTTTTCTCCCCTTGTACATGAGGCCGCTCCTGCTTGGCAACAGCGCTGCCGGTAGACACGGCTGACATCTGCCGCGCGCTCCGCCTGCAGCGAGGACGAGTCTCTGATGTGGCGACCGGCCGCAAACGACAAATATCACAAAAAGGACTGACGACACTGTGGAAAGGTGACTGAAGTGGATTGAGGAATCAAGTCTCCGCTGGTGGAACACTGTCGTGATTCTGGTTTAAATCTGCAGCGTATGTAAAAGCCAAACTTCCCCCTCCCAGTCCCGCCTCTGGTACCTCACGCAGGATCTTTGGCCTCGGATCAATTCCAGCACGACGTGCTGCGACGCGTCCGATCACCTGAGCTCTTCAAAGAGCCGAGCGGATGAGCGAAGGGGAGGCAGCTGATGTCTGAGCGCGAGCAGCTGCCGCTCCAACCCCCGCCCCGGGTCCTCCAGGCAGCGACCGCGCCGACATTCCAGCCCGTCGGCGACACCGAGACAGCGAACATCATCGGTGCTTAAACCGTTAAACTCACTGCGTCTGCGCGCCTTAAATTGTCCACAGACCAACACCAGTGTGTCTACATCAGTACCGACCTTCCCACCCTGACTGGAGCGCTCGGTCACAGTCACAAACCCGTTCGATTGTTTTCTCTTCAGAAAAAAATTTTAAAAAGAAAAAAAAAAAAGAAACAAAGCTCGGTAATTTGCAAACGCAGCTGGGGCCTCATTTACAGAACTGCAGGGAAGGAGCCGTACCAAAAAGTTTAACCGCGCACAAAAGCCAGCACGGGCGTGCGCCAAAAAGATAATTAGAGCCGCCGCCAAAAACACAAACGCAATTAACCACAAATGTTTGGGGCCGATCCTGCCGTGAAGGCCGCGCACGTTGTTCCCGCGGAGCGCGGAGGCAGCGTCGCACAAAAAAAAGTTCCCCAGGCTGGTCGAGGTGGATGCTTTACAACCGCGCGCACACACACACACACACACACACACACTGGAGCTCGCTGCTTCCAGCCAGTGTGGAGACGCACACAACCGTAACGAAAGCACACAATCGATGTCCAACCCGACGCCATATTCGAATCACGGCGGCTGGCGAACTCCTCGTTAAAAAGGAGGCGTGAGAGAACAAAGCCTCAGTCGGTCGGGTCGCTTCATTGTCGAGTTTGTGAATGGTAAAAAAAAAAATAATACACTCTAATACCTCTCAAATGCAGCTTCAGTCAAACAAATCTCAGCCTCCGCTGTGCTGCAGGTAACCGTGGCAACAATCCTGATGCTTTAAGATAAAGTTGTACGGGACAGTTTAAAACTAGATACAACTACGACGCTCCTTTGTCTGGGGATGAAACACACTTTAAGAGACGCGGTGTGACGGACAACAAAACTGAGCAGAAGTGACTCGCGGCTCGTGTTACTCGCGCGCGGCCTTTCTCTGAATTTGTCGAGAGTTTCCGAACCGCTGAGCCGAGCAGCCGAGCGCGCGAGCTGAGCGAAGCGACGTCGAGCGGCCTCACGGTTTGCGGAGGCATCCGGTCTGACAGCCACCGGCACCGGGGTTCACCGCGGCCCCGCCTAAAGTCTGCTAAACGCCGACGTGCGCGGGGGAGGTTACGCAACAAACCCGTTCTCCTTTCGCTTTTAATAAAGCTCTGCGGGGAGAAACACGGAGACATTCCAGCCTTCTGACAATTCAGCGCAGCTCCAGATTTGCTTACGCGTCACGTTCACACTGCGCTGTTTCCAGAATCAGCTGCAAACGGGGTACGAGCCCCGAGCGTCCTGATCTCGGCAGATGAAACGTGCGCGACTGCACGCAGGCGTCACGTTCACTTTCATCCCGGTTTGATCGCATCCTCTCTCGTACGGGCAGGCGCACTCTTCTTTACGCTGCTTTTTTAGACTTGATGCATCGCGGGACTTTTTTTTTCCGCAAGAACAGAAAACTTTTAATCAGACGATCAGCGCGGGCGCCAACTCCCAGAGCTCTGTTCCTCGGGCCGGGGCCCCGCTGTACCCAATCAGCACGATCGATGACAGCAGAGGATTTATCAACAGCTCCGTGGCCAGCCATTCATTTCCTCTCCGTCCCGCCCGGGTCTTCAGACTCCAGGGGTTTGGTCTCGATTCCTCTGCTTAAGGCCGAGCACGCGTCGGCTCAGGCTCAGCTTTTAAAGGAAACGCGCCATTTTTCCAAATATGATCAAAAAAAATGCATCAAGTCGTTTATCAAAATGAAACGGTGGCCGAGGCTAGGCGTCAGACCAACTTACAAACAAACTTATAAACAAAATTACGCTCCTGAACGCTCCTGAGTTCAAAGGCAAAACTACAGGGTTAACGCTACAGACTGATCTACCAGACAACCTGCTGTGCTGCATCGCAAAGAGATTTAACCTAAAAGCTGCGGCAGATTTCACAGAGCCGCACCGGAATTATCTGCACGGCTGTTGGAGGGGTTATGAGAAAAATGTGATTTTGATCAGAATTTGGTGGAGTGACCCTTTAACAAAGAGAGCTAATGTTGTTTGTGACAAGTCACCCAAAGACAGGCTCTGAGGTGAAATCCGGAGAAATGTCGATTTAAAGTATATTCCGTACTACTCGTATATCTGAAGGTTTCTTTTGTGATTCTTTGATCAGCTCATTCGTGACAGGAACCTTCAGACTGGCTCTTATTTGGCCAAAGTTCTTGTGTTAAACAACATTCACAACATTTTCAGGGAAACAGTCCTCGCAGCGGAGCGCTGAAAAACATGTATTATTTGCTATCGGTACCAAAAACTCATGTATCGTGTTGGCAGAGGAATAAAAAGATGAAGCATGGATTAGAGTATTTAGCTAGAAATTGTGAGAGGCTGCTCTGTTGTTGTTTTTTCCCCTTCTGCTGCAGAATTATGGGGAAAAGATAGGCAAACAAAAGACAATCTACCATCTTGCCACTTGCTCATATTAATTTTGAACAAAATAGATACTGGCTGCAGTCCGATCTCTTAATCTTTCTTTATTCCCCAGAGCCCTGGAGACGCTGGCGCTCAATCTGAAGCGGAGCGGGGAAGTCGTCGTGGTGCCGGTTACCTGGGCTGCTTGTCAAACGTGTCCCGTACAGAGAGGGGTGGGGGTGGGGGGGTGGGGGGTGGAGAGGCGGATGTTCGGCGGCTGGAAAGCAGAAGGTCCGAGCTCGGCTCAAACATCCCGGCTGCTTCACGCGGCGTTTCATCTCCGCTGGCGTGTCACCCGACGCTGATTATCAGGCAACAGACTCCAACCTGCCACTTACTCACATGTTATTTCAATCCCTGACTGACAAACACACACACACACACACACGCAGTGAGAAAAGTACTAGATGTAGATCTGTTCCCATGGTAACACGGACCAATAGATCGCAGCTATTGACTGAGGATGAAGATCTCTGTAGACCCATTAAAGAAAACACCTACACACACGCCGTGTGAGTGCCCACAGACACAAACGCCGTCGCACACACACGTAAATCACTCACTGCAATAGGCATCAGCCTCCAGAGCATCTTTTTTTTGTTATAAATGGAGAAGACGAAAATACGGCGGGAATGTTTTCTCAGTGAAAGGCCCTGAGACGGCTGAACGTTCCAGTGAGCAGGTAAGAGAGGGGAAGCCAAATCCCCCCCGAGCCCGCTCTTAAGTGGCGCAGCACGACGAGCTAAAAGAGGATATGTTGAGAGTGAGTGGGACAGTTTGCTCAGATTTAACTGAGGAGGATCAGCAGATACACACATACATATACACTGTCTCTTTCCAAACACAATCCTCTCCGTATTCTGGATCTCTGCTTTCATTCTCAAACTCTACGCTGGACATCAAAATGACGCCCGCGGGACGGATGGCACGTGTTAAGAAGAGGAGTACGTGTTTCATTATTTTCCAATTTGGAAGATAATAAGAGAGGTTGCCAAGGCAGAGGGGGAGAGGGAGAAAGAGAGAGAGAGAGAGTCTACTTCCAACTCTCTGACTTGGAGAGAGCAAGTCAGCCAATCGATCGCTTAATTTACTGTCAAAATTTAAAATAAAAAAAAACGGCAGCAAGCCAACGGAGCAGCCGGCTAAACCGTTCAGCAGTTTCATCGGAAGCAGAATAAAGGCCGTTTGTTCCGGTTTTGTGCTCCCATCGCTCACTTCTGGGAAAAACGAGAGGGGTGACGCCTTTGCCCTCTGTTCATTTAGGCGGGACGATTTTGCTGGCCGGCAACCGCTGTGTTGACAGGAGGGAGCCCGTAAATGCCAGTTATCCCGGCGGACGGAGGCAAAGCCTCCTCCATTCACACGCCCAGACTGTCAGATGTTTCAAGTTCCCACTGACTGATGGAGGAATGATTTTGTGGAGACATGAGAGCCAACACGTATCCCAACACCCAAGTTACTTTCAGGTCAGGTAGTATATATCATATATATCAAATGAGACATGAAGATCATTCGCTCTGATGTTGGCCTAGTGTGAGACAGGATATGAAACTGACATAAAGAGGTAAAGCTTTTATCTGCTGTTGTTGTGTTATTGGAGTGGAGGTTGATTTCCCTCATTTCTATTTGTGTATTCATTGTCACAGGTGTTGAACTTACAGACTTTGATTGATTATTATTATTATTATTATTATATAGCGAAATCTTTTGTGATTTGGTTTCATCCAATCATTTTAAAATGAGAAATGCTAAACAAAAATTCAATATTTGGAAAATGTTGGCAGCACCTCCCACAGTTGTCCTGAGTAAGTCTGTTCCCTGAATGAGACGAGACGTTTGACGTTTATCCTTAATATTCGTTTCTTTAAGAAATTGTTGAAAATATAAATCAACCTTCTTCACTGGATGTGGTCAAGGCCTCCTCCACTGTTTAACCAGCTCTAACGAGTCGTAGACGACTACAGGTCAGGTTAACATGAGTCTGAGACACGTTCCTTCTTTAATCCTCTCTCTACTAAACTATGGAAACAAGGGAATTTTAAAATGAGGCTGAACGTATAAATTGTGGCTTAGTAATCCATATTTCATGAACATCATGGCAAAGGCCACACGGATGCTTGGCCCTCTGAAAGAGCTGGAGTCAAAGCCCCGCGACTGGAAATATGTCAACGTGTTTGCCCTCAGCTGGCTGCGAGAGACACGGCCATCATGAATGACTGATCGAAGCTGGCGACGAAAACGAAAACGTCCCCTGTGGATCTTGTTCGAGGCTGACGACCTCGGGGCTCGGCGCTGTGTGAATGAATAAAAAGTTTCCTCCTTAATGCAAAGAAGCGGCCGCGGGGAGAGCGCTGTGTTGTGGCGGCGCGGCGCGGCGCAGCGCTGCGGTTCCGGCGCGGTGCGCTCCCGCTGCGCGTCTCGAGGACGTGACATCGGTTCCAGCGCCTGTGCGCCACTGCACCGATGGCTTATATACGAACCGATCCGGTATAAAAGCCGATCAGACCGATCGATCGAGTGGATGAAAACGCATTTCGGCTGTGAGAGTCACAACAAAGCCCCCGAAGATCGCCGAGGCAGCTCCGGGCGCGTCAAAAATGACTGCCGTCGTAAACAACACGCGTTTTACTGCTCATCGCTAACATCTAACAGAGTCTGATAAATTCTTCCACACGTTCACCATCTCCTAAACCGACTCAAGATCTGCGTGAATAAGAAGATACATCAAGGCAGCTTGAATGGGAGTCAGCGCCAGTCAGGCTGCTGGTCATGTGCTGTCATATTGTTTATCTGTATGATTATAAAAGGCATAAAGGTCCACTCTCACAGGCTGGATCAGAACACATCAGCATCAATGTCTTACCGTCAGCGGCGGAGGAGCTCTGCATCATCAGCATCAGCACCGCGCCGACTGTCACAAACCACCGGGCCGTCATCCCATTCAGCGCCCGCGTCCTCCTCCCGTTCCCCGGCGTGCAGGCGGCCGCCTTCCCCGCATCCAGGATCCATGCGTTCGGGGAGGAAGGGTCTTCTCTGTCGGTGATCCCTCCGACCCCGGGGCCGCTGCCGTCGCTGCTGGAGAGGCGCACATGTTTGGGAGCCATTGGTCAACCAATTAATCCCGAGTGGAAAACATCTAACGGCGCTGCTGCGGTGAAAGGCATCCGATCAACCTGCCCCCGGTGCGGACAAGCGGGGCTCCGCTCTCCATGAGCCTGCTGGAGGCAGCGAGGGTCGATAAAGAAAACTAACTATGTATTATTAATATTAATATTAGTCTTTACGCGTCTCGCTGTGCGTGTCTCCGTGTGTAAGCGCGCGGTGCCAAGTCTGTCCCTACTGCGACCGCAACGCGCTCTCCATCTCTGCTGGCAGCTTCGTCAATAGACGGCGAGAATACCGGAAATATATGATGCTGCCTTCAGAATAAAAGCAACGTGAGCCCAGCAGAAGCAGCCTGTGAAAAAAACTTAACGTCTAATGCCCGTGACTTTGACGCTGTAAATCTGATGCTGTAACCTGTAGTGATGTCATCAGGGTCGTTCAGGTTTGGAGACTACACAGTTTTAAAATATAGCTAAATACTGGGAAAGTGAAGTTTGAAAGATGCATGTCTGACATAAATGAGGAACTTGCATTATGGGAAAATTGCCTGGTGTTTTTGGGAGTTTGACCATACTTGGTAACAAAGAAAGGGAAACTCAGCTGTTTAGATATAAGTTAAAAACATAGGCCACACACAGCCTTTTCATTCTTTTCATGATGGCTAGAAAATTGCATCAGCTTTTATTCTTTTCTATTCTATTTTATAAGTATTGCACTGAGTTGTGTCATCTGCAGAAATTCTCTGATGACACAGCCATTGTGGGGTGTGTGGAGGGGGGGAGGGAGACTGAGTACAGGGACGTGGTCGACCGTTTTGTGAAGTGGTGTGGGGAGAACCACCTGCAGCTCAACATGGCAAAGACAAGGGAGATGGTGGTGGACTTCAGGAGGAACAAGCCCCTGCCCTCTCCTGTCAGCATCAGTGGGACGGATGTGGATCTTGTGGACTCATACAAGTACCTGGGTGTTATACTCAACAATAATCTAGACTGGACCACCAACACAGAGGCCATCTACAAGAAGGGCCTGAGCCGGCTTTACTTCCTGAGGAGGCTCAGGTCCTTTCATGTCTGCAACAAGATGCTGCAGATGTTTTATCAGTCTGTTGCGGCGAGCACCATCTTCTTTGCTGCGGTGTCCTGGGGTGCGGGCATCAAGGCAAAGGACTCCAACAAACTGAACAAACTGATCAGGAAGGCAGGGTCTGTTGTTGGCTCCAAACTTGTCACCCTGGAGGAGGTGGTGGAGGACAGGATGCTAGCAAAACTGCTGGCAATCATGGACAATCCCTCTCACTCCCTCTACAAAACACTCGACAAGTTAAAGAGCAGCTTCAGCAACAGACTCATTCAAATCCGCTGCTCTAAGGAACAATACAGGAAATCGTTCCTACCACGTGCAATAAAACTATACAACTCATCAGCCTCCATCAAAAACACAAACACACACATGGACTAAATCTCTCACCGTTTGCATCCTTCACTGCTTTGCCATATAGTTGATACTACTGTCACTATTACTATATATATTAGTATTTATATTATTATTATATTATATATTATTATACACTATCCTTTTATATATTATATTATATTATTATTATTATACTATTGCTACTATGTTACTGCTACTATTATTGTATATCAGATATTATATTATTACTTTATTACTGAAGTAACATAACCCTCTCATAACCCTCGTACCATCTGTATTATTAATATCATCTTGCTGCTGCACTTTAATTACATATTTATATACATATTTATCCTGAGTGTACTGTTTCTCAAGTGTCCTTGTCCCATTCTGTATTCTATTTTTACTCTAGATCATTTTTATTCAATTTTTCTACCCCAGTGTGGTATGTCATTGTATTCTACTGTATTTTAATGTACCGGATTGCTGCTATGACCACATAATTTCCCTTCAGGGATGAATAAAGGAAACTATCTATCTATCTATCTATTCAGACATATAGGCCTTAATAATGATCATATCTAGGTATCATGATCTTAGCTGCTAACCCCAGTGACAGCAGAGTTTTTTTTATTGCCCAAAAACAAAAGCAGCGCACAGTGTTACATTTCTTGTCATGTAAAGGCCTTCATCAGTTTGTGGCAAGACAGATTGGCAGCTTTTATTTTCCTCCTGTTGGGTAGACTGCCTAACTTCCGGTCCTGCGTCGAACTTAACGCAGCCTCTGGCAGGTAGCGACAGCCTGCGTTTTCGGTGTAATTATAGTTAAAAAAGGGACAGGAAGCGGTCCGCCGTCATCCCATCTCTAAAAGGAGAGCTGTGAGGCGGGACTACTCACACTTTGAGTCTCTCTTTCCAGTTAAACGGAGCCGCATCATGAGAGAAGCGAGCGTCGAGGCAGTGACGCCAGCGCCGCTCTGCTCTAAGATGTGGCTCTGGCAGATCTGAGTTCAGCAGCGGCGGGCAGGCGGCCCCTGGTGGGAGCCGGGGTTCTGAAATTTTTTCCTACCTAAAATATTTTCCTACCCGAGTGCACCGCGCATGCGTACTACGGCCATTTTGCGACATCCCATGTGGATATAATTTTCTGCTGCCGGTTTTCTGAAATTTCTTCCTACCCGTAGCGGAAATTTATAGCCATATCTGATATTTGGTCCAAAATGGCCAAAAATGGCCGTAGTACGCATGCGTGGTGCACTCGGGTAGGAAAATATTTTAGGTAGGAAAAAATTTCAGAACCCCGGCATCCGATCATGAGGTGCTCCAGGTTAGGAGAACAGTCAGATGAAATAATCTCCACATCTGAGCACCACTGGTTGTTGACCATGGGTAAATGTGGCCAGGGTATATGTGGCCAGTTGTGGCCCGCGAGCCGCCACTTGACGATCACTTGATTTGTTATTATGTAAATGACAGGTCCTGATAGGCCAACGTATGTGTGTGTGTGTGTGTGGGTGGGTGGGGGTGGGGGGTGGGGTGGAATCATGCCGTTATTACATCATCAAGAATTCAGCTCCTGGCTGAAGATCAAAGTCACTAACCGTCTGACACTAACAGTCTTTACACATTTCGCATTTCTCCAGGATAAGAAAGACAGAAGAAAGACAATGAGCACCAATAATTCTCCACCACACGAGCTGAAAAGTTTGCTGGAATGTATGACCAGAGCGGTAGTTCTAGCACAACCAGATGACATCCCAGAATTTCTGACCACGCATGTGGAAAGCATACAAAAATCAAGGAATGATGCAACAGTGGACACCAAGGATCTTGTTTTAAATCATCAAGAGCAGTGGGGTAAGTCAGAGTCATATTTTGATTTCGCTATCCATATGTAAAAGTAAATTAAGACTAAATATAAAGTCAACTGCAAATGCAGGCCAGTGGTCTTTGTACACACACAGGATAATATCATATGGTTAACTATGTCCAGACCAAATTAAGATTATTATTTCATCATTATCAACAAACAAAGGCTATTTAATTTCCTATTTTTTCGAGGTTCAATTCTCATATTTAAATAAACAAGAGACGGTAGTTTCACATTGTTTATTATTTGGGATGATCATTGTTTAAAGGCTTTGAAGTAGGGAGCTCATCACAAATGACACAAATATATTTGCTCTCATTCTGTCTTGGTTGTGGTCTTGTCTGAGTGATTTCATGATGAGATTGAATGTACTGCAATCATATCCATGTTAACTGGGAGACGATATAACATGTCCATGTCCGCCGTGTTCAACATTTTTTTTAAACTGGCCTTTGTTTACATTTGCAGAGAAAGACTTCTTTCAGAAGAAGAATAAATGGACCCCCCAAACAGCCCCAGAGGAATCTCTGTCTCAGTCACCTACATCTAGTTTGGCAACAACTCCCCTTGAGGCGAGACGGAAGACACGCAGAGTCTCTTTCAGGATTCCAAGTCCACAGGAGCGTGTGGGTCTGACAGCTGAAGAGCCATCAACCTCTGCTATACCAGGACCTGTACCACCACCACCACCACCACGGGACACCTCGAGGACAAGAGCGTTACCCTTAGTAAGGCCTCGCAGTCCACAGGAGAGTGCAGGTCTGACAGCAGAAAAAAAATCGGCCTCTCCTATACCAGGACCCGTACCACCAACACGGGTAGGGACCTTTAAGACAAGAGCTTTACCCTTAGTAAGGCCTCACAGTCCACAGGAGAGTGCAGGTCTGACAGCTACAACAAAATCGGCCTCTACTACACCAGGACCAGTACCACCAACACGGGTAGGGACCTTTAAGACAAGAGCGTTACCACCAGTAAGGACTCCCAGTTCACAGGAGAGTAAGGGTCTGACAGCTGAAATAAAATCGGCACCTGCTCAACCAAGACCAGTACCGCCACCACCACGTGGACAGATAGTTAAAAAATATCAGTTACCTCCAGTCAGGACTCCCAGTACACAGAACAAAAAGCAGCCTCAAGCATCTGAATTCCGAGTCCTGCCACGTGTTCTGCAAAAAGCTCCGTTGCAAGTGTCACAACAAGTGCAGGTAAATAAATCATCCATGCGCAATGGCAGTCCTGAATTTCCCTGTTGCCTGCCCGATTGCCCTTGCCATAGTAAACCAAAAGAAGGGTCTGCAGATCAGGGAGAACTGCCACCAGTTGAGACCACAACAATATCGACAGTAGAAGAAGATTTGAGAAGATTTAAAATGCCTCCATACCGACCAAAAGGTGGGTTTATTTTCGATCCACAACTGCTGCCACAGAGAAGCAGATCCACTATAGAGCCAAACAGAAGAAATCCTTGGGCGAGCACCTTGCATGGTGGCAGACACAGCACCGCCAATAATTGGAAAGGCACTGTGTCAGCATGCACAAACCTCCAAACTATGCCACATATGTCATTGTGCACAAGCTACAAAATGTCACATGTGTCTTTTGAGTCCCGTACATACCCGTGCCTTAATTGTAGCCTTGCCGTATATGTCATTAAGTACAGCTGTGAACATGCGACAGATCATCCAACTTCAGCATAACTCTACACGGTCGCCTAATAACGCCTCACAGTTAAGTAAAAGGACTGGGCGTTGCAATCCCTCTCTTTGGGCCACGACGCTGAAGAAAACTTTCCCTTCCCAAACTGATTGATTGTTGACGAGTTCTTCTCCTCCTGCCCTTTGCCATGCCTTTGGGATGCTTTTCTTTCTCCATGCCACAACCATTACCTTCCAGAGGCCTTGAGGATGCCACGTGTCTTACAAAGCCTGTATGTAATGCTGTTGATAACCATTCGCTCAGCCTGCCCTCTAACGCCAACCTTTGTGCCTTGTGGTGGACCTCGCCACAAATCCCCTGCAGCCCACTTCCACTGAACACACCCTGTATTATTGAGTTTATTGGGAGCCTCGGCATTAGCAAGTAGCAAGGAACATCATCCACTGTGATCCTGCACCAGCTAAGAGAAAACAACTGCATCAAAATTCATCCTTGTTAGATCAGCTCCCTTTGAAAAATGAAAAACGTAAATGATAATAACCTGTTCTCATAGTTTATGTCACTGTTTCATGGTCTTATATGGTGCCCAAAAGCCACATTCAAGTTTACTCCGAGTGCTCCAGTTTCCCACACCCCCATTCTTGTAAATATGAAATCATAAATAAATAATAATTTATAAAGGCATATTTGGCTGTATTTCTGTGGTTTATTTTCACTCTTGACCCCCCTCCTTGAACTCCTTTTTTCGTCACCCGGTGTTGTGTTTTAGTGCTGACATGATACATTCAAGGGACAACTTCACACCTCCCCTGCGGAGCCAGCGATTTCAGCCAGTCTCACCTGTGACAAAGTGTGCATTTCTGGTTTTACAATTTTGCACAGATTTTATTTCTTGCTGACGTATTTCTGCAGGGGTGATGTTTGCTTGGCACACAGTTGCTCAGCTTCTCTACACACGCAGGAGAAAAGCCTGAACATTCCGACGAATGGAATGATACTTCATTGATCCCTGTGCAGAAGTTCTCTCCTTTCAGAGAGAGGTCAGAGGTCAGCGTTGGGAGAAGATCAATGGTCTCTGAGCTGAAAAGAACACGTTGCCTTGCAAGACTAACAGTGCCTTTTGGTGCTGGTATCACGACCAATCAAAGCAAAATCAGATAAATCTGTTCCTTTTTTCTGTGGTGACTGATTGTTCTCCCCATACTGTAGCATCCCCGGCTGAATGACGGTCGTATTCTCAAACTGATGCTTCACAGTGTTTTATTCCACGAACCATCACATACACCACGGAACACCGTGCAGCACCGTAAGAGCTATGATAAAGAAAATAAAAAATACATACAGTTATCCTTCTGTATGTTAATAACGTATCTTTAACCTTACAGGTTTTACACAATGAAATGAAATACTGTATTTATGTATATTTTAACAGAAAATAAACATTTCAACTGTTCACTTTTAGCCACATATTGCCTTTTAACCGCATGAAGTGCTACAAAATACACACGGACACATTCTGTTACACTAGCAGAGCAAACAAGGAAGTAACCGGAGGTCCGTTTATGACAGCCGGCGCGATAGACGGACACGGAAGGTTAGCTAATGCTAGTTAGCACACCTGCTAGCGATAACTTAACCACATTATAAAGATCATTGAAGGTATGACCTTCGAGCCTAACGCTCCATAACACATAATAGGCAATAAACGAACCATGTGCCCTTATCAGCCAGGTGCTCACGAAACACACTCTTTCTTCTTTGGAGCAGACACGCCTTTCACTTCGCAAACACGTGTCTATCTCTATTGACACACTTCCTTGTTACCGATAGAGGTTTGGAAACCCGTGTTTTCGGCGAGGCGCTTTCAAAATAAAAGCACAATCTTCCGTCTGCTATAAATAAAGAAAATACAAGCCTGGCTTTAAAGAATATAATTAAATAAACATAAAACACGTTGTGGGTGATATTAATGGTCATTTACACCTACAAGTCCGGAGCAAAATACAAACAGCAGCCAGCAGTTTGAGTTAATGAGATCTGCACTTACAAGCAGAGCTGCTTCAGGTTAAAAAACCCTATAATAATGTGCTACCACCCTGAACACGGAGGGTAGCAGGTATTTATGGGGGTCTGATGTCTATAATAATGTGCTACCACGCTGAACACAAAGGTAAAAAGATATGCGTGTTGGTAGTAGTTTACACAAGGTAGGACCAAATATCCGATATGGCCGTAGTACGCATGCGCGGTGCACTCGGGTATGAAAATATTTTAGGTAGGAAAAAATTTCAGAACCCCGGCAGCAGCGGCGTCACCGAAGTCGGAGGACAGCCACGCTGTGGGGGGCTTGGGGCGAGGGGGGTGTTATACCCATCGTTAGACCTGTTCCCATTGCGCCCAATTAACTGTAAAAGAAATAATGGTGGAATCAATGACCTGCTAAGGGGACACCCTCTTGCACCATTAATTTGTAAACACTGTGTTATGTCGTCAAAATGCATTAGCCTAAAACTGCACTGAGGGAGGCTCATAAGAAATGATTAAGGGCTTGTTTGAATACAAGTTTTTTGTTGTTGTTTTTTTTTAAAACAACTATTAGCCTACCATTGACTTTTGCCGAGTTTCATCAAGTGCCTGTCAATTCCAGACCTTCGTGTAGTTTATGTAGTATAGTTGATTTATGCCCAGTCATTATTAAAAACAACAACGGGACTGTGAAGGCATCAGCAAAAGGTAGCCCAAAGTTCTCCACTGAGAGTCAATCATCATTTTAATGATGGCGTTCAGTAAAACGGCTCGTTTTACGTTCCCAGTGGTTACGGAGGGAAGCAAGTGGTTGAAAAAGAAAACATAAAAAAGAAAAAGAAACTTTAATTTAAGTGTGCAGACGTTTGAAGGTCTTACCCCTGCCGAGTCCCGGTTCTTCTACCAATGCACAAAGTGCGTTGGCTACTAAAGGGGAGATGTGAGCTACAGGCACCACAGTTGCTTCCACCGGTGGCTACAACGACTTCGCAGCTGTTTGACACCATTTTCATTTACAAGGCGAAAAAACACATGGCGCCATTCAAGCAAAAAAAAAATGTAATGCAGCAATTAGTGTTACTAGCTAATCCACCTATGCCTAACAAGTTAAAACGGCTGCGGTAGAGCAGGTCAGTTCAGATTAACTTCTCTTAACCTGTTGTTGGCATATCTCAAATTTCATTATCACATCTCCCTGAATGTATGAGGGCGTCAATTTGTACTACCACCGTCCACCGGTTAGGACAACGCAACGTTAACTCCGAGTGCGCGAGGACATAAGAATTGGCGGGCTATTCACGTCATTAAAATGCGCCGAAGCATAAAGGGTGGATCAACAATATGTGGTGTTCATGTCAGATTGGACCTTATATGAACCTGATCAATTAGCCCAGCTTCTGTATTAGCTCATAGTAGATGGCACATATACAGTATGACAAGAAACTGCAGCCCAAGCCATATTAAAGATTATACAGGAAGTGACGACGTTGCATTGTTTATTGACTGAGGAGCACTCACAAGTTTATTTTTCAATTTCAAAATATGGCTTTTATTAGTTATAATGGTCAAAGTTCATTAATAAAAAAAGTTTTTTGCTGTGTTAGTGTTAAATATTAATAACGATTACAGATGGTTAATTTTTTCCACTGTTACACTGTATTTTTTATTCAGAAATACTGTATTATCACTTTAGTTGATTTAATTCGCGACACACAATGACAGCATTTAAGGAGCTCACTTAAGACTGTAAAAGTCCTTTATTGTAGTGGCTGATTCACTTACACAGATAGCTACAGAGAGAGAAACTTTATTAATAAATGTTTCATTAGTGTAAATACCCAACCACTGGCATTGATATAAAACCCTACATATTTGTCTGTTGAGCCTTTGCCCAGTGATGCATATACCAGTAAATGCTTGCTGGATCATTTTGAAACTGTAAACTAGCCTGTATGACTTATGTATCAACAAAGACAACAGACAGTGAATGAAGCAAAAGATTTTTTTAATTCAAAGTGAATCTTGACATAGTACACCATCAATTCATAATTTGACACTCACCAATAAGAGTCACCAAGAAGGACCCGCTTTTTGTGACAAAGTACATAAGGCTTGGTCACACTGAAACTCACTGAGAACTGGGGTGGGGGTGGGGGTGGGGGGGGGGCAACCGCAAACTGGTAAGACACGTTATTACATCCAAACGATAATCATTTTCCCAGTCCTCGTATTGTTTTATATTGCACAGTGCAGTTGCTACATGTCAAACTAATGTAGCATTTAAGAAAAATAAAATAAAATCATAAAGCCACAGAAATCTACACATATTTAGAACAGTAACAGTTTCAAATGAGCAATCATGACTACATATTTGTGTCTAAATACAATAAATGTCAACAAGATAATTATAGTCGTGGTACAAAATCGACCTAAAATGTGTTTTAGAAGTCAAATTCTCACACGATTTAGTTTTCAGCCCACTACCCAAATGAGATGACCCATGTTTGATGGGTTGGTAGTTTTGACGTGGGGGCCCAATTAAAGCCGGCCCAGGACCACAACGCTCGTCTCTGAAAGCTAGCCACAGCCATTTAAACGCTGATAAATACAGAGAGGGCCAAATTCTCGTTTATTGCCGTTTGTCAAGAGGGACTGGTTTTAATGCCCAATAAAGGCACTCCATCACAGAAAGCTCAGTTTCCCCCTCGTGTAGGCCTGCTTTGTCACTTAAGGCTGCTGGGCTGTGTGTGCTTGTCCAGCCTTGGATCTGGGACTGTGTGGCCCTCTGGTGATTTTGAGGACGCAACTGTCAGTGTAAAGCTGCAGGGAGGCAGGATTATCTACCCCAAGCGATCAACCCAAAGTGGTGGGTGGATGACGGCGTGGTACATATGTTCATCTCATCACAGGTGCAATGCTGACAGAAAGGTTAGAGAGATGGGGGGAAATCGCCGAGAGAGGCCGCACGCCACTGGATTTTAAAAATAAAACGTTTTCTCGAAGCAAAGTACTGTGCCGTGCCACACACACCTATCGGTTTTAAATCTAGACTGCACTCCAAGCTGAATGGTGCACATCCTGCGGACCGTCAACACAGTAGCATGAATACACCATATAAACCCATTATTTAAGTGACTTAGCAAAACCATAAACAATGTAGTACATTGAGTAGGTGAGGGTGGGGCGACTTTGGACCTAAACTTTTAAGTATGATTGATGGATAAAGCATTTTGCAAGAACCCCTGACTGAAACACATGGCGATATCTACCAATGGTAAATAGCTGCATACAAGAACTATCAACACCCCAATCACAAACTGAGAGGAAAAACGCTGCGTGGCCATCAGGGATGCAACTTATTCGAGTTCCACAAATACATTCACGGCGTGAGGGTAAAGCTCTGCATTTGTGTACATCCAGGCCCTACGTTTGTGAGTACTGCTCGGTGGTCTTGGTGAGCACAATAAAACATTCCCTGACTTGTACTTTCTTAGGATTCTGTAAAAAAAAAAAAAAAAAAAAAAAAGATTGTTTTTCAGACCTCATCTTTGTCAAACAAACAGCTTTGGGGTTTCCGTGATGTGATAAACAGGAGCTGATCCCCTTAGAAGGAATCAAGCCGGCAAATTTGTGACCGCCACGGTGCCGACGCAAGACGTCGTCCGTCGGGCCGCTTGTTTGAAGGAAGGCACTAGTTGTACAGTACGAAGAGTTGCAAATACAGTCCAACGACAGAAATAAAAAGCCGTGTCATCAGAAGAAAAATCGAGGAAAAAAAAACAATAACACGTCAACGACACACCGCTTACAGAATCAAAGAGTGAACCCAGCCTACATTTGAAATACTGATGCTAAATACACACGCACAACAACAACAAAAAAAACACACACACACACACACCAAAAAGCAACAGACTTAAAAAAAGAGAAAAATTATAACTTCCATTACAGCAGTTTACAATCACTTCAAAACAACAAAGCCAATATACAGAGGCACTAGCATATAGGAATAGCACTCAATATACTATGATCAAAATAAAACCCACTTCTATTGTATCTAGTCGTCAGAACTACCATACAAAAGAGAGAACGCAGGCTAGAATGAGATTAATCCTCTAGATTCACAGCTACGAAGTGGCAGATAATCAGTACATAGCAGCTTATTATCTATACATTCCAAATACAATTTGCCAAACATAGCTCAGAAAAATAAAACCTCAACCCCATTTTCTTTAAAATAGAGATCTCACAATATATTCCAATGTTGATAAACTGCAACAGTATGCTGGAGGTGAAAGGAGAAATAGTATCGACCATGCTTGAGAAATGATTAATGAACAGTCTTTGGTGCTGATTGGAGTAAAATACCGGCTGATATGACGACAAGGTAAAGACGCAGCTCTACTACACACTGGAAAAATCGAAAACACAAAAACCAAACGCAAAGAACAAAATCAAGGCTATGCATCCACCCTGAAGGAATGTATCAAAACTGACAACAGGCTTCAATACATGGACAAAAAGTTCATCTCACACAAATACTACCAATACACCTCTAACACTCCAGAGCCCAGCAATGACGCTGCGAGCTGCAAGCTATTATTTCAAACACTGACGAGCATTTAAAACCATGAAGCGATCTGCTCTTTTTTCTTTTTCTTAGTCTATGCCACTCCCAAAATCTAAAACATAGAATGCATTGCAGCACGTCTAACCTAAATGCAAAAACCATAAAAACACAGCAACCCAGAGGCTATCTAGATTGTATTGCAGTTACAGTAAACAGTGACAATACTGTTATGAATTTAAGTACTATAGTGAATAGAAATCGATTATCAAAATATCAAATCACTCTTTATGTACATAAAAAGCTCATTCAGTCAAAGCCCTAAATGTGCAGCCTCTAGTTAAAGTAAATCCATACTCTGAGTTAGAAAGCAAAATGAAGTCCAACATTTGCCAAAAATTAAAACGTAACCACAAGCATTATCCTCATATGCATCCAACAAGCCCATCGTAATCAGAGTCTGAAGGCTAAGTGCTGCAAGCCCATTTAAATGTACAATCTATAAGCTCCTGAAGTCAGAGACTCTGGGTTTAAGGCACTAGGAGGTGGCAGCAGCGAAGTCTGCCTGAAACAAAGACAGGAGCACTGGATCCTGGTTGATACAGACTGGGATGGCTTAAACACATCTGACCGGCTCGCGCGCTCTACAAGGCAACAAAGATAACGGCGGGGGATGTGTGTGTGACCGAAGCCACCGCAACGACAACAAATGACTCCCATCCTCTGATTTGGATCATCCTCTCTGGACGCCACTCAACAACAGACGACAGGAGGTAATGTGCAAAGGACACATTCTCAATTCAGATTTCCTTATCGTCATCATTTGTCAACTCGTTCGCACTTGTCCTGCTCTCTTATGAAGCTTTGCAGTCTTAATCAATCGTCATTTCCTCCGCTGGCTGACATGATTTCGCAGGAAGTCTCTCACATCTGAAGATGCTCTTGATTTGTGACTCAAACCTCCAGATTAGAGGCTGTTGAGTTTCCTCGTCCTCAAAACACCATAAAACATCATCTTCAGCATTGTTACTTTTGTGTTTCTCTCTCAGTCCCCCGATACACTGTTATCCACTCTCCTCTCGTTAGCCGTCGTCTTCCTCGTCTTCGTCGTCACAAGTGTCCGTTTTGCGCTCTGCTACTCGCTCTCCCTGCCCAGGTCGCAGCCCCAGTCCATCTTCCGTCGCCCCTCCTCGCGGGAAGGTTCTGCTGCGGCCCCATCCTGCTCCTCAGATATAAGAGAACTGGGGGTGGTGGCTGAGCTTGGTGGGGCTCAGAGGGAAGCCTGTATAGGCAGCCGGGGAGGCCATGTAGGGGTGAGGCGGGGGCGGCGGAGGGGGGAAGGCAGGCTTGAACTGATGGGGGAGGTGGGCGTAGCCGGCCTGGTGGTGCGGGTGGACGGTCGGCGAGGGGAGCAGCCTGTGCGGGTGAGGCGCCGGATGGCCGGGGTGGTGGGGGTGGGCGCCGATGCCCAGGGTCACCTGGTGAACTATGGCGCCGCCCTGGGGATGGGAGAGGCCGTAGCTGTGCTGGAGGAGGGGGGGAGGGGGAGGGCGGGAGGGCAGGATGGGGTGGGGGTGGTGGGCGGCGGCGAGGGGCCCGCCGGGGGGGTAGGACAGCAGGGTGTGCGGGGCGGCCGACGTGTGCGTGGGGCTGCTGTGCTGCAGGTGCGTGAAGGTGTGCGCGTGGACAGTGGGGGAATGAAGGCGTGCGGCCGCAGCGGCCCGTAGTTGCCGTTCCACTCTTTGTTGCCGAGGTTCGAGCCGTACGGCTGCACCTGAGCGACAGAGCAAACAAAGCCTGGGTCAAATCAGGTTCTTAAAGGAACAGGCCGACATTTCCGGAAACACTAGCAGCTAGCATGACTCGGGCTAAAGTCCTGTGCGCTAATGACACCTCTAAATCTCACTACACTAGAGTGTAACAATAAAAATAACTTATTTTTTTATCTTATCTTTTTTTTTTATGAAACTGTGTCAAAAAAAAGCCTTGTTATTAGTGGCACTGGTAGGCAAACTGTATTATGTTTGGACAGAACAAGGTTAGCCGTTTCCTATGCTAAGTTAAGCTAACTGCCTACTGACTCAAGATCACAGCACGTCTCCCCTAACCCTCTGCAGAACGCAAATTAATAATAACTTCCAAATTGTTGGACTGTTCCTTTGAAAACAGAAACAATATTTCACCTGGTCAGGGAAAGTTAACACAAAGCTTTATCTTTGTCTTGTTTTTCTTTTTGTGTATTTTACTTATTTTATATTCCTCTCTGTTCGATGCTGCTCATGCTGCGATGATGAAATTATTTCCCATACAGGATAAATAATGTATCTATCGATGTATCTAAGTCATCTATGCTTCAAGAACTGACAGGAGACCAGAATCGTGTTGACTGTGCTGTGTGTGTATGGGAGTCAGTTGTTGGCGTTACAAACATACCAGTGGTAAGTGGTGGAGGTAAGCGGTGCCGACACCCGATTGTGCAAGCTGTTGTGCAAGATTGTTAAAATACCTCTTCTTCAGCAACGTGGCCCCAATTATTTTCAAATCAGAAGTGTTTGAAAGAATGAAAATTTCTCCAGACAGAACTGAATTCTGGAGATATTTCTGCTGAATCATGTGGGAGACAAGTTTCATCCCCCCAAACTGACCTGTCCAAAGGCAAGAGCAGGCTGATGTTGCCCCATTGCCTTCTGCTGCCGGGACAGCAGGGGGGCAGATGGGAGGAGGGGGAAAGTAGAGGGACTGCTCTGTTGTCCTATGAGACCGCAGCGCCCTTTGGACCGGGACCAGGACTCTGAGGCTGGGACGGAGAGAGGACACGCGTGAGTCAAGAAAGGACGTGTCAGGTGTCAGGTTTAGTCCGCATGACCTGCAAGACTAAAGACAGGGAAGCAAACAACAGACAGGCATGCATACCAGAGAGGAAGGAGACACAGTGACTCCACAAAGTATGCAGACCTCGTCACTTTTTCACATTTGTGTTGTACATGTAAACGTAAATACGACTGCTGTCCTCGCCAATCAATACACACTCAATAAACCATCATGAAAGTGAATTATATATATATTTTATTGCAATTTTCTGAAGTTGAACCTGGAGTTGAATGAAGGGCCTCTTGTAAATGAGAGATTTCAGGTTTGTTTTTTGTTTTTTTTTTTATAAATTAGCAAAAAAAACAGAAGGGGGAAAAAAAATCAAAAGAAAAAAAATAATTTATTTAAATTTTAATCTAGTCTTTCAAAACACACATTCCCAGACAGAGCTTCTCTGAGAAGGTCCGGCACCACCAAGGATTTGACATTTGAGGACAACGCTATGTAGAACAGAAACATTTACACAAGCAAAATCTTCATTCTAAGCAAAAGCAGGGACACCTGCTGGCACAACATTGTTGATCTAACTACCTAAGGAGACAAAGAGGATTTCTATTAAGTAAAGACGATAGTTACATTAACTAATTATTTATGATTTAAAGACAATTTGAAAATTCCAAATCATGACCAATCCCTAGAGTTAACAGGCATTTCTAAACGTCTGAATCGACTGCATACGCCAGCCAAAGAAAAGCAGCGCTGTCCGAGCCATGCCACACCCTCTGGATTACAGTTGGTGTGGAAGAGGTGTCATATTTTAGCACGACCGCGAGCACACATGAGCATGACATGTCTGAACGAGAAAAAAAAGAGCTTGTGGCGGCGGTGTCGATGGAATTTCGCCGGTTATTAAAGGATCTTTCACATTTCAACAGTTGGGAACCTGCCATTAAACACAGCATCACGAAAGTAGACAGTAACATCCATAAAGCTGGGGAAAGAGAGAGAGAGAGAGAGAAAGACAGAGCACTGGCACTCAGAACAGGCACCTGAGGAACAAAAGTTGACCCTTAGGATCTGATCTGCATCGGTTTTAAATTTACTCAACCATTCATAAAAGTTTACATCTGTGGAAAGCAAATAAGGGAAACTGATCTCAGATCAGGGCCTGAGGGCAACTTTTGTTGAAGAACCAGCAGAGAAAACAACGGACCTGAACCAATACCAAATGAAATGCATCCACCTTTCCCCCCATTGCTAAGAACCAGCAGATCCACGTTCAGAAAATATACACGCTCCCTCTTCTTCCTCTACCGTGATAAAAATCAAGATATAACTTGGTGGTGTCAAACACGGAGGGATTTTAGATACGTAAGCAGCAATTAAGATATTCTCTTGAAGGGTGGGGGTTATGAGGGATTAGCAAGAAAAAAAAAAAACACTGGGTGATTGCACCAAATGTTCAAAACGCACAGTCAGCATCCAATTTAACACAACTGGGTTACCGAACTGACGGTTTCGCTGGAGGTTGATGTACGAAAGAAAGACAGTTTATAGTAAATGTCCAGAGAACATTTCATTGAGGAAAGCTGCTGCTTTGATGGAGGGAAAGCCCTGACAGAATAAATCACAGGAAATGCCAGCATTGCCTGCTCTGGATGCATCTCTGAGGTGTTGGGACTGTTCTCTGCTGGTGTCTCCTGATCACCTGTTAACGCCTCTATGAGCCACTAGGGGGCACTGAGCGCCCCTAGCACCTTCTGCTCCCACATGACCTGCAGAGCCGCCAAAGCACAAGTGACAGACCACATGACACGTGGAAAGAAGCGGCATATTTATGGGAAATAACATGGGTCCCTGGGTGTTAGTATCTGAAAAGCATCAACTTCTCTGTGCTTGTTATGAGGAAAAAAGGTTCAAATTTAACACTCTGTAAATGTTAGTATACTTCATAACACAAATAAGAGCTCATCAATCAATATTTCATAAGATTTAGATGAGGAAAGTGCGCACATGCACAATGATTTCTTGGAAAAACGAACATTTCCACTGACCCGTTCTCTGGACGCGCTCCTCTGTCCCCTGGCTGTTGTTGTTCTGCACTCTCATTGGTGGAACCACCATTGTCCTGACGCCACGGGGGCTCCTGCCCTGCACTGCAGGGGAAGGCAGCGGTCCCACCATGGAGGCCAAAGGTGGGCGGCTGTTGCGGTTACCGTTGTCCAGGTAACGGAAGTGGGCGTTGCGACGCGGGGACGTGGACGTGTCGGACGCGGGGGAGCCTTCCACCGTGTCGCAGCCGCTCTCGTGGCCGTCGTCCTCCGACATGCTGAACGCACAGAGGTTAGAGACGTGAAACCGACGGCAACAAAGCACTTCTCTTTGTCACTTGGACGCGAGGACACGCCCACAAACACTACCTGTTGGGTCTCTTGCAGGGTGAGACGGAGGGGCTGGAGTGAAGCGAGTTGGAGGCAAAGGAGTTGGTGCTGAGGCTGCTGTCGGGGCTGCTGAGGGAACACACTCGCTCCATGGACACGCTGGTGTTTCTGCACGCCTCGCACACACACTCCTCCTTGCACCTGCGGACAGAAGAGAGCGGGTTAGCGCCCAGAGCCAGCCAGCCAAAACCAGCTCCTCGGGATTATAATCCACATATGTCGCGTCTGAGGTCACTCACTCGCTCAGGCGACACCGCCGAGGGTCTTCGTCTTCGTCCTCTCCGTCCGTCAGCTCGCTGCGGATGCTGACCACGCTGGGGGCGGGGCTCGGCGTGTCGCCCATCAGGACTGCCATGTCCCGCTGCCTGTTGTCATTTGGCACCGCCTCTCTGAAGCAGCTCACTTCCTCTTCCGCGTCGTCCTCCTCCCCGTCCGTGTTCTGAAGCTCCAGCTGCCGGGTTTCCGCCAGAGGCGCCTCCCTCTGAGGCTGCCCCCTTCCCGGCGCCGCCTGCGCGACGACGTCAGCCATCTTGGGGGTCCGACACGCCGGTATGTGGACGTTGCTGGAGTGGGACAGGTTCCTTTCAACGCAACAGTCGACATATTAGCCACAAACACAATTTGCGACTGATCTTTAAAAAGATTAAGATGCGGTATCTCACCTGTTGTGACTGTGCCTGTTCCTTTTATTGGCTGGCTGGGGCCACACGACATGAGCTATGCCAATGTTGATTGGCTGATGGGCAGAGAGGGCTTGAATCTGATTAGTCAGGAGAGACTGTTGAATCACTGAGCTGTAGTGGGTGCTGTGGGGACGCACTTTCCTGTAAAAAGAGGTGCATAAGAAGCATAGTTCCGCTTATAACATGCACATTGAACGTGATGTACAGATTCTTTGTTTTGCTTATATGCAAAGGGACCCCCCCCTACACACACACACACACACACAGACAGAGAAAGAAAACTTTTTTCTATGAGTGGAAGTCTTAAAATGCGGAATTTCCCCAGAAAATGTGTGCCGTGTGCATGACTCAGAGGTGGGTGACTCACCCCCAGTCGCTCAGCCTTTGTGGGCAGGCTGCGGCGTCGCTGGTGAGGGAGGACGGGGGCGGTGGAGGCGGGTGAGCGGGAGGGGGACCCACCGGAGTCATCTGCTGCCAGGCTGCTGGGACGAGGAGCTGCTGCCCCCGGCCGGGCCAGGCCTGCTGCAGGGACGGAGAGAGGAAAAAACGGCCGATGACGGGAGGATGCGGGATCGTCTGCTGAGCCACATCGGCGGTCGGGGGATTCAAAATCGAGAGACGAAGGACGCGTAGCGCAGGTGGCACCTTGTACATAATGCGCCTCTGTCACTGCACCTCAAAATTTCATTCTCGCTGCAACTGATACGGCTGCATGCCAACATCTCATGTGCGAAATACTGTTAGAGAGAAGGAGGTTTGTCAGAGGCCTCAACACAGAAGCCATGTGTCTTACCTGAGCTATAACACCAGGCCTCACTGGTAGGGGCTGTATGGGAGGGGCCTGAGTTACCATGGGAACAGAATACCCTGCTGGTTGATTAAGGTTACCTTTAAAAAAAAAAAAAACCCATGTGTTATTTATACAACTGGAAAAATAAACCCAACAGCAGCTCGGTGAAGCTACAGCACAGCTCATTTACCGCAGGGCCCTTTACACTTTACGAAGCATCTGAAATATGAAATCTCTGGTGGAGTCTGAATACCTTGCATGGTGGGAGGACAAAGAAGAAGGGCCGGGGGGAACGAGTCACTGCACCCAAACTGAGCGTTCCCAGCTGTCAGCGCTATCCCTGGATGCAGCACTGAGGGACCTGACTGGGTTATGGCCTGCGCGAGAGGAGAGCGCCGGGGGACGGTGACAGGGAGGGAAGATGCAAACACAGACACCAGGAGATGGATTTACAAGAAAGGAAGTGAATGAAGAAGTAAAGAGGTTAAAAACAAAACGTGGCCGTGGCAAGATGATTGCATGTAACCGACAGCGACACAAAGGCCGAGACCTATTTTGAGACGGTGCGTTGTGGCACCGTCTCTCCAGAAGGGGGCGTCATTAGGTCAACGCCGCAGAACCAGCGCACAGACGTGTTACGTAACCGAGGATTAGACATATTTAGAGGCATTTATTTATGTTGTCTGACCTAAAAGAAAGGGAGTGTCGCCACGAGACAAAGCGTTGTGGTATAATTTTCAACTGAAACAACCTTAACTTAATGTCTTAATGACGTGAAAGGCTCACCAAGGTATTGTTAGGGGTTCAAAAACAACTGACTGTGGTGTTTTTGCAGCACGAATATAGAAGATTACCGATGCACTGACTAACGCGGCGGTAGAACAAGACGCGCACGCAGCTCCGGGATCTGACCTGAGCGTGCACCGGTATGTTGCTGTAGCCCAGGGGGAGGCCGGAGGTGGCGGCCGGGGCCACGGGAGGCCTGGAGAAGTGAATGGTGTTCTGGTTGAGAGCGTCAAAGACCGCGCCGGCGGGCCGGCTGTGGCACATGTCCATGATGCGGAAAGACGACTGCACGCTGGAGGGGGACAGAGGAGACGCTGCTGAGCGATAAGGCTGCGCGCGCCACGTCTCCATGTCTGTCCTCGGTACGCGGTCGGTCGCCATGGAGAGGAAAGGAGACGAGAAAGTGCAAGGTTGCGTGTCAGGGCCGGCCTTACTGGTTACTGTGCGGGTAGTCCAGCAGATGAGTCATGGTGAGGAAGGGGTGACCGAGGACGCTGGAGGGGACCGTCCTGTCCTCGGCGTCGATCAGCAGCATGCTCTTCAGGAGAGACACGAACTCCCGCCGGTCGGCCTTCTCCGCCTGCATGTCGCCGTGGTCAGGGCTGGGCACCAGGTTCACCTGTCGGGCCGAGGAGCGCCGCATATGAGAAGCACGCGGGGCGACGGTTCAAGAAGGAAATGCATCTGAGCCGAGGTCTTTTTTTTTTTTCAATAAATGTGGTTGCACTCACGTGTGCGATGTCATCCAGGCAGCTGAAGATGTACTTCCTGGCCTCTTTGGACTTAAGTCCCGTCTCCTTCTCGTGCTCCTCTGTCGTCTGCAGGAAGAACGGCGACAAGAAGGTGAAGAATCTCCGGCATGTGGGTGGAGAATGTCAACGCGCTGTTGTTGGGTTTTTTTGCATTTCTGCCTGCGCGCGCCGCCGGCTGTGTCAAGCTTAAACGATGACGGGGTTAAAGGTCACGACATGTTACGGGGCGGTGCGCGCGTTCCCAGGCGAGCGTGCGTGCTCAAAATGTCGGGCGGCCCGGGTCTCGCTGGGACGCACGTGCACGGTTTCGCGTTTCCTCGAGCTTTCTTCAGGACGCGCGGGCTTCGTCCCGCTTTGAGAAGCGCGCAGCTGTTTCCTCTCGGGAACACGTCGCCGCTTCACGCACTGAAAAGCTTCCTCAAATCTCATCTCCCCGGTTAATCCGCGTGTGTGTGTGTGTGTGTGTGTGTGTGTGTGTCTCCCCGCCACCAACGCATAAGCATCGGTGGCGGGGGGAGGGTGTGCGTTGGGTTCGCGGGTCTGTAACATGTTGCCGAGTGTGCGTGTGTGTGCGATTTGTGTGCGGGTACTTTTAGTCTCCAGGAGGCGTAGGGCGAGTCCGACTCTTTGGAGAAGAAGCGAGCCGTCTTGGTCCCCTTGTTGAGCAGCTGCTCGGCCGGCAGGCCCTGGGTCTGAGAGATGTAGCGGATCTGAGCGCAGGCGGACAGGAAGCGGGGAGGAAGAGGTGGAGAAAGGGTGTGGGGGGGTGGAGGGGTGGGGGGGGGGGAATGAACAAGAAAAGTCAAAAACAAGTTCAAACAAGTGCTGCTGGAAGGACGGAGAGGAGACGCGGGAAAGTGTGGGAGACGGTGGTTAATTTAGAGCCACTTAGCTGAAAACAAGATAATGGACTTGCGTGTAATTAAATTAATTCTAAACCAACAGTCTTTAGTTCAGCTGCTTCAGGATTTTGAGCCGCACGTCAGCAGCTCCTCAGATACGGCTGGTTGACTTTCACATGGTTTTTTAAGACCGATCAGAGGAAACATCATCGCGGGCGGGCGGATATTTTAAACGCTGGCGGTTTAATGGCGAGCCTGCCTCGCGCTCATGTAAACCGATGTTTCCCCCCCGTGAGGCCCGGACGCCGTCCAGCGGCCGCGAGTCGCTCGTTATCTAATACGGCGACGTGACATCGCTGCACTTCAACCTTTGCCGCTCTGCCAAAGCGACATAGCTGAGGCGCCTCGCGGGGGGCCCCCCGGGCGGATGCGGCGCGTAAGCCAAACACGGAGGGGTCAGAGGTCGTCAGCGCGTGTCAGCAAATTTTAGCACAACTAATAAACCTGAGACCTCACCACCGTCTGACATCCGGCAGTCCGGGAAAGACGTTTTTCTCCATCTATGTGATCCATCGCAGCGCAGCGCGGCCTCCGCGGGCAGCTTGGCGTGCCGCCCCGCGGAACCCCGACTGGGTTCAACTCGACACCTTCGCCTGACGCGGACGACGAACCCTCTTGCGCAAGAGAGTCCGGAACATGCAGTGTCATAACATGTTTTCACCGGCGCGCCCGAACGCGACTGACGTAACGCGTCGTGACCTCTTCGTGACTCAGCTCGATTCGCCGACCGTGAAAACGCCTTTTTCTGCCGATCTGTTAACCCGCTCCTTTTTTCCCCCTCGTGCGTTGCTCTGCTGGCCTTTTCCTGCGCAGCTCCACGTCAGATTCCCGGTATGCTCCTTTGAAGTGAGGCGTCTGTAAATTTCCCAGATATGTGCCGGCTTTTCCGAGAATTCGCTCGACTTTCTGCCCTGGCCCGTCTTCATCGCCGCTCTGAAAATACCACGATGCTCAAGAAATTCCATGACCGATGGAAATCCTACAGCGATAGGTTTTTACAGCGTGTATCAAGTGTGTGTGTGTGTGTGTGTGTGTGTGTGTGTGTGTGTGTGTGTGTGTGCACATGAGCACATGTCTACAGCCCAGAACAAACACACATTGACTGGCCAGAACCTGCTGATGGTGCACTGAGTGCTCCCTGCAGTGTGTGTGTGTGTGTGTGCGTGCGCGCACACACGTCTGCCATCGGGCTTATGTTTATAAATACATTTTGCTGTGTAGAGTGGAACTGCAGCGAGCCTTGGCACCGCGCTGCATGCTGCGGGGGATCAATGTGCGCGCGGGGGTGTGCGAGCGCGAGCGGGCGCGTGCGTCCCGGCGACACAGCGGGGGGCCGCCGCCGCTCGGCCACGATCTCTGGCTGATGACTGTTCAAACGGCGAGCCCCCGATGTGACGCGTCACCCCCCAGAAAACAAAACACAAAAAACCTCACGTGCGTGCACATTAAACGGGATCATGTGACCGCTCGTGTGTGGCGCCGGCGTGAACCGAGGCAACGCGGCCAGCTTTTAGAAATTTAGTTTGGCAGAGAGGGCCAAACAAGTTGGAGCCTTGGAGAACTTTCTGGATGCCCATAAACGGTCAAATATCATTTTCTCAACATCAGACGCCACGGCCGTGACAAGTTCTTCCTTTTCCCCCGAAATTTCTAAACTCGGCGCGGCGGTTCTGGTCTTTCCCCGGGGCCGCCGGCAGCTGTGAACGCGGCGCGGCCCTTTTCCCATGCTCCCTCTCCCTCGCCCCGGGGGACTTGCAGCGAGAGTCCCGGCGGCGAGCGCTCGGGCCGCGCGGCCCTGTGGGAGGATCGTCGCGCGGTGCCAACAACAATTTCCTGATTCGCTCAGCCCAGATTAGCATTAGGTGGATTTCATGCTGGATTTGTTGGACTTCAGCCGCGCAGCCAGCGAGCGATCGGGGAGCGACAACAAATAAAAGGTTTAACTATACAGTATAATGGACGTGCTGTTGACTTCTGGCTACCGGGAAACAGGCCGAAGAATTCTAATCATCCTGCTCTCAGAAAAATGTGATTTATTTCTGTTTATGTTGTCCTCCCTCGCCTCACACATCTTCAGGGTCTCGCCCTCCCTGCCTTGGGGTGTGTGTGTGTGTGTGTGTGTGTGTGTGTGTGTGTGTAAGGAATGTTACCTGGTCATACTCCAGCGCTCCGGGGTAGAGAGGCCAGCCCAAGAAGAGCTCAGCTATCACACAGCCCAGCGACCACATGTCGATGGCCTCGCAAAATGGCAGGCCCAAAATAATCTCCGGAGCCCTGTGGGGAGGAAAGACGGGGAGGAAAGGTTACGTCGGTCGCAGCGCGCCACCGAAAAACAGGAAGGCCACCTGCGGCGAGGAATGACCGAACGACACATCCAGCGTTACGCGCGTTTACCAACGCGCACGCCGCCACATGTTGCGATTTCGTGACTTGGATTAAAACACTTTTCTCTCACGTTTGAAGAGTTGTGGGAATGTGTTGGGTCGGGGGCGGGGCTTTGTAACAACGCAGGTCACACGGGGCGGGTTTAACCAGGTCATGGTGAAGGTACCGTCGCTGCCTCATTTCGAAAAGCGGATAAATGCCACATCTTTTGATTTTAAGGCATGTTTTTTGATTTATAACCCCATTCCACCGCTTGAATTTCATCTGATTGAAGAGGAATTGAGCTGGAAAGGCGAGTGAAAGGCGGACGAATGTTTTTCCATCAACTGTTTATCCCGGGATCGCAGTCCGAACGCTAAACCCGTATGACGTGCGCGCACTGTTACAGCAACAAAGAGCTAAAGCTCTTCCAGTGAAGGGACTTTACCACTTATGCAATTCAAACGGGACTGGTAATCTTGCAGCAGGAGCGTGAGGTGGCGGCGTATGAAAACAATGGCCTATTAGGCCTCGACGGGGCCGCTGAGCAACGGTGCTGCAAATAGCAACCGCCGCTGCGATGGCCGCAAGGGAAAACGAGCGTTGCCGAGCAACGGCCGGACACCAGACCGTAATGTAACAGCATTACAGGTGATAAATGGGGCCGCCGCTTATCGTTCAGCGTGCGAATGGCTGCGAACCGACGCGCGTGCAGACACACAACTGCAGAAGCGTGGGCCGCCCCCCCACCCCAGAGGCAGAAACTACACGTTGCCATTTCCTATTGCTCCTTCGAGAGGAGGAAGTCGAGTTACGCAAGACCGAAAAGCGCCTTGGGAGAGACCGTCTCGAGTGTTTACTGTGCACAACAATCCCGCGACGCCATCGCGCCGCCCTGACATGAGCGAGCTTTAAGTGCCACGGTCGACACAGGGTCAGTTTGCCCGCCGATATCAGACTGCAATTTCGTGTGGACGGAAAAAAAAAAAAAAAAAGATGTTGACGCCCTGTGTTACAAGTGTTATGCAAGGGCACCGGCGTTTTGATTCACGATGACGTGAATCCGTTCACATTCACGGAAAAGAAAAAAAATAAAATACACAAGAAATCTATTATTACAAAATTCGGGCTGACAATGCTGAGCTCCGCTTCATTTACGGCGCACCAACTTCAGATGAACTCAGGCCAGATTAGGCAATTTACAAAAGATTACAAAAATCCCCCTGTGCTAAAGATGACTTAACAAAAGGAAACATGGAGGGAGGGAGGGAGGGAAATAAACAAACTAAAACATTAACAGGTGGAGGGAGAGCAGTTAGCACCGTGCGCGCGGCCGCTCCTCTGAGGGGCGAGCGTCGCGCGCGGGCACACGAGAGAGGTTGCCGACTTCAGCGGGACCGTCCCGGTGTAACAAACGAACGCGAGACGCCGTCCACCTGCGGCAAAAAAAAAAAAAAAGGCGAAAAAAATAAAGCTAAAGAGGGCTCTGCGCGCGCTGGCCCCAGCTTTCCAGAGCCGTGACAGCTCATTACATAACGCACGTCGCGCACGCACGCAAGAGCCACACCCACAGGTGTTTGGGCAGTCGGGCCGGGTTCCAGAACTAACTAGTCACACTAGAGAGCGGCGGTTAGAACGAGAACAAACAGAGACCTGTAGGTAAACACGCCTCGGGCTGTGCCCGCCGGTGGCGAACGCGGCGCTGCGCTTCCGCTTGCACTCAGAGCCGGTCGCGTATCAAGCGGCCGCGCGGGGCCGCGGCTCGGGTTACGTGGGAGCGAGCGCGCGCGCGCGGCCGGAGGAAGCCTCGACACGAGTAGCGTGCGATTACCGTGTTACATTCAACAACCCTCGGCATTAATCCCTCTCCGCGACAGAAACCCACAACCTTTGTTCATCTCCGAGACTAATAATCCGCTCTCCGATTTCGCGTTAAGGGACAACATAAGGAGCAAAAAAAGGCCAGTGGGAGCCGGGAAAGACGGGCGGAGGACTTGGCCGCGTGGCGAGAGTCAAACGAGGCGAGCGGGCAGCGAATAAAGAAAGCGGTGACGAACAAATTGAATGAAAAGGAGGGGGAGCAAATTCCACGAAAACCGCACGGAACCCTTCGCTGGTCTTTTAACACAATCAGGCCACTTCTGCTCCTGAATTCAGGGCAAATGGCAAATTGGATTTTTCCAGGGGCGGAAAAATAAAAACACAAAAATCAGGCCGAATAAAAAAAAAAAAAGGCTTCACTGTCCAACAACGATATATAACAATACATAAAAACAACATTTGTTCACAAACTTAAATGCTTATTAGCAAGTAAGAGGGAGAGAGAGAGACGTTTCCACGCACACACTCTGATTCTTGTCCTGTTTGTGCGACTGGCAGCGATGACGTCGCTTGTCGGAGCCGACTCAGAAGTGACCTCTGCTCCTTCTGCGGCGTCTTTCTTTCCACCTGATCTGCCCGGCTGAATTATTAAACACAGCCAGGCGCTCCGTTTTCATGCCGGGAGGCGGTCGTACGTCACCCGCACCCCCGCCTCGCCTGGCCCTGCTGTGTCGCGCTGCCATGGCGACGGCGCATCAGGCCGTGACAAGCGTTGAATGGCTTCTGCCAGAGCCGTCCATCTGCGAGAGTTGCGCTTAGAAATCGACAGAGTTCAAGTTCAGAGCGCAGACCTCTCGGCGTTTTCAGCTGACGCAGGTAAACCGTCCAGGTGACTCAGCCAGGATTTAGCCACCGCGGCGCCAGTCTACATTCTACCTGAGGTTCCACCCCCATGTCGACGCGTGGGCATCACGTCATTTTCTGCCGCCAGTCTCCCGTTCTACCACATCCCCGAGGCGTCATGCTCATGACGCCGGTGTAATGTGTTGAAATATGTGACGTGACGCATTAAGGAGGCAGCTGCCAGAAGATGGTACACTGCGGCCACGAGGGGAGGAACGTAGTTCGTTGTCAACGACACTCCGATGGAGCTTGGCATTGATTTGCATTAAGAGGCCCAATGGGGAGCCAAGTGGACAATGTTCATTACCCAACCAACAGCGGCCTGGACCGTCGGTTTCCAGCAACATACTTGCAAAATCAACGGGGGGCTTTGGTGATCCCCACAGATTTCATGCCAAACTGGGTGTGCTTGAGTGGCTTGCTGAGTTCCAGGTGTCTCGTTTCGGAGATTTTCAAAAGAGTCTCGCCAGTTCCACAAGTCTGGAGGGATGTTAAACCGAACAGACACCCCGTCACCACTTCCTTTCGCCGAACTAAAGACAAAGGCAGCATACAACATGCAAGACCAGGAAAAGACGCACCGCGGATCTGCAGCCACGGCAGCGACTCGTCGGTATGATTCTAAAGTCCTCAGCCCGTCCGCCTCAACATTTTGACGTGCCGCTCGTCGCGAGATGCTTTTTTCCCCCGCTCGGCACACTCGCCAGGCGTGGTCACCGGCGTTACCTAAGGTCTTTCTCTCAGCTCCGGCCTCTATCCTCCTCTGACCTCTTCTCAGCGGCACCACTCTGAGTAAAAGCTGCCTGGCGCCGGCGATCATTCCACAGGCAAAGATCACATTTTCCCCCCCTGTTTCGGACGTTTGATGCGAGCATGAACTCATCCCCTGACCTGCAGCCACATGATTTTATGAACACGTGATCGGTTAAACTGGATGACTGCGCGAACGAGCGGGCGCGCAGCTGTTCCGTTACGTTAGCTAAAGGCTCGGCCCGTTCGGGGCACTTTTTTTTTTTTTTTTACTCGACAACGCAACAACAAACACGAGCGGCCTTTCCGGCGCTCTCGTCTCGGCCTGCGTTCCAAGACAGACACAAACCTGCGTTCATCATGTCCTTTTGCGTTCGGATCTCAGGCGGCAGCTTCGCATGAGCGTTGAGGCAACTTAAATTGTAACTGACTTTTGCATCAGAGCCACATTTCTGGCAACGCTACAAACCCTGGTTCTGGAAAATCCAGGGAAAACCCCGGAGCTGCCAAAAAAGAAAAGAAATTTTTAAAAAAAAAGGTCCTCCCACTCGCTGTGGCGAGGCCAGGCCTTCTTAACAGCCTCACTATGGTAACAATACAGTGCAGCCATTATACACAACGAGCGCTGCAGATAAGGAGACACTGTGCCCTGGTAACCCGATGTTCGCGCAAATCGAAACACACGCGCTCGCACACACACAGAGAAGCGCGGCTCTGGGACTCAGCTGTTGTTTTGCACTCAATCCGGCAGGCTGTATGGATTTTAATGGCTTGTACTGTTGTTTTTAACATCTTCTTGCCTGCATGTTAACCTGACCTGCATAGATAGAGCGCACGCTTCCGCCAGGGCCGAACAATCCTCAATACGTTTGATTTTTTTTTTTTTTTTTTACATAAAGTTCCACGCATCATTTACTGAGAAAACTGACAAAAACACAGCAATGTTAAGGAAAGTGAAAGTAAAACTAAACAAAAGTCCCTGGAACAAAAAGTGACGGGTTGTTCCCCGTGTCCCGTCCCTACACCCGGTGCCTGTTGTAACACTAATGACTCAAATTGTGCACACAGATAACGTCCAGATACGCAGTGCGGTGATTCTTCTCCCCCCCGCGAACACAAAATGTTTGCCTGACCCCGGCCCACGTACGGGCCTACCCGTGCGGGCTGCACCACGCAAACTGCCGGCTGACGTCACGGCCATGCAAACAAACGCACACCCACACGCAGTGGGTGGTAGAGAGGATGCGTTGGTGTCGTTACAAACCAAAAGTTACTGTGTCTGTACTCTCTGGGTAACCTTTCCACCCGGTGTCGCAACACAAGACGCCGCAGACAAAACACGGCCGCGTTCGGCCGCGGAAGACCTCGGGTCCCCCGGGACCCTGTGGCCCCGGCAGGTGAGGTCACCGACCCCCGACACGCCAGCCCCCCCCCCTAGAGAAGCCCTCCAGCGCCTGAATTGAGCTATTGTGAAGCATGTTGGGGCACATTGTGTAACCTACATGAGGGATCCGGCTTTGGCAGCTGTTGCATGGATGGGGGCACGCACACACGCACGCACACACCAGCACACCCAGAAACACACAGGAATGTCTGAATGTTTTTTCCTGGATCTAAATGTGGATTTTCACATACCACATTCTTTCCTGGCCCTCTGCGTCCCGAGTGACCTTCCTGAGATTCAGCAGCCGGCCCGTTTTAACTGCGCCGTGATCTCAGCGCCGCTGCCGCCGCCGCTCCGAGACAAAACGCGTACGGGCGCACACATGAACGCGCGCTCGTAACCAGGTCAACTGAGAGCGAAGCCTTGGCGTTACGCAACGACGTCGTCTCCGCTCTCCTCCTCGACTCCCGATGGGGGGGCGCTTGCCTCTGCGGAAACAGGAAGTTGCGTCCAGGGTTGGCTGGACCCAGAGGCTGCAGGCTGCGAGGATCAGCCCGCCACTGACCCAGGTGTCTCACGTGGCGTTCTTCTCCCCCCTGCCACTTTCCCAAACGCCCTCCCTCCGAGCTCGCGACCCAGCGCGCTGAAGACGACGAGCCCTGATGAAGATCTGGATGTGGCGCAATCGCGCAGTCGACACGCGCCTGCTCGCGCCGCACTTTAGTCTGAAGAAAATCTCTTTCATGACAGGAAGCTCGCGCTCCTGTCTCCCGGGGCATCAGCTGCAGACGTGCCCAGCTCGACACCGTTTGTCGAGGATTGCGCAACGCTCCAAGAGCTTGCGATAGCTTTACCCAACCCGGGCCGAGCGTAAGAGAGAGCGGAGGCGAATGACGACGCTGTGCCTCCCAAACCAGCTCGCACGCCACTGAACGCATCACAGGCCGCCTGGATTCCACGCGCCAAACAAGACGGCAGCAAACATTTACAGTGCACTTCAACAAAGGGAGCGGGATTTGCTGTGGAACAGATGTGCTGTAGCTGTGTTGTTGTTTTTTTAAACGCAGCTCCTTAAAAGAAAAGCGAGGTGTCGTGTGAGATTAAAAACTCGTTTGCACAACAGCGGCTCCAAGCTCCCGATCCCGGCCGCCTCTGGCCGGGCGCGCTCTCCCCGCTCGCGCCGGCCCCAGAGACGCGCCAGATATTTCGCGACGCCGTTCCTCGTATAAACATCTCGGTTCCTCCGCGAGTTACGCAAGACCGGCAGAGCTCAGGGCGTGCCGCGCTCGACGCGGATCGAGCGTACATGCGCGCTTGGCAGGCGGCCAAACATGCATACGTGCAGAGGAGAGCGAGAGAGCGGGACCACCGCGAGAGGGACAAAAAGTGATAAATGTTGTGTGTGTGTGTGTGTGTGCGCGCGAGCTGCAGGTTAACATACATCACCTCACATTACATAAGAGCAGTGGAGGCCGGGGAGAGACTTTTTTTTTAAGCCCCGTGGGAAACACTCGAAACAACAAGCAGCAACCCCGCGGGACCGAGCCGGCCCACCGCGTTGGCGTTTAGCGACGACGTGACGTTTCGCTTGGAGACGCAGCCGCTCTTCCTCCGAAACTCTTCTGCCCTGCTGATCTCATCCGGGAACATTTTGTACTACTTGAAAGCAGCTGAGTCTCATCCAGGCTCCAACGCTAAACCCTTACTCCTTCTTCCAGCTATTTTTGGTTTCTCTCATAACAAAACTGACAAGTGTAAAAAAAAATAAATTTCACTTTCACCTACGGGCATTTTCTTTTGTGTCCATGAGGAAATTGGTGATTTATGGTTTATCACTTATAATGGCTACAATATCCACCCAATCAGCTATTGTTAGCGCGACGCTAATTCATCACCTGCCTCGATGCCTGAGCCAAAATAAATGGTGCGTGAAGCACAAAACGACAGTCTTCCACAGTAACACTAAGAGTTGATGAAAAAAGTTTAAAATAAGATGTGGGTGTGAGAGGGAAAACTCAGCTCCACTAGTCCTCCTCAGAAAAAAAAAACGTATGAATGAGTATGATGCTGCTGCAGTGCTCTCGTGAGAACTGAGAGTAGATAACGTCCTGGTACCAAACACTTTTTGTTAGTGAACGCCGCCTGGAGCAGAGCCCCAGGTGAGGGTCCTCACCTGTAGTATCTGGACTGCAGGTATGTGGAGCACACGGCCTTGGAGACGTGGCTGGCTGATCCAAAGTCAATGACCTTGACTCTGTAGGGCTGCCTGGAGGGGTCCACCAGCATGATGTTCTCTGGCTTCAGATCAGCGTGGATCAGACCCAGAGACTTCAGCTTCTTTAAGGCCGTTGCCACCTGCAAACACGGGCGCGCACCAATACACGTGTGTGAGTACTCCACGTGTGATTCAGGGCTCTAAGCTGGCTGTGGGAATTTAAAACCCTGACTCCCCCCCCGTGAAAGAAACCACATTACCAGCTTACTTATCTGTGCCGGTGTTCAACGTATAACATGTTGAGTCTTTCTGGGTTTTGTGCGTACACGTGTCGCTTTACCTGCTGCAGGATAGGCCTGATGATCTTGAGCGGCAGTGGGCTGAACTTGTTCTGTTTCAGGAAGTCGTAGAGGTTTTGCTCCAGCATCTCAAACACCAGGCAGGTGTGGCTGCGGTGCTGAAAGCACTCCAGAGCGCGCACCACGTTGTGCTCGTCGGCATTCTCGCCGCTCAGCCGGGCCAGGATCTCCACCTGGAGACAGCACAGGTTCGGTTCACAGCCGGCGAAACGGCAGACACGAGCAACGATTCGTACGTTTACGTAACCTCCTCACCTCAATCTGTCCCTGACGTGCATACGATGGATGGTTCTTCAGGATTTTCACGGCCACCACCTCGTTCGTTCCCCTCTTCCAGCACTTCACCACCTGACCGAAAGTGCCGCGGCCCAGGAACTCCAACACCTCGTAGCTGTTCTTCAGGGAGCACAGAACCTCGTGCTGAACCAGCTGATAGTCGCCGTCTGCCGATCCGGTTCTGGTCGCCGCAGCCCCCGCCGCTGCCTCCGTGCTCCCGTTGGGCCTGACGTCGGGCCTGACGTCGGGCCTGTCCGCCCTGATCCGCGCGTCGGCGGCTCCGTCGACCGCGCCGTGCTGAGCGGGCCGCGCTCCTCCACCGCCTGCTCTGACGGTGTCTGCATTGTTCCCGGTGCCGGCTTGCGACATGGCCACGGGGGGAGGAAGTGAAGGTAGAGCGGACGCCTCCTCCACTATCTGCATGGTTCCGACGCAGCCGTTCTCCCGCGGTCGCTCTCTACCTTCACATCTCTGGGTGGCGCCTGCGTCCGGAAGGTTAACGTATCCCCCCCTCGTCTGTACCCTTCTGTTTCCGCCCTCTTCCTCCTCCGCTCCGATACAGCCCCTCCTCAGGAGCCCGCAGTCCAAGCCTCCCCCTGCTGGGGTTCCACCACCGTCCCCGCGAGGCCTCACTTCCCGTAGGCCTCTGCTCTCGCAAAGAGTCTCCTGATCCCGGATCCCGGCCGGACCTTCCCTTTGTCGCTCAAAACTCTCCTCTCTCTGTAATCCCGCCGCGCGCGACGCCCGCTCCTCCCTTTCTTTCAGCTGCCGCCGTCCCAAGTCAGCGCCGGCGGAGGACGGGACAACGTTGTTGGGATAGGCAATCCCGTAGTTGACTCCGATGACGTAGGTCTTGGGTGGGGGTCGCTGCTGGAAGGCTCTGCTGGTGTTGTTACCGCGGTGGGCTTCGCCTGCGTGTCTGCTGGCGCCGCTTCTGCTGGTTCCTAAGGCACTTGTCTGAGCTGAGTGCAGGTGTGATGGGTAGACCAAGACCTGTGAGTCCATACCTAAACACGGGAGGTGAAGAAAAACACCAATGTCACGCAGCGCTTAGTAAAAGGCGAAGGCAAATTTGAGACGCAACCCGACAGGCGGGTTGGGCTCGGGGGTTAGGATTTATTAGGATGCTAAGACAGCCGACAACAACATGTAAACGTTACGTTAGACTGTACAGCTTTTGTGCGCAGCTAAATTTACAGGTTGATAAAGAAGACAGCTGCTCTCTCGCCACAAGATTACAGTCTAAATAAAGCGGCCCTAAAAGCTGCCAAAGCGAATACACTTCTAAGCCACCCTCATGTCACCCTTACTGAAAAGGGGAACTGGTCAGCTGTCATGGGAGATGGGGGAAGCCCGCTGCATCGCTGGCCCGTCCCTGAACGCTACACTGCCGGGTCAGTTTCACACAAAGCAGAAGAGCAAAGCGAGCACCAACCCCCCGGGGGGGGGAAATCATACACCGTGAGGCACGACGGCCGTCCTCCGGCGCTGACATTTCGCAGACGCGCCCATCGCGCTGAAATGACTGGCGACCCGTCCCGGGCGGCCGCGGCTCTCTCTCTCGAACCGAGCGATGCCACGGCCGCGGTACGCCTCAAAGCAAACTCTGAAGCAAATTAATTAAAGAGAGCACAGTGAGTGCTCTGCTGGCTGCTGCTTCAGGTTATGGCCTGATACACACACACACACAAAATCAGCCGAGTCTCATTTCACGCTAAACGTGGTGAGAGCGCTGATGGAGGTGTCGTGAAATTTACATTCAGAACGGAGTTTGTTTGGGTTTTTTTGTATTCATCTCTCTGCATTTACAGGTGACCTCCATCTGTGTGTGTGCGCGCGTGTGTGTTTTTTTTTTTTGAGAACATTCCATTCCTCGAAGCAAGTCGTGACAACATGATAACAAGCAGAAAACAGGCAGGCCCCACACGTCCCCGAACACTTCCAAAGAGAGGCATGCCTTGTTCCAGACGACGGCCCACATCCAGGGTCAGGTGAGAGCGGCGTTAAGGCCGCGCCGCGCGTTACACAAACACACTTAGGAGCGAGCCCGGGCGCTGCGTCGCGTTGGACAAAAAAGGCCTGCCGAGAGCCACTGGCCTTCCTGGCTGCTGACGCTGTCGCACACAGGCTCAAACAGGCAGAGGGGTGTGCCTCGGCGTCAGCGGCAACAATACAGCACACTTCTCTTCTCCTGACTGGCAGGGCTTGGTGAGCGATGATGTGATCGCCCATGACGGGGTGAAGCAATCAGTGTTACGACCCAACGAAAACTGCAACTGCAACTGCAAAATGCGTTTGGTCGACTTTGCATCCAGACGCCGACTTGGAATTTACATTCTTGCACCCAGCGGGACGTTCTAAGAAGATAAGGAACGTCGCGCCGTTCGCCATCTAACAACTTGATGAGGCGAGTGACAAAAAAAAACTTATTTGGGGGTTGAGCAAACGACCCGGCACCCAAAAGGCTGAAGGGGTCTGGTTTCTGAGGGAGCCTCGCGCAGACACAGCTGTGATGCCTCCTGCTCTGCCCCCTCACTGCCAAACTAGGTAGTCTGATATCCCTGAGGGCGACAAGAGCCCAGCCCGAAATGGAGTCATGACACAGAGGGGTGTGTGTGTGTGTGTGTGTGTGTGTGTGTGTGTGTGTGTGTGTGTGTGTCCAGGGTTGTACAAGAATGCCAGCTGTACACGCAATTTGTTACTGATCAATCTAGGAGACAGTTAAGAGGAGTGGTTGGGGTGTGTGTGTGTGTGTGTTTGGGGGAAGGGCAACCCCGACCTCGACACCTGTTGAAACTTATTTAGTGAGTGACAAGTAGCTAAATAACGAGCGCATCGAGATACGTCGCTTTAATTTATTCTTACTCCGATCGCATCGTTTATTCACCTAACAAATTTCCACCTGCCCGCACTGCTTTCACGGTGAGAGTCACACACGCACAAAAAAAACACGCAGCCGAAGTTGCTCACACTGTAAACACGAGCGCAATACACACGCAGACCCTTGAACTCGGCTGTTTCCATTAGCTCCGAGGGAGCAGCCTTCGCTTCTTACGCTTGTTTGCTAAATGGGAACAAAACTGAAGTTGGCTAGCTCAACAGTTAGCAAACGAGCTAGCCGCGACCGAAGTCCTTCCAGCGTCAACCCGACCGAGCGGGCGAACACCAGCGAGGAACACGGGAAATTCATCTGACAGTCCGCTTGGACGGATAGCGGGGCATACCTTCAGTAAGACCAGGAAAACGTATCACCCAGAGCGTCAAGGAACAGGCTAGCAACGAGGACCCGCACCGCAGTGAAATCCTGCATCGACGCCGCTGCTGCTGCTGGTGGTGGTGGTGCCGCTGCTGCCGCTGCCGCTGCCGTCGTCGTCGCCTCCGCCGCCGCCGCCGCCGCTGCTGCTGCCATCTTGTTCAACGACGAGGAGAGACCGAGCGACTTTTCGCACATTTGAAGCTCCGATTAACGCGAACAGACGGGTGTTAGGACAGTCGGTCATGACCCATGGTTTCCACGGGCGTCTCGGGCTTCTCCGGGCGTCGCTCCCGTGTCTACTCGACAAGAGGATCGGTGTTTCCAAACTTTTGCATGTTAGCGTGTGCGCCTCGTCGTCCCCCCGACGGAGATAGCTGCTAGCTGTTGCTGCTGGTTCGGTAGCTTGTTGCTTCTCCGCATGTGTGGAATGTTGGGGAGGGTGGGGAGGGTGGAGAGAGAGAGAGAGGTGAGAGAGAGAGAGAGAGAGAGAGAGAGAGAGAGAGAGAGAGAGAGCATAAATTTCACACTGTAAAAACATTTCACTTCCGCGACATTTTACTCAATTAGATACATTTAGATATAATACGATTAAGACATTTCCTCATGATGATTTCATTTAATCATTTGTTGAACTTAATTTAATATTTCATATTTATTTACTGGACTCTGTTTTGACTCTTATTCAATCTTTTATTTCTGTCATCAGTATAATTATATATCTTCATATCTCATCCTGGATTTTCAACGAAGCAAAGTGAGCAACTGCCACAGGTCCCAGACCCCAGGGGACCAAAATATCCCCAGGTTCAATTTGATTATTGCAAATGCATGAGGGGAACCTCAGGTATAAAATACAAATTCCGCTGAGGAAGATTTTACTTTATGATCTGTTTTGTTTATATTGTGCTGGCATGATGCATGTATTAAGAAAACACCACAAAGAAACTGGCACAAAGAAAAGTTAGTTAAACCAGGGCTTTTCTGATTGTGACATGTCAAAATGTCTGTGTGAAAAAGGGCAACTCCATTATACACTGGGTCTTGCCATGCCCTTCCACTGACGGAAATGAAGGGGGGAGGTTCTCTCATAATCAGTAAAGAACACCTTCCTGCTCTCATGTGACTCACTAATGTGCTTTTTCAGTCCAAATTGAATCATATTATCACATGCTTGTAAGGCACAGGGCCCCGTTACTAAACACACACACACGTACCCAACAACACAAGCAGGGTTGAACTGGGCCACTTTCATTTTTTAATTGGGATTCACAAAAGGTCATTAGAATTCCACAGTCACTTAAAAACAAACAACAAACCAAACCAACTGAGCTCACGCGCAAAACTACTTTGTATTATACTGCAAGAAGAAAAATACAATCATATTAGCTGTCAAACATTTACTTAAGCAAAATTTGTAGTTATTCAGATCAGGACTCTGCACGTTAGCACAATAACTCACCAAATTAAAATGCCATGTCACTTTGAAAATACTGTGGCACTCAATTCTAAGCCATCAAAATGCTGCACTTTTTCCATATGTTTGGTTTTTTTCCTGGTCTTATGTTTTTGCACTTTGCATTGTTGTAATGGATTTGGTCATTTTTGCAAACAGGAAATCATTTAAAAAGAAATGTTAGTATGGTGTGAAGGCATAGTAACAATTTGTTGATTGTTAAGGGCTTCTATGCAATTATTTAATACTCTGTTTCTATTATATTATTAATACAATGTCCAGTAATACCCGATTGTTAATTGGAGTTCTGGCTCCACCTGCCTTCTCATATGTGTATTCCATGCAAACGGATTACCACAATGAAAATGATGGGTCCTTTAAGTGCTTTTCATGTAATGCAATGTTACCAGTGGCACAGGTGCCAATAAATTAGTGCTGACTAAAGGCGTGGCTACTGTATAAGCCTACAGAATGAGGTCATCATCATAAAATGACCTGTATTTATTTCAATAAAAGGCTGTGGGATGAAGACTTGCATTCCCCAGTTTCGCCCGGCTCTTTGCCTTCTCTCAGGACAAAGCCGAAGACAAGAAATGACACTTGTGTGAGACAAATGATGCTTTATTAGCATGTTGGATGGACACTTAAAACACAAATATCAATGGAGTTGATCACATTGTCAATAAACACGTTATTTGTCATTTATTTGGGCAACAAGCAATGTCATTCTGCCTGGAGGAGTAAAGGAATGTAACAACCGCTATAACTGCTCTGTGGTAAGTTAAAAATACACATTGGAAATGTCAGGCCCACTAGCAAAGCAAAGTGGTGTTCAAAATAAATATTTAAACATCTTAGAAACCACCTGGAATTTCATAAATAAGTAAACTTAATTAAAAGAAAAAAAACATGAGTAACAATTAAATGTGTGACAATTCAAGTTGGTCCATTACATCAGTCTGGCTTCTTCTTCATAAGAACTTCCTCTGGTCAGATCATGCTGATCTTAAAGTACAGTATCACATACAGTGGATATAAAAAGTCCACACACCATTTATGTTCCTGTTTCCTTGTGACAATAAAGTTTTAAAAGTTAAAACTACACTGATGTGGTAATTCTCAAACTCCCATAAGGACTACACTACTCGTTTTTAAACTGGCTTCACATGAATTTAGCGATAACATTTAGACACTGCATGGTCGTGGCCCCTGCCGCGCTGCGATTCTTTTAGTTCCCAATGAGCCCACACAAATATTCAGCCTTTCAACATCCAGGCCAACAGTCAGCAAGGTTTTAAGCTATGGCTTCATAAATAAATGGTTCAACTGTAGAGATTTAGATGAGATTGATACCACTCTCATGTCTGCCTGCTAAATACAAACCTAGCCAGTAGTCAATTAGCTTAGCTTAGCATCAAGACTGGACATAGCAAAAACACCTAGAAAATGGTGTCCCAGCTGTACTATAGTTCACTAACCAACACATTTACAGAACTATAGGAAGAACTAGCTCTTCTCCTGTTTGTGGTCTCTGTGCTAAGATAAGTAATACCACTGCTGGCTGTAGCTTCATATTTACCCGGCGCAAATGGGAGTGGTGTTGATTCTCCTCTAATTCTCAGTTAGAAAGCTGATAAGTGCTTTTACAAATTTCCCCTTAGGAAGCTCATTGTCATTAAGCATTTTCTGAGTTCTCTACTTCCATGGAATGTGCCCGCATGTTTTCTCCTGAACACAACTCCTGACAGGTTTGGATACGTATGTGAATCTGCGATAGGGGCCGTTTCCTGGGAAGGGAATATTGATGAAATGCTTCTAGGCCCAAAATCCGGACCAGACATACTTCACTTCAAACTGCTGGCCGACGAGGTCTGATGTTCTACTGCAATACTTGATAAATGAAGGCCCAGATCTATGTC
This sequence comes from Psettodes erumei, assembly GCA_016785225.1. NCBI lineage: Eukaryota > Metazoa > Chordata > Actinopteri > Pleuronectiformes > Psettodidae > Psettodes > Psettodes erumei. The sequence continues at coordinate 828,311 of JAFBJZ010000821.1, read as the reverse complement.
TTGCAGACTTCACCTTTCATTATGTCAGTCATACAATGGCATGCAAAAGTTGGGGCAACTTTAATACTAAATCTGGTTTTGTTTTTGAACTAATCCAATCCAATCCAATTTTATTTGAATAGTGCCCAGTCACAATACACATTACCTCAAGGCACTTCACAAAGTAAGGTCAGGACCCCACAATGAGCAAGCACTCGGCAACAGTGAAGAGGAAAAAACTAAAACTCAGGTAATGTATTGGCGTGGGTAACAAAGTACTGAATGATACCCATCCCCGCTAGTAACACGTTTATGCAGGATAATTATTGTGAAGCCACATTTATTGGGAAAGATATGAGATTTTTTAAATAACACTGTGGGTTAATGCAGCTGAGATGGCAGCCAGTGTTTTTTGATCATGTCAGTTTGACGTGCACACTCCAGGGAGGTGGCTTTACCAGCAGATCAGCTTCCTCAACTCCTTTCCCTAAACCTCAAATGTTAGTGAGGGGACATTGCAAAACTACAGATGTCTTTCCACATCACCATTATTCCACACTGTAGTGTTTACGCCTCTGTGCTGGGTGTCTCCCCCGACGCCAGTATTTTCTGAAGAATTTTTTGGTAGAATGGGGAGAAGACCAGCTTGTTGAAGTTGACGAGGCGACTGAAGTGAACAGCGAGCTCCTTCAGCTCCCTGCTGACTGGAGCCAGACCTCCTGGGAGAGGAGGGGGGGTCTTATGTTGACTGCACTCCAGAGAAGCCAGGAGGTAGGTCTGAACCCGAGAGTCTGTCAGGACAGGAGAGGACAGGAATTCTCTGTCATTGCCAGAAAAAACTGTGTACATAAAATATGGACAATGTACACATTGTGTACAAAATGTGTACATAAGTCAACCGCATGCTGCTGGCTATGCTCCTAACCCCCTAAACTCATCATAGGTGTCAGTGTTTTTACCCATCAGCTTGCGGACTGTGTTGTCTGGCTGGGCGGTGGCTGAGATTTGTCCCTTCAGAATGCTCTTTCGGTCAGCAGAGAACGGAGAGTAGCCATGTTGACTCAGACACTGACTTAGCTCGAGGCACAGTTTCTCTCCGATGGTCGCTAAGGCCTCCTGTGCAACGAAGCCCCTTCGGACAGACAAGAAGAATTCACGTCAGTGCAGCAGCTCGACTATGAGTTGTAAAAGTGATGTTGTACGACGCATTAAAGCTGCATCAAAGGTTCAGAACACACATGCACAGTTTAAAAGAACAAACAGTATAATCAAATGTGTTTAACAGTAAAGTGGAAAAAATGTGGAGAGAGAAGGAAAAGGATGACGTGGCAAAAAGGAGCTGGGTTCATACCAGAGAAGTTGCAGTTATAGTTTATGTGTCAGTATATGGCCTTTCAGGGTATGACACAGTTTTGCAGTCTAATACAAAGTTGATTCAAAGCTTAAAGACACCTAGTCAAATGGCTCAATCACATTCAAGCCACCACGCCCTCACCACCATCTTCCATTGATTATTTACTTGGAGGGTTCACCATATTAGGGAATCCCATCAGGCAACGGGAGCAGTCTGAAATATAACAAACTGAGAAGTAACCCTCTCCAACCAGCAAAGATGTCTGACTGTACTCACGGTGTGTGCATGTCTGCCAGCATGACGCTGACGGTGTTTTTAAGCGTCTCCATCAGCCCTGGCAGGCCTGAGATGGCCTCCCCCGTTGTAGTGTAGATGAGGAGGAGCACAGAGGAGAGCAGAACTAACCGCTCCGCCTCCTGCTGCATCTCCTGGAACCGAACCTGATCCATCAACACCGTCTTTCGAGGGGAGGAGAAGGGGGGGGGTATGGGATGAGATTTATGAGATGAGACTTTTGGTGAACACGAACGCATCAAAAAAGACACGTGGCTGACAGAGAGACCCCTTGGCGGGCTTCAGGAGTGGGGGTGTTTACCTCTGGGAAGGGGATTGAGGTGTGGTCCCACCTCAGCAGGCGTAGATAGGCATGGTTGTGGACATTAAGGGGGAGGAGTGAGGGGGGGTCCGATGAGGCAGCAGTAGAACCGTCCAGCCCAGCCTCTCTCAGGCATTTCACAGTGTCCTCAAGCCACCTCTCGGTGTAGTCTAAGGCGTCTGGAGAACATAGCATCATTTTATTCTTCCCCTCATCACTCATCACTACTCACAGTGGACCCAGTGATTACCGTTCTAAAACATTAGCATAGCATTTAGCCCATTTTACACCAGTAAACAACAGAAGGTTCCTTTGCTCCATTTCTGCTCATCTTGCCTGCTGTATAGAACTTTAATTGAAGTGGATTGTACTGTTCCTTAGTGCTGCCACTTTTAATATTCAAGTTTCAGTTATTTTTTCTTGATTTATCAATGAGTTACTCAGTTTGCCAAATAATAGCAAATGGTAAAATACACCCATGTCAGTTTTGAAAAGCCAAAGGTGATGTCTTCAGATCGCTGGTTTTGTTCAAACCCCTAAGATATTACACTGAAGCAGCAATTTCTCAATTTCTCACCTTTCAAACACTGGAACCAGCAAACGTCTGACATGACATTCTTTGCAGGCAATCGACTGTTTCCACATCAAACAGGTATGAAGTAACATTAGTATTCTTTGAGTTATTTTTTTCTGGTCACTCAAAAAATGTAACCCCAATTTACTCTCTTTCTAGCTGTTGCTATAGTTACACCTGCAGGAGTTTATCTTGCACTTTAGCTGCTAAATGCTCCCCTGTGTTCAATAGCCAGATGCTAACTTCTTCTTTCTGCCAGGTGGTGCTGGACCGGTGTCGAACGGTGCGTTTACCAGAGCTTTCTTTTTGAAAAGAAGCCTGTTGCAGTTGGAAATGAAGTTAATAAGAGCAGAGATTATGATTCAGAAAACCAAAACAATGGGTTAAAGAGGCTAAAATGCTGTGTGCGGCAGAGGGGAACTGCAGAGTTGGACGATGATTCTCTGTTGGTTTGTCACTACAATCAACCCCTTTCACATCACACAGTTATTAAGACTGACAATTATGAAGGTCCTTGCTTTACTTTGGGTCCAGCCCAGTATGAAATTGTGGCAGCAGAATGAATACAATACTTGACTGATTTAAAGCCTCCTTACTTGGTTGTTTCTCCAGAAACTCCTGGAATTTGTTCCTCTCATACTCAACAGACTGCTGCATCAGATGAGGCCTGATGCTGCTCAGGGCAAAGTTCGCCATGTCCACCTTCATCTGGTCCAGAACTGAGAATATCGCCCTTGGAGGGATTTGGAAAATGTGAATGAGAATTAAAGTGAAATAGTTTCCTCTAAATGTCTAGTTGTTTTTTTTAAATTTACTCTCATTAAGTCTGCAATAACACTGGAGACCTGCTGGCTCATCTCTTATCATCCTCTAAGTTAATGTCACTCCAGTACATTTTGACTTGTGCACTGCAATGGACTGGAATAGAATTACACACTCTAAAAATAAACTCAGGCCTGGAACATGCAGAGCTAATAACAGTCTCCCTCTTGTCCCTTGGCTTACTTGAGCAGAGGCACAATGTCTGTGATCTCCTTTAGCTTATTTATGTCCTCGTCCCTGCAGGGGGCGCACAGCGAGCCCATCATCCCGACGATGAACTGGGACAGGCGACCGATGTCGAGAGCGCCGTTCTCGGCCTGCTGCTGGATCAGAGGCAGGTCGAGAACCTCCTCGATGCGGGAGCGCTGACGGCCATGGCCCGGGAGCAAGAAAGATAGCAGCGTCTGGACAGGCAAAGGAAAGACAGAATGACTAAGAGCAGGGACAGATGAACCAGTAAGGGATGGATTTTGCATTGAAGTGCAGAAGCGGCACTCAGGAGGGTCGGGAGTGGTTCATTTCTGCTTCACCTCTTTGATTTCGGCGAGGAGTTTGATGGCGTGTCCGTAAGATGGTGGATCCTCCTTCAACTGTGCCTCCAAACAGTCCCAGAATGCTTTGTGCATGATCTCCTTCACTCTACGCTCCAAACTGCACAGGGTCAAAGCATGTTCTGTTACTTTCGCAGAATCAACAATTCACCAAAAAAACGAGGGCTCAAGTACAGCACCGAAACAAATCCTCACCTCCCTTCAGGAAGTTCTGCAGGTTTGACTTGAAAAGCCTGGTTGACCATTATTTCATGGGCCAAAGCCATGTTGGTGACACTTTTAGCGGTCTCCATCAGCTCCTCCACAGAGACAAACCTGGGAGGGCTAGCTGTGAGGGAAGGAAAAGCCATCCTTAGATATAGAGATGTATTTTTATCCCAACAGAATCACACGCATCAGTGTACATTTAACCCCAAAAGCTAGAAAACAGACGTTTCTTTTAGCTGAGGGAAAAAAATATGAGCTGTTGCACTGCCAACAAATCAAAACAAATCTACAAGCAGGCACATACCAAAGACAAGACGTGTTCATCTGCACTAGTCATCCTGGTGTCACGGTACCCACAAAGCACTCTGTTCAGCACAGCTGCCTTAAGGCAAACTCTGAGGACTGAGCTGACCTGATTTATGTGATGAAGCCAGGGACTGAACAGGTTAGCGCTGCAAGTTAAGGTCTATGGAGATCAGCTGCGAAACTTAAGCTCTATGATTGTACCCAGAATACTAATGAGTCAGGTAAGGCCTAACAAGTTCTAACAAGTGTTTTAAGTAGTGTCCAAACTGCACATGCCAGAGTTAGATTACTTCTTTTTAAGTTCATGAAGTAAAAAAGTAACAGTGGATCAACATTTGAAGAAAATCTCACAACTGAATGTAGAAAGTCATCCCTGGTTATCTTAAAACTCAGTGTATGAATGCCCACACCTCAATAACACAGGTCAGCAAATGCTTGAAAGCCCCTCTGAATGCAGACCCTTGATTATCTGTATGTGCACATGGTGGGTGCAGTTAAAAGCCTGCAGCTCACCTTGTGGAGTACTGGGAGTATTTGCACGGACTCTCTTCCTCAACGACTCCTCAGAGTCATCCTGCATCCTCTCCTCCTTCGACTCCTTGTCTCCTCCATCTTCCTTTTGCATGTTAGAGCCTGCAGGACGACAGAAGACCGGTCAAAGCTGCAATCTGCAGCGACTTCAAATGCTTTTAAGTGTTGAAAGGTCTGTGTGGCGCATGGTGAGCGCAGAAAAAAGTGACATTTGACAGCTGCGAGAGTGTTTTTCAAGCTAGACACAGTAGAATTACATCAGTGATGGGATTTCGTGTAACCGTATAAACAGATGGAGAGCTACTGCTTGGTTAAGATTTAAAGATGATATCATCTGCTGGGAGAAGGGGGGGGGGGGGGGCTGTGTGCCGGTGCGATGCTAACGTCGAGGTGAAGAGCACGACAGAGGTAAACAAAACAAAGCCTCGCGGCCTCACAGCCTCATCCGCGCCCCATTAACGCCACTAACCTTGTAGTTTGGCAGCACGGAGGGAAGAGATGGGTTAGCTGTGGAGCTCAACCTATCTGACGTTAGCGTCACCCTGCGTGACCGTCAGCAACAATAACAAAGCCCAGAGGCGAGGCTACTCCTTCATAGCCCCGCTCATGGCGGAACGATCACCGTCACAGAACGTGTTCCCCAACTCAACGCCGCCAGGAGCCGCGATCAGAAAGGCAGACAGAGAGACACGGGCATTGCTCGGTCCCTGGGAAACTCGAGCTCCTCTGAAGGCGCAGCTGCGGCTAACCGAGCGGCTCTTCCTGTTTTGGGTGGGGTTAACGTGACGTAACAGCCGAGCCCCCTCCCGCGCGCTCGCAAACACACGTATGTACAAATGAATGATTAAATAGATAAAGCTTACGTATAAAACGTGTACGTGTGCGTTTGCCTTATCGTCGAACATAACAAACAGTATTTCTGAGGGTCCCAGAGCAGAAAGTGCTGGAAAGAACTGTTCTGAATCAAAAGTTAGCTCCTACCTCTCATCGAACCATTGTTTTACCCCTCACACCCACATGTTCAAGTTTAATCGAAGGATATCCATATCTTATATTCATATCTAAGAGAAACAAATCCATGAATATATCAACAGTTTATTAATTCTGTTCAATAACAAAGCAAATAAACACATATATGCTGTCAGCATCTTTTCATATAAGATTCAGTAACAAATATTTTGTTTTGAGTCATTCAGTTTTCTTCTAAATGACCAACAAATAACCAAAAAAGTAAAAGTCAAAGTTCCTCTATAGCTACTGGTGAAAGTGAATGTAGGAAATTGTCTACAGCACACTAACAGCAGAGTCACCAAAGTACTGGTTAAATATCTCGGGGTGGGCTTGGTAAAACTGTCCAAGCAGGCGTTTTCTCTCCTTGGCTGAGATCTTTGTGTCCACGTGGATGCTGGTGAGCAGGGCCCGCAGCTCCTGGGCAGTGGTCTTCTTGCCAGAGTCGATGTAAGTCCTGTTGGAAACCTGCTGACATAACGTAGAGCCTGAAGCAGAGAAAGACGTAGTAGTAGTTAGGATGCAACATTCATGAACTTTTCATTATCACTAAAAATAAGCGCCAAGAAAAATATTGCCTAGTGAAGAAATTTTTCTCCTGCAGTAATTCCAGACATTTGGAAACACTGTTGTAGTTTTAGTAATAAATCGTGATAGAAGCAAATTAAACTGTATGGTATTGCAATAAATTGGGGGAAAAAAACAGCTGAAATGCCATGGAAATGATAGTTTAATGGTTATCACTGAAGACTGAAACAATAGTCATCTATAAATGTAATGAGAACAGACCAAGCCACAGCGATCTGTGAAATTCATGGTTGAGCGGATCCAAAACCTCAAGCACTGATGTGTAATTTTTATTCCAGGTCGTCCCAGGTAATAAAAGGTTTCATGGTGATGTGAACTTGATTGTGAAAAGATGAAATGTATTTTTTAAAAACTGGATACCATATCCATAACCAGCAGTGAGATGTACAGCCCTATGCACTAACACAGTACCGATAGCAATGCTGTCATATTTGTAGACAGATGACGTTTGCTGCTATAATGCTGTTGCATTACTACTTATAAAGTCACTATTACTATAGTCATTCACCAGACACATCGGGCTGCTTCCCCTGCACCAGGCTGGCCAGCTTGTCACTCACTCCTTTGTGCAGAGCTCCTGGTATCTGGAGCAGAGAGAAAGACATCACTGTGGCACATGATTTAAAGGCAGACAATGATATGTTGATTTAATCCCACGTGGCTTTTGTCACCTTCATTACTAAAGCCCTTTACACAACTTTCTGTGACAGCAATTTATGAACTATATTTTGCAACACAGTTGAGCAATTTGTTTATGCAACAGTGAGTTACAGCACCGCTGAATGTCAAACGCTCCAGCAAACACTTTAAGGTCAGCCTTACATCAATCTAGCAAATTCAGGGGGTTGTTTTGTTCAATCCATGTCCATATAATAAATGGGTCCTAAGGCCTGTAAAAATATTTCTGTTCCTTATTTTCACATTTTTTTCAGCCATTGATGATATTTCAATTTTAAAGCCTTGAAAATCCCTTGGAAACCATGTTTGGGCATTAATATATTAACAAGTACTTTTTTTAGCCTCATCAAGTGGATTTGTGGGATGGAAGGCCAACATGTTTTCTGTTTGTCAAAATCATTAAAAGCCTTTTACCTCCATATGCCATTTTTTCCACCTATGATCATCATTAGTTTTTCTTCAAATACTGACAGTGTTGCCTTACCTTGAAGATTTCCTTTATGTTACTGAGCATGAAGACCACAATCAGGTCCTCTTTCTCTTTTGAAAGAGCCTTGCTGTGCACGATCGCTCTGGAGAAAGACCTCTTCACTGCCAATCTGTTCTCCATCTGGTTCAACAGCACATCGTAAATGTCAAATTAGAAAAGAGAAAATAGACAGGACAGCTGTGGAAAAGTCTCCTTGTCATGCAGCATCACACTGATAACGTTCTCTGCCCAGTTCCTTTTGACATTTTAAAAATACACTATGCATTATAAAATTTAGTCATCAGTGCTCACCTCTTTATCCAGTCTCATTCCTTGTGGATCAGCAGCCAGAGACATGAACGTGAGAAGCCTGCGCAGCTCCTCTCTGCAGCCAGGTGGCAGCAACTTCAAGCACAGCTGCAGAGCCTCAAGAGCCTTGTCTAACTTAGCATTGACTGCAAAGACAAAAGAGACACAAATACACGTTAGTGAAATTTATCCTGGAGTTGGGTAACTTGAGTCGAGAAACAGGCCTTGGCTCTTTTTCGCACCTGGTATTAACATGCATTTTAGGTAATCCCGTCACAAGTGAACAGCTTTAAGTACATCAGTTCATGCCTGGCATTGGAACACATCTCCACAAGTGTCTCAAGTGACCACTTGCGATTGGACCTCATGTCCTCGCTCTTTGTGTAAATAAATAACATCATTTCTGTTGGCAAGAATCAAATGCATTGTTTTTAAACCAGCAGGAGGCAGCAGTGCACTTCCTGTGCCGACTCTGCTGGAAATTTATGGAAGAAGAAGAACGCAAACGAGCACAGACTGGGTCTATTCTTTGGCATGTTCCAGGTAAAACAAATTGATCAAGATGTTTGATGAGTATGTAATATATTTCTATGGGCAAATGTTAGTGCCAGGTGTGATTGGGGCATTACTACCCCTGCTTCTGTTACAACTGAACAATGTGAAATGAAATAAGCAAGCTATTCATATGGCAAACCACATGGCCTGAGCCACAATCGTGGTTCTTACCCAGCAGGTCAGTGATGGCTGTGTAGATGTCAGTCATGTTGGGTGGCAGCAGTGGAGGTCTGTCTGTCTGGCTGTAGTGTTTCACCAGGGTCCTGTGGAGCAGCAGCTTACACTGGGCCAATCCGCTCTGGGACAGAGGAGGCTCATCACTGCTGTTGCCTGGTGTGGACAGAAATCAGAGCCTGCGCTACAGCCGGAAATATAGATATGGACATTTATGTTGTGCACATCAATTAATGCCAGTTTAAAAAAAAAAACAACAAACAAAAACAAAACACAGGCCTGCTGCATGTAAAAGAAAAACATGACGCCTGGGAGCTAAATAAACAAAAACATTCGGTCACAGAGAATCAAATCATGTCAAAAGCTTAAACGGGGATGACTGATCCCCCACACTGACACTCGTCCAAGCATTTGCCTCCATCTTGGGTGCAGCTACCAGCTGGGACTGGGTCACAGCTCTCCTGATGTTGAGGGAAACAGTGCGGCAGCTCCCGGCTCAGCTCCACCACCGGCTGATCGGACAGGAAGTCCAGGCAGTCGAGGGCCGCACGGAGCCATTCATCCTCCCTGAGATTCAAAGAAGAATACAAGAACACATGCAAGGAAACATTCAATTACATTTAAATAATAAGTACATGATATCCAAATGGTGATCAGGATACTTTCCACCCAGTGTCAGAAAGACATCATGGCTGCAGTATCCTGCCTCATTACGGCACACTGATAGATGTTGAGTAAGATTAATTCAACAGTTACAACAACCAAACATACTGAGTGTCCCTGAATGCCCTGAGGATCTGTCTGTCCAGGTGGTTGCTGCTGTAGATCAGGTCTGGGTTACTGTGAGCCAGCAGCTGTGATGGAGGGGGAGACGAGGGGAGCTGGCTGCACTGAAGCACCCCCTCCAAGAGGGGGAGCTCAACCAGGTTGAGCAGCCTGAGCAGAGTTTGCTCCTGCCACACCTCATCCACCACTGTTGAGTGGAGCAAGACAAGAAAATAAAAAAAAAACAAAACCAATCTCGTTTTGTACAATTGTATCGAGGGGAAACAAGGGAGCATGTTATTTTTCTCCTCTCTTTCTCCTCCCTTTGTTAATGTTTAATTTAAAAGTTTATGCTGGAACTTCATGTGTTGGGCCCCTGCTGCAAATTTTGTAAATCCTATTATATCCCTTTATTTGCCAGACGCAACAAGTCAAAGAAACTTTGAGGCGTTAACATGAAATTCTTTTCTGCTCGTCTGCTGTCTATCTACATGTGTATGCTTTAAGGTTAAAAAACACAAAAAGATGTGTGATGAAATGAGACACTTACATGACTGCGGTAACACAGAGTCAGTCTGCACTCTGCTGGGACTCACACTGTCCACCACGGCATCCACTGACAGGCTGGCAGTGAAGTGAGTGTCCAGCTGGTTCATCTTTGTGGGCGTCTGAGTGAATTTGACAGGGGTGGACATGTCAACATGTGATGCAGAGGGACATGTCTGCTCTTCCGGCCTGATGAGCAACACAGACAATTGACACATCCAGTTGGTGACATGCTGGGAGAACTTTTAGCGCAGGTTAGGTTAGGCTTTCTCCCTTACACATAACATTATACCACACAGGCATATCATATCCATTTTCTTCATATGCCTCCTTTAAAAGTCAACCTTAAGGATTTTATTTATCTTTTATTTGAGCTCATTCATCCCGGACCCAACTTTTCTGACTGTATCAAAAACAACCATGTAGCCTACATTTTGGTAGAATCTGCCATATTCATGAAGCTGTGTAGATATGCAGTACAAGAAGCTCTGCAATAAAACCCGTCTTTGTGCAAAGACAGTGTTTAGTTATGCTTATTTCTGACACCGCATTTGTGTGAACCTCAGTGTAGTGAAAAGCATTACACATGGAAAGACCGCTAACTTTACGGTAGGATACGTGCCCTCAGATCGTTCAGACTCCATACCTGTCTGAGGGAGCGCAGCAGAAGAGCTTCTGGATCCCGTTCACAACCCTCTCCAGCTCATCGACTGAAGGCATGTGCACATTTACAAACCTGTGGGCCACATTTTTAAAAGCCAAATAAAAGCCTGCTGTGTTCACACATTCGAAGGTGAGATTTTGCAAGATTTTTTTTAAAATTCACTGTGATGTAGTAACAAAATATGTGTGTACCAAACCTGTAAAGCGCGCTCTTGCTGTCCTGAAAGGTTTCCTGCTTCTTCTCTCTCCCAAACACTTTGGTTCCCACAGCCTCGAACACATTACAGTCCAACAGAGCCTGGCACACAAACACCACTTTGCCCCGGGACACGCCGGCACCTTTTGATTTTTAATCCAACATTAGGTTTTAATTGCAACTTGCTGAATATCTTTTGATGTCATAGATAAAAAAGAGAGAACAATGTCTGTTGGGTTTGGGGTCATACCTAACCCTCAGATGACCCCGTTATTTGATGTGCAAAAATGACACAGAATGCTGCCATTAATTAAAACCCCACTGGCCCAGACACACACCCTCTAGGCCCTTGACGCGGTTCATATGTTCTGTCACCACATCCACAGCCTCCGAGCCGAGGAAGCAGTCGCTGTGGGACCTGAGGTGCACCCGTCGACACTTCACCGTCACAGAGGACCTGAGGTGAGAGATGAGGCCACTCCACAGGGAGGACGACTGAAGGCCTGACGGACTACTGGTCACTCCAGGAGCTAAGAGGTGGTCACAGAGAAACATGGAGAACAAACAAACCGTCTTCTTCTTATTTTACAGATGACCCAGGGTTTGTGCACAGACGAGCAAGTAACACAAGGCAAATTGAGAGCAGGAAATAGAAGGTCAGCGGATGAATGGTTCCATTCCGATTTTTGAGGAAAAGCAGGGAATTGGGGTTCATTATTAAAACCAGAGCGACTGGCTACGTTTAATTTCTGCGCCGCAACCTTAACAAACACGCCCGTGGGTTTATTTCCCCGTGGTGCACGGCGTGGAAACATATGCAGGTGCAGGAACAGGCCCTCCACGAGTTGCAGAGACCGCGACATGTTGCTCAAAACGCGTCTGTAAATCATTTACCTTGAGGACGCACACACAGCTTCTCCGCGAGTTTTAGCGCCGCGGCTCTTTCCTTTATTGTAGCCATGTTGAGTAGATGACTGGAGAACAGCCAGGGAAGCGTTTCTCTAGCTGGGAGGGAAAAAAAGAGCGGACATCCAGGAGCAACGTCCGAGCAGAAGAACCTTTAGTTTGTGTACGGTTTCCCATTTATTCCCACTAGATGGCGCCAATCACCAAATCACACTAAACTCACTTCCATGAGTTTAACATTGCGTCTGAAGTTGCGGTGCATGCTCTCAGCTGCGGTGTTAAGTTGACTTCATACGCATGACGCATATTCATGAGTGTTAAATGGACATATAACCGAGGAATGACAGTGGAGTCAGTCATGCTGCCTTCAAGTGCTCAAGGGAAATGGAGGGATTTTTAAGTCACAGTTTGGAGCATTATTATTCGATGGGACGTAGCAGGCATATATCAAGGACTGATAATAAAATATGATGTTATTTTTTTTTGGCATTCTGTATGAATGATTATTACTGCGACTGAGTGCGCCTTTGAGGAAACCATACATTGATAATGTACCTTCACAAAACAAAGCCAGGAGCATTTCAAGTGCCATGTGTGCACTAACTGATATTACTGGTATTAAACACTTGATGTGTGTTTTCGAGCAAGTCGTTTAACCCTCTCTACCAACTGCTAGCCTGACATGTACTCGGTGATAGTCCACAAACAAACGTTCAGTCGTTCACTTCCCCACTTGAACTTGTGACATCCGGGACACGCAACACATTTGGGGATTTCCCTCGCTTTCCGGGCTAATTACCACAGGTGAAGTATGCCAAATAAACTTCACTTTTACTGGATTTAGTCACTTGTAGTGACAGGCATTTTAATATGCAGTTATGTTAACATGTTCAAAACAATATAGATTAAAATTAACATACAAACGGCATTATTTTCTCAATTTATGTTCGCAAATTGACATTCATGCTAGCTAATATTACCTTATACGTTAACCTCGAAGCTAAATGATTAGCAAAGGTTCAAGTAGCAACTCTGGGGTTAAGGTTAACAGGAAAATTGACTGTTTGAGCATTTCATTAATTTCATACATTATTTAGCTTATATGAAATATCTAACCCAATATCACATTTACTTGTAAAGCAGAAAATTCGGACTGAGAACGGGGTTCATAGCTAACGCTGGCTAATAACATGGAGGGAAGTGTAAAGCTGGACAATGATGTTGATACTCCAAACTCTGAAGATTAATTTAAATAGATGAAAGGGATTCACATGCATTAAAGTGTATGCTGGTAATGTTCAATTACACACCACTCCCTTTTAAAGTAAAAAAATAGCATGTGTGAAGAACCTGTTGTTTTGCCATGAGCTGCAGTATGATGAGCGGATGGGGCAGTATCAGTTATTAGTATTATTTCAACATTGTAAGACCCCAGCGTGTTGTGTAACCCAGCACAGATGTTACTGATTACGTTAACGATGGCTCTGTTTCAGGCAAGTGTCCCAGTGACAGTGAGTCAGCAGACGCAATGCTAGAGGGGTTTTATTATTTACACCTGTGCCTTTTACACTGGGACAAGACAGTGTAGCAACAGCCATAGCAGTAGTTTTATGTTGTATTGTTAGCCGTGCTGTGATTACATGTATTACAATCATAGCCGGCGCTTTGGTTGAACTTTCTTTCCCCAGCGCATTAACAGGGTTTCTAACATAACTCAGCTGAAGGTAATACGGACATGATGTCGTCCGATGGAAACGTTCCCATTTAATGGATGGCAGGTCTTTTTAATTTGGCTTTTCATGGCTCGGGGACGGTGGTTAATACCTGCTCGACTGAATCAGCCGGAGAAGCAAATACAGACATTGCGGGTCTCCTCCCTCCCCTCGCTCACAGCCGCACACACATTCGCACCGCTTTGACACACTAACGCGCGTTTGCACATCCCCTTCCTCCTCAGCCTGGGGTCACGGTGTCATTTTATGATAGTAGCCAATTCTAGCAGGGATCATTTAATTCTCCAACATGATTGATACTAGCGCAGGTTAAATGGGAGAAAAAAGGGTCCGTTCTATTAAGAGATCACTGGCTAGTGGAGACCTCCCACTTAAATAGTCATATTTCCCAGTAGGTGTGTGTTTGTGTGTGTGTGTGTGTCAGTCAGTTTCTTGGTGTTGAGGGGACAGACACAGTTGCAGAGGACCATCCACAGGTCAAATTGAATAACCTAGATAATTTAAAAAGCATTGACAGTGCAATTTGTTCATTCAGTGTTATTGCTCTGACCCCTATTAGTGTCAATGGGCTGGTTCATTTGAACCTCGATGGCTTATCAAGGTGTTATCTTCTCACTGCGATGGAAGTGGTGTAAAACAAAGAAAGAAAAAAAGGTAATGGTCATTTCGAAGCCATTAGGTTAGATTGTAGTGATTGAGAAACATTACGAGGCTTTAATGTGCCAGCCTATTATTTCTAATAAAATCATTTAGCAGTAAAAACTGCAGATGAGGAAGTAATTACCATCTTATCAGTGGAAAGGCAGAGTGTCACTGCTTATTAAACAGCCTGTTCTATTAACCTTTTTCAACCAAGTGTTTTGTTTTTTTTTCCTTTTTTTTCTTGGTGAACAGGCAGCAGAAGCCCAGTGGGACCTTGGCCTGCCCCGAAACAACCCGATGGATCTCAGTGCAGAGTCTGGGACACCCACCGCCCACGCCACCGTGAGTTACAACTTCTGACGTTAGGAGACAAAGCAAAAACAGTCATCGACTGATTTATTTATTCATTTTGAGATTAGATTAGAACAGCGTTTAATATGAATAATGACTTAATGTTACTATTTTATTCATCTCAGTTTTGTCCTCAGAAACAAAACATAAAGCATTTCTGCATGTTTCCTGTTATTTTTAAAAGAAAAGAAACTGTGGGACACCTGCAGTTTATTTATGTAGTCCTGATGCATCATATATTTATGTTTGCTTTTTTTGTTAAAATTAAACGCTCTGTCTTTTGTAATGCATGCAGGAAGAAATGAACGTGCGCTGTCTTTGTCCTACAGTCTTATCGTATGACCTTTTATATTTTCATATCTTTACAAGCTGATGTATTTCTACTGGATCTGGTAAGTATGTGAGTGGCTAAATGAAGAGCGTTCATTTTTTTTTGTCCTTTTCAGGGAGGAGGACCTGCTGTGGAGCAGGAGCTGTCTCTGTCCAGCACCCGCTCTGAAGCAGAGAGTGGAAGCACCGTCCTACTCCAGCTGCTGGAATTTAAAAGGCATCTCCTGGAGGCTGTGGAGGAGCTGCATATTCGGAAGGTATAAGAACAGAAGCCCGCTTCATATGTGTTTTTAATGATTTCAATTTCAAGCGCCGTTATTGTGAAAGTTCCTGGTGTTCATGATAACAGGTGTCTGGCTTTTTTTACGCATGCTCTCTTGGTCACAGTCTGAAGCTGTGCTTCCTAACCCTTGTAGCTTTTAATCCACTAAACAAATGCAATGGATGTATCATCACCGGCTGCATATTTCAACTGGCTGTGACCAGGTCAACCAACTTTCTTTTTTAGAGGTGATTAACCAGTAATTTACAGGAAAAAGAGTTTAAAAGGAACACATGTATAACTGAACTAAGCTTTGTGAAGCAGGAACATGTCTCTGCTTTCCCATCTCGTCAGTCAACTTGCTGAAGATTTATTTCACAACCCCTGACCAGAGTTGGAATCTGAAGCGTTACATGCTCTGTATTAACTCATATTTATTCACCCAGTTCCTGAAAGTTAGCTTCAGAGAAGACAGCTCTCGAAGATGTGTCGAAACATGCGTATTGTTTTCAGCAGTGCTTACTTCCTGTGTTCGTCCGTGTCACATCACTACTGACTGACTGAGCAGAAATTAGACACTCTCCATTTGAAGAGCAGCGTCATTTCATAGAAATGATAGGGGAGATGGTGCTGTCATTAGAGGAAGCCCGCTGCCCCTTGTGACTATCTGGACAAGAGCCAGCTGGGTCTCATGCGCATTACATCAAGGGGGGGGGCACAAGCCATTTGGCCTCTGACCAATAAGTAGAAAGTAAATTTGTTTGTAAAAGTAAGACAAATCAATAATGGTTTGTACCCTCCAGCAAGTGCTTCCAACCCGACAACACATCCTGAGTGTGCTTAAAGGTTAGAGGAGCAAAAATGGGATGCCGGTCGTTTGTTGCCATTTAGTTTTTATTGTTATGGCCATGTTAACTGGGACACAAACACCAGACGCTTTAGTATATCAGTGTGATCCTCCTCAGGCGCTGCCGGTATCGACGTAGCGCTTTGCAGTCGTGTTGTTCACCGGGTGGAGAGGTTAAGAAGCGAGAGGATGTCACGATGGCGCCGGACATTCCTGAGCAGGTCAAATTCCAACGGGTTTTCCTATTTTTTTTTTTTTTAATGGGGTACGGCCCACCGCTTCAGCCGAGATACGCTGGTGTACTGGCGGACTTAACCCTAGATGGGAAAACGCGTGCATGTGGGAAGAGACGCCGTTGAAGGTGGTGCACACAAAGCCCAGCGCGGTCTCCACCCAGATTAATACTCGTCGTTCTAAGTGTGAGTGTGTGTGTGTCAATAAAGACGCCTTTGCGGCTCATACAATAACGCGTACGATGGAAAACTTTGAGGATAAACTGTGTCCAACTTCTTCCAACTAAACTATCAAATACACCATCACATTTTTATGCCCAGATACTTAGTTTTTTTTCCTTCTTTTTTCTTTTTTAATGCCCCATAAAAGGCATCCATTCAGAACAGCAGTAAAACAGTAAAGAGATGAAAAGCCATGACAAATATATGATGTAAACAGTCATGAATTTTCACATAATAAGTAAAAGCCAAATATAAATTAGATTTTAGTGCCACCGACCCACAGTTAACATGCAGTTGCCTATTTCTATTTCCGTGGAAGACCGGGCTTAATAAAGCTTTCTTGTGTTTTTTTTTAAATACGTGTACACACACACACATACACACACAGAGAATAATTATTCCTCAGTGGAAAAGTAACAGCTTTATCTCCTGTGCACTCCTTTTTTTTAAGTGCGGTGCCACGCTGGTAGCATCGTTTAATAGGAACTTATAAAATAAACTCAGCGAGGTAACCAGCTCCCACACGCACATAAAAAAGTCCTGTGGATATAGAGAGCAATTGACTTTTACCTGCCTCCTCGGGGGGAAGAGGGAGGATAGGGATGGCTCTCCACAAATATCACCTCCCTTCCAACGCTCCCCTTTCTCTGGCCGCTTCTACAAAAGATGAACCCGGGAAACTTAAAGCAGTTTGCAGGTTTGGCAAAGAGTGAGTCTTTATGTGGACGTTGCTGTCGCTCGTAGGCAGGGTCGGTAAATGAAGTCTTTCCCCCGGTTCAGGATGCCGAGAACCGCTTTGAGGATCAGATCGGTAAACTGGCGGTGGACAAACAGGAGCTGCAGTGGGAGAAGGTACGTCTGGGCCTCTCAGACTTCATGTCAGCATCTTTGAATACTGAGGTTTTGCTCCTTAGATGGGACGCAAATTTTGCCTTATACTCCCCCCCCATCACCTTCACCATCATCAGTTGCTTCGATCGATTTAGTCTTTTCCCGTACCACAGGAATCCCTACAGCATCAAATTGAAACAGCGGAGAACCAGCACGCAGAGTCGATCACCAGCGCTAAGAAGCAGGTGTGTTACTTTAAGGCTCCACGTCCATTCCCAAAGAAGATGCTTTACAGTGCGTTCAAACTCTCTGAACACTTCTCTTCTTTTCTCAAGTTTCAGGCCAAAATCAGAAACGTCGAGGAGGAGAAGGTACGAAGATCTTCTTCCCAAAAACGTCAACATGATACACGGAGCATTTTATTCAATTCACCTCATGTTTTTAGTGGCGTAGTAAATTCACTTATCTCCGTTGCGCCGTCTCGACCCTTGGAATGGATTCTTTTGTGCGTTGGTATTTATTGCTTTTTTGACACTCACAACAATAATAAACCATTTCAGGGGAGATACCAGGTCAGTGCCGAGTTAAAGGACAAGGAGATTAACAACTTAAAAGAGGAGCTGAGGTCGCTACAGGTACTCACAGCCTCTTCCCTCTGTCTCTACATGAGTTCTGCTGCAGGTATTTTATCACGTTTGACACCCACCAAGTTTATGGAGCTGGTACATGCCGCCGACAGGACGGAGGCTTTCACCTTCTCTCGCCAATTACGTCTTACCACACTAACTGTCGTGTCAGTGAATGGTGCGTAAATGTCACCTGACAAGGTTCAGCTTGCTGGTCTGTAATCTGAAATGAGTCCCCAAATGTAGCAAATGACACACGCCAGCACCTTTCTTCCTTCATTTGTCTCGTTCCTGTTTTAATATCAGAAAAAATATTATTAAACCCAATAATCAAACAGTAAAGAAAGGCCATAACCAGCTGGAGTCTCACGTGTTGGGGTTCTGAGGTGCAGGCCTGACCCGGTCTGGCTCTCAGCGTTCGTCTTCAGGCTCTTGACGCCGCAGAGGTGATATACGGCCGTCCCCACGGTCCGCCGCACTTTAACAGCCCTGAGACAATAGAGACTGTTTTTGATATTCTATCTGCGGCGTTTGGCCAAAGCGAGGCCCGCTGGTGTTCATTCCTGTGACACGGTCTGGTGGAGTCCTTTAATTTAACACATTCTCACATCAGTGGCAGTTGGGATTGAAGCGGCTTTAATTGCCATACCTTGATGAACTGCTAAATTACAAGTTTGAGCTCCGCTGGAACCCCATGGTTCAATTAATCCATAATTAAATCGAAACAATCCATCACTGCAGTTAGTTATTAAATAACCTGGACTATATAATACCTAGGTAGTAACCCTTTTGATAATCTACATGTCAGCGTTGGAAGTCCACAGTGTTGGAAGTTCAGGTTTTGTTTTTAGAAGGTCATCATTATATCGCCTTGTTAATGAACAGGATGGCGTTTGTCAGCAGGCTGGCAGTTGAAGGCATGAAGGAATATTTCCCCTATTTTGTTCCAGGAATCATTAGGAAAAAATGAGTAAATATTCCAAGAGAATTAAACAAAAGTTTTCATAGAAATTTGAAAAAAAAGGCAAAATGATGCCGGCTCCCCTCTCCCTTCAACCATTAATCAACTCGCAAGCCCTTGAAAGTTATGCGCCGTCCTTCCTGGGGCTCAGGATCCCCAGAATGAGAACCCCACCGGTCCAAATTAATGAAGTGCCGGCCGTGTAATAAATTGCCCCACGAATCCGACAACCTCAAGGGGAAGCCCGCGATGTCAAGGTTTCAGCACACTTGACAGCTAACGTTGAGACAAGATGCACACGCGTCATAAAGCCATTTAGAAAGTTGGAAGATCTTGTGCTACGTGAACCAGAAGAGATTTCCTTTTATTTTTGTCAACAGAAACTATTTTTCAAAACATTTTTTAAAAATTTATTTCACCCTCTTCAGCGTGAAGACATGATGGTACATAATATATATATTTTTGTTATCTGAATGTGTTTGGCCTGTGCGTGTGGGCTCTTTGACATATAAGGTGATGTAAATAAGTACATGAGAGATTAATCAGTAGTAAAGCCAGTCATTCGTCGCAACCCTCCGTTAATATACACCATATCAAATATATAAATGATTGATATATAATACTGTATGTACATAATTGCTATAAACATATGAATAGAGGGTTTTTAAATGTGGCTCATCATGAATATGTGTCAGGTGGTCCCTTTATTAGCAGTTGTGATAGAATTTTGACAGCTGTTATACCAGATGCCCCCCCCACCCTTAAAATAAGTCTCATCTATGTTGACTCCAACTCTGAGATTCAAAGTTGGTTCTCGACCTTGAAAGCAGCCGTTGATGGTCAGTTTAGTCGATGTTCGTTTTATGGGTAGCATGTGTGATGTGCAGAAAACTCTTGTCAGGGATGATTACGACATCATTTTCATTTTGTGGATTCTGAGGAAAAGGGCGGACACCGCTCTGCTCATCAGCATGAAAAAGCCTTGTCTCTCCTGCTTTTCTTTTACTGCTGTTTTACAGTTGCTGAACTACAACTTGGAGAAGAAATCAAACGAGCTGGTGAGGACGGATTTTCCACTTCTGCAAACTGTTGACAGAGGCCTGGTGGGAGTGAGAAAAATTAAAAGAGGAGGATGAGCGAATGGCGCTAAGGAGGGACGGGCTCGCAGGGAAGAGCTCATCGGGAGTAACAGATAGGGAGTGTGTGACACTTTGAACTGCCAGCGCGGCAGAGAAAATATCTCTATTAAAATATTTTATAACGGAGCCTCGCTCGGTTTAACCTTCTTCACATAACAGCGGCCCGAGCAGAGTGGGAGAAAGCAGAGGGAGAAAAGAATCTGCCCGACTCGATACAGACAATCAAACCGTGACGACAGTTTGAGGAGCGGTAAAGCTCTCCGAGGCGTGAGCTGAGCTGATTCCCTCATCCCACACGACGCCCGCTGCGTTAAACCGCCATCCTCTCAATCACCTTACAGCTGTTCCCGCCGTCGCGGACGGTGTCTGACAAAAACGCGCCTCGGCCCTTTTCCTCCTCTCGCTTTTGCGCGCCCACACACGACAATCGGCCGGAGCCGGCAGCTGATCAGCGGTAACAGGGTTAAGGAGATGCGTTAATTCTGTTCAAACTACAACAGTTGTCTGAGGCTCAGGAATTTACACGTCATATTTCGTTTTTTGAAACATGAAGGCAAAGCTTTGGGTTCGTTCGATATATGACTTCATATTTCATATTCATTCCCGATGGAAAGAGCCAGCCTCGCTGGTTACCCCCTGTTTTCAGCCTCGACGCTGAGCTAAGCTGACCAGCTGCAGGGTGTAGCTTCACATTCAACAAACAGAGATGCAGCATCAATCTGCTAACTCAAAGGAGGAATGTTTTCTTGACGTATTCCTCTTGCTTACGCCTTTCCACCCCTTTTCCACAGGAGCAGAAGCTGGCCTTGCAGAGCAGGTCAAAGGACAGCCACTTGAGCCAGCTGGGCGAGGTGGAGAGACGATTCAGCGCTCTGTCCCGACAGTGCGCCATGGTCAAGCAGGCCCACGAGAAACTGGAGCAAAGCGGTAATGAATGGACGCATACACAGAAGGGCCGATGTATAGCTGTTCTTTCTGTATTAACAGACGCACATTTACATGACGTACACAGTAACTGCACACTTTATTCATTCTTCCCAGAAGAGGCCCCCGTTTCGCTCCTCGAACATCCTCAATTACACAAAGTCTTGAACGTAACAAGGTGCTGGAAACAGTTCACAGGGATCTCGGCCTGTGCGGACTCGATACTGTAGCGCGGCTCGGCCTCTGCAGAATTTTCAGCAGCACATTATTTTCTGCAAATATCCAGTTTCACTTCATACCAAGGATAATTACTTCTGGGTTGAGATCTAGGTGGTGAAAGGTCACTGTCATGCTCCTGTAAATGCTTCTCCAGGGTGTTAGTAGAGACGGTGATGACTATGAAGTGATGTCCCAGGTTCAGTGTCCCACAACACTGACAGCAGTTTGTCCCAGGACGATTCACACATCCTGCTTCTTCCAGGATTCATCCAGATTTTTAGATTTTTTTGAAGTTATCTTGTCTTTTTGATTTGTAAAGACTCCCTTCCTGTCTGCCCTTATATGCCAGTAATCAACAGCAGCCTTAGGCCATTGTAGTCCTGCCATAGCATTACGTTGTTGTGTGTCAGCGCCCACCAGTGTGTGATTCTTACAGTTGATGAGGCCCTGAGCATCAACAAGGAGCTGACGTCCACAAATGAACAAAAACGAAGCAGCCGTTGTGTCACTGAAGCAGGTTTGTGGAGACCCGCCCCTCGCTCTTAATGTTAAACACACAGGCCACGCTGTCACTCAGCCCCCAGCACGTTCACTTTAAACTATTTAAAGAGGGCTTGCATGGATAATGTCGGCAAACCCCTCTCAGGCAGCTCCCACTTGTTGTTGATGTCATGCAAAGTAACACAAAGATACTGCAGTAACCATCTGTCCTCACATTAGATGTTTATTTAACTGCAGGTCAGTGTGACTTCTGTTTTTGTTGTGCTTAGTGCCCTTATATGTAACTTGTATCTGCTGATTCAGCTTTAATGCAGTGGCTCTCTGGTGTGCGTCGTGGCGACCCATTGCCACCACCATTCCCCATGTCGTCACTATGCAGCGTTCACCAAAGCCGCTGCTGGGCTTCCCCTCGTAATTTCGTACTTTTGAAGCGTTTGAACGTTTGTTGTTCTCTCAGGAGTTGGAGGAAGTGAACAGGAAGTGGATCAAAGCCAAGATGGCGTCAGTCAGAGAGTACAGGAGCCACAGTCAAACAGGCAAAGAGCAGCATATACAGAAGCTGCAGCAGAGGCTGAACGTGGTAAATGACAAGCAGTAAATACTGATATCACGTATGTGATGCGCTCATGCCAAATTCTCCATCGCATCAAAACAACAATTTGGCAGAAGGCCGATCATTTGGGATTTTCTTTGGCACGTTTAGGAAACTGAAATGAACAAGAAACTCAGGGAGGAAAATGAAAGTGTAAGAGCAGAAAAGCAGGTAAAGGAAAATGCAAATCCAAAGCTATGCTGCAATAATGTCTTTGCGCTGGAAGTGTGCACACACTCCGTCATGTAACTGTCTGGATGCCTCCATCATATCGTGCGTGTGTTTGTGTGTGTCCGTTGAGGAGGTAATGAGGTCTCTGCAGCACGCCCAGCAGCTGTTGTTGAGTCAGACACAGGCGGTAAACAGAGCAGAGCTGGAGCTGCAGACACAGAGAGAGCAGTACCAGGTCAGAGTTTGTGGACTCCCACTGTACACATGCAGGAGGACAAATTAAAAAAACACAACACGATAACATTTTTTTTTTTTTTTTAAATGTCGCGTTTTCTGCAGCGCCTTTTTTTTTGTCGCGTGTCGCGTTTTGCGCCCGGCGGCAAATGCAGCAGTCGGACCCAGAGGCACGAAACGAGCCGGAAGAGAACTGAAAGTTTAGCGCAGCTCTCACTGAACCATGACGAGGCCTGCAGAGTCACACGTACACACCTTCATCTGACTCACAGTCAGAAGGCATTTCATTCAAAAGTACATCGCTAAAACGGAATTGTTCACGTGTTGCAATTTGATTCGCATATGCAGCTAAAACTCTGCGAGGCCCCGCACCAGCAACACCGCCGGTCCCCCACAGGAACCCGAATTATTGAGGGTCCATTTAAATGATTACTGACTGAATTTACTCAAGGACAGGAATAAATGACGGCCGTCCTTTCCTCGCATAAATGTGACGAGTGGGACGTGGCCTATCACGACACGTACACTTGTGAATATGGACATTAGTGAATCCGATCCCCTCCGCAGCTGAATGATAGTTAGTGTGTTTATTCCCCCGTTTATAGCTTTACACTTTATTATTCTCTTTTCTTCTCTCTGCCCCCCCTCTCCTTTTTAATCCATCTCTTCATTCATTAAATTATTAAAATCAGGATTAAAATGTCACAAGCCAGCTGATTTGTATTAGCAAGAAGCCCTCGCTCTCTCCCTGCCCTGTTTAAGACCTTCTGTTCACGTTAAATAAACACATAAAAATTTAGTATTGCATTAAAAATCCTATGGGTGATTAATTTTACTGCAGGCCCTTAAGCAGGAACACGAGGTGATGCGAGACAAAAGCAAGGCAGCGGAAGACAAGGTGGCCCGACTGATGGAGAGCTCCGCCGCTTCCCAGACCAGCTGGGACAAAGAGGTAGAAGACAAACTGTGGCGCGGGCCGAGGCGGCGTAATAGCGCCCTTTTTATTTAACCCAAGCATTAGTCAGGTTAAACCGTCGCGTCGGGGGGGGGGGGGATGCTGAAAGATGCTAAACGTCTTTTAATTTGCGTCTGGCGTGTACGTTTGTGTTAAACAGAAGCGAACGTTCCCGGATTGCGTCAAGAGCGAGCGGCAAGACCTCCAGGCAGCGAAAGAAGCGTACGAGGAGCTTCGTCAGGAACGCGCCGAGCCGCGCCCGCTGGCCAAAGAGCAAACCCTCCCTGCGCAGATGAGAAGCAGCAGTCAGCGCGGCGAACCGCGCGCGGCCTCCTCTCGCACCGCGGGCCCGGACGCTCTCGAGGACGCCGCAGCTGCGGCCGAGCTAGTTGCCACTGGAGCAACCGGAGGTCAGCCAGCTCAACGTAAACATGCAGCCGACAAACATATTTTATTGCTCGTCTGATTGCGAGAGCCCAGCGTCGACTTTCTACCGAGCGCACAAGCGCCGCGTCGACACTCGACAAGACGGTCGCGTTTGTTTTGGTTTTTTTCGCAGTATAATTATGATGAAACTGGGGCATTTTTACGAGCAGTGTACTTTAATTTGACAAGCAGCTGCAAAACGTTTCGCTCTCTGAACGTGCACATTGTGTTCCCTTTCAGGACAAGAGGCTTTAAGCCGCCGTCGGCCATCTCAACTTAAACAGCCTTCACGTCCGTCTACCTGCCCGCTCATCACCGCCTCAACAGGCAGCAGCAGCGTCTTCCACGCATTCATAAAGACCTCTAAGACCAGGGAGAGTGATCCTGATGCAGCATCACATTTCCTTTACACTGCTTCCTCTGTGTCTGATAATAATCCCCTGACGACCAAAAGTGGCTGCGCGAGCGATGCCGCGCCATCGTCAAGCCCGGACCACAGGCCTGTCGACGGACCTGCAGCTTCACTGGGCAAAGAAGAAAGCCTAGAAGGGAACAGAGGAGTGGATGAGAACAACCACGGAGGGAAGGGTGAAGGAAAGGACAGCGCAAAAGATGAGGAAAGAGATGCAGAGCAGCAGCGGAGGAGCGGGGCTCAGGGAGAAGATGCGACGGGGGGAGGCGCGTTCACGGCCCAAACGGCAGGTCCAGCAGGCAGAGGAGAGGATGGCCAGGGGTCAGCAGAGGATTCGGGGGATGCCAGAAACCCTGAAACAGAAACAAGAGATAGAGCAGAGGGACAAGGGCCAGATGAAGAAGAGGAGAGAGGAAAGACAGAAACCCAGATACCGCCCCAGACGACTAGCGATCGGACTCCCGAGAAGAGCAGCGCACGTCAGGTCGTCGACATCGTGGACACTGAGCCCCCGCTGGCCGTCTCCGAGCCCTCAGACGGCGAGGAGAGACTCTCTGTGACGGTCGGCGAGGAGGAGGCCGACGCCAGCCGCGGGATCGGGAGCGGCAGGGAGTTGCTCCACGCCTCAGCTCGGACCACGGCACGAGCATCGACCAGGGGCCGAGCCCTGACGTTCAAGTGCAAAACCTGTGTCACGATGACGTCCACAGTCAGGACGCTGAGCCTCTCAGACCGAGTCCAGCGGGAGAGAAGCCAACGGACAAGTCGGCCGCAGATTCCCCCGCTGAGCTTTCAGATGGTGCTGCCAGTATCCCGGAGTTAGGGACAACTTCACCACAAGCGCTGGCCAGCAGTCCCGGCGTCCGGCGTGACGTGAAGCAGACGGATGAAATGTGTGACGAACACGCGAGAGAAGAATTAGTGCCAAAGTTAGTTGACCCACAACCATTGTCTCAGAGTCAGGAAGTGTCGGAGCAAGAGAATGGACCGCTCGCGTCTCTGGTGACTGATGATGATGATGGTGGCGGTGGTGGTTCTTGTACAAAGAGCGAAGACGAGTCAAACGTGGACACGCGAGAAACCTTTGACAGCGAGGCGGCCTGTGTCGGCCTCGCGGCAGACGCTGGAGCCCTTGGGGCTGAGGTGGAGTCTGGCGGTTGTCGCGGCAACGGGAAATACGACAAAACAGACAACGCAGGAGACGCAAAGACTAATGAGAGAGTCCCCCCGACCGGACCCAGCTCATTGTTTGATCTGGCCTCAGCCCTGCGTCAGTTTGTTCAGGTATTACAATAAAAAAAAAAAAAAAAACGAAGGCCACCGAGAGAGTCCACATATTGTTACTGATACAAATATTGGACTAGTCCATTCAAACAAACTGCAGGGTGCAAAACCTTAGGTTTCCAGTCATAAGTGTGTGTGTGAGACACATGAATGCGTTTAAGCACAAACGTTCTTTTGGGTTTTCTAATGACAAAGTTGTCCCCTGGTTCCTTTTCAGGGATCTGAGCAAAACACGAGCGGCGGACGCCTCGGACGTCCTCCCAGCACAATACCCATGTTCCCCACAAGCAAGCACAGCAGAGGTGATGACCGTGTCTCTGTGATCGGTTTAAAAAAACCAAAAACATTTAGCAATCAGGGGACACAGGAGCAGCTCTGACAGCCTCTCCTGTAAGTGAGCTCGTGCGTCTGCGTTTCATACCATCGCTAATAATCGCTCATTCTTCCCTTCTCGCCGCTCCTGCCATCTCACCTCATTCCTCTCAGTCCCCTTGGCGATTAGCGGGGCGGCGGATCTGCCCAACGCCTCCGGCGTCTCCGGGAGCGCGGCTTCCTCCACGGGACGCCGGCAGGGAGAGCGGCGGGCTCTGGGAGGGCCCTGCGGAGAGTCGGCGGGCGGTCCCTCGACCTGTTGGGAAGCAAGCGCCGCCACAAAGGCGACAGAGGTACAACAACACGACCCTCTATCATGCAACGTCTCCACGAATCCTCACCCACGCACAGCGAGGCGGAGAACGCCATGACGGCTAAGCCCGTTGCCCCGCGTTACGACTCGATGCCGCGGCGCGAGGTTCACACAGCGACACACGAGCCGCCTCGGAGGCCGTTGGAACGACATCTCTAAAATATTTTCCCTGCGAAATAAATTGGTTTGAGGTCGTTCGGCGTTCCACGCAGATTCTGAGCTTCATCATTTTCTGCAGTGTGTCTGAGTGGACCCCGGGGGAAATTTGAGCCAAAGCTTTAAGAATGTGTCTTTTATATCAAACTGACATGTCCCCATGAGAACGAGACAACAGACCGCGTTTTCAACGGGGGGGTTTTTGTGAATCTGAAAAGCTAAGACGAGACGTGAGAGCAGGCTAATATTAGCTCCGGCCAACGCGCTGAACATAATGTTCAGAATACGTGAGAATGATTTCAGGGAGAAAAAAAAAAAAGTTTGACAAATGCCGAGCGCGTCGCTGAGTGAGGGGATGAAGCCGACGCGCGGTGAACTCGCGATAGTCCCCCCGTCGACAGCCAGACAGACAAAGAACGAATGACCTGCGCGGGAAAAATCCACCTAATGGTGCCTGGGTACCTCTCCTCTCTCACTCACTCAGTCTTTATCCATCTCCCCGCTCGCTCTCTTCCCCTCTCACTTCATCCGTCACTCACTCACGCTCTCCTTCCTCGCCCTCTTTTTCACTCGCTCCTCCACTTCTTCGCCTTCTCTCCTTTGTCACCATCACCGCAAACCGTCACTCTGCCTTTTATAAGATCCAGGTGCAGGCAATTGAGGGAGACAGAATATAACGTGCAGTGAGTATGAGAAGAAAAAAAAAAAAAAACAAACGGGTCTGATAGTTTAACAAATTGTAGCGACGGCCAAAACCTTCATTGTGCGCGGGGCTGCGAACACTGGGAATGTCACGCAGAGTTCAGCCGGGGCCTGGCTACTTTCTCCGGGCCGGATACTGTTACGCATCATCGCCGCTGCTTATTGTCCGCCCCGCATTTGTTTATTGGTTAATGTCCTTTTTACTAGAAACGTTCACTTCCCCGCCCCACAGGGACGCCAAGGCTCGAGGAAGAATGACATTGCCCTCGAGAAGGCTTTCTCTTTACGGGCATTAATGTAAGGCCTGTAGATGCAGAAGCCCAACCTACCGTCGGGTGTCGTTTTCACGCAGGAGAGCCGGGCTCCTCTGGCGGTCGGCCCTTTTCCAGCCTCCTCCTCCTCCTCCACCTCCTCCGGCGGCGCAGTCGGCGGGCCGGCGCGGCAGCCATCTCCAGGGTAGGTCCTCTCCTTTCCCCGTCGGCGAACCAGAAGAGACGCTTTTGCCTTAAAGTGACGGTTTGACCCCAAAGTGGAGGGGGGAAAAAAGCGTTAAAGGTTAACACCAACTTTACAAGCTGTCAGGAAGAGCTCGCTCAAAGCGGTGCTCCGACTACAAAGGTTTATCTGGCCGGCCGTGGAACCCCCTTGATAATTCATTAGTTACTGAGAGGGATTTAATTGAACACAGGATGACTCACAATATTTGTCACAAACAGCTATATTTATGCATATCAGACTTTTGTCATGCCAGCTGCTGCTGCTCTCCATGATGATGAGCATAATACAGCAACACCTGGCAGTTTACAAACATATACCTGACAGATTTGGGGTTTAACATCCCACGAAGGCAGTTTGATGGCGCTGCAGGCGCTTCCACTGTACCTACTGTACTGGAGGTCACGGTACATCTGAAGTTCCACCCTCCTCGCTCCAGGTGCAGCGGAGCCCCGACCTCGGCTGCTGGTCTCACCGCGGAGTCTGACCTGGAGTGCTCTCAGGAGAGCGAAGAGCGGCAGTCGTCCTTCAGAGCTCAGATCACCAAAATTGAGCGGTTTCTCAGCGCAGAGAGACTTCGTCTGCCCAAAAGACGGAGGACCGACGACTGAACCACGCAACTTCCTGCTGTGCGCTCACACACACATACAGAGAAATGGGAGCTTCACTGTAACTATATAAATATATAACTCATTCAGTTCAACTCTTACTATATACATTGTTGACGTTTTACTAACATAATATTCCTGTTATAAAAAATGTGTTCATTTCAGTGGACAAGCGCTCTGTTCATTTGGCGTTGCATGGCGAGATGACTGTTAAATAATTTCACCAGGTTCTTCAGATTTCACTGTACACACATATATGTACGTACATCATAAAACATTTGTCTTTCCCTGTCAACCGAAGACGTTGCGTCGGTGAATCTGGTTGTCCCTGCTGTCCCCCGGTCAAACAGCTGCCTGTCCTCCGTGCTCAAGGACAAATTAATTGAACCATCACGAGAGCGTGTGTCACATGGGGTTTATTGGAACCATGTATGTCGGGCATTTCACAGCAAAAAAAAAAAAAAAAGCCAAGTAAATAAACAGTGAAAGGGCAGCCACCGGCGCCAGTTAACTGTTAACACGCTAATGAACATGAATTAGCCGCGTGTCTCAGAGGAGCTCTAATCAGCGAGGCACCTTCGGTCGAGACACCGTGTTGCTCCCGCTGCTGCCGCCGTCGCGCGCAGCAATTGAGACGCAACCGGTCGGACTCCGCGCCTATTAACATAAATTAAGAGCTAACAATTAGCGCAAACCTCTTCACCCTAATTAGCAAAGAAATCAATTAGCCGCTCCTAAGGAGCTCCTCGTTAACTTTATGTTCCCGGTGAGGCCGGCGGAGGGAAGCGCATATGGCCGCGCGGCTCCTCGTTAGCTCCACCGCCACATCTGTCGTCCTCCGATGGCCTCACGAAGCGGGCTGCGAGATAGTGGTGTGCGATACTGCATATTTTGGTATCGATCCGATACCAAGTAAATATGGGTCAGTATTGCCGATACCGATACTTATCAATAAATAAGGTGGATGCATCATTGAATTGCTAAATCTCAATTAATTTTCATGTCCTTCAGTGTTTTTGTGATGTTTCCTTTTATTATTATGAAATATTTAAAACCCAGGACAGAAGTAGGACAAAGTTTACAATTAAATAGAAAATGCTTTATTATCAAATGTTTTAAGAAAAACGTTTTGCTTTGCGCATCTTACTCACGTCACGTGACTCATGTGACGGCGCAACATGTAAACACAAGAGGCGGGAGGGGGAGCAAAGTGTGCCTGCTCTGCGCTGACACAGGAGCGGCGAAACTGCAGCATTGCAAACAAGAGCAGAACTTAACGTAAAGAATCGATCTCACCAGGCTAGAATCGATCTCACCAGGCTAGTATCGATCTGATACCGACTTGGTATCGATAGTATCGATATTTGGCTCAATTACTGCGAGAACGACGCATCACAAACGAGGAAAGGCCGAGCCTTGGCAGGGGCGGAAACATTCCCGCTTAACCTAGTTATGGAATAGAATAGAAACTTTATTGTCTTTGTATATAATACAAGGAGATAGGGAGTGCTGCTCCTGGGCGGCGCAATTCAGTAACACTATCAAAACAAAGCTGGGTAAAAACAGCCCCCGACAAATTGACGAAATACACAAACAGTCACAGATCATTTAAAAGAGGGGTAGTATATGTCCATATTGCACATAGATTGAATTATTGCGCTGGGAGTCAGGGATGTATGCTGGTTATTGTTTGTGGGTGTGTAATGCTGTTATGGCCCAGGGAAAGAAACGGTACGCAGCCTTCCGCGTTGTCATTTGCTTTGTTCCCTCCCGAATGGTGGCAGAAAATACATATAGATAATACAAAATACACTGGAAAGGACAGAGGTGTCATATGTTGTAAGGTCTTCAAATCTGGCAAACCTTTTTTCTTAAGGGTTATTTGGGCATGTAGGAAAAGATGAATATAGTGCTCTACTGTTTTTTTTTCTTTATTAAATTTCCAAAATCCTGATGTTGGACATGGACAGGGATTTTATTTGTCGCTGGGTGCAAAGTGTATCTCCTGACAGATCCGAAAAAGAAAAGAGGCTTCTAATCCCCTTTCACAAACATTCAGCTCACGTAGTGAAATTAACAGCGCCCGCTTTGATGGTGGCACAAGGTCTCCGCTTGGTCCATCTTACTACACTTACTGATAATGAATACGGCTGAATGTTAATGCGCTCATAAAGAAATCTGGAGCGTTTGAGTGGCTGTGCCCACCGCCGCTGACCCTTATCCTCGCCGGGAGGAAGGGAGGGGAGGGGAGGAGAGGTGTGGGAGGGCGAGGAATATAAAGGAGTTAATTTTAATACGCTCGCATATGCAAACACATAGTCATAGGCGTTTGGCTTCTCTCTCACATACAGTTGCTGTCTTTTCCTCTGGAGCTCACACACACACACACACACACACACACACACTGGGTTATGAGGTGCTGCCTTTTTGAAACAGTCAATTACCCTCTGGCTGGGGAGGATACCTGCTGTTAATTACTGCTCAGTGTTTTATATGGAGAGTAAATAAAGAGACCGCTGACATTCACATTCCATCAATGTGTCCCCCAGCACACGGTGCAGTGGCTGCGTGTGTTATTTGATGTTAAAATAACCCCTTAGTGCTGGGCGCCATGGGAAAAACACCAGAGACAAAGCCATCTACATACATGTTATCATGGTCTATGGCTCTGTCAGCTGTAAAAACAATAGAAAAAGGTTGTAATAGTCCTTTTACTTGTGCTCAAAGATGTACAGTATGTGCTGTTTGTATTTGTTCCATTCAATTTCATGTAACACTGCACTGATAAAATGTACTTAGCAGCCAGTAAGACACGACACACTGCAGAAATAGACAGTTAATCCACACGCACACCGCAACAATTACACCCAGCTCAAATACAGAGACTTTTACAGTTAAAGAGCAGTCACAAGTTTGAAGTTTGAATTCAATCCTGATTTACTGCCCCATTTTATTGAAATTCTGTACATGAGAGAGGAGGAAAGCAATATATTTGCCAATCCTCCGGCTAAATGGGTCTCAGCCACTAAACATTGTTGAATATCCCGGGGTTATGGGGCCATGTTTTGTCATATTATACCTCTTTGCCTCAAAAGCCATCACAGTAAATCTGGCCAGGAAGTCGTATTAAACGGTGCAGTGGATGTCTGCTGAGTCGGAGGCTGAGTGCAATCCTGGCACTCTGCATGGACTCTGCAGTCTTAAATTGAAGAAGTGCAGCTGCTCCTTTGGCCCTGTAAAAATACTTAAATGAACAGATTATTATGAAGAGAGCAGATTGTGGTGCAGAGCTTTTTTATCTGTATGGCAACTCTTCTAACATAATTCATTTAATATTTTTATTCCTGTGGAGATGAATAGATGCCTCCATACACTCCATATCCTTTATTTTCACTTATTGGTTCCTCATCCCAAAGTCTTAAATTGAGTAATTTTACTTTTGTGATCATTTTAGATGCATTATCCGTCATGTTAAGTTTTTGAGAGTAGTTTTACTGCTGTTCCAGGAAATCACTGGTTTCCTTTTATGTCTGTCTGATATGTAAATCAATTAGCAGACTCTTAAAATGTACCTGAATGGTTTTAACCATAATGTTTCGATTTCCATATGGAAATAAAGAGGCCTCTAGAGTAGTAGAAGAGCTACGTCAGTGAAATGTTTAAAACACAGCAGCATGATGAAAAACAAAATCAAACAATTACCTGAGATGTAAAGGAGACGTGAGTTGTTGTAAATGAGCAAGTTTAAGTTTTTTTATCGCAAACTTTTTTCTTTTCTTTCCTTCCAACTCCTTACACTCTCTAAACTCAGCGCTTAATCAACCTCCTCGACACATTTTCTCTTGTACGGGTTCAGCATGTTTGAAAATGAGGTGTGGTGCCGTTTGTAATGGCGCACACCTGTGACATGCACGCAGCGGCTTGTTGTGAAGGTCATGTAATCACCGGTCATTCGACTGTAACCGAGCGCGTGGTCAAATGTTAGACTGGCTTTATCACGAGTTTCGTCGTGTTGAGAATATTACATGTGGCAGTTAGGCAAACACGTGGCTTTATTTATTAGCAGACTGTGGACGCAGCACAAGCTGTGCAAGTTTAATTTGGTGGCTTTGTGATGTTAATTTGCAAACGCATCACAAAGGAAGAAAAGAGTGAATAATGAATCAAAAGACGTTTTGCCGCCCTTTCATCTTTACCTGTTAACATCAGTCAACATCTTTTACTGTAGACTGTCTTCTTGCATGTTATTTAGTGTATGAGTGGACATGAATCGATCACTTTATATGTCGATATGACACAATGGCACTTTCCTCCCAGTGTGATGCTCTCTGGCAGCACTACACCTGTGTCCAAATAGCGTTTTTTTAAATTAAGGATCAAAACAGGACATGTTGGTGCAAAATAACATTTGACCTGCATTTTGAGTAGTCAGTCGCTTCACTCTGGGTCTTTTTGATCGATGTCATGTATGCTCCAATCAGAATTAATGATTCTTTGCATTAGTCTAAAACCCTTTAGCTCGAAACATTACAAAGCCCTCTGAAAGTTTCAACCGCCTTGTTGGCTGGCATCAGCTGATGAAACCTGCTGGCGATAGTCATGGTTTCACCGAGCACATTCGCCAGCGGTAGGCTCAACCTGCTAAGAAAGCGGCGCGGCAGGCGTGACATCAGTGACCAAGGGGGAACGGGTTTAGCGAACAGTCGGCGTTATGCACAGTAAAACAACAATGGCATCATTCTGTGGGATTATCCTTTTTTTTTCTTACGTCTCACTGTTTCACTGTGCAGTTTAATCTACATTTGATACCTGCCTGAATGCATTCCTCCCAAACCAAAGCTGTGAAAATCTCCCATCAGCTTCAGGGTATGTATCAGTTCATGCACACTGTAAATCAGGTAACTGCTCCTATAACAGTTGAACGCATGAGTAGATTTTTTTTTAAGTAAAGAAAGCGGATAACTAAACTAAAACCTCTCCATGTTTACAGTTTTTTACACATGGCATTTCTTCTTCTCAGGTTTGAAATATAGTCGTGCCATTCGTCTTCTGTGGTTTCTATCTCTGCACATTTTACTGTGGTGAAACCTCGCGGCGCTGATAAATAACGGGCTTCACCTTTCCTTAGCGGGGCTTAGCATGACTGACTGCGCTCCCAGTCTCTCGGAGAGGACGTCCTCAGCTGTGAATCACTTGCGTGTTCGACACACATCTGCACTCGCCGGCGCACACACTCCTCTCGTCTTTCACCCACGTGGAGAGAGCAGAGCAGAGAGGATAATCTCTGAAACGTCACCCCGCTGTCAAAGGTCAACAGAGTTGAGAGGTCGCCCTGCGCATCATTTATAGGCTCTTAAATAAGCCCAGGCCGAATCCTCCAACCCGACTCTCCCCCCTTTTTTTAAAGCAGTTATCAGATTCTACATCTTATGAATTATCTTCCTAGTGTCCTGCACATCTGGGTATTGAGAGATCAGAGAAGCAATGCAAATGAAAGAGAGCACTGTGGGCAGAAGAAGAAGTAGGAGAGTGATAGAGGGAGAGCAAAAGAAAACAAACACAACAAAAAAGGAGACAAAATAGATGATAGAAGCCAGTGGTTATTAAAGCGGGGTCTACTGACCTCTGAGATGTCTTCAGTGGACCCCTGTCTGGTCCCTGCTCTGTAGTATTTTACCATAAATAAATTATCCCCCGCTTGATCTTTAAGATGTTAATACAAATATAAACAAAGCAATTCCCTTGTTAACTAAAAATATAGGGGGCGCAGTAAATGGATGATGGATCTGAATGGGTGTGCCTGTTCTCATTTTACTACCACTGAGCAACTTCGGTGAAGCAACAGCACGAGTGAGTAAATAGAAATTTAAACTGAAAATGAAATGATGCCTTAATGATAAATATATAATATATGCATGTACAAAGATAGTTTCTGGTCATACATTCATACATAAACTATTATTTTTTTCTAAAGCCAGTATGCAGGTCAGTACCCTGCTCATCCAGTCATGCTTTCAACTATTGAAAGTCAGTTCTTTTTTGGGCATGTTTGCAGCTCCACATGTGATAGTGCGGCTCATGTCTTCAAAGGTCATCCTGTTAAAACTCTCTAGAGCACCTGCACACTCTCACTTTGACTCACTTGTACTTTGTCCGTAGAAATTAAAGGTAAGTCCTCAGACATTTATGAGGTAAAATTCACGAGTTGAAGATGAATTCAACATCGTCACTATGAGTTCTCCAATTTTGAACCCCAAAATGCACAATTTGTCGATGCCCTTTAGAACAGCACAAAGAAGCATTTTCTGTTCTGTCAGCGTTTGTCCTCGCCTTTCCCAAACGCGACGCTTTAAAGTAACGACTCAAGCGCGTGGAGTTTTAGAGAGGCAGCGAAGCATGTTATCACCATAACTACCCCCCATAGTTAGCTAAATGGATTAGCTTTCACCCGCTGACAGTAGGCCAGTCAGCTTTCAGTGGAGGATTTTGGATTAAAATCCTGTGAAAATAAGTTTAAAAAAAGAAGATGCAGCCTGGCTCTGATAAACTGATCCTTGAGGTAAAATGTCTGAAAGGGGCTGTGGGTCATTCAGCGATGTGAACACAGTGAGGCTCTGCGCCGTAAAGAACATCTTCAGACAGAGGAAGGAGCCGGTGGGTTGTGTGATACTCTGTGGACCGCGGCTGTGACTGAATTATCCTCCACGGAGGACCACCGTGGCGGCAGACATACGTTTCTGATTTCCTGGGAAGGCTTTAACTTCTTATGGGTACACGGCCCTCCCCCAGACCAACACTGTCACTGACGCCTATATATCTACCAGTGTGTGTGCGGTTGTCTCTGCACACACACACACACACACATCCCGCTCCATAAGATGAAGCCATTTTGTTATTGATGGAGAAGAGGCCTAAATCTTGAGGTCTGGGTCACACAGGCCCAGACGCAGACACACACATTTGCGCACACTTAGACTCCGGGAGGTGTTGGTATGTGAGCCCCTCCCTCGGTGGGTTGCTCGCGGTCGGCTTGATGGAGGACTTTTTTGCACTCCAGGGGATCCTATAAACCTGTCACGACCACTATCTCTGGCTCTTTCTCTTTCTTGCTGTCCCTCTTTCTCTTTCGCTGCTTTTCCTTGCCTCGTCTCCCGGAGCCAGTTTTGCGTTTGGGAGATAACGTGCCCTTTCCAACAGCCTAACAGCGAGGAGCTCTCACTGTTTCTCTCTCAGACTCAGACGTCCACACGTGCGCTGCCCTCTAAATCACAGACCCAGAACGACCTGCCATGCTCAATTATGCTACAAATGTATTTAGTTACTGGCTCCAAAAGAAAGAGATTGGCGGCCTCTCGGTGCATAACAACGCTGTTTTGCTCTTCTTGTTTTGACGTTGAGCTCGTAGATAACGGCTGCTATGTCTGACCTTGTTTTCTCAGATTTGGTTTCAAAGAGATGGGACCCGTGAGGCTGAAACAATAAACAGAGGGTGTCATGCGATGTGTGATTTGTGCACAGTCCTGACTTTGAAAAATGTTTTTGAATTTGAACAGTGCACATTGAGCGCGGCAGTGTTATCAAAGTTCGGTGAAACGGCCTCATTAATAACTTCAGAGCATCAGGGGGGAGAGAGTGGAGCCAAAAGGTGAACCTATTTAAACCCGTGAAGTCCTGAGCAGAAAGGAAGAGGCTCACGTGGGATCTGACAGGATCTTATTTAAATGTGCCATCATTTCTCTGGGCCCAGTTAGTGCTGTTCTGTATGCAGGGACTTGACATGGATTGTTACTTAACGACTGACCACCTGTTGCTGCACACAGAAACCGCGGCTGATCATATTGATCCTATGCAGCAGTTCGCCGTGTGTGTTGATATGCGACAGGAACGATTTGGCCACTTCCAAACTGCAAGAGAGAGAAGGCTGATTTGTTTTTATCAAGGCGAGTTAGCTTAGTCTGCGAATTCTATGCAGTGGAAACTGTTTATCAAGCATTCGATTTGTTGCCAGCTGAATAATTTACAGGAAACTGCTCGTGAAGGTGCACCTGATGCCTCTTACTAAAGGTCACTCACTCGGACAGAGATTGCTGTGCCTTTATACTTTGTGGGTCTCCTAGTCCAAGGGATCCCAGCCTGTGTTGCACCGCAGAGTGTGTAGATCATCAGATTTTGCATACTGCTGACTAGTTTATTTTAAAAGTTACTGCCTCTACTGTCTAATTACAGATGGATGCATGGATGTACCAGGATTTAAAATTATGAAATTGTGTGATCAGAGGATTTGCTCAAGGCAGTGAAATTAATCTGCACAAATATGGCATGTGTACTTGCACCACTGACTAACAGCAGACTCCTGACACCTTTGAGGACACTGAGAATCTCAAATAGAGGATGTTATCAAAGCTTATTAACTGTGCTGCCTCATTCAGTTTTGCTCACTCTCCTCTCAAAGGAAAAATCCACGTTCCAAAAAAGAGTAATGGTTTGCTGAAAGTAAAGAGACAGGAGCTAGTGGTGCAGATGTTTTTCATGTATGAACGCTGTGATCTTATTGTCCCGAGCTAAGCTAAGGAGCTAATTCCACCTGTCTACACAGGTCATGTAACAGGATGAATTTTACTCATGCTGTACACCCTTAAATGCAACACAAACTGCATTTTTATGTTCCTAGTCTATTTTTTCCATCTTCTATGCACGTAAATACAGTGGTTGCATGTTGGACCCTGAGTGCTTCCAAAACACAGGTGACTGACAACTCAGTGCTGTGCATGATCGTCTCATGTGTGGACATGGTGTTAGGGGCACAGGTGCATTCTGCTATTATAAACTCAGATTATAGACTGCAGGTAACTGGCTGTTCTCCTCACAAACCCCCCGAGCTCATGAAAGTGATCCAGACCACATTTACTTTCTCCAATTTAGCGTTTGCACTCCAGAAGTGCGGACAGGAGAGCCGACACTGATGGAGATCCTGATTAAAAATGGACGCGCAATCCCGTTGACTGGCCCATTAACCGCTCAGATACATCTCAGGTCTGCTTGTTTTGATAGTAAAGCAGCCGCGACACAGATGAATGTCCTTCTCTGTTATGATTCCATTAGCAGAGCCAGTGTCGTTTTCCTACTCTCTACGGCTCACGGCCTCTGTGGTTTGCCCAGAGACCCACTGCCCTCTGCCCGGAGAGGGCCTTCCCTGCTTGGGGACACGTCTGGATGACCCCCTGGTATGCTGGAGAGGGCAAGACCCAGGAGATAAAGAGTGAATAAAAGGGCAAAACAAATACAAGTGAAATGGGAATTTTACGATCTCACCAGAGGGTCATGTATATATATTTTCCTCATTGCCACAGTTTCAGTTTGAACAAGGTCAGAGATATAAATATAAAAATGACAGGGAAGTAGGCCCTTTGAGACAATGTTGAAGTCCCCCCTTGTGTACGTGACAGTGTAATACTGGAGTGGGGGTCCATCTCAGATTTTTGCAACAAATCCCAAGTCGATCTCCAAATGAAGACCACAAATTCCTAAACAAAGACCAACACTTTATAGTTATACAGTTATACCTGGGTGGTTGATGTCCTACACTTTGTGTTTCATGTCCAGAAGAATCACTATGCAACTGTCAGTACATTTAAAATAAGTAACAAAAGCAATACTAATAATTTTAGAAACAGAGGAAGTCTACTCCAAGTTAAAAAAGACGCATCTTTCAAAAGTCCATACCCCAAATAAAGTCAGAGGTTACTTGTGTTGAAATTAAAGCCAAACTGCTGATCAAGTCTACTGTCATGGTTAAGACCCGTGTTATAAGTTAGTTATGAACGGCTGGTGTCTGCAGGGCACAATAATGGTGTCTCAGAAAAACAATTATATTTGATGCAGTCAATCACCAGCAGTGAACAGTTTTTCATGCAGTCTAAAAAAAGTTATGATGTCGGCGATTACCGAAAGCACAGAAGTCATTTTTCATTTCATTGTTTGACCTCAGACTCATACTGTGGGTTGTTATGGTTGCATATCACCCACCACAACACTGCGTACTTAGCAAAGGGGAGCCATGACAGGAGCTGAACCCCAAAACGCAAACAAGAACCAACTTGGGTTGGTCTCATCCGTGCTCTCCTGTTTTTAAATTCACACTTCCTCCTCCGGCCTACAGCCGGCTCCTGTGTGGGAGACCGGTTTGAAGCCGGAGCTCTGCAGATGTGACAAACACTGTTTTTGTTGTAGAAATCCAATTAGCCAAGCTCCCAATTTCTCCACAGGTTGTGTTTTTGTGTTTTGAAGCCATGGTTCAGTTTTCTATTTTGAGGCCTGATGTTCACATTCTGTTGACCAGTAATTTTAGAAACGGCTCCAGTGGCTGATTTACTGATACACAGAGGTCAGCATTTTGATTTACTCACTTCCTGTAGTGCCTGTCTCTTTATTTGTTCTCATGTTTTTTCCCCTCTTAATGGTTTTTCATAGCTGGTAAACATTTTTCATTGCAGATAACTTTTTTCTCCCAAGTTATCTGATTGATAAGTGTGCATATATTTCAATTTAGCTTGTTTATTCATTCAATAACTTAATTGCAGGTCAAAAGTTTTCTGGCATAGCTTTTTGCTGACTAATCGATAAAATGATGGATGAAGTGTTTTTGCTTGGGACAGAGGCAATAATGACAGTCGATGGTGATCTGTTAGTTGTTGACTGATGGCGTTCTGTACAGCCCTTAATGACCTGTCAGATGGCGGGAAAAATGAGGTCGGAGGTCGTCAGATCCAGATCGGCGGCGCTCCTGCCCACTGCCACTGTGGTCATCTCTCTCTGCGTCCCCGATAAAGAGGACCGGTGTTTGTTTTTTCGTGGGCTTCTCCGTGTCGGAAGTGAAGTCGGGCCGACCTCCAAGAGCAACACGCGGAACTAGAAATAGAAGGTCCAGAATTGCAAGGGAGTTGCGATGGAAAGAAAACAAACAGAAGATAGAGATGTTAAGAAAACGGCAAGAAAGTAGAACAAGCGGGCTACTACCGGGCTTTATGGGCTCTTATGGGGGGGGTTTTCTGAGCGTAATTACAATCTGTCAGGAAATAGTCTGCACTGATTCAACTGAACTCGCTGAAATGTTTTCAAGAAAAAAACCCAGTGGTCTAACTACACATCATCAAAGCTTAGTCACAGCGAGAGATGCTTTGTGCAACGTTGAAATAATCTGTGATTGTACTTGATGACTGAACCCGTAGCCCGCCATCATCATTCCCTGTCAGCCCATTTGTTATGAAAGCGCTGGAATGCGTCTGGCACTTCATCACGGCGAGCGGTCACTCTGCAGCAGGGGGCCGCGTTTCGCCGAGCCACGTCGAACGTACACATGCTGCAACAAAAAACCAAAACACAGGTACGCACATTATATGATTATAGGACACATTAGATGAGATAAGTCCACACAGAGCTGATGATGTTACGGCTTCAAGCTGATGGATGGTCTGAGTAAGGCTAAAGGCCATTCCCTTCATTTTAGAGGACAATCAAATGTAATGGTGAGTCCTGAGCATCCTAAAAACATATCCTGAGAATTTGACTGAGCTGACTGAGCTGTAAACTGAAGTCAACCTGCTGGCTGAGGGCGATCACAGCAGCAGCATGCGTAACCTGGGCTGAAACCTACACCAGACAATAAAAGGTTAGCTGCTTGAAACGCAGCAGTTGTTTAGATTCGCTTGACTAATTGAACCAGTGTAAATTTTGTTAAGAAAAGAAATGGACGAAGCTCCGTCGGTTTACGAGATGAAACCTTCCGTTGCAGCGTAGCCCCACTCTGACTTGACGCTGTTGTTTTTGCGAGACGCTTGGAGCTGACCAGCCGGTGAACCCGGCAGAGACACATACGCGGCCCTTCCTCCGTCTCATATCTGTTTCAGCGTTCCTCTCAGTTTTCTTGCCAGAAGTTTCATTGCCAGCAAGCTTGTCTGTTTTGCTCCGACTCCCTGTTAGCTACTTTATTGCGCGGGTTGGCTGACTGACTCTGACTCATTATGAGCAGGTGACAAGGACAAGATGAAGATGGAGGGCAGCGTTAGATCACTGGAGCCTGAGTCGAGTAGTTAGTCCACTGTGGGAGGGGAGGAAACAAGAGTTAACAAAGTGTTTCTTTGCTTTTCCACAGGACCTACAGTGCATATTTGTTGTTAAATGTTTGCAGGAAATATACTGTGGGCTTCTTTTTGAGCATTTCTAGGGCTGTTATTTTAAGACCTGAGATGAGGAACTACTTTCCTGACATGGTCATCGTTACTTACTATTGCAATAACACTTTTGACGTATTAAAGCTCACTAACTAACAGGTTGTTTGTTTAATCTACGGAAAGATGAAAGTGCAGCAGCTGGTTATAACAGGAAATGAAAACCCTGACTCCAGTTTTTGTGCAGATCAAACACATATAAACACATATGCTCATTTCTGCTGGCTCGAGCAAAAAAGTGCACTACTCAAAATGTGAAACTGTTCCTTTATTACGTCTCTTTGTCTCTCAGTTCAGATTTGTTATTTAAAGGCTAATTCTGATTTATTGCGACTCATAGCATTTGCCAACATTTCTATCAGTAATAACACTGTAGTTCAGTCTAAATTCTAGTGGCATTTTTCTTCTTCATACTACTCCAGTAAGTAGTGTCACCGTTATTATATGTACCATGGTAAAATATAAAAGTGCATTACTCTTATTCTGCCATTATCTCATTAATATTGTTGCCATTTTAATAATCTTATTACTCCTTCTACTTCTGATCTCAGTGATATTTTTAGATTTTTTTTTTACATGAATTTCTGTTTGAACTGGTGGTCACTGGCTGTGGCTTATTACCTTTTTATTTCTCACCATGTCGTCACCCCTACTGAGAGCGTCGTATTTCCAGTGTGTGAGTGAATCGGAGGGTTACTCCTGCACAGCCTGTAGCACAACATCAAACTATCGCCATCACCAGTCACCAGATCCTGTCTGGACTGGGTCACTTTCACTGGCCACATGTTGTTTCAGTTCACCTTCATCTGGGGTCTTGACTGTGATCGTCAGTGCTCATAAGGCCTTGACAACATAACTGGATGGATTAGATTTCTTTCTTGTGGTTTAGAGCAGAAATAATTCCCTGGCACCTGAAAATATTTTTAAAAAAAACAGGGGTCAAGCATTAGCTGAATACAGGAAAAGGTTGATGTTGAGCCCCCTATTAATAACCTTTGTTTTACCAGTAGACTATCCTTATCAGACAAGAGTGAAATCTGTTTTTGTATGTTTATACAAAGTCTGTTTTGTATTTTTTTTCCATTCCAGTGTCTGCACTTCCTCTGAACATGACCTGTGCAGAGGTCAGACCGTACCTACTCGTTCCCCCGCAGTTTAAGGCTGAAATAAATACGTATATATATTCATAGTACACATGGTTCAACAACTGACGTAAGTTACATGAGGATAAGGTCTCTGCAGGCTACATTCCTGTTTTAATTGATGGATGGTATGATGATGACAACAGGCCGTAGTTAACCAAATATTTTACAAGGGACTGATGAATCACTCGCTCTCTTCAGGATGTTTCACCATCAGACTATTTCAAGTGTCTGCTGAGTTAAATCAAAGGGATCTCAAGTGGGTCAAATGTTTGGATCTATTTTCAGATAGATTTAAACTCATATCTGCAGCTCCACATCGTGTCAGGTGAATTTGGCTGGATATTAAGGAGAGAGCGGTGATTTGTTAACCCAGCATTCAACTCTGAAAATATATACATGCATACATTCAGCCATCCGCTCTTAGACGGAGATAGGATCTTTGAGGAATGGTCTGCAACGGCCAGAACATAACTTACTTCATGCGGCCAGCTGAAGCCGATAGCAAGCCAAAGTCTGTATGTGTGTCTCACTGGCTTTGTGTATTTCCACTTCTCCCGCTGTCCTCTCTTTCACATCTGCCTCAACAAAAACATCTGTAAAGCCTGTTCGTTTGTTCTTGGAAATCAACACTTCCACAAGAACACAGGAAATTTCACTCAAGTACATTAATGCTGAGTTATTGCTGTCTTTTGTGGGAGGATATCTGCCACCTGACAGAAAAAAATACATTAATATATGATTTATAGGAGGAATAGGAATAGTTCAACATTTTGGGTATTATGATTATGTGCTTTCTGTTCTACAACACTGTATGATGAGATGTCGGTGTGTTTTCTATATGTCTATAAATTTTGTCATGTAATGGGAATAGAGTAACTTGTAGTGACAAATCACCTGTCAGCTTTTAGCATCTTTCAGCTATTTTTGGGGGTTTTAGGGCCCAGAGCTTTTAATTCTCTCTGACCGCTCTGCAGCAGCTAGCTGGTTCAACTGGAAAAGCTCTGATGAACCCACTCTGCTAGCTACCAAGCTTTTTTATGTCTCACTAAGAAAAGCAGAGGTGTAAGAGATTAAATCAGTCTTGGATAAGGTTTTGATTCCTGGCTTAATGGGACCCTTGAGTAGAAGTGAGCTGTCATTAATGTTGTCAGTATCACCTGTGCTTTTCTCACGTTGACCTGACCCCAAAGGTCCATTATTGTAGAAAGTGACATTTCCATGTCTTTTTTCATTATATAGCAGGTGTAGGTGCGATATAGGGGAGTATTGACAAAGTCGTTGTTTGTTGTTGTTGACGTCATCACCCTCAGCCATGTCTCCGGCGTGGCCCTGAGCTGTAGAGGTGTTGGCAAATTATTGAGCTACAGAAACATAGCGTCATGAGCAGACGGAGAAAAGTTAGCTGGTGATCAGAGCGATGCATTTAGCTTGAAAGCGCCTGGTATTTCCCTCAGGAGTTGGCAGAGATAAAAGAGAGAGGGAATACTGGACTTATTTGGGAGGTGGCCAGAGACCACGACTCAGAATGAAAATTGTTTTCTTAAAGGTTTGCCATGTCATTTTAAAAACTGATGATATATCGATGTTATGTGAATGCAATAATGTATCATAACACTTTTCCAGGCTGGATAAATTCTATGCAGATTACATCACATTGGGTTTTTTAAATAGTAGCTTCAGGTGCGAATTCAATTCATTCACCTTCTGCAAAGTCGAGCCTAAATGCTTCACTCTATTTGGTTACAGCAAGCAAGACTCATGTCAAGTGTAACTTTTTTTCATTTGTATGTTTATGTTTGTGCAGGTGTGGGTTTAAAGATGCATACTGGTGTGTTTTAGTAACTGAGGCATCAGCAGGTACTACCACTCTCTCAGTCGCTCGCTGACTTGGATCTAGTCTCATATTCACTGACCAAGACCAAGCCCTGCGTGCTCCCTTTTGTATTTTACTTGCAAGGTGGCCAAATGTTTAATCAAACCTCTTTAGAGAGATAGAGAGTCCGTTTGAGTCCAGGTCAGTCCAGTTCACCACCTGTGTTTGCAGGGAGCGCCTCAGCCCTCTGCGGGCTGTAAATCTGAGACCAGCATTGACCAAAGAAAACATGATTCGGAGGTTGAAGGTCATGGCAGCTGAACTTAGCTCACTCACAGCCATTAATTATCATTGTCAGTGAGAAAAATGCCTGAAAGCTTATAAAGTCTTTTTTTTTTTTACATTAAACTCCAATCCTTTGTCCCTTTTTTCTCTGAGTGACCAGTGCATAACCTCACTCTCCGTACATTTAATCTGCGAGTCCACAAACCTAGGGAGTGTTTCAAAGGAAGTGTGCACACTTGGAGCCAACTTTAACATGCAAAAAGTCCAACCGCCTTTTCAGAGAACTTTTTGCCGATCCAGTTGCGTAAGGCCAGTAGCTCATCTTTCTTCATAATCCTGCCTCTCTCTTGACACTGTTGTTTGGACAGTTCAGAGAACTTTCCTCTCTTTCCTCTGAGACTCAAATCATAAAACAAGAGGAGCGCTCCTCACGTTTGTTGGACTCTCTGAAGGGCTGTAAACTGCTGCATTCTGTTGCTACATCTTCTGATATCCAAATGCTACAACTGGGGTTTGTGGAAGTTAGTCTGGGTGTGTCTTCGAGACTCGTGCGTTTTCTTTTTTGTCTCATGTGAAATGTGGCTGAGACCAACAGCATGAGCACAAGAAGAGAGCGACTCATTTTAGACTCACATTTTAGAACTAAATATTAAACCACAAGGAGCTGCTCTCTATTCCTCACGCTATCTTTTTTTGCTTCTCTCAATTATTGTTTGTTACTATATCGTTAGCCAGCTGTATAGGAGGTTTCATCCCTCCTCCTTCATATCAGTAAAGAGCTGAAACGGGAGGATTCAGGATGGAAACGCACACAGCTCGTCTGCAGGGGAGCAGGAAGGAACCATCCAGACCATGGCTGAAACAAAAGAGG
This sequence comes from Psettodes erumei, assembly GCA_016785225.1. Taxonomy (NCBI): domain Eukaryota; kingdom Metazoa; phylum Chordata; class Actinopteri; order Pleuronectiformes; family Psettodidae; genus Psettodes; species Psettodes erumei. Next base: position 783,653 of record JAFBJZ010000821.1, on the reverse strand, counting down.
GCTTCACACACAAATGAATAAACACATATACAGAGGACATGTTTGCACACACACCCAAGTTTCCTTAAAGTTAAATTGACTACTAAGGCAACACCGAAGATTTATTTTTGAAATCTGAAAATATTACGCGCAAATACTTTTGTATGCTGGCTCATTTTGTTGTTGACGAAAATTAGATTTTCCCCAATATTATAAAGGCATCACTTCTTTATGGCTATGTTTAAAAAGTCTCTGTTTCAGTTTTGGGTGTGTGGAATTCAGAGCCAGAAGGGGGGGGGGCAAAAGAGGCGTATTAACAGAGATGTAGTCCATAATTTAAAGAAGCTCCACCTTAACATAAGTGCACTGAATATGGAAAAACAAAACGTTTCCCGGGTCACTGGGATCTCTGGGTTTCTACAGAAAGCACTCAGGAGTGCGGTAGACAAGTTTTCATTTGAAGATAATTTGTTGTTCGTAGCGCAGGAATGCGTTCCATTGGCCGTGGGGGCCATCAATCTTCAAACCAGGTTGCTCGAGTGGTCAGATGCCTGAGCGCTCCTCTGGGATAAGAGGCACCCGTGGGTGATTGTCTTTTTTTTTAATGAACATATCTGTCTTGTTTCTGTGTCCCTGAGAAAGAAGTTAGAAAAAAGAAAAGAGAGACTTGTCCCTGTGGTTATCCACCTTGGTGTTGCTGGCTTGTTTCTCCTCAGGACTCCAGCCCGTGTCCTATCAGAGATCACACGGCTTATCATGATGGATCAGTGTACATTTATCAGCACAACAGAGAACAAAAGACACAAATGCATCTTTGTGTCCAACAGTCAACCCCACTGAAAGTGAAAGGAGCGGGAGATAGTGTGGCTTTGAATTACTAGCAAGAGTACAAGTTGGTTTATTTATACAGGATAGAATCCTTGGCTATAAGTACTAACTAGCTTATTACTAGCTAGTGTGATTACTACCCCCCCATTATTTTCCTTTGTTGTTATTGTCAAGCTAAACGTCTCTTGTCTATAGTAAGCAGTGTGACTTTCTATAGCAGAGATGTAATAAGTAACATTACTATTAGCTTCGTTCCATTTTAGTTGTCCAGAATATTCAGCATCAGAGTTCTGGGTGTGGTTCAGATAAATGGAATGCAGCCATTGCAGTTCATAATGCTCGGGATCCAGATTTTCTTATGTTGTGGTCACTTTAAAATCACAGCTTCCCTTTGAATCTGAAGCATGATGCCTCAGGTTTTCCAAAACTCGTGACGACACATCGCCGTGGCTGCCCAGCTGTTACTTTTACGAGACTGTGTGTATTTGAAAACACTTTTTAAAGCAGCAGTTATGACTTTATAAAGCTGCTGTGGCTGCAATGTTGGCAGAGTTTCCTTGTGTACACCCAGCATGCTCAGAGCGATGGTCGGATTCATTTAAAGCCGTGTATCTTTTGCTGACTTGGAGCAGTGAGCATGAAGTGGAACAGTAAAGCAAAACAGGAGGATGGAGAACTTTGTTACATGTCATCCTACCCCACTTTCTCTCTCTCTCTCTGTGCCCTCATTTCCTGTCTAAGGATGAAGAAGATGCTCAAATGCAGGAAGGACAGAGTTGAATGATAATTCAACTATGAACTATGTAGTTTTGACATACTGACACAGTATGAACCTGGTTGAACCTGAACAATTAAAATATGTTGGGGGACTTAGAGTTGCAAATGTAAGGCTTTAATGCTCTGGCTGTAGGTAGAATCAGTGTAATGTCAGTCTGCTGGATAGAAGCTATATGGATCATCATGACAGTGAAAAAGGTGTGTATTATTAGTTGTGAGATGTTGATTTTTTGTGGTCTTTTGTGCTGATGGTTTTTGTAGCGTTACTCAGGTTTTCCGCTGCAATACTAAGCCACGGAACACATGCTGCTTTTACATTGTCTCCTTGTTCGCATGTCTTTTATGGTGAGCTGTGCAGAGTGGAGTTTGTGTCAGTCATGTAAGCTCACACTTCATTACTACAACATCCCTTTTATTCCCTACATGTCGACCATTGTCCGGCTCTGAAGGAAACAACATAAGTCACGTACACAAGGAAAACAGCAAGCCGACTGTGTGTGTGTGTGTGTGTGTGTGTTTATGCATATGTGCGCATGTAGTCCTTTCCATTTCCAGGACTCTTGTTGACAACTGAACAAAGTAAGTTGACACAGTGACTCTTCTCTTCATGGCAAAAACTTCTAACGCGCTCCACCTCCCTTCCTCATCCTCTCCTCCTACTAACCCCTCTCTCTCTCTCTCTCTCTCTCTCTTTCTCTCTCTGTCTATCGCTCGCTTTCGTTCCTCGTGGAGTTGAAGAGTTGAATCATGGGTCAGCAGTTCTTTGTGCGCAGAGCCAGACTAGATTTCCAGATGGTGAAGCCACCATCTATCTCTGCTCATCAATTTAGCAAAGATACATTCAAACTTACACTTCCATTCACACACACACAACACATCATGTGCTTTAGGATCTTTAAACCAATGTGCAAAAACACACAACTCCATCTAATAGTACCTGTCTTGCTCCCTCTGACGTACAGAAGCAGAGTGCACAACAAATTGAGACATGTCAGTGCTTTAATTGGTTCCAGGAGAAGAGCATGATGGGAAGAAAAGCGCTGAGTGGACACTTCCGTTAAGAGGGGGGGAAAACCCACTTTAGCTGTGATACTTTAATGCTGCGCCCAGTCTGTGTGTGTGTGTGTGTGTGTGTGTGTGTGTGTGTGTGTGTCCAGTGATGGCAGTGTGCCAGCAACTTTGGCCTGTTGAACATGCATTTATCTTCAGTGGGAGGAACAACCAGCCTCAGGAAAATACAAATGTGTCTCAAAAATGAAGACATCATGTTCAGGTTGGAGGACTTGTTTGAGAAGCAAGTTGACTTAATAATGCTGAAGACTAAACGCGTCCAGCTGTTAAGACACTGAAACATCTGTCCCTTTGGCTTTGCAGACTGGGTTTCCATCTCAGTCAGGTTCCTTCCATTCAGGATTTGCATCCAAATGTGATCTGTTTTACAAGCTGACAAAGAACTTGTTTACATTCTGTGGATGGATGTTAAAAATAATTTCCAAAAAGTCAAGGCTACTGAGAATGGTGTCTGGTCCTGTGTATTTGTGTGTGCATGTTTGCATGTGTGCATGCATGTTTGTTGCCAAAACCAGGAGCATCAGTCAGATAGAGATAACCTTAAAAAGGTTTGAAGTCTGAGATCAGAAGCAGTGGCATCATTCAAGGACACACACACACACACACACACACACACACACACACACACACACACACACACACACACAGCATGTATTAGATGATATGAACACAGTAACTGAGGGAGTCACAATACAATAATGTGATTCTTTTCAGTTTGGCTACAGTTTGTGATGAGTAACAAAATCAACAGTTTTCATTATTATTAGATCAGACAGCTGACTGATTTTATGCACTTGCTGGTCCAATAAATATTAAACAGTTAAAGTTAGCTTCATAATTTACGTCCAATGTGTGGGGAGACGTACACATAATTTACTGCATAGTGACACAGAAAGTGAAGGTGTGGAGGTAAGAGGTGAACTGTTTGTTTTGACCTAAGATGACCAATAATGGTGAGTAGGTAAGGATTCCCAGCAATCTCTGTCGTCTTTTTGTTATAGATGTCTCAATTCTTCACGGTCAGCGGTGGTGGCTGCCTCTTACCCCGTCTCAGCTCCACCCAGGCAGCTCCTCCTTCGCCCAAACTGGGGAGAGAAAGATATCACTGAGCAGTCTCAGCTTCAGCGTGTCCCCTGACATTAGCAGGATGATCTCACTGTTCTTGTGTCCAAGGAGCTGACTCTCCTCAAAGCTCCAGCTCACAGACTGACCAGACCTGTCACAATAACCTCAGTTAAGAAACAAATGGAGCTCACATCAGACCAGTCGCTTATACTCACATCATCTCGCCACAGTCAGGCAGGCTGGATCTCTGATCTCTGAATCTGCATTTGGATTATATTTTGCTTTCACCTGCAGTCCCTGATGTTAAAGCTGGCCCTTCATTCATAATTCTTTTGTAATGAATAAAATGGAGACTCGTGATTAAACGTTTTTTTTTTTTTAAAGAAAAAGGTTCATTTAAAAAAAATCCAGCTTGAATTAGTTCATGTTATTTAAAAAAAGAATTTAAATTAAAGCTCCTTTTGGACACAAGACAAAAGAAATAACAGCACATTCTGATTTTACATTTTACCTGTGGAGTGAGAGTGGAGATGCTTCATCACGGTTGTCCTCCTCTCTCATAGAGTCTTAAAATCATCCTAAATTATGGCTGCAGGGTCACGAACAGGACCGGAGTCTATTTTACTGTAGGTCAGTCCATACTGTAACACGATGAAGCTGGTACAGCAAATGTTTACAGAGGAAAGAGAGAAGAAGATTTTTTTTCCTCTTTAATGACTAAAAATGGCAGGGTAAAAGGGTTTTTTTCAAAAAGCTACATTTAGAACTGAAGTAAGGGCAGAATTAAACCCCGGAAAGTGTCTGTAAGGATTATTTTAAAATATGTAGGTTATGCACTAAATTCTTAGGAGAGGGGGATCATTATTCTTTACAGAAATTATTATGGATTGACTTTATGGTGCTATATGCTTAGTTTTGGCAGGTAATTCAAAAGAGAATTATTTCAATTTATCTAGCACCTCGAGACTGTGCTTTGTGCGACGGAAAAGGCAATCATCGACATTTTAATTTGGCCGCTATTATTTTTATTATTAAAATGATCTGTATTGAGATCAGTGTATATATTGTAGATATATATTTTACTTCATTGTTATTTCTATTTGCATCAAACGAGCTCATCCTCCCGTCATTGAGATGGCAGCAGACAGAGAGAGATCATAACTTTTCATCATCACAATAACGAACAAAGAAGAATGAACTGGAATTAAGGGTGAAATAATAATAATAATAATAATAATAATAATAATAATAATAATAATAATAATAATGTATTGTAAAAATAATAGGATCTAAATAAATCTATTATTTAATGTTACAGAAGTGACAAAAGTATATTGAATTGAAACAAAAAAAAATCCGCTTCCTTGTTTATTTCAAAATGTTTGATGTTTTTTTCCCGCTGATCTTTACCTTTTCTTTTCTCTTCTTTTTTTAATCGCAACTCTAAATGAATGACGGGGATAGTGAGAGTCACTGAGCTGGTTTTAGAGGAATTTCAAGATGTCTTGCATCTACTGAGTTTACTGCACGAAGTCAAAAAATAAGAAGATGAGACCAAATTAATTAAAGGAAAAATAATTGGAACCGAAGGCCTTGTAAAATCAACTGGTCGAGATTTATCGTCACGCAGGCTGTTCATCCGCGCGCGACTGCCTATGAGGCCGCAATTATTTTTGCCTTTACCACAAAACCAGTTGAAATAATTATACAACATAAGGCTGTGTGTCGGTTTGATTCGGCATCGGCACGAAATGCCGCATTTTTTGGATTTGTTGGTCTTCCGGTAAGGATGATTTCTTTTCATTTCTCTTCTCATTCCCGCGCGAGGCCTCTGCCGCCTCTGTCTCGTATGATGAGCCGGGCTGTATCTTACTTCCTCCTCCGACCACAAACCTGTTAAAATAAGTGACGAAACCCTTACTGATAACAAAAAAATTAAATAACAGTGTGCCTGCATTATGTCTGCTCAATCGGACTTTGAAAAAAAAAACGCTGTCTGAAAAATAACTAACCTATCATCCTCTCAGCAATAAAAAAGATTTATAGCTCTACAACCTTAAAACGACAAAGTAGATCGAGGGATATTTTTGAGGGAAATTAGGCTACATGATGATCAGGTTTTTACCAGATGAACCGAAAATAAAAGATTAGATTAACATTGTTAATTATCATTTTTTTACTCACTTCAGAATGGGGATTTATTTTCGCGCGTGTGTGTTCAGCATACAGTAAATGAATGAAGTCAGAGGGCTCCTGTCCCTCATCACCTCCTGACTCCACCCCCTACCCTCCTCAGACACACGCACACACAGGAACACACACACACACACACACACACACACACAGGCTGAGAGCGTTGAGGGAAAAGAGGGCTACTCCTCCTCACTCCTCCACTCCTCTCTCTCCATTCACAGGAGCAGCTCTGAGCGGAGACCTCTCTCCTCCTTGAATGAGCTCCATCTCTCTGAGCCAAACACTCTTTTTACTGCCGCTGTGGAGGGAAACTGAAGATCACAGCTCATCATCGTGTTTTCATTCTTTTTTTGTGTGTGTGTGTGTGTGATTTCTCCTCCATGTGCTGCTGCTGCTGAGGAAAGTTGACCACTGTGACTCTTCTGTGTCGCCATGAACTTCTGTCGGAGAACTTGAGGAGTTTCCAGAGCGGCTGTGTAGTAAACAACTGAGGCGCAGCATCTGAATCCAAGAAGACTGAAAGAATTGAAAGACTCCAAGAAGAGTGGAGAAGAAGAAGAGAGAAGAAGCGCTCCTTACAGCCAGGGAGAGACTTTGTAGACTCTTGAGGATTCAGAGGGGGTGAGTGTTTTTGGTGAGGGTCAGCCAGATACACAGGCAGGGAGGCAGAGGGTAGACAGGTATAGGGGGGCAGATCCAATTTAAAAATAGCCTACCTTCAGCCTCCTTTTCTCCCCTGGACCACAATGGGTTCAGATGTACGTGACCTGAATTCCCTGTTGCCCCCGGTCCCGGCGGGGCCCAGCCCGGGCTGCCCGGCCCTGCCCGTCAGCACCGCCCCTCAGTGGGCTCCCGTCCTGGACTTCCACACCGCGGCCTCCCCTTACTCCTCCCTGGCTGCCCCGCACACCTCCCTGGGGTCGCACTCCTTCATCAAACAAGAGCCCAGCTGGGGGACCGCCGGCGACCCCCACCACCACGACGCCGACCCCCACTGCGGCCTCAGCGCCTTCACCGTCCACTTCTCGGGCCAGTTCACGGGCACGGGGGCCTGCAGGTACGGGGCGGCTTTCGGGGCGCCCCCGCCTCCGCCGCCGCCACCGAGCCAACCGCCTTCTGTGACTGCCCCGCACCACCACCAGCCCCCCAGCAGGATGTTCAGCAACCCGACGTACCTGACCAACTGCATGGACACACAGCAGGCGGCCCGGAACCAGACAGGTAGGGCTGGGGTAGGATGATGGGTGTGTGTGTCATAACGTGAGAAGTCAGTCAATCAAATGTCACCACCCTGATTTAGACTCTCAGAAACGTAGAGAGCGTGAGCGTGAGAGTTCATGTAGTTCTTTTGCACATCTTTCCCTCTGTCTGTGTCAGACGAGTTGATAACAAAATTCTTTTTTCCATAAGAGGCAAACGAAATGAAAGGTCAAGCGGCGCGACTCACCGCTTCATCTGTTCTGACTCCAACAGTACATGCAGAGATGGTCTTTTAATTTGCACAGTTTTGTTCATTTGCCCATCGAAATGTAATTTTTAAAGAACGGAGAAATTAGCGTCACATAAAGATTCGTTACATTTTACAGCTACATCCACAATTTGAAGAATTATTTCAAGTTGTTAAAAAAGTGGCCTGTGTTGCCTTCACTGCACCGGCCTCGATTCACTCTGATTTCTCGCTCTGGCAGCCTGTTGAAAAGCACATTCAGGTATTTGTTCCAGAAATGCTGCACTGAGACCTTTTGGTTCCAGAACAGAAAGGCGATCCAACACAGACAGTACCTGGCACTTCTTGTTTGGTAGCGCGCTGCGTCAATCCAAACGTCAATGATTAAACGATCCCTTTGGTTCGCTGGATGCTTTGAAATTGTCCTTACATGAGTTAGAGGATGACGGCTGATTGGAGAACCCCAGATTGCACATAATCCCTGATCATTAGTCATGAGTTAACTGGTCACTAAGTACAGTGTGTGCAATATGAAGGCATTTAACTTGAGCTTATCCAAGTTCACTAAATTCTAACATCTGTCAAAGTCAAGGAGTTCAGGCTTTTCTCATTCTGATTCTGGACATTGATTTGTTAACTGTTTGTGTAAATGGCTATTTGAAGTCCAGATCACAACTGTAACAGACAACACACAGATGTGCCCTCAGTGATTCCAGCTTTACCTGGGCCATGTCCATGAACTGGTTTTCACCTACACTTTCTCACTTTCCTTTAAATGAGTCGCTCCGATGAGCTACACAGCAACAAAATCTCTATCTTTTAAAAAATTAATTCTAAATTTAGCAATATATTCATGTTCTTATCATTTTTTCCTGTATACCTGATTTTTAATATTTAACCCAGAGTTACGGATTTCACATCTTTACTCCTCACTTTCCTGGAAGCACACACCATTAAATCCTGTTAATTGTAGGCTCAGGACTTTATAATGCAACTCTTCTATTAGAGTGAAGGAGTGTAAGTCTAAGAGAACCACTGTTAATGAGGTGTTGCCTGTGTCAAACCCTTCACAATAGGATCCCAACAGCCAATTTTAAAAAAAAAGGAGCAACTGCCCAAATACTAAGAATAACACTCCCAATAAATTCCCAAGATTCAGTAATTGTTCTTTTTAATTATTTAAAAGAAATTAATTCTTGCAATATGTGAATAAAATGAATATCTGACATGATGAACGACACACAGGAAAATCTATCAGCGTGACTGGATGATTTAAAAAATTGATTTTACATTTTTTTGTTCACATTCAAGTGGTGAGATATTATTGATTCCCCCCACATAATTCTAAGTATATTATACAGACAACAAATATACATTATGTATATATATATGTGAGCGTGTGTGAGAGCGTACCTCATCATAAACCTTTAAAATTACAGGACGGCTGACAGCGTGAGCGTAAATGAACCTCTTCCACAGAAATAAAATCCAAATACGTACAAAAATTCCTGTTAATCTATTTTAAACTGAATTTTGCTGTTTTTAATTTTCCATGAGTGCATCTGCAACACTGTGCAGTGGAGTCGCTTTGTCTTTTAAAAGTCATGGCTGCAGAACAGATTCATATGAGACATGAGTTCATACCTCGGACTACTACTCCGTACTTCAGGTTTTCTTGTCGATGTCATCTCATCCCTGGACTTTTCCAGTAGGGATAATGAATCTGTTAGTGGTTACCAAGCAGATTAATTAGTAATAACATGCTTATCAAGCAGAAAATTTAGGAATAACATTATAATGAAAGAGCTGAGCCGACCTCTGACCTGTATTATCTGCTCCCCGCTGTGGCTGGACGAGCACAGACAAACAAACCAACAGCAGGACTCGGGTCACACAGTAGAGCTGATAGCAGAGCGGGGTCACACAGGGACCGTCCTATCACCGTCCGCTCCATCCAGGAGGGACTTCTTCTTTCCTTTCTGCGCCAGCGACGTATTCCTTCTGCTTTCTGAAAAGCTTTCAGATTTCAGGGTGTTGGTCATTTATTGGGCTGAAAAAATAGGGATGCAAACGACCACGTTTTTATTTTACAAATCTGACTTTTGTTCTGACTGTTGAAGGGCTTCTACGGGTCTGCAGGTTTATCAGTGGACTGTTACAGTAGTGAGGCATGATAACCCGTTAACGTGAGTGCAGCTTAAGTTTAAAGATAATGCTTCAAATGGACATAAATACTTAATCATCTGCTGGAAGAAGCAAAAGACGACCAACGTGTCTGAAGAGTATATTCTAATAAGCACATAAATACACCATAAGCATAGGAAATAAAATAAATATGAGGGTCTGAAGCAGATTTTTTTCCATGTATAGGAATGATGGGGCTGGAATTCACCTAATTCCCTGACATTTCAACAATTTGTGAGATGGTAAAAAAAAAAAAAAAGATTGGGGTATTTCCAGAGTTCCAGCTTTTCCAGTTGAATACAAAATGACCCCATCACTTGTCACCTCAGTGCTGGACTTCAAGGCAACAGTGTGCGCACACACCCACACACACGCACACACACACACACACACACACACACACACACACAGTCAGGCAGGGGTGAGTGGAAGATAAATGGAGAAGTTTAATGAGTTTTTTTCCCCCTCTTCTCCCTCCCTGCTCCTCTCACCCACTGCTTCACAGAGTAAAGTCAGCGAAAGTGTTGCATTTGACTTAATGAAGCATGAACGTGAGAGTGAGTGTGTGTGTGTGTGTGTGTCTGTGCGTGTGAGTGATTTATGAGAGTGCGTTGTGCCCTTGGGGTCAGCCATGTCATGAGTCAGGCCTGGGGTGTCAGGCCCAGATCTAGTCTCCTGGTCTCCTCTAAGTAACAGAGTGTGTGTATGTGTGTGTGCGTGTGTGTGGGCACTATCTCTTATGTTGTTTAACAAATGAGGCCACATAAATTCATGAGTTTGTTGCAAAATCATAAAATCATCTCTGAATTATTCTCAGTGTGATAGATGATGAATCCTTTAAAATAATCTCTAAAATCTTTGTAAGAACAGTTATTGATGCACAGTATATATGTTCATAGTAATTTAGTCCACAGCATATTCACTGTAACTGTGGCTAAAGGAAGTTTCAGGTCTGAAATGTAGCTGATTGTTCAGGTTTTCTGTTGAGAGACACCAAACTTCACTGTGACCTTTGACCTCTACACACATCTCTTCTGCTCTGTTCAGCAAATCATACAATGCTCATCTTTGTATTAACTATGTATTAAATATGTGCTCTTACGAGAGGGAAAGCAGATTTAATTGCAGTTCCGCTAATTAAAAAGAAGAAATACAGGGTAAAATAAAAAAGACATAAAACAGCAGCATGGTGTCAGCACAGCTCCCAGTGATAAGGCCGCGGCTGTGTGTGATCTCTGAGGGACGGCCGTGTGTTTACCGCTTTCTCTCTCCCGTGTCGCAGGTTACGGCGCGGTTGCGTTCGACGGGGCCGGTAATTACGGCCACACTCCTGCGCACCACAGCTCGCAGTTCTCCAACCACTCCTTCAAACACGAGGACGCGTTAACTCAGCAGAACACCATGGGTGAGTGTGCGCTGCGTTCTTTCAGTCTCCGAATGCGCTCGACACACACATCTTCATAATAAATAAAGGTTTTTATGACTATCTGGGCTGATTTTTTTTTTTGTCCCTCCACATAAACCTGTTGTGAATCTTTTTTTTTTGCCTTGATGTTCAAAGGCAGAAACTGCAGAGGCAGTGAAGCTGAGAAAAAGGGGACCCTCATTCTCAAGATTTCAAACAGACAGAAATTTCATTTTTTGCCCTCTTCGGCTGATTATAATTTGGGTGTCTATTTTTATCTGTCCAGTAGTCACTTCTCCTAAAAAAGAAAGTCTCTCTCAGTGAGAACAAAAGCGGTGTGTATTTAAAGCCACTGTGTGAGCGCACAGCTGCGTCTGCATGGCAGCTCCGTGGCCCTCACCTAGGGAGTGCCTTGTCCCTTATTCTGACGTCTTAGCAGTGACCTCGCCTGTCGGAGGTATAAATCAGCCACATCCTGGCTTGCAAACTCCCTCATCTCCTCCTCTTAGCCCTTCTTTCATCCGCCCACCTCTCCATTTAACCACCACTCCCCCTGCCAGTGTTATTGGTAAATATTTAAATACGTGTTTCATGAAGCCGCCGCTGTAAATTTCTGGCGATTTTTTTTTTTGTGTTTGAAAGATAACTGGGAGAATTGGAGCTGAGAGGGATTTTTGGAATGTGGAGAAATGTCGAGGGAGCCATTCACTACAGAGAGAGAGAGAGAGAGAGAGCAACATGAAGAGAAGGAGCTTTATTTGTAGAAAAAAAAGTCTAAAAGTGGAAAAAAACAAGGAGAGGGCAAGAGAGGGTAGAGTTGAAGAGAGATGAGATATGGAGGGAGTTAAATCTCCTCTGAGGGGATGAGTTCACCTCCATCTCCGCGCTTTATGTGTGCATGCGGGGGTAGAAATGCATTTGCACCTCCGTTTTCTGATTGTATGTCTGCGGTGTGTAGGTGAGCAGCAGTATCCAGTACCTCCTCCTGTTTATGGATGCCACACGCCTTCAGACAGCTGCACAGGCAGCCAGGCTCTGCTGCTGAGGAACCCTTACAACAGGTAACACACACACACACACACACACACACACACACACTCTCACAGTCCTCGCACATGCATAACACACCCGCTGTCTTCAAAACCTATTTTTATGATCAGGGACGACTAAAGCTGGAAACGTTTCATTGTCGATTGTGTGGTGGAGAACAGCGGTAATTGAGTGAAAGGTAGCAGGATGCTGTTTTGAACAGGATGTTCACCTTCAGGACAGGTCCGTCTGCCATGGCGGCTTCCTTTTGGTTTTTTGGGTTTTTGTTCTCCTTCCTGCACTTTTCGGTGCTTTCAGTTTCTGCTATCGTCTATGTGCTGAATAATTACCGTTCAATGCGCGTCACATCTACATACAGTCCTGGTGCCACTGAAGTAAACTAACACTGACAGAGAGTGGGTTGATTCACTGAGTGGAAAATCATGAATTTAAAAAAAAAAAAAGGTTATTGTTTTTGATGTTGACAGAACTATGCATTATTTTACCCTTTTTTAAGTTTTGTTTTGCTTTTTTTCATGTAAAAACAAATTCTATTTTCTTCCAGGATATATGATAAGCATTGAGAATTTATGCATACAATATATTTTAGTTTATTGAGAGGAGAGTAGGACAAAGATATTGTGACTTTAAATCAGTATCACATTTTGTATTGTGATCACCTACAGTATGTCACTTTATCCTTTATGATACTGAATATTTTTGATATTGAAATTTCTAAATATTTCTTGTCTGATAAAGTATTTATTGAGGGATTTTTTAAAATCTTTTTTAGACCCCTATTTCTATGTGTGAAAAACACAGAGATTAGCAGCAAATGAAAGCAAAAGCCCACAGTGGGAGAAAACTGTTTTCTCGAATCACACAAAGCCATTTTTATTGTTTTCCAAAAACATGATTTACTCTCGTGGATGAATGACTGGACAGCCACACTCCAGAAATATTTCCACTCAACTAAGTGCATCGGTAAAACCACAGCTACGACTGACCTTCTGTCTCTTATGTCAATTCCTGATTCACCAAGCGGCTCTATGTGGCAGCTCCTTTGTCACTGATGTGAGGCTGAGACGAGGCGATCTGTGTTTTCTTTTCCTGCTGCTTTCCTTGTGACTTTTAATTGTAGGCCTTCTTTACCACAATACAAGACAATTTGACTTGTTATAGTAGGAAAAGCTCAGGTTTTAGAAAACAGCAATAAAAAGAGAATAACCAGGGATCTGTCCTCTTCACTTGTTGGAATAAATCCTGTCACTGTTAACTTCTGCAGTGAAAGATGAACAGAAAACAGTTTTTATTTACTATATGATAGTGACAAAAATCCTAAAAAATCAGACTGCCTCTAAATGATTTTTTGCAAATTCACTTCATTGACATTTTATTAAGAAAAAGAGAAAAAGAAAAACTTTTTCATGGATAACAAATGCGAACTCATGTAGACAAAAACACAGCTGCCTGAATTGTTGTAGTGTGCACTGTTCATCAAGACCACACCCTGTCTTAATCTTTTGTCCTCCCCTATCCCCCACTGCTCCTTCCACATGCCGCAGCCAAACTTTCCCAAGACATATTGCTCAATTTCTACAAAATCTGCATTTTGCCCATTTCCACTAATGTCCTCGTTCAAATTCCTGTAAGTCAGATTCTTAGGAAAAACAAGGACACGCACTACTCCATCTGCAAAATATAAGCCATATTTAGCCATGATACCTTTTGATGGTCAACAAGCTTTCCACATTTAATGTGCACAAACCCAACCGGACTTCCCTCATTTAGGTGTATTGGCTTTTTCATTTGTTACAACGTGGGCTTGTCCTGCCATCATTTTGAGGCGGTATGTCTCAGTCCAAACTTCTCCTGTGTGGATATTTGGTGGTGGATTGAACTGTCAAACTCATTTTGGTCAGTTGAATCCCCTTGTCTTCAAAAACGGTTTGAAGACTGACCTGGTCTCTCTCTCACTAATCATTTTGGACGAAAGCATCTGCCAGAGGAGTAAATGTAAATTTTGCATGTAAACATGTTTACCGCTTCACTCAGAACCTGATCAGGAGAAACCCCTAAAATCCCCATCTCCATAACTGCCACCACAGTGAACTACGACCTGTACGCGCTTGTCAAAAACATGCTCAGAAGCCTCGTACAAGTTCTCATAAAGCTCCTTCATAAACAAGGCATTTTAAAGGGGTGCACCTCCTCACTGTTTGTTTGTTTGTTTGTAGTTATGTTTCGAAATGAAACATTCCTCACATGCCACCGGCACTTTGTTTTCCATCGATGGAGGGACTGCAGGAATCCTCTGTAAATACTACAGCAGGGATGGATAACCAAGTTTCAGTATGTGTGTGTGTGTGTGTGTGTGTGTGCGTGCATGTGTGTGCATGTGCGTTTGTGTGAGTGTGAGAGAGAGAGAGAGAGAGAGAGAGAGATGTGGGGTGGACATATGCTGCAGTGAAAGTCTCAGTTTGAGGGTCTTCTTTGTCATAAACATAACTGATATCTGCTCAGTGCACACATGCAAGAGCGCACGCACACACACACACACACACACACACACACACACACACACTGGGAATGCTCATACAAGTTGACTGGGTTGTCTAATCTTGCAGCCTGGTACCAACAGGACTGTATTTACTCTACAGGCCGTCAGCTTGGCCTGCTGGAACAACATGAAATGAAAACATGCTGAGGTCTTATTATTAAAAAGGGAGAGACTCTCTGTCTCTCTCTCTCTTTTTCTCTTTCTCTCTCTCGCTCTCTTTCACACACACACACACACACACACACACACACACACACGCTGGGTCTTGTCATAGTAAGAAACCGTATGAGATGCTTGAAAGTGCATAGACTAGAGCAGCAGCCACAAGATACACTAAATGGTTCCAATTACTGTTGGGAACAAACTTATTGTAATGTAAAATTTGCATTAACCAACATCAGTTGGAGTTCAGATACAAACTGACTGATGCTGTTTTCTTGGGGGTGGACAAACCATCTGGACTAATTTGCCTTCTCTCAGCCAGCCGACCTGGAGGCTGGTAGAATGACCAGTATTGACCAGAACTGGACAGACTGCCTCAAGACCTTGTTCAGACATTCATGGTTCCCACACTTTGATGTTCCCCTGAATTCTCAACCAGCGCCACCAAGAGGTTGGCATTTGTAGTTTTCTGAAAAATGGTACAGATTGTGTGGTCCTGAGGAAATGAATTGTTCTAACTTTGTTGACACTCCATCAGGTCTTAGATCTTCTTTGTCCAACACTTTTGACAGACACCATGTCCAGTACAATATTTTGTTAACATATACCTTGTAAAACTAATGACACTGCTGTTATTAGCAGTAATCATTAGCATTAGGCATAATGTTGTACCTGCTAACCATCAGCATGTATGTATGCCTCATAGAGCAATCAGCATAGCAAGCATGCTATGAGCCCCACCATAAAAAATTCCACCATATTCAGGCGGGGCAAATATCTCAAAGCCTGATATCCTAAAACTTTGGATATCATATTTCAGTGAGCTTGTTTGCTCTTTCTTTTCTATCCAGTTGCGTGTTTTTCCTCCGATTTTCTCTTGACACTTTTGCAGTTGCACTTTTTTTTCCTCATCCATTGAAACTATCGCTCCTCATGCTTACTTCTGTGTCTTCTGTTTATTCCAAAGAAATCGTGGCTTACTTGGACCAGAGGGGATTCCCAAGAAATCTCCACCGTACCACACAGGGCAGGGACATTAGGACAAAGATCTTTCGTTAGATGGATTCAGGCTGAATCAGTGATAGATTCCATCGAAGAAAAGCAGACACTTATTTATTTGAAAATGTCACGGATCAGTAATTTAAGTCTCATGCTCAGCCTCCATTCCAACGATATTTCAGCAGAAATACCATTTGTGCTCTGCTGGCTGCGTGCCCCTGCTGTACTGTAAAATAATAGCTGTGTAATGAGCTGGGTACCAGGCACCACATCGACCCTGTCCAGGCTGCTGCAAGCCTGCAGGTGGTGTGATAGAGGGGCTGTGGTGTCAGGGGGTGAGAGCTATAAATCCACTGTGCGTGTGTGTGAGAGAGAGTGTGTGCACGTGCATGTGTGTGTGTGCGGCAGTGTATTTAATCACATGGCAGGTCTGAATAATGATCGTGGAGTCTGCTGTGTTTAATGAAAGATGGCTGTTATGGGAGAATTTAACTCTCTTGGTGTCTGTCTGAGGCGCATTCTTTAACATTTGCTCCACGTGTGACTGTGATATGTATGTGTGCGTGTGTGTGTGTTGGCATTTTTCATTGGAGTGCTTCAATTAAGGGACCACAACAGGCTACTCAGCTACGCAAATGGATACTGATACTCAACCGTGTCCTGGAAAATGACAGTCCACTGCACAGCTCATGAGCCTTTCTTCTACGTTTTGTCTTTCCTCCACAGCGGAGAAAATTTATATCAAATGACCTCTCAGTTGGAGTGTGTGGCATGGAACCCTGTCAATACACTGGCATCCACCATAAAGAGGTAGGAACTCATCCATCGCTCCCTTCAAACAGCAGCAGTCAGTCAAGTTTGTGTTGCAGACAGTGGGAAACATAAAGAGTGAGCCAGATGCGAGCGAGTGAATACACTGATCCCTCCGGACCAGTGATGGCAGCTTGAAACATCCCTTGAAATCTTCTTTTTGCTGACATCCAGGGATTTCATGTTTCACCTTGCTGAAGTCGAGGGTGCGTCAGTACACTGGGATGCCAGTGTTTGGTGTGGTGGTACAAAAACAACCAAAAAAACCCATCCCACACCCATGAGTAGTCCAGCGTGTAATCAGATACTCCTCAAGTTACTTCTTTTAGTAGTTTGGTCCACTGAAGAACTTGCTCAGCGTATACACAAACCATTTCTTTTTGCAGGTCGCCTCATCTTGTGGGGCTGTTGCACGCAGTATGTTTTTCTGATTAAACTCAATTAGGGGAAACAAATACTTTTCTATTTTTTATGCCTGTTTGGCTAAAGATTGAAGTTGATAGTTTTGCCCAATAAACTTAATGATAATTTAATATATAAAAATAATAATCCCATCATTTATATAATGTATGTATTCCAAAAAATTATTGACAAAAATGGATTGAAAACTTGTCTCTCCTCTCCAAACCTGCAAACAGCTAACTACTTTTTTCAAGTGTTGTAAAGTCACCTGTCAGTCTCAAAGGTAAAAATACAATGGTAATTACTGTGAGGAATAATAATGAATAAATAGATATAAAAATATAGAAATAGAAATAGATAGAAATAAATATTATGAAATATCAACATGAATAATAACACAATTTAACTGTAATTTAGAACTTTGATTCCTATTTTATGAATCCGCAGACCATAGAATAAACAAAGCCTTTCCAAATGTCCCCAGAGGAGATGACATGAAAGGACAAAGTCACCAAACATGTTTCAGTAACATTTATTTATCCTCCATGAGCTAAGAATATCCACTTTGTCATGGACTAATATCTTCCTCGTCCTGTGGTATATGTTGAAATGATACTGGCACCAGATAAAACGTTGTAAGACTGCCAAAGTGATGATGATTCATCCACTGGGGACTGTGAGTGTCAGGGGCAGTCTGGTCAGTATTTACCATGGACCCAAATGTTGACATTTTGACAGAAAGATGGATGAATTACCAGGCAGACCGGCAACAATGAAATCTAAATTTGTGTCCAACTTTGCATTACATAAATGTTTGTCATCATACCCCTGGTGAGATTAAGGTTTAGTGTTAGCATATGCACCAGAAAAACAAGAGGACAGTGAGTGGGGTCTCAAACTGCAAGAAAAAGTTTTGTAGGCTTTTAGTTGAAGTCGAGTTGAAGTCATATCCAATTTCTCCGGTCCCTCTCATTTTCACTGTAACAACGAACAGAAACACATTTGATGCGGGTCCCACACAATCACTGAAGTATCAGCGTTGACTGTTGGGACAGAGTTAAAACCATCCAGCAGTATGTACTGTGCTGTGTGTCACTGTGACCTGCGCAGCAGCACACCGGTCAGCGTCTGTGTTGGGTCACAAATGCCTTTCTGCCCGAGCCAACAATCATTCGTCATTTTTAACAAATGAATGTGTGCGTCTGACAGAGACACGTACTGTACGTGCACAAAAGATTGGTAGGAAGCAGGAATGTCATGGTGTGTAGTGTGCATGCATGCAGTATGTGTGTGGTACAACCGATGTGGCTTGGTGATTATATTACAGTGACTTTTCTTACGGTCTTATGGGTTTTTTTGTCAGCCCTGCTCTGCCCCAATTGTGTTGGTTTCCTCTCTGAGCAGCTCAGTCTGACTCTCCGTCAGTGAGGGGGAGCAGAAGAAGGAAGGGGAGGTGTGAGGGAGTAGTGAGGGTGAGGAGGACCAGAAAGGAAAGCAACAGGAGGAGGAGGGAGCCAATAGAGATAAAGAGTTGGGCAAGGAGTAGGAGATGAGGAAGAGGAGGTGTAGGGGAGTTGAACCCAGAGAGGAAGAGCAGATAGGCCCATTCCAAGTGTTCATGCCAAACACTGAAGCTCTCATCGCCTAGTGCAGAGATGTGTCTGTGGACAGTAAAGCTCTTTCTCAATATCATAATACCTTGATTTATAGTTGTGCACAGTGTTGTTTGGTCATAACGATTCCTTTAGTGGTCCCACCGGTTCATGAGAGAGCCCTTACACATCACACTCAGTTTCCACTGTAGTTAACAGTAGTCACTTTGCTCTCCGTTTACATTTTGTACATATTTTGAGGCTTATTTTATTTGTTTTTATTTGTCACGTACAGTTGTAGTATCCTTCCGTATTATTTGTAATTGCTGTGTCAAATGTAGTTCTGCTCATCCGTCTCGTTCGCACCATGAGCTGAACATCGTCATTTCATGATGGCTTCTGTTATGATGGCAGTAAGGCTCACTCAAGTTGAATCAGATAACATCATAAGCAGGGGAATGTTGGCTCACATGTATTCATGTATGTCACTTCTTGCCTCAAAATAGTGACTGAACCCAGCACAGCCCCGTCCCCTGAATCAGACAGAGGTCGTGGTCTTTTGAATAGAGTCTCAGTCCCTTGCTAAGGTTTCCCAACCTTATCCCTACATCACCTGTATTAAAATCTGCACAAAAGATCACAAATGTCCTTAAACAGAGGAAGAATGAATGAATTAAACATAATTAAAGGAGCATACAGGAGAATTTACGCCTCCTGAGCTTGGGAAAGTTGAGGCAGACAAAGAGGACCTTATGGCTGCCTGGCCGTATACTGTACATTCCCACTGCAGCGGCACAGGATGCAAACTCCCATCCTCCTCATTTGGTTAGACAGCCTGAAATATGACACATTTCAAAGACAAGAGCTTTCTGTTTCTCCTTGTGTTATCATAAGGAGATACGAGAGGCAACGCCGGCAGCTGTGGCGCACAGAGCGGGTTTTGTTCTGCTCTCAAAGTCAGAGTGAAATTCGAAAAGCATTTTGTATCATGCATTATAATCTATAGTAGTTAGCGGTGAAATGATGAGTTTGTTTAATCAATTATCTCCTCAAAAGAAATTGTTTTGTTAAACACAAATGTGATGATGAATTGATACTTAAATAGTTTGAATAAATATACAATATATCTCCTGGTTTCAGCTTCTCACTGATGCATTTTAAGGCAGTTTTAGATCACTGTCAACTGAATAACTTTGTTGCTGAGAAAAGCAAACACTTTAAAGATGTCACCATGGACTCTGGGAATTTGTTATTGACATTTTGCACATCTGTTTGACATAAAAGATTTAGATGAATCACTAAGTATTAGTAGCAGCAATAATAATAGTCTCTGAGCTCAGGAAATATAGCCGATGCTAATAGATGGATATGACTAATTCAGAGTTTATTGTTGAATGATGACATCACAGACAGGAGAAGGTTTTGTTGATGTAATGGCTGCCACCATGCCAGCAGCCCTGTGAGCCTGTACTTCTGATGTTTAACGCTAACATTGCCATCTTAACTTAGCATGCTATCATTTGGAAGCTTAGCACAAAACACCTGCACAGCCGGGGCTGATGAGCATGTCACTTCACAACTGACTGTTGAGATATTCAGTCTGGTCTTACGCTGTGGACTAACTGATGGACAAAGTGCAGTTAGTTAGTTAGTGCCATAAGAATAACCTGAGCAAATACTGAATAGCACCAAGATCAAATTTGTCTGTAGTCATCCCTGTATTACATGGCTTCAGAAAGTCAACCTCCACCTCCTGTAGCCTACCCGTACCAGCTGATTCGGGTCAAAGTTGAACTTCTAGGACACAAAACCTACATATGTATAAACAAAGGCACCCAGGGTTCAGCTGGATATATGGTACTCTGACCAAAAAAAAAAAAGCAACAGAGAAAACAAAGCATAGATCAAGACATCTTACATCTCCAAAAATGATTGGTCTGTGTTTTGCATTACGGGCTGTATGTGACAAGGCGAGCATGTTTGAATAATGATATCTTCCTGACCCTACGCGCAGCGTGCTCAGTCTAACAGCAGGTCATGCTCTATATATCTGCCCGTGTTTGTTACACTGTATGGATTTATGGCACTGGATCACGTCCTTTCATCTTGTTATATGACGTCTTTGTGTTTGACGTTCATCACACTATAAGTGGTGGGTGTCTGTGTGGAAACCTTCCTTTTACCTGGGAGCCTTTGTGATTGTAAAATGATTTAGTGTTCTAATTTTGATATTTTAAACCTAAATTCTTTTGATTAAAAGGTTGCAGTGAATGCGGCTTTGAGACAGCTTGAAGTTGATCTTTACATTTTCTGGCTTTCGAGTGATTTAACTTTGCATTTTCACAGTCGTCATTCCCCCCTCTCTCTGTGTGTTGACAGCCACACAGCAGGCTACGACAGCGACCCCAGCACTCCCATGGTGTACAGCTGCAGCACGCAGTACCGTATACACACACACGGAGTCTTCAGGGGCATACAGGTAGGACTTGATCTCTATAACTATAACTATATCTATAAATCATCTCTACATTTTATTCTTCATTCAGTGTCGAGAGGCCAGCGTGAGACCTTCTGTCTGTACTCACGTGTGGTCGTTACTGTACATTTTTAATGTCAAGACTGGGATGTACACATTTGTTTGTCATCCTGAAAATCTAAAATCAGTGTAACAAATGATTAAGTGGGGGGAAATGATTTTTTACATATTTTTAATGAGCGGACTGAAAGAAATGAGTGGTGGAGAGGCTGATGCAATAAGCAGGCTATGTGAAGAGGAAGTACTGATATGTAGCAGAGCAGAGATTTACAAACACAGTCACATGAATGCCTACACTTGTACACACACACACACACACAAACCCACTGCATACACAGAGATTTTAAAAAGAAGCTCCAAAGGCTAAGAGGATTTTTTTTTTCCACAAGTCCATTAGCAGGGAAGAAACACACGCACACACAGGGTTAAACTGGGTAAAGATACAGTTTCCATACGAGGATCAGTACATTAATAAATCATTAGGTTTTAATTATTGTCTGTCAGCGGCTCTAAAGGACAGGGAGCAGAGATTCTCCAGACCTGCTCTCAGTCCACAGCAGGACTTTTTGAAATTTTTCTTTCTTTCTTTTTGGGGCCTGTTTCATCATTCACCCCGCTCCTTGTCTTTCTTTGCGTTATTCTTTCCCCCCTCCGTTCAGACAAATGAACTGCACAAAACACACACAAGAGGTCTGGCTCGGTTCACAACAATAAACAAACCCTCGCGCTTGTGCCTTTTAAAGTACAATTTAAGAGCTGCTAAAATATTGGATAACAGACAGAGTTGCAAAGTGATGCTTTGCTCCTTATATATTTTATCACAGGCATTACGCTAATTCTCAGTTAGTGCCAAAGGAAATACAGTTCAGAGCTTTGGAATTTCATTCTCCATGAATATTAGTTCATGAGTTGCAAAGATGATTACACAGCCTGATGAAAACCAAATCCTATGAACATTACAGATAACTGAATGACAACTAAAGATATCATAGTGCTGATCTCTAATTACACCCTGATACACCAAGCAACACACTGATTACTGATTATTGTAGAATGGAATGTTGAATTAGTTGACAGTCACTCAGTGTACAATCATAATTAAGTAATTGAATAAATAAATACAAAAATTTATGAAATAAAGAAATTATAAGTTAATAATCTTAAAAATGTAAAGAAGCTTAACAGAAGTATACATATTTTCCCTTTTTCATGACATATTGTACTGGAGCTCATTTTTTATTTCGTAGAAATTTTCATTTCAACTGCAGTTTCACTTTTTATTTTTGTAAAGTCACTTTTCATGGGTGGAGCTGTCACCACCACCTCACCTTTTAGCAAATCACAGCCAAATTTTTAACAATCAGGATTATTTCAAAATGTCTTGTAATTTTTGAAAGTTGTACGCATTAACAGTTTGGATTGATGGATCCTCACCTGCTGGGCTTCATTTCATTTTACATTTATGAACATGTTGCATACCTTAGTGGTATCAGTGTGTATGTCCGTACTGTCCGTGACACTGTAGGTGTCGGATTCACCACACGATGAGGTCACTCATTTTCCACTTAAACCATTTCAATATAATGTGGAATTTTAGGTGTCGCTACATTTTACTCAGGCGCTGTATGTCATCCTTCCTCCAGTACGTAACAGAGGTGATATACTTATCAACAGCTGCTAGCAGGACTAATTACAGCAGGGCTGACCTCTGGTTTGCCATTATGCTAAACACAGAGGAAATGAAGAGCAGATGGCTGTGGGAGGGGCGAGAAACAGACGTACGTTTTGGCGGGGTGGGGGGCAGGAAAGTGAAAGTGACGGCAGGAATTTTTAGGTAAAGAGGTATAAAGTGGAAACATCTGAAAAAGAGTATGGAAAGATAGAGGAAGCACGGAGGAATCCTGGTTTGATGTATGGAAAAAATACCAATAACACTAAAAAAATACTGAAATACTACTAATGAAAAATACAAAGTTTGGATTTTTTTTTCTTTTGGTACAGCCATTTGTTATTTCCATTTCTCCCGCAGTGTCTGCAGTGAACAGTGGGGTTGTAATGGAGCACCCTGGAAGGGGGTTGGGGGGGGTGGGTGTCTGTCTAACAGGCGTGACTAACAGCTCCCTTTGGGCTGCAGTCAGTCTGGGGTCATTTTACTGCTAATTCCCATCTAATGAATATTTGACCATTTTATTATAATGATCCCCAAGAGCCAGACACATTGCATGTCCTTATTTACACACAGAACAGATTTAATTGCCTGTTTCCTAAATTACATTTTACTGGTTTAGTTATTGATGTCCTGGGAGAGTGTTTGTTCATTTTGCATTAAGTGGTGTGACTTTGAATAGAAGAGTTTCGTGTGTGTGTGTGTGTGTGTGTGTGTGTGTGTGTGTGTGTGTGTGTGCGTGCGTGCAGGATGTGAGGCGGGTGCCCAGCATCGCTCCAGCCATCGTGCGGTCGGAGACCAGCGAGAAGCGTCCGTTCATGTGCGCCTACCCGGGGTGCAACAAACGCTACTTCAAGCTGTCTCATCTGCAGATGCACAGTCGCAAACACACAGGTGACACCGACAGAAACAAGGAGGAAAGCGTGCTGTAGTAAACACTAACACTTGTTATGTAACTGCTGACAGCAGCATTGTTACTGCCAGTGTTTCCACACATGTTTCCCAGAAGCACCGTTACTGTCACCAAGTTCCTATTTCACTCAAAACCTTTTCTGTTTGGCTTTTGGAGAACAAGCTTTTTAAGCGATGTTTCCATTGGCCCCGATTTCCTTATCCACCATGCCAAAAAGTACTTCCTGTTTTGTAGAAACATTTGGTCAGATCAGGAGTCCGAACCCCAAACATGTTCAGTTTACTATCGTGGACATCTAAGAAAACCAGCACAAGTATTTACATTCTAGAAGTTGGTACCTGAGAATTTTTGTCATTTTGTAAACAATTTATGTATTAATTGGTTCAGGATTGTTGCTGATTAATTTTTTAATGACTGATCAGCCTTACAATTATTTCATATATTGGTGTTGACTGTTACTCATCACAAGGACAAAAGCGTCATGTTGTTATGTGTACAGAATTAAACAGGTAGAACTTTACACCTATTCCCCATCTATGTTATCTGTGATATCCTAAGTTATAAAAAAGTGATAAAATAACTTTTTGCATCCTCCCTCTTGTCTTTTTTCAGGGGAGAAACCCTACCAGTGTGAGTTCACGGACTGTGGCCGGAGGTTTTCTCGCTCTGACCAGCTGAAAAGACACCAGAGGAGGCACACAGGTTTGATTCCACTCAGTCTGCCTCTCTGTCTTTATTTATTTATTTCAGTTTCAGTTCCTTGTCTTTGCTCTCTCCACCCACCCTTCTCCGCTGTTTGCATGACAGCCATGTTGTGGACAATGCAGTCTTTTGAAGGGCACCAGTTTGAAGATGAAGTTAAAGGCTGGCAAAACTTTGGAATGGCTTGAATATGCCTGCAAGCCTCTGCTCTACTGTATTTTTCTATCTCCCTCTGTGTGTATGTGCGTGATGGTGAACATATATGTATGTGTGAACATGGGTTTGTCTGTTTGTTGAATGTGTGAACTTCTGTGTGTGTGTGTGTGTGTGTGTGTGTGTGTGTGTGCATGCATGCATACTGTACATGTGTTTAGGAGTTAAACCCTTCCAATGCGAGACGTGTCAGAGAAAGTTCTCTCGGTCTGACCACCTTAAGACACACACCCGGACTCATACAGGTAAAACAAGTGCGTAAACTTTTATTTTTTCATTTCTTCTTCATCCATTTGATATTTACACATATGCAGCTGTAATGTAATTTTAAAACAAATAGTATTTGGACGCTCACTGAACACTTTGTTAGGAACGCCATACTAATGCGGGGGAGTTCCTCCTTTGCTCTCCAAGCAGCCTCAGTTCTTTCAGCTCAAGCTGTTGGAAACGCTGAGATTCTGCTCCATGTTGACCTGTTGCAAAGGTGATTGACAGTTTGAGAAAACTTGTGACATGGAGCATTATCAAGCTGCAACTGCCCCCCCCCCATTCTGATGTTAGAACATGAACTGAAGCTACTGAAGGAGCAGCTGTTCCGAATAAAGTGCTCAGTGACTGTATGTTAACATGTACAATATATACTGTTACCTTATTTATGCTATTATGGGGAACATAAATATTCTAAAGTCCATTTAATCTTCCCATTCAGTTTATAATCAGCATAATATTCTAATCCTGTTTCATTTTCATTCTCAAATCCCTCCTGTCCTGATTCACCCCTCTTGTCATCACTGCGCCGTCCTCCTCCATGTCTTCCTCCGTCCATCCTCTGTCCATCCATCCCACCTGCCTTTCTCAGGTGAAAAGCCATTTAACTGTCGGTGGCCAAACTGCCAGAAGAAGTTTGCCCGCAGTGATGAGCTGGTGCGACACCACAACATGCACCAGAGGAACCTCACCAAGCTCCAGCTGACCATCTGAACCCGTCTCCAGGTGTAAACATCTGGGTTACGTCTGCTCATATTTCATGGTGACCCCCTTTGCACCTGTGAACGCAGCCTCTGTAAAGTCTAGGGGAAAACACAAAAAAGTTAATAGTAGGTGGACACCATTTCATTTTCAAGACTGGGAAATATACTGTATTTTAGTTATTTCCAACAGATTCCATGAAAAGACAAAAGCCAACCGTGTGTGATAAGAGCAGCCCCTAATTCAGCTGAATAAGATGGAGCAGGGGTGCCAACAAAACAAATGCAGGGTTGATTTTAAAAAAAAGCTGAACCTAGCTCAGCTTTTGCTGCAGCACGACATCATTTAGTAAATTCTTTCACCATACAGATACAACAATTCTAAAACAAATGATTTCACTTTTCTATACCATTATTCCTTGTAATTGTACCATGCTGCACATCTTTCCCCTTCTCCTGCTGAAGAATCTGACAGAAATGCTGCCATCTTAACCATAATGTAATATCTCATCATTCCTGTTTTCTTGCCAACAACTTCCGCAGGGAGGTCAGACGATAGGGTCAGCAAACATTCATGCTCCCTGCAGCTTAGCACCTTCTCAGCTGTTGTAAATATGTTGAACTACTTTGTGATGGCTTATTTATTATCTTTTCATGGACAAAAATTGCTTCCACTGGACTGATTTAAAGTGAGAGACGTCATTGTCACTCGGCGTCACTTTTCCTCATGGACCGATTGAGTCTCGCGGCGCTTCATGAAGTCAAAAAATGACCTGTTGGTTTCATGTACATGGACACAAATTTGCCATTTTTTGTGACAGTCGGCACGATTTTTAAACTTTTAAACGAAGGACTGAATTGGGTGCTATGTTCATTACCAGCAGCAGATACTATAAGAGGACCATGGGGTAGATGGCAGATGTACAAAGTGCACAACACCTGTAGCTTCAGAGTCCCAGCTGTGCAAAAAATTGGTTAAGTTAGTGAAAGATGGTGGTTTTTGTCAAATGTAAATAAACACGTTGTGTCTGAAGTCACTGTGAACTTTTTCTACACTGAATCATGATTTTTTTCCTAACCTTAACCAAATGTTGTGAGAACCTAAACAGAACCAATATAAAGTGCACAATTAATTATTTTACTGTCACAAAAAGGGATATTTCCTGCCCATGTATGCAGATCAATGCATTCAACTTTGTGACTATTTCACAAGCTGCCGTGAGACTGGTGGAGAGTCTGGACTTCCTGCAGGATAATTTTGCAGTTAAGCAGGAAGCAGCAGTACCGGCTTTAATTTGAAAGGCTCAAATGAAGTTGACAGTTTGCACCCGACAACCTATGCAGTGTTTGCAGTGTAAGCTTTCGGTGTTTTTGTCTGGTCAGCATAAAATGTACTTTGCAAACACAAGCGTATGCCTTTATGGTCGTATTTTAAAAAAGCTTTTTGTTTTTGAGTAATGTCAAAGCTGAATATTTTCCCTCGCAGTCCTCGTCATTCTTGAGGTAAATCGCTTGAGTCTCTTGTCTCTGTGGTGTGTAAATATTGCTGGACTTTGGCAGTGCTGTAGACACTGCGAGCTCTAAAATATGTCTGCTGGGTCACACTGGCTCTGTGGCCGGGACATTATGGTCAAGATGTAAATAATTCTTCTTCACCATGGGAACTGAACTCCTTCCATGGGGAGAAACATGTAACTTAACTGATATATTTTAGACTTTCTTTGGATGGATCCAGGAACTGTTTATACTTTCTTTATTTCTTTCTTTGATGTGTATTAATATTTGAGTCGTAAAACATTACTGTCGGTGAAACATTTTGTACTCAAAAGTGTGAGATTATTGAAAATGACGGTTTCTGTCTGTGTAAATGTATTGTGACTGTTTTGATACAGTAACAGTTTGTCTCTGTGGTCTTTATTCATGTCTGCATTGCTTTGTTGTTTTTTTTATATTAAGTCAACATTTATTTATTAGTCAGCAACATATTATTTACATTACAAAGCTCAAAAGCGGGTCACGTAATATTTTCGGTCATGGAATGCTGTGATATTAAAATATCAGCTCCTCTTCACACACAGAAAGTAATATCCATGAAATACTACAGGACTCATTACATGTATTTCCATCATCATCAGGATGTAATTGCTATATGTGAAACATGCAACTTCACTTGTAAAAAAACAGACATAAAAGTCTTGCAATGAAATATATGCATATACTAAGTCCATACATCACCTTAACCTTGACCAAGCTTCCACCCCATAATTCACAGTATGGTGTATGCAGCCCCGTTCATGACTACAACAGCACTTCTTAGTTTTAAAATGAATTAAACTTTATTAGACTTATCTACTACCTTTGGATGTGCACACACTTGAATAGACACAGTTACACAATCAGCACACACACACTGTACAGTACAGTACCATCCACTTTCCTCTCTTTATCTCTCACCAGATTCCTCGCTGCATTCCTTGGCCCTGAGCAACAAAAAAACAGTATAGGCAGATAAAAATGAATGTGTTTTCTTTCAGCTTCTCTCAACTCTCTTTCGTTCTTTTTACGTCTCCCATCCGTCTCGTCCAGTTACTTCTCCTTTAGGTCAAAATCTATTATTATGCTTTTTACTTGTATTGCCTTCGCAACAACTTATGAAAATAATTATGGCTGGCCTTGGAAAGATGGCAGTTAACAACAAACTTAAAAATCTTCTTTGACCAACAACCTACTTATAGTGAGAAGAAAAAGAGAAAGGAGCTGAGCAGAAAACAGAGACAGAGACATATGGAGGCAGAGATGGATAAAGACAGATACAGCAATGTTTCTTTTGTGAACTTTTATCATAAGTTTAGCCAAAGTGTTAGTGTAAATCAGACAACGTGTCCGATTCCCTCGGTGGAAATCCCCTGAAACTCCCCAGGGCTCTTGTGCTATATCTCAGCTGTCTGACAAGGCCTTTATCTCTCATCTCTCTCTGTGCTCTGTGTGTGTGTGTGTGTGTGTTTTTCATCTCTGTCCCAACCGTATGCCGTGAAAGGCCCTTTTAAGCAAGATAGCTGGTCAGTGTTACTGTGGTTTTGTCCACATTCAGTAGTCACATTAGACGCTGTATCTGAATGTTCTGTTTAAGAGCAGATGGAGAAAATGTGGATTGTACGCCCCTCAAAAAATAGTTAGAGAAATGTCACATACGAGGACAATGTGAAGGCACAAAGTAGAGCCACAGCTCCCATCAACCTACAGCACCCCAAACCTTTCCTGAAGCAGCTGTTAGTGAAGAAAAAACTTTGACACTGCAGATAACTGGTGGAGAAAGTTGGATATCTAGCTGCAAAATAGCCAAATATTCATCTTAGGAGTTGGTTTAGACCAAATCAATGCTAGGAGGCCACTGAATGCTCAGGTTACACATGTCATATGTCCCCTAGCAGCCATAAATTGATTTGCGCAACTTGAAATCAATTCTTGTTTAATTCGTTTCTTGTGTCCACTATTGCTTAATAGGCTTCTGCATGGCTACACAACTGGGCTGAACCTTTTTTTTGTCCTTGTGGGAGACAATCATTTTCATATTGGACAAAGCAAAATTTAAAGGTGCTGCACGGCAACAGCCCACCAATATTACATCCGACTATTGTTTTTCCTAATTAGACCTTTCCTCTGGGCTGCGTGGGTCTGAACAGACTCTTAAAATTTGTCTCTCTCGTTGACCTCTGGTAATTCACAGTATTGCTCCACTAAACTTCAACCTGGATAGAGGTCTACCCACAGCAACAGATGAACAGCAATATTGTGAATGATAACAGCAGCAGAGTAGGACAGAGCGAAAGGAAACTGGGGGAAAGAATAAAAGACACAGAAAGAAAAAGACAGTTCTCCACTGCGGTCACGTTGTTCTGGGATCTGTGCAAGCGGAGAAGGGGAGATGACACTGTGGATGTTTAGGTCCTGGTACGGCTCAGCACAACTCATTCCCCTGAAGCTCGCACACGCGCACATGCACGCATGCACACTCAGAGCGCTGGAAGTGCTCAGTGCAGTTTGTTTCTCAAGAGGCTGCATTCCTTCACTCGCAAAGACTCAAGTTGCTTCTGGAGGATTAAAAAAATGACATGAGTACAGCAGAGCCACAGCAGGAGAGATTATTATCAAAAAGTGCAGAATAAGTGCTGAGTAAACAGAAAAATTGGGAAGAAAATATCAATTTATCATTTTATTGGTATTTGTCTTGTTGTTTCCCTTTTTTTTAATTTTAACAACCTTACCCATTGCATCAATACCATGTTAATAAGATGGCAGTCTGTGCCAGCAGCTCTACACTTTGTGTTTTACACTTTGTGCCTCCAGGTTTGATTTGAAGGGAAATTTTTTTTTATTGATCTATGGCACAAAACAGGAAGAAGGAGATGTTCCTCCTGCCCATGACAGAGCTCAAGCTTTGACAGTTTCTGGCAGCGGTAGATGAAAAGAGAGAAAGGCTGATGGAAAAATCACTTCCAATACGACTCATCTTTTCAGTACAGCCAAAAGAAGAGGGGAATCCAAGAAATGGAGAAGTCTTATTATTGTTGTTAAATATGGGCTGAGGTTTGAGATAAACAAGCAATGAAAGCTTGAAAATTATGAAAAAATGTAGCTAAAAAAATATTTCTGCCAGGCATGGCACCAACCATGACCACATTACAATTACTCTTGCATCTCTTCAGTGCTGCCTGTGATGCTTTCGGACTGATTCTGATCAATGACATCAAAGGTCAATATATCATTGTTGGTTGATTTTTACATATTGGTAAACACGTTAAGACAAAAGGACATTTCTGTTGGTATTATTAGTGCAAACATCTCCCCGAGATTAGGACTACATTCTTGTTTTCTACTGCCCTGGAGATAACCTTTGGGAGTTTAAGCTCCCACTGGGCTGAACAGCGGAACATTAATCTTGAGCTTTTATGTTAAAGTCGGTCGAACTTCTCAGCCTTAACTTGGATAGTAAAAATATGGTGGAAAATTCCAGTTTCTCCAGAAATTTCCCCAAAGAAGAGAAAGTTAAAGACTAACTTTTTTTTTTCAAAACAACAACAACAAGCAACCAAACAGTTTGAAACGTCTTTTAACATTTCTGTAACAGGTCTGCCTGGACACAATGGAGTCAATGCAGTACACCAGAGAGAAATTCAGTCTCTACCTCTACCTTGTGGTTGATCTCTGTCACTACCTCCTAAATTCATATTGAACTCTTACACATAGTGTAACAGCTCACTTTTTTTATTTTAAAAAAAAAGGTTAATTAAGTTGTGATAGTCTTCTTTGTAATAATCCCTCAAACTCTTTATGGTCATGATGCTCATATGTTTACATTAAATTCAAGATATTTTTATTCATTCATTTCACATTGAATATAGCTGCCTCCCTCTGTTCTATCTTATAGTATGAAAATCAGTATTTAACTTATTAAATTCATTTATTTTTCCACATACGGCATGTCCTTGAACTTCTTGTAGAAAATGAGTTCTTGTGTTTCAGGCATGAAGAGGAAGGTTCTGATAGGATTCAGGTCATTTTGTAAATGAACGTAAAAACATATATTAGACATGGTTGTCAACATCACAGACATGTCACAGTCTGCCCCCAGAGACGCCCTGAGTGTTTGTACTGTTTTGTTCGTTTGTTTGTGTTTCCTGTTTTATTTTGATAGTCTTGCGCATATTGTGTTGACTTCGTGTGACTGTGTTTGTCTGCTCCGCACCACCGTGTTCCACTCGTGTCTCATTATTCCTGCCTCCATTGTGTATATAAGTGTGGGACTGCGATTCATTAGTCCTGTGAAGGAAGGTTCCCAACTGAGAGAATGACCCGGAAGTATCCCGAAAAGCTAAGGAAAGGAGTTTCATTTCTTCCTATCTTTCTCTATGAAAGGTAAGAGGTGATGCTGTCCCACAATTCATTGCGGCAGCTACGTTTAAAGCGATGTACTTGTCACTTCACGGCGGCAGACCGATGGAAAAACAGAAACATCTGAGCACCTGTTACGTGTTTGTGACGCGATCCATAACTTCTGGAAATATTTCATGTTTGTGCTGAGCTGCAAATGTATAAATATGGACTTCTTGTCTGTACATATACTCAGTATGTATGTATATTTAGTATATTGAAATGAAATAAATATTGTATGTCTTGGCATTTTTTTCCCATCTTCTACGGGCATAATTTCCCATTTTTTCCATCATACGTAACATGAATGACCAAATAACCTCAGCACAGACACATAACATTAGCATTACTTATTGTTAATATACGATATATAATATCATATTACACAAAACAGGGACAGAGGTGCTGATCTCCGTAAGCTCAGAGCTCTGATCTCAGACCAGTGTTCACAACCAGCCACTGTTTGCATGACCTGCTTTCGGCTGTTAAACAGCCGAAAAAGAAAAACAAAACAAAACAGTGACGTCAGGGATTTTCATCTCAACCTTACCGTAGCTTCACTCATTGTTCTCTTGAACGTCACGCGTATATGTTTGGGGTGACCTAGGCTGTCTGGAAAGAGAGAGATAGAGAGAGAGAGAGAGAGAGAGAGAGAGAGAGAAAGGATGAACTGGTCAAATGTGTGGAAAACGAAGCACACGGACTTTCACTTTCGTTGTAAGAGAAACAAGTCGCGTCACTCCCCGTCAGCGCTGCGGTTTCGTTTCATCCTCCATACGTTTAGGTTTTGTTTTGCTCTGAGTTTGGTTTCTGACTGACAGCTGAGCGGCGGCAGTCAGCTGCAGGTCGCTCAACAGTTCACATCATGTTTTCATGGGGGGAGGACTGTCAACGGGGGTTCTACTCAAAGGACGGCTCAGCTACGGACTGCTCATTATCTAAGGATGGATTTTATTATTTAAACTTATCCTCTCACGTCATGGATCTGTCTGCAGGTCACAGCGTGCTCGCCTTCGTCAAAGCGAACGGCAACGCTTTCATCATTGCCACAAATGAGAGCAAAGATGGGAGAAGAGTCAGAGGAAAACAGAGTGAGAATCAGTCTTATCTTCCACTGTTTCTGCTTTAACTTACAATCCAATGCATGAACCTGCATGATATACAAGCAACTGTATCTACCGCCGCCTGCTGTGCCTCTGTGGCTTGTGTCCCTGCAGAGTTTGTGCAGTGCAAAGAGAAGATCCAGGCTGTGAGTTGTGGTGATGATATGGTGGCACTGCTGTCTGAGAGAGGCGTGGTGCACTGTGTGGACACAACTCGCACTCCTTTCACCCCAGGTAAGGGAAACACAGTTTATGTTCTCCTAAGTTTGCAGCTAAATGCCAGATGATTCAGATGTGATCTCATTGTTATTATCATGATTTGTCTTACAGTGCGGAATATCTGCATACTTTATCTAAGTCGGCTCTGTTCTTTTCCTGTTTTCTGTTCTCGCAGGCTGCAGCCAGCTTTGAGCAACATACCAGTTTCTCAGGTTGCTTGTGGGAGCCAGCATTTAGTTGCCCTGGCCAGAGGTACACAGTGAAGTGCTACTGACGTATGAGTCTGTCAATTCAAATTACATGAAGAGAAACACGTGTTCTCCCTTCGGTCTACAGACAGCTTTAGTTTTATGTACCAGAATTTGGAGATATTTATGTTTGAGATGGCTGCCTCACTGCAATCAATAAATCAGTGAAAATGCTTCAATTAAATTCGTGAAGACAGACAAACTAGAATCGATCTGACACCAACTATTAGTCTTGCATGCATTTTGTTATTTATTTATTTTACCCCCAATGCTTTAGTGAAGATCTGTATGGATGGATACTGAGTCCGAGTGCCAGATGTCAGGAAAGTGTTAGGAAAAGCTGATTGTAGAGGGCAATGGAGCTCAGGAGTTGTGGTGATTTCCCCACAGATGGTCGGGTGTACACATGGGGTCAGGATGCCAGGGGCCAGCTTGGTCTTGGTAAGAGGACGCCTGGCGCCAGCTCACCCCAACACCTCCAATCTCTGTCAGCCATCCCCATGGTTCAGATCGCTGCAGGGGGAGAGCAGAGCTTCGCCCTCTCTGTCTCTGGAGGTGTGTTCGGCTGGGGCAGAAACGACTGCGGACAGCTCGGGTTGGGAGACACAACGGGTACAGTATAGCAGCATTTCACATCTGCCTTTGTCTCACTTTGAATTTTAAGTCATATTGTCAAGCTAAAACTGCAGCAGTGTAGTGTGGCGTGACAGTCAGAGCATTTGAAACTCATCTGTTACATGTTATTTATGACATGCGCACATGAATGTTCATTTCTCTACTACAGACAGACATACACCAACTGCTGTTCATTACCTGAACATGAAGAAAACTGTTCACATTTGCTGTGGAACAGACCACACCGCCACTTTGACAAAGGTTAGTCAAAGAAAGCTGGTAACGAGGCACGTTTATACAAGATTTGTCCTGATTTGTACTCTTCCCTCACTCGTTCCTTAGTAACTTCTCAGAAATTAAGCGTACCAGCTTGTGAATCATATAAACCTGCACCATATAAACTTTGTTAGGGACTTAAAACTGCTGTTGTACTGTTGCTTCCTCAGGAAGGTGCAGTGTTTACGTTTGGCTCGGGTCGACATGGACAGCTGGGGCACAACTCGTTCTGTGATGAACTACGTCCTCGACTTGTTGCAGAGCTCTGGGGGGCAAAGGTCACCGAGGTTGCATGTGGAAGGTACTGACCTTAAATGAAATGGTGAAAGTTCCCTGTAGTATCTTTTCATTATGTAACAAAGTAGGAGACCTGGAACCTGCTGCAATTATAACTACAAGAAAAAAAGTAGTGCTTGAAACTATCTCTGTCGCTACGATGACGCACTGTTTGAAATGCATCATCTACCCAGGCATCATACATTAGTGATGACCGACTCCAGGCGGGTCTACTCCTTTGGGTGTGGAGAGCAGGGGCAGCTGGGACATGGAGAGGAGAGCCATCCATCTGTGCCACTACCTGTTCAGCTGCCACAAGGTAACCAACTTATAACTCATTATGGAGGATTCAGTTGTATGGAGGAGATGACAGTTTTACCATTACCTCTGATTGCAGACAGCGATGATGGTCCCAAAATGAAAAACATCTTTGCAGGAGGAAACTGTTCATTTGCAACATGCACATCTAATGAGGTACTAACACACATGCAGTACATGCAGTTCAAGCCATGATGGAGGGATAATCATGTGAGCATTTCTTTTGCAGGAAATTCATGAAGAGTCAAGCGCTGACAGCTTCAGCAATATAACACAATGTTGTCTCAATGACATGATTGGCAAATGGACCTCTACATGCGATTCAAAGTCATGGAAAATGGTGAAGCAGTAAGTAGAATGCAGAAGCAGTTATGAATGTTCTCAATATTTAATTTGTTTTTTGAATAGCCTGGTGTTTTGTGGCTGTAATTATGTAATTAAGGGTTTTCTCAGTTCAGTGGATTAAAAACTGGAAAATCTCCACAGGGAAATCCACAGGACTTTTTCCTCTGCAACTTGTTTGAATAAAAGCTTCCTGGAGCAAAGGTAAACATGTGATCGTCACTTCTTCTTCTTGTCTGGTGAATTGGAACACTGGATGTGGACATAGTGTTTCTTCTTTTTCTTTTTAGAAAAGACAAACATTTCCTGACCTCAACAAAGTACCCTGGCCTGAACCTGAACCTGGCAAAGCTAGCTTTCAAGAAACTGGTAAAGAATGACAATGTTTTGGCAGAGGTACGTGACTGAGATGTATGGAAGGTGTATGAAGACTTCTTGTCTTCTCGAAAAATCTACTTTGAATATCTGTGTTATGGTTTGGGGTGATTAAATATGTAATTACACTCTATGTAACAAGCCTGCTGATTTTTAAAAATGATCAAATATTCCTGATACTTTTCCTTCTAAGTATGTCTGCACTCTAAACTCCTGTTTGAGCCCGGTTATTGGCGAATGACCCTCGCAATCCTTCTTCCGACTAACAGGTTGGGGCTGCTGTCCGGCACTTGCTTGATTCTTTTTACAAGACGCCAGTGGGAGTGGAGGGGCTGAGGATCTTCCTTCTCCTCAATGAGCTTCTGCACGCCATGCAGAAAGGCAAATGGCAACAGAGCACAGAGCTGGCTGAGGCAGTCGCTGCTGTCATGATGAGCTTGCCTGATGAAAGCCTTCAGGTCATAGGTACTGTGCCCACTGCACACGTGACATCAACATAATGTCTTTGTTTTTTTATCTTATTTTTTTAATCAGATGTGGTACATTTGAGTTACAATCCATGAGATTTTCACTCAACTTCATGCTCCGGCACATTTAATGTTCACCTTTCTATTGAAGAGCCTTTATTATTCAGATTGCTCACCTTTTTAATCCAGCTCAGTTCTGTCTCACAGCCTCACCCTGCCATTCACTCTCTTTGCACCATATCAGAGCTGCATTAATAGCTGCTAATGCAAATAGATTTTTTTCATACTGCTTCTGCCCACATTCTGCAGTTTTATCTGCAGTGTATTTGTCACTGCAGTCAAAACTGGCCTCAACCAGTTTTCAAAAATTTGTTCACGGAACAAGACACCAGTGATTTACAGCTTTCTTTGGCAGAACATCAATTTCAAGAGGGAATTATTAAAGGTGAGGCGAGTACTGGAGGTAAAAGGAGCAGCAGCAGTGAGCTGATTACAAGCTGCAGGCTGCACACCGTCAGCTCCACAGCAAGGTTACAACCACAGGTGTTGCCAAATCAACTCGCTGTGAAAGAATTATATCTTAAAGAGTTTGAAGGCACAGCATATCCTTGACTTCTCCTCAGTTATGAAATGGTTGTTTGCAAATCTCCACGTTGTCTTCCTCAGGGGACTGGTGGTCCTCGCTGTCGGCCTCTACTATGGTCAGATATGTTAAGGTGTGGAAGCAGGCCCTGTCAGTCCTCCTGTCCATTGAGCCTGTCAATCACAACTCTGCACTCAGCCTCCTGCTGGTCCTCCAACATATGTACAATGTAAGTATTATTTTGCACGTGTATTTTCTGCAAATGTTACACTGCACAATCTCAAACCACTAATCTCACTCTCTTGTAATACCAAATCAAGCTAACTGTTATGTTGAAATTTCACTTGATAAATGAAATGTTTGAGTAAAGGCCAACAGCAGGACTGCCAAATCTCACAGGATGCCAGAAAGTGATTTTTGTCTGTTGATTGACGACGACTTTCTTCATAAGGATCTCAGACTTTGGATTTCACAGTCAAAATACAAGGTAAAAAAACTTAAGCCATGCTCTTGTGGATTGTGGGTTTGAATCCATGTGTCACTTTTCAAACTGTATTTTAAAATATAAATGTGTACGTTCTTTTTTCCCTTTTAGAGTGGGAATGCTGAGCCAATTATTCTTTGTAGCTTTCCAATTGTGATGGATCTGCAATCAAAGAAGATGGTTTTTGACGCTCATAGTGAACACACTAAGGTAACTAAAGCATATGCCTCATGAGAAAAAAGCTTTTTACACAATAATGTCGGGGTCAAGAAATCTTCAATAAATTACCCTTTATCAGCTTGTGTTGTTGGTGTTTGATGGAATACATTTTTCTGCTTGTGAGAATCACTCAGAAGTTGCTTATCAAATCGTGAAATAAGCTGTAAACTCTGAATGCTTGATCTGTATTGCAGATGGAAACAATGGGTCCCTTCTGGTGGGAATACTATTTGGACAATGGATATGATGGTCTGATTCCTCCAGCTCTCTTCGTTCAACTGGACCTGAGTCGAGCGTTGATTTTGGAAGACACTTTTAAGCAACTGGACGCAGTTGATCACAGTGACTACAAAAGGCCACTAGCGGTAAACGTGCACTTTGGCCTGATAGCCATAGCGTGGCTAAAGTCACACTAAAAAGCTTTCATTATTGATTACGCTGATATAAGTTACAGACTTAGTTTGCATCTTTTGCCTTGTCTTCT
Source organism: Psettodes erumei (assembly GCA_016785225.1). NCBI lineage: Eukaryota > Metazoa > Chordata > Actinopteri > Pleuronectiformes > Psettodidae > Psettodes > Psettodes erumei. The sequence continues at coordinate 746,212 of JAFBJZ010000821.1, read as the reverse complement.
GTTTAGGTCTTTCTTGATGGAAACCCCCAATTTGACGTTGTCGACATGAAAGACCTGTTTTATGAAGCCTTTTACGAGATGATGTCAGTTGAATCTGGGATGTTTATGTTCAATGACTCCAAAACACTGGCATGGTTCCCCTCCAAAGTAAGATCCTCCCACAGGAAAACAATTAAGAATAGACTCAGGGTTCACTTTATTCAGCCGATTCCCCTCTGATATTGACATGCAGCAACAGAACAGTATTCATTGCCATACAATGGATTTCTGATTTTTAATCATGTCTGCTGACAACACTAGGCACCACAGGAGCACCGCAGGTACTTTCTGTTTGGGCTTCTGTGTGGACTGGCCTTGTACAACCAGTGCATCATACACTTGCCCTTCCCAATGGTTCTGTTCAAGAAGCTGCTGGGTGTTAAGCCTTCACTAGAGGACATGGTGGAGTTCAGTCCCAGCGTTGGAGAGTAAGTCTAAATAAATGTAAAGTAAAACCACACACACAGACAAAGTTTTAGGTCTCACTTTTGGTACTTTCTCAGAACATACTATACAGAATCTTCAGTGATTTAATATTTTTCCTTTTCTTGTTTATCAAGGAGTCTGCAGTACATCCTGGAAGACTACAAAGACGATGACATTGAAAACCTGGATATGTATTTTTCAGTAGGTGCCTTACAGATGGTCATTAACTCATTTATCCTCTTTCTGAAATTCTGTTGACTGACTACATTCAGATCCAATAGCAGTGATATCACTCACCTCTCTTTACAGATCAGTTGGGATGGGACAGATGTTGACCTTGATCCTGAAAATCCAGAAAAACCGGTGACAAGTCAGAATAAGTAAGGGCCATGAAGGCATTTATTACTCTGCCTCAGTTTTTTGTGACTTCAGGTAGATTTAATCATAAATAATGGTGACACCACCTTGCGTCACTGTAAGGATGGCATTAGCCAGGTGAGGTTTGGAATCGGTATGAGTTATTGAGGGAGATTGATGGGCAAAAAAGTTATTTTATTGATATTAATATATAGTTAAATCTGCTTCACAATAAATTTGGCAAATAGTAAAAGTCACCATGTCATTGTTCATCTGACACCAAAGAAAGCAGTAGGCTAAAATTACAGAGACAGTTCCCACAATGAGCAAGCACTTGGTGCCAGTGGAAAGGAGAATCTCTGTTTTCCCTACTGTTAAAACTTCCGCTTGATAACCCCTTGTAACTGATTATCAAGTTTCAGAGCTGAATAATGAAAGTCTGCAGAATAAAAAGAAAGCACTCGTTTCTGCCTCTGACCTGGAGAAACAGGAGTTAATGATTTGACAGATGTGTTCAGCTATTTGTCCATCTTACTCTTTCCTCTGCTCAACAGGAAGGAGTTTGTGGATGCCTACGTGAACCACGCCTTCAACACGTCAGTGGAGAGTGTGTTTCAGGAGTTTGAGCGAGGCTTCTTCCAGGTGTGTGACAAGAGCTTGGTGAAGCTGTTCCGACCAGAGGAGCTGCACAAATTGCTGGTGGGCGAAGACTTTCACGGCTGGGAGAGGCTGAAACAGGTACATTCAACTACAGTTGGTTTGTCACATCAGTGTAACAGAAGGCATTTTAACAGTCTCCTCCACTGTGATTAGAACACAGATTATGAGGGGGAGTACCATGTGGAGCACCCCAGCATTCAGATGTTTTGGGAGGTTTTTGATGAACTTTCGGAGGATCAGAGGAAAAGTTTCCTTTGTAAGTATTGTACATTGTTTTAACATATAAAATGCAGCATCGCAATTTAGAGAGTTTAAATGAAATTATATCACTAATGGAAAAGACCTGGTATACCGTACATGCACTAAATAAAAGGTGAGCAGTGAAACGTTGAAATCTAGTCAATTATCGGTATTATCAATCGTAGTGACTAACTTCCCTGTTGTAGTCAGTCCGCCGGTAAAGGAGAATGTTTTTGATGCACTTTAATAATTATGTCCACAAGATGTTAAACTTTAGGTGAGGTTCCCATTTAATTTCAGTTTAGTTTTACAATAAAAAACTGATCTGTCGCCGAACAACTAAAAGGTGAACTGATATCTGTCGATCTAACATGTGAGCCGTGTTGTCTCCCCATCACCCTGTGACCTGCAAGTGCAAAGCTTCATGCAGGGGACATCATAAAAATGAATTAATCAAAGAGAAAGAGTCTCACTGTTGACCACTGTTCCCTCCACAAGGGTTTGTGACAGGTTTTGAGAGGGTGCCTATTGTTGGTGTGGAAGGCATCAAGATGACAGTCAGGGATAAACCAGCTCAGGACCTCACAGATGATCAGTACTACCCTCAGACACACACGTGTTTCTCTTGCCTGGAGCTGCCCTTCTACTCATCCAAGGAGATCATGCAAACCAAGCTGACAGAGGCCCTGAGCAACAACAGGAGAATCTACAGCTGATGGAGGGACTGTGGCACAACTATTCACTGTATGTGTACTGAACAAAGGGTACCTGCGGGGTCTTGAAATTTAGAAATTTTGTAAAAAGGTATTAAATTTCATTTACAAAGGTCTTATCTGTTGCTAATTTCTCTCATAAGATTCTATAACTTGTGTGACGTTAGAAATCACTGTCGAATGTACCTTTTCAGTTGTTTTGTTTCTAATGTATTGTTACATATATATGCAAGCTACAGTATGATGGTTGACTGGCGTGATGTGGATGTTATGACTGCTCAGGTACAGTTGAGGTCATGTCAGTATTGCTTTACGGCCACTTTGACAGTGGCACAGTAGATAGAGTTCGGCAGAATGTGTAAGTGTCGATTAATCCCCGAAATATGACTGGGTTAAACCTGTAGCATAGCATAAACATAAACAATTAAACATTTTTACAAAATGGGACTGATGTCTATCTAAAATTGTTAAACAAGTAAATCAGTTTATTGTGGTGCATTTTTATTGGGGCAGGAATAGTAGTCAACTTAAAGCGCATAGTTAAAGTACAATACTATCATAGCTCTGTACAGTATATTTTCAGCATTAAAATAAAATCTCATCATAAATTCAATTACTTGCTGAATAATTATTTTCTCAGCCTTAGAATCTGCATTGGTTTTTCCTTTATCATGCATTCTTTTGCCAGCATGACTGTGAAGTTGGCATTACCTTTCATTTTAAGTGGTATTCAGAAGTCTTTATACTTTGTAAATAGCTCGCCACAGACCAGCCTTTGTAGCTACTGCCAGTCTAAACACAAAGCGTTTTAAGTTCTTTATGATGAAGAGTGCATGTGGGCATGCAAATGCAAGTAAATTTAAATTCTCTGCATTTGCACAGACTGCCCACATTTGTCAGTAAAACTAAACTGTTACATGCAAATACCTTCATAGTGGACCAATAAAAAATAAACTCTGAAATGCATTTCAGCTACGGACTGGCATAACATAAAGTTAACCTATATACATATACCTTAATTCAGAGCTAAGCACTGCTCTATCAAACTATTTTCCTGGTACTGCAACATCTCTTGCATATCTCCAGACACTACAGCCTGGAACACAGCAATCCATCACTTTTTTATGCCCATTTTCTTTCTTTCACGGCTTCATAAATTTCAGTTTATTTAGGGTGCATGTACTGCCTGTAAAGCAAAGCAGCAGTTTTAAATAGAACAAATACAGAGCAACTTGAAAAGCTCATTGAAAAGCTCCTCATTCTCAATGCTGCAAATATTCACCTGAGTTTTAAAAAATGAAAGGCTGCAAATGTTTATATTTGAGCAGCTGAAACCATGAAAAATTTGCCGTCCTTTGCTCATCCAAATATTGCCGTAGTCCTACCAACACAGAAGCTTCTTTCAACTCGTTTCACTTTTAACGAAAGGGAAACTGGAAAGTGAAACTTAATAAATCCCGGACTCTGTGGGTGTGTTTTCGTTTCATTTTGTTTGTAAGTTTTGTTTTCCACTGCTCACAGCTGACTTGATATAATGAACCCTTTAAGTTTCATCTCTGACAGAAATAAAGCTGAGTCTTAAAAACCAGCTCTCAGCTCCTCCACTTCACTTTACCAAAATGTTTTCATGGGGAGAGGACTGTGAGACGGGTCTCCTCTCGAAAGGTGCCTCGGATACCACAACAGCTGATGGAGTTCGCTTTTTAGACCTTTTTGACTTCAGGGATCTGTCAGCAGGTGACAGAGTGCTCGCTTTTGTTAAAACTAATGGAGCTGTGTTTTTCATTCACAGAAATGGAAGAGGAAAAAAGAGTGAGTATCAGTCTTATATACACAGGAAGTGAGCTTTTGACAAAATCTTTTTTTTTCTCCACTGATGCTTTGTTTCTGTGGTCCCTCCAGAGTTTGTGAAGTGTAAAGAAAAGATCAAGGCCGTGAGTTGTGGTGATGATATGGTGGCGCTGCTGTCTGAGAGAGGCGTGGTGCACTGTGTGGACACAACCTGCACTCCTTTCACCTCCAGGTAGGGAGAAACACAGTTCAAAGTCTTGTAACAGGGCAAATTTGAGTAATTTTTGTGTTTTTTAATGTAAAATCGAAATGACAACATCTGATCATTAAAGAACAAGTGCTCTGCTGGTTTCCTGTTGTTTCAGCATTCAAAAAGATTTCTGCAACATACCAGTTTCTCAGGTTGCTTGTGGGAGCCAGCATTCAGTTGCCCTGACCAAAGGTACAGTAACATACACTGTGAACTGCTACTAACATACAAGCTGAAAGCAAGAATCCTCTTCCACCACAGTCGAAGCTTCTCTCCCTGTGGTCAGGTCAGGACAGGGAAAATGCTGAAATAGTCCAATACATGAGAGTCATTGGCAAAAAGTGACGTCAGTCCCTCTTTCCTCAGGACACTGCACCCACTCCAGACATGTTAGTTTTAATTATTTATTTATATCACATACCAATTATGCTATAGTGATGAGCTGTAGCGCCCTACCCTCTAAAATTCAGTTCAGTACTGAAGTGATATTTGTACCCTACAACTGTGTTGTGTAAAAAGTTTGGAAGACAATATACAATGTTAGTTGTGAAAGAAAGTTGAAGTCCTAGTTGACTCAAAGTGGCTTAGATGAATACTAATGTAAATAATAATAAATTATAATAATAATGTCTACTTATGCAGCAATTTAACCCAGAAAACAGTGATTACAAAGTACTTTACAACAGGCAAACATATCAGAACAGTGTTGGTGATTTCCCCACAGATGGTCGGGTGTACACATGGGGTCAGGATGCCAGGGGCCAGCTTGGTTTTGGTAAGAGGACGCCTGGCGCCAGCTCACCCCAACACCTCCAATCTCTGTCAGCCATCCCCGTGGTTCAGATCGCTGCAGGGGGAGAGCAGAGCTTCGCCCTCTCTGTCTCTGGAGGTGTGTTCGGCTGGGGCAGAAACGACTGCGGACAGCTCGGGTTGGGAGACTCAACAGGTAAGAAAAATCTTATTTTTGTCTTGTTATTCACCTAATTTACATCTTTCCTCTAGCTAGATCTTTACTCCAAAATAAGTAAATAAGAAAGCACTGTCAAGATGCTCGTGGTCACATCAATTCCAGTCCAGCACAGCTGATGTGACGGTGACTTGCTAATAAGCTCAACAGAAGTTGCAGCACCATCTAGTGGAATGAGAAATATCTAAAAAAGCACTCACAGAGCCGAAACTTGAGCTGTGGTTCAAAGCTCAAGAAAAGTTCATTTTGAATTATACAACTTTTATAGACCAACATAGTAATTATGATGTGTGAATTAAGAACAGTTCCCTTTTAGACTTCACCAAAATTTACTTATACATATTGATGAGGATTGGAACATTGTATGTCAATGCTTAAAGAATGAAACTCCATTCTGTAAAGAAATGTGGTCCTCTTAGGCATTGTATTGAAGTACAAAAAGTTCTTTTTATTTTGAATATAAAATTAGGACAACACAAATAATCAAGAAACCAAGCAGTCTTCCACATTGAAACACCAGCAGCAGCTGAAGATAGCAGTGATTCTACTAAAGAATCTGCGGATCCTCTTCAGTCCTTTTGTTCTGTGACCAGAGGAGACTGAGGCTGCAGCAGTGGAGTCTGCTGGTCTAGCTCCATCAGGTGACTGGTCATCTGGATTATCTTCATGGGAGAAGCAGAGTATTTCTCCTTCAGAAATCCAGTCAGCTGGATCCTCGTCATAGGAGCAACTGACTGGAACGCCATTGGATGACCCTGGTGAGGGACCATCGTCATAGGTTTTGATTCCATCAAATGATCTGGTGACTGGAGCATTGTCTATGGAGGCAGAGGGTTGTCCTCCAACAGGGAGCCCAGTGACTGAGGCTGCAGAGGTGTATAGGTTGTCCTCTGAGTCCTCCAATTGGCAGATGCTGATCAGAGTTTGAGACTTGGCCAGGCTGGATGAAGTGTGACCATCAATTAATGATGGGATCATTCCATTCAAAGTTATGTGTGATCTACTACTGGTGTGAACAGACACATGGCCACTTACTAGGCTCTGCTGTCAATGTGCTCCGTCAGGTGGGACATTGTGATGAAAGGGTGCTGCAGAGCCTGAGGGGGAGAGATTCTTTGATCCCTGTCAAGATGCAACAACCCTTTGATGAGGTCCACGAAAGCCCTCCGGTCCTCATATTCAGCCGTCTCCGCTTTTGGATAGATCTGTATTTGGAAACAGAATCAGGTTAGCTGATCCACCTCCTACCTCTCAGAGTCAGATAAATAACTGGCACTGAACACCACAGAGGAGCACCTACATCAACCAGGTCATCCAGAGAGCCGTGCAGCTTAGTGAAGCACTGAAACTCTTCCAGTTTCATGTTGTTGGCAGCTGTATATTCTTCTGGTGTCTGAAGGAACAATATATATATGAGAGCTGTTTTAAAGGGATCTGAAATAAACTAACTGAACCAACTCCAACAAAAAAGAACATGGATCCTCTACCATCAGCCTCCATTTCAGACCATCAGCAGCCTCCTCCTCGCAGAAAAAGTCCTGAGTATATTTCCCAGCATGGAGCAGATGGTCTTCTGGCTGACCCAGTACCTTGACCACACACTTCATCTACAGACGGAATACACAGAATCACATCAGCTGACTTTCTGCATAACATTTCTGGACATTTGTCTGAGGAAGCTGACCTACCATCTGGTAGAGACAGTGGACAGGAAAGAGGTTTTCAGCGAGGTAGAGGAAGGCCAGTATGCAGCCAACTCCCCACACATCTATAGCCTCAGAGAAGGGAGACCCAAGGGCAGTTTCAGGAGCCCTGAGGAGAGAAAACATGAGTCAAAGATGAGAAATCTGTTTCAGGACCAAGAGAATATTGTTGCTGTTTTGAATAATGACAACAGGTATGCTAGTTTAACAGATACCAATCAGAAAAGTGCAGGACAAACCCACTTATATCCGATAGGCTGAAGATCCAGCCCAGGCCAGGCCATGGAAGTGGGAATGGCTTGGCCAAAGTCTATTAATTTGACCCTGAGGGGCTGGTCCTGCTTGTTGACAAGCATAATGTTGTCAGGTTTGATGTCGGTATGCAGGATACCAAGATCCTTCAGGGCGTCCAAGGCCACCAACAGCTGCAGGGACAAAAGATGCAAAGACATTTTTGAAAATGTAGTTTTCAACATGCTACTGTTTGAGAGTAGATTTAGGGTTAGGGTTGTGTATTGGATGTGTATTGGCTACATACCTGCTTTGCAATCGGCCGGATCTCATTCAGAGACAGAGGCTTCCAGTCTTGTTCTTGGAGCAGGTCATAGAGATTCTTGTCCAGCATCTCAAATACCAGACAAGTCTGTCCCATATGTTCAAACTGTTCAAAGAACTTCACCAAATTAGTGTGGTCAGGATCCAAGGTGCTGATTACCTTTAAGTTGGACACCTAGAGAGAGAGGAGGAGGAATGACAAAACTAGATCGTACAGACAGCTATGAACAGTTTCTGGTGCATAATCTGATGGAGCAGACAGAAGCTGAGCACAGGAATATATATAATAAAAGTTCAACTGTGTACCTCTTGCTCAATGTCCTGGATAATATCAGTGTCCTTCTTCAGGATCTTGATAGCCACCACCTGTTTTGTTGCCAGATTCTGGCACTTGGCCACTTTACCGAAGCAGCCTTCACCAATAAAATCCAGGACGGAGTATTGAGAAGAGCTGCCGAACAGAGTCTGACCAACCTGGAGCTCAGGTGCTGTCGGTCTTGTCTTACATGTTGCACCAGAGGCATCTGGGCTTGTCCATGAGGACATTTTTACAACTCCAAGGCTTCTTGTCTTCTAAAATCTTCCACAAATGACCACAATCCACCAAACACCTGTGAATACAACTGTTATAATGTTGTGTTGTGTTCTACTGGTCTCACTTTGCAATACTGTAACTAGGCAATGACAGACATGTTTTTATTTAAAAGAGTCTCATAAATACATGACTTCTGTTGCTGATAGTGTGAAGGAAAGTGTCTCCCTTCACCCTGGCACTGCAACTATTAGTCTTATTAGAATTTTTTGGTGTCTATGCATTGTTATCTCAAAGTATTATCAAACGTCGTCCCGGTGGAAGAGGAGCGGAGCCCAGAGGGTGCCTGTTTGTGACAGTAAAACAACAACCTACAAAAAAGACAATACAATAAAATAAACTACAATTTCAGGCAAGGCTTTAAGTAAGACAGACAGACAATAGGATTAGGGTTCTGCTTTGAAAATATGTTGCTATCAATATGAAACTTCCCTAATAATGTCATGAGATGAGAAGTCTTTCAGCCATCAGAGCAGGCCTACACTGGAGCCCAAAGCCCAGAGATGGAGGGCGTCACACAAATAATCATTGACGAGGCCACTAATTGAAAAGAAATAATTGGCAGATTAATCGACTGCTAAAATAACCACTAGTTGCAGCCCTGTACAGACCAGACTATTGAACGTTCATTACTACAGCAGGTAGTAAGTAGAGAATGTACAGTAAGGTTGCATACATGCTGTATATACTGTATATGCTTTTCTCTAACATGTTAACCTAACTTTTAATATCTTTTCCATAGACAGACATACACCAACACATGTTCCTTACCTGAATATGAAGAAAATTATTCACATTTCCTGTGGAACAGACCACACTGCCACTTTGACAAAGGTTAGCTGAAAACTCTCACAGTCTCATTTTTTATTTTTCTCATTTACAGAAAAGTACGATTATAAAAGCAATGATCTTTTGAATGATCTCTGTTGAAAATGTTACAGTAAATCACATACTGTAATTGAAACAATTGCAATCATGCTTCACAAGTTCAGGATGTATCTCACCTATCAAATTTTAATTTTTATCACTGATTAACTTATGTCTTTTGGGAGGCAAAGCACTGACAGACAAATTCAACAGGCGGGGGTGGATTGTAAACTATCATTTTATCATGTTAGCAAAAGTGCAGGAATCCACAGTATCAAGAGCTGGCTAGGCATCAGTCATTAGTATTTCATATTGTCATATGTCATATTTACTGTCCACTGACAGAGACACACTAAACACCACCCACTGACTTCTTACTGTAGATTCCACACATACTCGTTAATGGGATGTAAATGGAAGTGTAACAATACTTAAAGTACAGTTGTGCGGTGGCTTCCTCAGGAAGGTGCAGTGTTTACGTTTGGCTCGGGTCGACATGGACAGCTGGGGCACAACTCGTTCTGTGATGAGCTACGTCCTCGACTTGTTGCAGAGCTCTGGGGGGCAAAGGTCACCGAGGTTGCATGTGGATGGTACAGTTTCAGTTATACACTGATTATAAACAATTATGCAGAGATAATTCTGCTTAGTGCTGCTGCTTATCTTTCCAACTGTGACTCAAATGCAACTGTTAAATATATCTTTAACTCAGTTTGACTTGGCTGTACACTGTACTGCGTATCCATTATTTTTACTCTTAAACTGAATGTACTGAAGCACAGAGCCTGATGAGTGAAGATGTGCATTGTTTCTTTTCCTTCTCAATCAGGTATCACACATTAGTGTTGACTGACACCAGGAGGGTCTACTCCTTTGGGTGTGGGGACCAAGGGCAGCTGGGACATGGAGAGGAAAGTCATCCATCTGTGCCACTACCTGTTCAGCTGCCACAAGGTTAAAAAAAAACAACAAAAAACTGAACTGAATGGTGAATCCTGTCAACTTCATTTACTGAGCATCGTCTGTAAATATTGGCAAATAATTAAAACGTCAAGTCAATAGTAAAACAACTGCAACAGACAAAAAACAAAAACAGTTTCAGGACTACATTAATAATTAAGGGGACTCAAACATTGTTTTAAGGAGCAGAGCAGCAGAGGGCGTGGACCTGAGGATGGGAGCAGCCATAGAAAACACCAGCGAAGGGAGAACACTCTCTCTTCATGGTACCAATGGGGAGTCTTGCTGCTGCCTTTTGAATTTGCAGTCAGACTACAGATGACTGAGTGTCTGCAACATTAAAAAGTGTGCAGTACATTCCAGATCCAGAAAAGAGAGAAGAAGTTTCATTTTTGCTTTTGTTCAGATGTGAAAATAGCCTGTCAGAAATGTGTCTGTACTGACATTTGAAGACAGAGGCTCAGAAAAATGATCAGTGCAATTTCTGACTGAGACTGATAATATTAACCTCTGTCATTGAGCTGGAGGACATATTTCACCATTCACTGATAATCTCAAGACAAATGAGAAAGTATTAAACTTGGTTTTAAGAGGAATGAGCTGTATATTATCAGTGTAGCAATGGAATTGAATGCTGTATTCTCTCATGCAGTAGAAGCACATACAGTAGGATATAAATAAAAAGTAAATCACCTTGTGGTACACCGAGTTAGAAAAATCTAAATCTAAGGCCACTCCAAGGCCTTACCCTGAAGACCTACTTCATGTCTGAAACACTTTAAAATGACATGGTTTCTGAAGTTTCGGAGAGGATAAGCAAAAGGATAGCAGTAACTTTTCTTCTGTTGTTATTCCAGACACCAGTGATGGACCCAAAATTACAAACATCTACTCAGGAGGAAACTACTCTTTCGCAGCGTGCGGGTCTATTAAGGTGCAAACACAAATACATACAATACATGTAGATCTTAATTGGTGGGAGGTATGATGATACATTTGCGCAAATGATTTATTCATCATAAGTCATGTATTGTAGTAGAAACATCAACTCTTTTTTCACAGGACTCTCACCAAGGGTCAAGCACTGGCAATGTAACGCAGCATTCAGTTGATGGCATGATAGACAGATGGACATCTACATGTAACTCAAAATTGTACAAGAAAAAGAAAAAGTGTGTCTAATGGAGTATCAGTCATTTTTTCTCCTAATACTGTATATTGGTTTGTTTTATTACTGTTAGGATATTTGACTCCAAAGCTGTTAATACTGTATCATCAGTGTTATTGACTAACCATATGAAACCTTCACAGGGAAATCCACAGGCTGTTTTCCTCTGCATCTTGTTTGAATCAAAGCTTCCTGGACCGACGGTAAACACAGAGTGTCATCACTTATTAGTATCCTGTGAACTGCAATACATCAGTACATTACATTGCATGCACTTTTTGTCTTGTAGCAAAGATAAACATTTCCAGACCTCATCAAAGTACTCAGGCTTGAACTTGTCACTTGCACAACTTGATTTGGAGAAACTGGTGAAGAACGATAATTTTTTTACTGAGGTAGGAAACTGAAACGTGACTTGTGTTTTTTTTTTAATCTGATCAGTAACTAACAGGAAAATGTAGGAATTGTACTTTCTTAACCTATAAGAAATACTTCACTCACTAAATAAGTTATATTTTCTTAACAGGTTGAAGCTGCAGTTCTGCAGTTGCTCTCTCCTTATAAGAATCCACTGGGTGTGGAGGGGCTGAGGATCTTCCTGCTTCTCAATGAGCTTCTGTATGCGATCCAGACACACAGAGAGCAACAGAGCACAAAACTGGTCAAGGCTGTTGCTGATGCCTTGAAAAGCCTGTCTGCTGAGTGCCTCCAGGTCATAGGTACAGTGAAAGAGAACTGTTTGAAATTTTTGAACGTTACTTTGATTCTTTTCTGAAGCCAAGTGAAGTTTTGTGAAATATGGCATGTGGTCTGACGGAGGAGGAGCGAACGCTCTTTGGGGATGCAGGGCTGTGTGTTACAACATGTTCTCTGCAGTTGATAAAGGCTTTCTCCCAAAAAATTAACAATACTTTCTGAAATTCTTAGAAAACTTACAAAAGTTACAAAACTTGATGCAAAACAAATGTTAACATTTCAGCCCAATGTGTCCAGTTGAGACTTTTTTTTTCCATTTTTAGCTGAAAACCTTTCTATTGACTGTAAAAGGGTGTGTCTTTGTGTGGACTCTCGGGTGTCCCACTATCAAATTGTACTGACCTTTTCAGATTATAATAAAATAGATTTATAAGATAAAATGATACATATAAATTTAAAATTCATTATGTAGTTCAGCATGGAAAAAAATAATTAATTTTGAAGTTATTAAATTAAAATTGAATTTCAAAATGGTTTTAACTTTTCAATATTCCATGTAGTAATGTCCCTTCCTGTTATAGTGGAGTTAACAGGCAAACAGAGCTCCCTCTCCTGCTCTGTAGGTGGCACAAACTGTCACACCGTCAGATTAAAGACAGATGTTCATTTTAAAATGAATATGACAGGCAGACACATAAGTAAATGAAACAACAATAAGTAAAACATTAAAGCTCATTTTAAATCTAATATTGCAAATCAGTTCATACAAATGTAATTATTATGTTTACAAGCATATGCATTCATTTAAAAAAAATGTAATGACCATAATTTAAGACTAATAAAGAATTTTAATTATCAGTAATGATTCTAGTGGCATATCTATAAACTCTGCTCTTTTGCTTACTGGCATTAATGTTTGCAAATCTCCACACTGTCTTCCTCAGGGGACTGGTGGTCCTCGCTGTCGGCATCCACTATGGTCAGACATGTTCAGGTTTGGAAGCAGGCCCTGTCAGTCCTCCTGTCCACTGAGCCTGTCAATCATGACTCTGCACTCAGCCTCCTGCTGGTCCTCCAACATATGTACAATGTGAGTATCTATTGTCTTATTTTTTCTGTGAATTTCAAACCATTCCACATTTTTTTCTTTCACCAACTTTTCTGAATATGCCTATTTAAAAGGCCAACAGCAGGAATGAGGGTGGTCAGAGAATCCCAGAAAAAGCTTTTTGTTTGCAAATCCCTGAGAAAATTCTTATGGAGGATCTGCAGCTTTACCGCTCAAAGTCAAAAAACAAGGTAAAGAAAACATAACAAAACATTAGAGCTGGCATTCTATTCATTCCACTCTCTTGCTCTCATTTTTGTCAGTCTTCATATAGTGTTCATTCATGTTAAAAACATCACATTAAAAAAATACCTAAACAAATAATCATCCATGGTAAATTTGAGTGAAAGTGGAATAATGACATGCTGTTTTTGTAGCCACTTATCCTGTGTAACTTCACATTTGTGATGGATCTGGTATCAAAGTGCAGAGCTTTTCACATCAATGCTGAAGCCACACAGGTAACTTGAACTCCTCAATAAATCAACTTTGATCAGTGTGTATGATCATTGTCTAGTTAGTTTTATGTTAGAAATTGCAGGTGTCCTGTCACGTTAACAACTTAGCAACATTTTGACTTGACAACTTACAGTACTTAAGTACATCTACTTTTAAATGTGCTCTAATCTATATGTGTATTTTAGCAAATGATGGAATAGTCTTGTGAAAGGGATCACAATTTAGGACAGTCTTACAATATGACAATTTGAACTACTACTATTACAGAAAGAACAACAGTTAACTTTCCCTGGCCATCAAGGCTGGTTTCTCCTGCCTGAATGTCCTTACTTTGAAATGAGGCTGAAGCGAGCGTCTCTTTTGAAAGACACTTTCACTCAGCTGGCTGCTGCTCCTCATACTACCATCAAGAAGCCACTCGTGGTAAGTATTTAGTTTTGACCCGCTATTTAAGCAAGTAACTTTCATCTAAGCTTCTGTCTAAAAAGAACAATTCGACCCTTTTGTATTTCAGGTCTATTTTGATGAGGACCCAAAGCTCACCGACGTCTACAAACGAGACCTTTTTCACCACTTGTTTCATGACATGGTGTCAACAAATTCTGGGATGTTCATGTTCAATGACTCCAAAAGGCTGACATGGTTCCCCTCCAAAGTAAGCTCCTCCTACAGGAAAATGATGTTTGAACCACAGACTCAGGATTGTCTGTGTTTTGATTCATGCTATTGATGCTAAGCAGCAGTGAATCAATGTGCAGTTTCAGTCAACTGATGCATGTTCAAATGATGGCCAGAGATTGATTATTTCTATGTACATCAACGCAGGCAACAGAGGAGGACAAGACCCACTTCTTCCTGTTTGGGCTTCTGTGTGGTCTGGCCTTGTACAACCAGTGCATCATACACTTGCCCTTCCCTCTGGTTCTGTTCAAGAAGCTGCTGGGTGTAAAGCCTTCACTGGAGGACATGATGGAGTTCAGTCCATGTGTTGGAAGGTAAGAAAGTTTAGATTTAGACACACATGCAGTATATGTGCATTGTGATGTCTGAGAAGTCACAATGTATCACAAATACTATACAGTAAGTAAATGAATATTTCTAACCTTTTGTTTTACATGTTAATTTTATGTTTACTTTTATTAAGGTCTCTCCAGTACGCTTTGGACTATGAAGGTGACCTCGAAGACCTGTGCATGTGGTTTGTGGTTGGTGTTTGACTCCATGGCCGTCTCATTCTTCTTTCTTACAATAATTACAATGGTTTTGCTGCAATAGCACAAACTTCTTTTTTATAACTTATTAACAGATCAGCTGGAATGGGAAGGAGGTTGACCTTGATCCCCAAAATCCTGGAAAGCCAGTGACAAGTCAGAATAAGTATGACTCCATATTTCTTTCTATACTAACAAGCTGAGTTGAGTGTGACTTATATCTAGAGTTACAGTGAAACATTTTGGTGGATTCAGTCTTTCCTCTGCTCAACAGAAAGGAGTTTGTGGACGCCTACGTGAATCATGTCTTCAGCACATCGGTGGAGAGTGTGTTTCAAAAGTTCAGACAGGGCTTCTTCCTGGTGTGTGAAGAGGATATGGTGAAGATGTTTCGGCCGGAGGAGCTGCAGGGAGTGCTGGTGGGCAAAGATGTCTATGACTGGGCAAAGCTGAAACAGGTACAGTCAGCAGCAAAATTTCTTTTCTTTTTTTATTTCTTGTTTCCTACATCCTTAGTATGTTTGATTTCACTATGTAAAATATTGTACATTTCTTTCTTTTGTTTTTAAACTAAATTAGAACACACAGTATGAGTTTCCGTACCATGTCGACCACCCCAACATACAGATGTTATGGGAGGTGTTTGATGAGCTCACTGAAGAACAGAAGAAAGATTTCCTTTGTAAGTACTCAACCAAATTTCAAGAGCTTACAAACCTGCAGGCCTTTGATTCTGTATTAGGATGCCTTGTAAAACAAATAGTAAACAGTTGATCATTATCTCGAGGAAATTTTAATTGAAATCAACTGGACTTACTTTGTAGGTCTTGAAGACATTTCGCTCCTCATCCAAGAGGCTCCATCAGTTCGTGCTGGTCTGACTAGGGTGAGCTAGTCTGACAAACTGGTGTGGAGATCCAGGGTATTTAACCCTGATGAGAGGCGAAACGTCTTGAAGACACAGCCTAGTTGATCATTATCAATTAATGAATCCAACCTTTCAGTATGGCACCATAACGCTGCTTCTCTTAAATTATTAGGTTTTTTTTCCAATTGTGCCAAGTTATAGTTTAACAGTAATCTCCTCAGTAATAACATATTGCTTTATAAATGAAATCAACAAATGCAAAATCAAAACAATCATGCAGGCAGTATGTTTCCATACAATGTCACCATAAAGCAAAAAGGCAATAGCTCTCAGTTTTTCAATTTATTCTACACCATCTGTTTATGGCCACTGCAGTAAGGTGAATGTTAGACATATGATTAGGGAAACATTGCAAACACAGTTATGGAAAAACAAACTAGCATTAGTTGTGGGTTTGACAGGATGCAGTTTCCAACATGACAGTCAAATATACTCAACTACCACCCCATGACTGCATTACCCCACTTGGAGGCCCCAGGGCAAAAATGATCTGCAGTGCCCCCTGTTTACCCCTGTTCAGTGAATTGTTCTTTCATACATATCCATATCCATACTACTTTTCAGCTCTAGGGTCCTGGGGCAGTTGCCCACTTTACCTGATTGGTAATACAGTGACCTCTACACCCTAACTTTCTCCGTCACCATAAAGGAAACATGAACAGTGAAATGAAATCCACCTGTTGTTGACATTATAAGCTACCTTTGCTTGGAAAGTCAAAGCAGCTTTTTGTATGAGGTGACCAAGTCAAAAGAAGATGTTGTATTCATTATCATTACTGTTAGTTATGTTTCATCTATCCATTGAAATAAATTAAACCAAGTTGCAATGCAGTTAAGCCTGATGCACAAAGGTGTTAACTGACAATAAGTAACCTGAAGATTCCTACTTTTCTCTCCACCGGCATTCCTCAGTGTTCCTGACTGGTTTTAGGAGGGTTCCTATTCTTGGCATGGACCAGATCAGGATGTTGGTTCGAGACAAGGAAATCCAGAGCGGCACCACAAATCAGCACTTCCCCGAGTCTCTGACATGTCACTGTATTTTGGAGCTGCCTTTGTATTCAACAAAGGACATCATGCGAGACAGACTGACAGAGGCTCTGATACCAGACAGAGGCTTCTCTGTGTAATGGTAGATCAGTGGCTGCTGGCCAGGACCAGGTAATGTGTCTGTCCTGGGAACAATTTGGCTTCACTTTTATTTAATTTTTATTTATGATTACCTTTCCTGCACTACCTCGCAGGAGAAAACAAAATAACCGACTGGCACATGACTTGATATTGAAACAGACACTAAAGAGCAGCGTTTTCATCCATTCCCTCTTAACAGTTTTATACTTTAT
This sequence comes from Psettodes erumei, assembly GCA_016785225.1. Taxonomy (NCBI): domain Eukaryota; kingdom Metazoa; phylum Chordata; class Actinopteri; order Pleuronectiformes; family Psettodidae; genus Psettodes; species Psettodes erumei. The sequence continues at coordinate 729,179 of JAFBJZ010000821.1, read as the reverse complement.
ATCAGAAGAAATGAAAGCACTTCAAAATTCAAAACAGGATTTGCTTGAATTTAACTGACCATTTAAGTTTTATATGTTTTTAGGGTTAAAAGTTGATTTTTTATGTGATGCGTTTTGCTCAGAGCAAGAAAAAAGTCTATTTGCCAGTTTATTATGCATATGTTAAAAATCTAATCCAATCCAAAACAACAGTCCGGTAAATAATCTTATTTTAGTGAAGTTTATAATGTCCTTTCTGATTCTGTGAGAGAGGTCAGTTCAACCTGATGGTGATTTTTGACTTCAAAATACAGGGTAAATATTGTTGCTATTACCTTCAGATAAGACAAAAGTTGTATGTCAGTTAGATGTAATCTTTAAGAATGTTCAACCTTTGTTCATGTTTCACGTTTGTATGCCATGGTTGTATTGTATATTCTGTTTGTAATTCATACATAATCATGGTACTAAGTTAATAAAATTCAGATAGAAATCCAAAATGGATCAGTATCAAAATATATTTGTAACATGGAAAAATTGTTGGGATTTTCCCAGAGGTGTACTTAGGGTCTGTGGATTCCTGGTATTTCCAAGAATGAAAATATCAAATACCATTCAGCAGCATGTTGCGAGAATGAAATTACATCAACCTTAAGCCTGTGAATACAGTACCTCTTGCGCTGAAATCAAACGTGTGAATTTAAATTGCACTGTTAACACTGCAGAGTCTTATAATGACTCATGTCCAGTCCAAGCTTAAGGTAAATTAAAAAGGCAGAAAGACAGAAATGTCTGCCATTCAACAACAGCAATATTGGACTGAAAAAAAGAAATGAAAACATGTTAAGACATCCCCTGGGTTAGCAACACCAGTTGTTGCTGTTACAATCGCGTAATGTGTGTGTGTGTGTGTTTGTCTGACACAGAGAGAGAGAGAGAGAGAGAGAGAGACCCACAATCTTGTTCTTTGTAGTTACTGGATCTTGGCACATGGGAGTCGATGGAGGTTCGACGTAATGCTGGAAGAGAGAAACAAAGAGAGAAAGAAACGGACCACTAGATGGCCCCATCATTCAGCTGGTTGGCTGGTTACGTTGAAACAAAGAGCAACCGGGATGAGATCAGCTGTAGTGACTGGCGCAGACCACTGGAGCTTCACGCTACAACAGTGCCTTAAAACCGAAAAGCGACAGATACTTAACAAGCAGACATTAAATGACGTCAGCTCGAGAATGAAAATGTCGATGTGATGTGATGCTGCAAACTAGATGTTTATGGAAACATCAGGCACTTACGCGCGCACACAAATAAACTCCCATGGAAAGGCCATTAGTAAATTCTATGTGACATACTGTCACTTCCTAGAGAGACTGTACAGGAATGCTATGTGAATTTTCCTCAGGACGTTCCAGTTCCTGAGAACAAATTCGGGCTATAAATAAAAACAACTTAATTGTGTTTAGGTTGTCATTTTCCTTCCTCGGGGTCTTCTGAGTGATTTCCGGGCCTAAACAATAGAAGTATGTCAGGAATGTATGTTATGGTAACGCTCATTGTGACTCCCAGCTATGTACAGAAAAAAATACACTTTAGTCCGTTATATAATTTCTTGACTTCCCAAGCACTCATTCAGTTATTTTCCTCTCTCCGCTGCGTACGAGAGGCTCGCGGCCGCTCGCTCGCCGCTGCGCCGCGGGAGCGAGTTGGAATGCATTGACGTCAGAAGGAAGCTGGACACACGCGCGGCGAGTGCGTGCGCGCGCGCGGCGCTCCGACATTCGATCCTCGGCTCTCGTCCTGAGCGTGAGTGCGTGCGCGCGCGCGCGTGTGTGTGTGTGTGCTAGAGACTCTCTGCGGAGCGGGCGCGCGGTCTCACTGCTCGACACTCCGGAATGAATCGACGCGGACGGGCAGTCATGAGAAAAGTATGTGCGCTCGCGGACCGCGAGTATGGAGCTCTGTGAGGGAGAACGAGACGGCGGCGCGTTCGCATTCCACGTTTGAGCGCAGCGGTGACATTAAGAGTGCGGCTGCGGGAGACACGGCAGCGACCGCTGGCTGAACGGCTCGCGGCTACGGGACTATTTGCGAAACAATGGTAAGTTGGCGCACCGAGGCAACTGTGTTTTCACGGCTGCCCGCCCGGTCCGGTGGCGGCATCATAGCTTCCCGCGGGCGCCGTCGGTGTCAGTGAGGTTGTTCGGTCGCGTTTGTTTGGCGGCAGGAGGATGACTACGTGCGTATGTGCCAACTCGGGACCCGCAGTTGCTGTCAAGTGCAGAGCAGCTGGCCCCGACGCGAGCGCGGCGAGCCTGGAGGTGAGATTACGCAGTGTTTTTGGATGTTGATCAAACTGTGCGGTCAAGGGTATCGGCGCACGTTAACACGGTGAGGCCTGCTCGGGTCCACTTGGCCCAGTGAAGCCGCGAGAGGGGCTTTCAACATGTTGGGGGGGCTGCTGCTGTGCCTTAATTGTGACAACAGCGCTGCCATGTAGTGACGATTAAGTGGTGACGATGACGAGGATGAAGGTGAGGCGCTGACCGTGCTGATGGTCTTCGGGGTGGATTGGATGAAGACAACAAGAGTGAAACTCCAGACAGTGGTACTTGCGTGGATGATGACCAGGCTAATGAAGATGGTGATGGCTGCTGAACTAGTTACCCTGGAGATCTGATGATGACATCATCAGATCTAATGACACCCCCTGACCCTCTTAGCGAAACTAATGACACACACACACACACACACACACACACACACACACATTATGGTCTCCTGTTACAGTATTGATTTGGGGTGCCATTTGTGCTGGATGGGTGTTATTTGAGATAGAGACAAACAGCCCTTCAACATCACACACAATAAAAAAATATTTCACCCTCTACTGCTCTCGCTCTACTATAATCCTGGACATTGTGATCAGTCCTTCGCAACTTCATTTAAACTTGTTCTGTCTTCTCTGTCCGCGATAAAAGATGTGAAACATGAATCTATTACTGGTCCTGTGCCCGAAGGGATAAGGCATTAGCAGCAGCTGACCTCATCTAAAGCCCTTTTCCCTTTGGGCCAGAGGCCAAAATGATCAACACGCTCATTTTTTTTTTCTCATTGTGTTGTCTTTTGTTTGTCCCGCCAGGCGACTCCCGCCACACCCTAACACCTTGACACAACTATTTTCCATCTCCTCCTTCCTTTTATACCTCTCCGTATTCCCCTCCAGCCCCTGAAGCCCTCTGGTTCTGCCCCCCCTCCCTCTTCCTCCTCCTCCTCCTCCTCCTCCCTCCCGAATCCTCTCTTTGTGTCGAACATGGACTCGTCCGGAGAGATACTCACAGCCCAGGATGGACATCTCGACCCCAGGTGCAGCCCCGGCCGCTCTGATCTCAGCGGACTGTACCATCTGGGTCGGACGCTGGGCCGGGGCCACTTCGCGGTGGTCAAACTGGCTCGTCACGTCAACACTGGCCAACTGGTGGCCGTAAAGATGATTGACAAGACCAAACTGGATGTTATGGCAACAAGCCACCTCTTACAGGAAGTGAGGTACAAAAACAAATTCGTCTGAAAGACTGACTTAGAGAAGAAAAGATAGAGGTCTGAAAAAGATTGACTTGACCTTGATAAGATTTGATAAGATTTCAAACACACATATGGATTTAAATTTTTAATTCCTTGCATTTTGATCCTTGATTATTTTTCTCAGGTGCATGAGGTTGGTGCAGCATCCCAACGTGGTTCGCCTCTACGAGGTCATCGACACGCCCACCACCCTCTACCTGGTCATGGAGCTGGCCGAGGGGGGCGACCTGTACGACTACATCCTCCGCCACGAGGGGGGCGTGGCCGAGGACACCGCCAAACGCCACTTCGCCCAGATAGTGCGCGCCGTGGCGTACTGCCACCAGCTCCACGTGGTGCACCGGGACCTGAAGCCAGAGAACGTGGTGTTCTTCCCCCAGCAGGGCGCGGTGAAGCTGACGGACTTTGGGTTCAGCAACTTGTTCCAGCCGGGGACGATGTTGGCCACCAGCTGCGGGTCGCTGGCGTACTCTGCTCCGGAGATTCTGCTGGGAGAAGAGTATGATGCTCCAGCTGTTGGTGAGAAACTGGTTTAATTTTTTTTTTTGCATCTGGCAGTATTGGATCTGAACTGTTGGGCTAGATCAGTGGTTCCTAAGCTGGGGGGGCAGGATGTTTAACAGAACAGGAAAGCAGAAACTACACACTTCTATTATAGTTATTTTAAAGTTTCCTGGACAATCTTACCTACAGCATGACAAATGATTTGTACACGACGGGAAAAAACTTAGCTCTGGTTAACCAGGTCACAACTGTTAAGGCCGATGCCACGCGCAGATGTCTCTCAGGTGAAGGGTCGCAGGCTAAAACGGTTGGATGCTACTGGCCTAGTTAGGCAAGTATGTGTCGTCTTCTAGTTACGCACATTTATTGTGCCACCGATGCTGACTTACCACAGTCACAGACATCCGAATCAGAGCCAGAGGTCATTCTGTTCTGAGATCAGCAGTTGAAACGCTGCCGTCGAAGAAGTACGGGCCGAAGGCGTTTAAAGTCTAAATCCTTTCCCTTAAGTCATCAAATCCACTGTTGCTCAGCTGATTACATTTATTCAGTTGTCTTCCAGCCTTAGCTGGAGAACCATTTAGTTGCTGTTCTGTAGCTTTCTGTCATATGCCACGATCCTCATCAGATCCCACATCAGAGGGTTTGTAGATGGTGGAGTTCAGCCCTGGCCTTAGAAGCAGCAGTTGACAGAGTAGTCTTTCTTTAAGGTCCTTTTAGCAGCTGTTCTGGAGCTTTTGACCATCCTACATGATCAGCAGAGGAGGTGAGACAAGGCGTCTCCGATGCCAAGGCAGACTTTTGAAATTGTTCGATCAAGTTTGGCATGTCTCCAACAAACAACATTAACAATAGGGCTGTATGCCAAGTTCAGCTGGGAGGCTTTGTTGTGTGTACCCGGGCCTGTTTGCATGAGCCTGTGTGTGTGTGTGTGTGTGTGTGTGTGTGTGCGTGTGTGTGCACGTACACTCTGTATGTGAAGTGTCGGCCCGACTCGCCCCCCTTGACCCCACATGTGTACCCCTTTACATTCTCCTCTATCTCCGTGTATGTGTATGTTCCTGCTCCGTTTGCCCTTGCTTGTATCCATTTGTGCCTGTGTGTGTTGTTCAAATGTGCGTGTGTGTGTGTGTGTATGTCCGCCGTATAGGATTAGCGCATGTATCTGGGTCAGTCTGAGCGGGCCGGCCATTCATGAGCCAAATGGGTGGTCAAACCAAGCACCGCAGATCACCACTGGGCTCTGACACTCTGCTTAGCAAGCATTTTTTATATGTATGTGTGTGTGTGTGTGTGTGTGTGTGTGTGAGAGAGAGAGAGAGAGAGTAAATGAAAAGAGAAGACAGATAGCAGAAAGAGAAAGTACGATGCATCACTGTTTCTCCATAGCAGATAGATTGATCTGTAGTTCTGGGAATGATCTGACATTAGAGGAGAAACACTTTGGTCTCATGTCCCAAGGGGGTGGTGGGGGTGGTGGTGGTGGTGGGTGGGGGGGGGGGGGGTGGACGCAGCATGTCCGCTTCAGGGAGGTCAGTGGTCTTATCTGTTAAGCTGGACTAGGCTGGATTTTGGCAGGGTTTGGGCGCCATTCATTGTGGTGACTACACATGCATCCGCGCAGAATACAAATGTGCTTCCCGCCGCATTCAGTGGCTGTTCCTGTGGTAGGACGTCTGCGGCATTTGTTTTTGTTTAAAGGAGCTCCCGCCAGCGGCGAGAACGAGTTGCGAACGGGTCCAAGCCAGCGAAACTGTGGTTTATCCCCTTTCCTTTCGAAAAACGTCTGTCTCCACCGGCCTCGGCGGGATGGCATCTCCGTTCGCCCAGCCCCGCGGCGCGAGCACAGAAAGGAGCGGCGGTGACAAAACGCTGCTCACGTGCATCCATAACTTCAGCTTGTCTTATGAGTTGCATTAGTTCCTTTTTGTGTCACGTTAGTTCCTGTTTCTAAAAAAAACACCCACGCGAAGCCCGTCCATTTAAATCCTCCCCGGAGCTTTTTCTTTTTCTGCTTCGCTCCGACTCAAGTGCACTTTTCTGTTCTGGTCTGCGCTGACTTGACTCAACCTGTGGATCTCGTGATTATGTCATCACTTTGATGGAAATGTACACTCACTCCCTCACCCGCGCGCACACATACACACCCACACACACACATAAATATATGTTTGTTTGTGTGTGATAATCCTTGGCTGCACAGAGGAAGAGATGTCCCCCAGTGATCTCAGCTTAGCTTAGCAAGGTGACTCATAAACCCGTCTCTGCTCACACACACACACACACACACACACACACACAGACAGACCCACACACTCACAGACTGCTCTCTGTGTCTCTTTGATATTTTGGTCTCATATGAACAGACTGGCCGTCTTGCTGTATGCGTGCTCTGTTTGAGGACGTGTGTGTGTTTGATGATAGTCATATGATGTGGAGGAGAGACAGGAAGGTCCACGCGGTCTCCCGCCTCTGACGAAGATAAACACTGCCTGCAATTACATAATATCTGCCCACGGCTGTGTGCACACGTGTGTGCGTTAATGTTGGGCTTAGCGTTCGCCCGACAGACTGAGAAATGAGTTCAAGTCGGCGGGAGGCCTTCGCCGCCGCTGCAGCGCATGCTGGCCTGCTAATGCTAGACACCGGCGTCGCGCCGCTTCTCGCCAAACTTGTCTTTTCACATCATTTGGCTAAGCAGGGCTTGGTCAGCCCGGTGTGTCATAGAGACCAAGGAGAACGCAAATTACGGTCTCTGAGTGTATGTGAATCTGCTCTGCCTGAAGAAAATTGTCCAAATGAGAGGGATGGGCGAGATATGACGAAGGAGCTGGTCACGGCGACGGCTTATAAGAGAGATAAGAGGGAGGAAGGCCCGAATTAGAAGCGTAGTGTACGCTCAGCGCAGGAGGAACTCCTGCATCGCACAGATACTGTGCATCTCTCTGGGCGTCAGCATAACACTTAGATGTACACCGTGAGGCAACAAATACAGTAATGCATTGTGGTTGTGTAACAGAGCGATTCACCCTAAAGCTTATTCACTTTGTTAAGGAAAGCAACTAACGGTGGTGTGCTTTAAATTTTCTGGGATCTATTTCGTTGTGTGTTCGCCCTAATTGAATTATTGGCTTGGAAAGCTGAGCCACGGTGATAATGTAACTGACTTTTTCGGGGCAGCAAAAAAAAAAAAAGACAGAAAAAAAGAGAAATGGGCTTTCTAAAAGAGTAAATGGTGTTTCGGTGTCAAGTTGAATTCTGTAAAGAGCAGTTGTGAGTCCAGATAAGTCCAGCACGGTAATGAAGTCTGAGGTCAGGTTGGGTCGGAGCGCTCGGACGTGCTGTGCGCTGTCCACAGAGGCTGGCGTATTGAACCACAGCGGAACGTTTCATTTGGAATAACGACTTTCCGTGCCATCGCTCGTTCCTCTGCTCCGGGGCGCATGATGGCTGCTGGTTCGCCAGCTTGGAGCGGCACGCTGAAAGCTCTAGGATTGGGAGCAACTGCGGGACCGGGGAGGTTTTCCAGCTAAAAAACCCTTTTGCTGTTTTTTTTTTTCATATGAACCCTGTAGGCTGCAGGACTGGTTGCATGAACAGAGTTTGCAAAGCCCGGATCTATCACGCCACCACTGCGCTTGTTGGGAATAGTAACAGCGCTGAGAACAAATCGTCTCTCTTAGCAACGAGGTCCAAAAACAGATGTGTCACTTTGGGCGCATATTAAAAAGGAGTCCTGTGTGCACAGCATGTCCTAATGTGGACAGGTTTTCTTAAGACGATCAACATGAAAAAAACACGAGCGTTGACTTGTCCACCTCATTGCTTCTGACTTCAGACTTTGAGGTGTAGTGCTCGAAATAGTAGCTTTTTTTTTTGTCTTTGCCGCTTTGTTTAAACAGAAGCTTCCCCCAGTGGCCATTTTTGAACTGGTTTCCACAACTTGAACGTATAAAGATCAGCTAACCTGTCATAGTTGGTATTACTCACGCTGTGAAAACAAGCTCAGCTTGTGGAAGCAAAAAAAAAGAAACCCTGATGCTGGGATATTCTGTTCTTTCACCCTCCAAATGTGGGCAAAAAAAAGGGGCTGCATATTTGGTCTGAACTCGGAGGTCCCTTTATGACGTCTTTGGTCTTGAAACACGCGCTCCGGAGGAGGCGGCCCCTGAAGAGGGCCCTGAACCGGAGCTTGCACTCTGCTCCTCTTGGCCGTGCTGCTGAACTCTGTTCCAAATTTTTCTCAACAACTCAACAACTTTGGTAGATTGACTTCTTTTAAGATTCACCCTATCTACATCTGGTTTCTATAGTATGTGTGTGTGTGTGTGTGTGTGTCAATGTTTGTACAGTCAGCAGAACACTAATGTGCGGTGAGAATGTGTGATATTCCCCAGAGAGCAGAGAAAAGCACACTCCCAGCAGTCAGTGGCTTCTCCTCCCTGTTGCATAACGCTCCTCTAGATGTAACTGAGCGTGCCCGAGAGCGTGCGCGTGAGTTTCCATTGTATGGCGAGACTGAGGGCTGTTGTTTGGACCATCATGGGTACGATGCGGGGGACAATGGCCGAATGTTTATCACACGCGGGACTGGTACGTGTGAAAATCCCACGACGGGAGTGAATGTGAATAGATTTCTCATGTATTTTCAGATGCAGCATCACCTGAAGCAGAAACCTAATCTGTTCAGGAAACTGTGATTAAAAAGTTTATATCCAAAGGCAGGTGTTCATGTCGTTGCCGATCCGACACGACCAGCAGTACTGCGCATTAATCTCCCCGCGGAGTGTTATAAAGATGCAGACTGTTCTGATCTCTGCAGTCAAGGATTATCTGTATCTTGAAACTTGCACATAATTCACGATCACGTGTACGATCACGCGACTAATGCGTGAGTTACTGTAATTCACAAAGCGCATGAAGCTGCATTCTTATCTTAAATTCTCAGAAGAGGATCTTGTCAGCAGCCTTTTTCTAAAAATAAGTAGAATATCAGATTTTTGTGGGGGAAAAAAAGGAAGATTGCCGCATTTGTAGCAGTCTAGGATGATAAAAGTCAAAATTGTGTGATATTCTCACAGTTTTTTTTAATAAATTGACCTTGTAACAAGACTACAGCCAAGCTAGCCGTTCAGAGAGGATGTACTCGTATTGTGAGATAACGCACGTGCGAACATGATGATGTTAAATGGCCAGGATGTTTACCATAGTTTAGCATATTAGCATGCTAACATTTTTAGTCACAAACCAAAGCAATGGACCAAGTGAAACTTTGACCTGAGGAGGAGGAGTTGTTCATTTGTGGTTAGTAAAAAAAAAAATCATAAATAAAATTTAAAAATACATAATCATAAGTAAAAAGTGCAAATGTAGTAAAAGATCAATCGACCTTCACTTAAAAAAATATGAATGTGCTGCTGTCTTTTAATCACGATCTTGATACACACTTCAATGCTCCTTGTAAAAGTTTTTATGTTTATATGTGATGAAAACAATGATTCAACAATCAGTGGGTAAGATGGGAAAACCCCAAAAGACTGAGGCCCAAATTGTCCTTCAGCTGACTCGTGAAACAAATGTGATATTTGCAGAGGCTGCATTTTTATTAGGTACATGATCTGATATATTTGTAGTGTTACATGAGGTTAACACACAATGTGTGCAGTGTCCACTGTTGAAGAGAAACACAAGGAGAGACAGAAAAAGAGACGCAAGATCCTTCTCAGAATAGCACCACACCACAACAAGCCCTCTGTTTGTTATGGCCTTCAGCCCTCAGCTCCATTGCCTGTGTGTGTGTGTGTGTGTGTGTGTGTGTGTGTGTGTATGTGTGTGTGTTTTCTTGAACCGGCCACACTGTTCTCGTCTGGTTCAGGCTGTTCTGAGTTCACATGGACCTCCTCTCACTGCTTCTGCCATGAGTGCAAGAGAGGGGAAGGTGGAGGGAGGGAAAGAGGGAAGGAAAGGGAGGAGACAGGAAAAGAGTGCACTGTCAGCACTGTCAGTGAGCAATGCGAAGCCTGTGTGTGTGTGTGTGTGAAAATGTGCACCAAGCCCATCCGTCTGCAGCTTATGCCTCACACTTTACACATGTAGAACAGGACATCCAGCCGTTGCTCATGCACTTCCCTCTTGTAATTTTTTAGTCCCGCTTCCCCGAGGAATAACCCAATCCGCTCAGCCTGACCTCTGACCTCTCTGTCGTGGATGTGGATGAGAGCGGAGGAAATCGAATTTCACAACTCAATGGGAAAAAAATGAATCTGACCTCGATCCAGAGCTGATCCTTTTACGTTGATCTGTGCGGTCAGAATCCGGTTTAATAGAACAACTGCTCAACTCAAAAGGGACAAATATTTTTAAATACCCCTGGTGGACCACGAAGCTCACAGTATTCTAAATATGATCAGAGAGCAGAGGGATTGGATGCTATTTTAAGGCCGCAGATGATTTGCTATTTAAGGCTAATTTTTGTGCTCTTCTCTGTGTGCGTGTGTGTGTTCCAGATATCTGGTCTCTGGGGGTGATCCTGTACATGCTGGTTTGCGGAGTCCCTCCCTTTCAGGAAACCAACGACAGCGAGACTCTCGTCATGATTCTGGACTGTCGCTACTCCGTCCCCGAGCATGTTTCGGACGACTGCAGAGAGTGAGTATGGAGGATCAGTCGCACAGGGTCAGGCCAAAAGGAAGGTTTGTGCGTCAGAAAAAGAACAAGAAAAAGTCAGAACAACTTCATCATCTTTGCAGGTTTTATTTCTTCGTTGTAAGACGATTCTTCATTTAAAGGTTGCTGCTGAATAGATTCGGTGGGTGGCCGTGTCAGGAACTACTGACCGTAAAATCCGCTCATTAATGTGCGTTTCAGTGAATAATTTGAGTGTCCTAGTTGCCTCAGACTGCTGCAAAACAGTTCTTACTAAAGCAAGCACTTTCTTGCAGTTTCAGTTACCGCCTGTTGTTTTCATTAATAACACAGTATCTGTGGCCTGAAACACCTTAAAGTCTTGTCAGAGTCCTGTTATTCTCAGTCAGTCCCACTCACACCGTTATGGTTGCATAAAGACTAGAGCAACAAATCCACAGCTGAAAATAGTGCCCGTGTTTGAATAACACTCGCTAAAAACAACAGTGCCTGGATATTCTTTTTTGAAATGAAATGATATATTATATGTCATTGGATTTGTTTACATTGAGAACAATATGGAATTAAATCAGCGTTGTACTTTACACATGATCATATTTACACCCAGGGGGGTGAAACTGGTGCTTGAAACGTAGTGAAAGAATTCAGATCAGTTGTAGTGGTACAAACTGCGCCGCAGGGGACTGCAGCACAGGTTGCATGTGTAACAACTCCATCTGCAACTGAATGAACGCCTTTGTGCACTTATTTCTCTTCCAACTGAGGTTAGAAGGCAGTATGTGGTTTGTGGATTATCTGGCAGCAAACGCATCCTGTAAGAGCTGACCCAGCACTGGTCATATGACGTAGCCCGTGGTCACACGGCGGCATATTTTATTTCAGAAACTCTTGCAGTTTAAGTCAGAGTCGTCATTAGGATGCCTGGAGGTGGCTGAGATCAGCTCGAAATCCGGTCGCTCCGCATGCGTCACATCAGGTGCCGCGACGGCTGACCGCCTAAATGTGAGCGAGCAAAAAGCGCCTTACGTCCTCAAAAAACAATGAATCCTTCTGTCTTTTCCCCGATGTCAGTCTGATCTCCAGGATGCTCCAGAAGGATCCGTCTCGCCGCGCCTCCCTCGAGGAGATCGAGGCTCATGACTGGCTGCAGGGGTTGGATAACGCGCTGCTCAGCCCAGAGGCCCCGCCGCACTGGCTCTCAGGGGCCCTGTCTCCCAGCTCCACGCGCTCGGGCGTGCCTGAGTGCGGCGACCTGCTCGCCGCGAGGCCCCCGCCTCAACAGGCTTTCCCCGGCCCGTGGCAGCCGAGCCTCAGCCTCACCCTCCGCCCCCCTCCGGCCGAGGAGCCTCCGGTCACCAAGAACCTGCCTGCGCTACAGCAGATCTGCGAGGAGGAAGAGGACGAGGAGGAGGAGGAAGAGGAGGAAGAGGCGGGCAGTGTGGCGGAGGGAGAAAGTTTGTCAGAACCAGAGAAAGAAGTTGAGGGGACACTTGATCAACTCCGCACAGGAGAGGAGGAGTTAGGAGGCTCAGTGGAGAAAACAGAGGAGGCAGTGGAGGAAGAAGTGGACATAGAGACGCACACAGAGAAAACAGACAGTAGGTGTGTGATTTCAGACCAACCAGTCAGTCACGGAGACAGGCCGGTCACTCAGACTCCTGAAGCCCCACCATCGTCTCTTCCTGGTTTGGGGGTCCCGTGTTGTCAGGGGCAGCCAGACCTCGCAACCGCAGAGGAAGAAAAGGACGAGGAGGCAGAACCCAACAACAACACTAACAAAGCCCCTCCATCCGTCCCCGCGTCCTCTGCCAGACTCAGCCTCAACTGCCGCAAAGAGGCGGCAAAGACGAAAAGAGAAGGAGAGCAAGAGGAAAAAAGAGAGGAAGGGGGGAGAGACGACCTCTTAACGGACAGATCGCAACCCCACACTGCGCTCGGGACCCGGGATGAGGCCACGCCGAGGGTCGAGCCGGGGAAACGACACAGCGTAAAGCTGCGCGAGAGACTCTTTCAGTTCCCTCTGTGTGAGAAAGCCCTGGCCTTCAACATCCCAACACACAACAAGCCCAAGATCCTCCCGCTGGCTCAGTACAACTGCTGCCACGTGCTGTAGAGCGAAACCAGCCCGGGTGCCGTCCGAGACGCGACGCTCCATCAGTTCGGACGCGCGGGCTGTTTGGCATTCAGCAGGCGACTCGACTACCGAGCGCCGACCCTGTGAAGTGGCGAAATCGCCGAGCCCCCTGCTGAGCCTTTCCGCTGCAAGGACCTTGAGGCACGAGAGTAAATGCAAACACCAGGTGTACAGGGAGGGACGTGTACAGCTTCATACCAACTAACACCCGGTTTCTAGCATCGCGCTCGTGTAATCAGCATCGTGCTAAGCTAAAGGTGATGTACAGCACAGTAGTCAGACTTAGAAGGACCTCATCCATTTGTCGCTGTGTACTGGAGCAATTGTAGAATTGCAGCGAGCGGACTGCGTCCTGGCCGTGGCTCAGAAACGATGAAGCCGAACCCAACTGTACAGACAATACGACAGCAACAGAGCTAAATCAAATAAGCTATAGTCTTGTTTTGTTTGTTAAAAGGTGCCTACTATGATGAAATGGGTTTCATAGTGCGTGTGGCCACTGTGTCATTTCTGCTTCTGGGCGTCAAAAGCTCCGAGGGGCAGAATGTTCTCGCACGTGCACTCAGTAGATCCATGATTTCATATTTTCTATTGTATGAATTAGAATGAACCTTGGAACCAGCTTCTGCTACAGAGTAGCACCCGTTTCCTCTTCCCTTTGCACAACCCGCTTCTCTCTCGTTGGTTTGAAAGCTCTTAATATAAGCTTAATGTAAAGAAAGACTTAGACTGTTATGATATGACATTGTATAATAATATATGCTGAAAACTGAGATGATGATAGTATTTCCTGATCTCTTAATCCTAAAGTCTTATCGACATAATGGCTTGTCCTTACATACCGTTCATTGATCATTGATCTTTCATTGGGATGCAGGTCTTCCATGGTTTTTTGACAGCTCTTCTTTTTAATTACACTGAACGTTTGAATAATATTTGATCAGAGCAGTTTTATTTTGGATGTGCAGATATCAAGTTCCTTGATTTTTTTCTTTTTCTTTTTTATAATGTGAGAAATATATTGATTCTCTGAAGAGATATGTGACTGTGCATGTTATTACTGTTATTTATCACAATATACCTCCATGTGTCTTGGGTCTGACAGGACATTGTTCTTGTGTAACTGTACCTTGAGCTAGCCCACTGAATGATGAATTGCACACAGTACAACTATCGTGGCTGGTAGCTCTCTACAAGCGGTATCCTCTGGTTGATAGATAGATTTGTCAAATAAGAGAGACGCATCAGTGTGGCTGAGGAGTCCCCGCGCATGGTATTATTTTACCAAATAATGCCTCTGCGTGTTCCTGCAGTTTCACAAACATCCTGCATTCATCTTCTTTTAAACCTCAGACATGAAGTGTAAAGCTCTGTTGAGTAACAGAAGGCCAAAGCTGTAAAATAAGCCACGTCGTCCTCATGTAGTTCAGCAAACGGAGCTTATTCCTGTCAGTCACTGCAACTTCTTGGATATAACAAATTTAGATTTTTAACTTGTGGCCTGTGAGTGGTGGATCCTTGCCTATACAAGGAGCAGCCGTCACATGAAATCTGATTAATTCCTCATACTGTACTTCATTTCACTGTGGAAGCATAAAATGTGCACAGAAGAGGGATAAAATGTCATTATTCGCTCCTGTGTGACTGCAGCCTGTCTCTCCTCCATGTGTCTGTGTCTACTGACCTGCATTTTGACTAGGACCACGTCTCTCTGGAGCCATGAACTTATTTTTCTGTATTTATTTATTAAAAAGGATAACATCAAAAAGATGGATGCGTGCAGCGTGTTTATTCCACAGCCGCACACGAACTGGAAACGAAATCTCTCTGTCCTGACACAGCTTAATGCTACTTTACTCTTATACTCCACCAAACTTCAGATGCAACAGAACTGTTAATATTACTCTGTTATGTTTGGCTATCAGAAAAGTCCCAAATTTTTGTATAAAAATTAGTTTTTCTTCTGTTGACCATATTTCCAACACAGTGTGGAGCAGAAAACTGTCATAATACTGTACTTTTAAAATCAATTTGAATTATTTAATGAAGTAAAATAAGTAATTGCACAATGTAAAACACTGCATTCAAAATCTTACTTTCAAGTACAGCAAAACAAACTTAATCAGTGTTTAATATGCCGTATACAAGGTCCTGTCACTACTACATTAGTATGTTTTTTACTTTATTATTGAAAATGCATCTATATGAAGGGAGCATTTAAATGTTGGCTATATACTGTTGGTTTTAATCTTCAAAAGCTCATCATCAAAATCTCACCATGTAAAAAGTACAGCTAACAGTAACAGTTTGTTTTTTATCATTGATTACACTGCCTATTGTTTCCTCAAACGATATGCAAACATGTTTTGCATATGTTTGGAAATAGTGTAAAACACTCAATTTTCTAAAAAATAACCAGACATAACCACCAACCAGTTAACTTCTGTATATTTATTTAGGTCAACACTGTCACCTCATTTTCTGACCCGGAAATACTGATCCTAGGACCAGATTATCTAGGTCTATCCTCACTCATCACAACCCCTCAGACCAGTTCTCACACACACAAATACACACACACACACACACACACACAGGTTAAGGATTGGTGTCAGGCGTGAAAATATACAACTATAGCCACCTGAGAACGTCTCACCATCAATCTGCATCTTTGCTGAATCAGTCTCTCCTCAGCCACCAGGGCTTGTGAAAAGCTGCATGGGGAATTAAATGAAAAGTGTGGAGCACCGCCTGGTGGCTGGAAAGAATACCAACTCCTAAAAACAATAACTTCCACTACATGATGATCAACGCACCAAGTATGAAGGACAGGGTAGAAAGACTTCAACTGCATATTCAGCACAGTGATTGTTAGAGGCACACCACAGACTGAGTGAGTAAGTGAGTAAAAACTAAAATC
Organism: Psettodes erumei; assembly: GCA_016785225.1. NCBI lineage: Eukaryota > Metazoa > Chordata > Actinopteri > Pleuronectiformes > Psettodidae > Psettodes > Psettodes erumei. The sequence goes on along the minus strand of JAFBJZ010000821.1, from coordinate 713,415 downwards.
CACACATCAAAAAATAAGATATATCTATATAGAACGAAGCAGATAATGGTTCTTTGGTTGCTCCGCATCACTTTCAATGCAATTCTTGGCACAAACCTGATTATACTCATTTTTATAGATTATATTTGATGTGAAACATGCTACTATAGCCACTGTGTGAGGACTTTGGGAAAAATAAGAAAAGGACTGTATCATCAATGGAGGTAGCATCGACGATAACAATGCAATGCTTTTTTTCTTTCTGATTATTCAAGACTTGTCTCTTATGAATCTATGCATTTCTGTTTAAAGTCAACTTTGACTTTGACATAATATGTCAAAGGTGTTAAACACAAAAACCCCGTTACCTGCTTCTACACATTTGTTTGTATTCCACCTTTTCCCTGCCAGTTCATAATCTGAGCATTATTTTATACATTATTTTTTAATATAAAATAAAGACTGCAAGTATAAATTCAAAGGTTACAATATAAGATGTGTTTCTCTATTTCATGGAGCACTTGCTGTTCTTTTTTACCAGTTACACATGTAACATTTACTGAAAATGAATAGCACGGCATTTTGGGAAATACTGAAGGCTTGTTTGTTTTCTCTCCAAGAGATTGATACCACTCTCATATGTTTACACTTTGTATGTTGCTAGACTAGAACTAGAAGCTGGCTATCTTAGCTCAATGCAAAGAATGAAAACGGGGGAAACAGTCTAGCTCTACCCACAGTCAGGTGACAATGGTGTTCAACACTTACACGTGTCCTCTTTCACATTACACACCGTTATTTGACCAGTGTAAAGATCAAATATTAATTTTCAGCTTTACAGACTGACTTTCAGTTTTCATTTATCATGAAAGTCAGCAAGTTGTTACTTTTTGTGTTAACATAATCACTCCAGTGATGATACTGTCCTTTTAATTATGGATCTGGCACACTAGCTGTAGTTTATCAGTAGGTGGTAGTACTGAGCAAAACATTGTCTATCTTCAACCCTGGCAGTAACATGAAATACCCTTTCCTGTCATTCCCTCACTAGTTATTGACTATTTTATACTGTATACTGCAGCCGTGCGCTCTCATTTAATCTGAATATAGCCTGTGAAAACCTCCTTTGTTATAACTTAATCTTTTTAAAGGGCATATGTACAAATAATGAATACATTCCATTTGCTGTCTAATATTACAAAACAAACCCTTTTAAACTGCTGTTTCAATTGCACTTGCATTCTACATGTAGAGTAATATGAGGGTGCACTTCAAAGTGTGTAAAATGCAGAAGCACTCTGTTAATAAGAGAAACAGCAGAAAGAATTTCAATGTATGCACAGGGAGTATTAGTGGTACAGCAGTAAGTTTTGAGGGCCCTGCTGGAGAGGTCCAAACAACACTATGGATGGTACTGTATCTTCTGGATGTAGCAGCCCAGCACCAGATGACCGAAAGCACCATCTCAACACTTAGCAATGACGACTCTTAAGACTGCAGCTTCTGGAAGAGAAGAAAGAAAAATTGCTATACTTTGGAGAACACCAAAATGCCAAAAATAATGAGATGCATGGGCGAGGGGGTTAACCTGCTCTTTCAGAGCCTGCATTGATCTGTACTCAATATGCTCTCTCTTTTTTCGAATCCAGTCTGGTTCGTCGGGGATCAGGAATGCCAAAATGACCTTCACCAAGATGAGAGCATGCTGTAAAAACACACAGAGATAAAAATGTTATAGGAAACACACAAAAGTATATGTTCTACTCTTTTCTTCTTCTTCTTCTTCTTCTTCTTCTTCTTCTTCTTATTTGGTGGGATTGCTGCACATGTGCAGTTCCATCAAGAAATGACACAGCATTGTACAGCACAGTATATGACTTTTTTCTTCTTTTTTAATGTAAGGGGCAAAAAACGACACAGTAATAAAACTGAAACAGCCGGTTTTCAATACTGTGTCGACACAGAATTGAAACCTGGCTCTACAGTTTGTGTTTTCACAAAATGTAAGAAATTATCACATAGAAAATCACAAATATGGAGACTTTTTCAACTGATGTATCTCTGTCATTGTTTATGTCACACAACATGTAACACATGTTACACAAATGACACATGAATGTCTTTGGCCAAATCTTCTGATGTTCACTGTGAAAAAGTATTAGCAATGCAGTGTAGCTTCAGCTATTGCACAAGGGAGCAATCCCAACACAATTTCTTCAGAAATTGCCTTTTCTAGTTATGCATTTCTTTCCGACTAATGAGAGAGAATGAATTTTTACCTCCAACAAAACAGCCAACAACAGAACATTTATGTTGCTCATCCCACCCTCCCGGCACAGCTCCCGTAACCGTGGTGACAGCAGCAACAGCCAGCAGTTGGACACGACAGAGACAAAACTTAGGACCTCGAAAGCGATCTGAAACACACAACAATGACATGCGCTGTTCACTCTTAACTGGCTGAGTGTGACACACTGGGTGCCTCTCATTTCCATTGTGTGTTGATTTTTCTGCTGACCTGCCACACGCCCATATTAGCCACAGGCGGGGAAAAGGGTTTGCGGAACAGTTTGCAGATCTTATAGGCGTCCGATCGGATCTCTGTTAGGTTGTTGATGAGCAGCAGCACAGCCGTCAGAGGATACACACAGGAGAAAAGACTCAAATACCCAAACTGCACCAGGAGCTCAATGTACTCTGCAAACAGGCCCTGGAGCAAAACAAGAAACTTTTGGTCATACATGCCTTACCTGCAAATCTCTGAAATTCTTAATACTATATACACTCACAGGAAAAGTGGGAAGGGTCCTTTGGTTCCTAAATTTGTCCTCCTGTGGGTCGTCCTCACTTTCTGTCCTATGGGGGGCACTGATGAATCTGTCCACCAGGAAAGGTATGACCACCTCTGTCACCTGATTCACCAGCTGGGTCACTATCAGCAAAGATGCTAGACGCTTTAGACAGATGGTGGAAAAGAATATGTGATTTTTGTAGTCACTCAGGAACTCTTTATTTCATTCACTTGTTTCTGGCCACATTTCAACTCATTTTGAAAGAGGCACTCCACTGATTTCTACACCTGAAGATCACCTTATTCTTAAAAAGCCTTGCTTTAGCCTGGTTCTGTTTCAACCAGTGTAGAAACAGTCAGCAAATCAGAGGTTTCAAGGCCAGATAAAAAAGGAGGTGGGTAGCTATCTAATCTGTGACAGAAAAATGGCAATAATGTTTGTATTACATTTGCATTATTCCTTATCTGTCCAATGCATGTTCATCACATTGATGGAAGCACAATATTGAATTGTTGGAGTACTTCCTTTAAGGATTAAAGGTACTTGTTACCTTACGAAGCAAGGGCACATCCTGCTTGAAGAATGCAATGTGGAAGAGTACAGCAAAGTAATTAAAGAAGGTGAACTGGGGGAAAAAGAGATAAGAGTGAAGTGAATTAGCCTGGTGGATTAGCACTTATGATCTGATTGTTCATGAGGAGAGGAGGGCAGGAACTAACCACCAAGACTTTGGCTGTCAGATGCTTCTCAAAGGCCGACTCCTCTCTATGGTTCTCTAAGAGGACACAATAAGAGCTCATTGGTTTCCATCAGCATTAATTACATTGTATTGTATTGTATTATTTGTACATTATATGAACTGATCATCTGCACTCAATGTTTCCACTTCTTCTCTGTCTTTGTTAGTTTCTGTCCCACATCTTCCTCCTGACTGCTCTGTACCACAGTTTCCTATGTGCTCAACATCTACTTATCATTATATTAAAAATATAGCTCTCTATATTGACATTCTTTTCATATGTAGCTAAGTCTACATTCTTCCTCTGGCCTCCCCTCCATCTCACTTACCATATTCAGTCAGAGACTGTGCCACTGTCTTGTAAACAGTTGCTAGCATGTTTGTATAGACGATGTGAAGCACTGAGGGCATGTAGAGCAAAGTTTGAGACAGCAGGGAGTCCCAGTCTTTGTGTAGATGTTGTACCTGGGCCTCTCCCCAGTAGAAACAAAGCATACCCAGGACCACCAGCCCTGCAGGAAGAGACATGATGGCAGAGGAGAGGTGAGGACGGGGGCAGAGCTGGATAGGTTCTTCATCTTCAGCTGACTTGGCTTTACATTTTACTATAAAGTAGATCTCTGGAACATTTAAATGATACTTCTCAGTACATCTTTCACCTGAGGCATCAAAGTGGCTCATCCATAATCCATTCATAAGATATGTTAAACATGCAAAAAAGGTCATATTAGAGTATGTCATGAAAATGGAAAGAAACAACATACTATATTATGTTGTGAAGGTGTGAAAAATGTCAAAACTTATTATGTCCTGAAAATGCATCAAAACATCATTAATAGTGTTTTATGAACACTCCATGGCATAATAAAGGTCACAGTATAGGGTGTCTTGAAAATGGAAAAAATGGCATACTGTACTACGTCATAAAAATGTGAAAAATATCAAAAAAATTTCATGACCTAAATATGCATCCAAACAAAAAGGAAGAGTGTTTTTTGAACACTCCATAGTATAAAATGTGTTAAAAATACAAAAAGGTCATAGTATGGTATGTTATGTAATCGTTGGTCATAACCCTAACCCTAGCATAAGCAAGGTTTGAACAAACAGACTTTTGATAACTAAGGAACAGTATTAACCAATGCCTCACTATGCCATCCATGCCTGGGCTGATGACATATAATGTCATATAAAATATCATTCAATAGTAAGGCATCTAAAAGTAATGAAAAATTTCATGAAAATATCATACATGATTTTTTGAAAAATATGAAAAATTTCACAGTACAGTAAGGCTAAAACATCATGAAAAGTATCATAGTGACACCATAGTAAGACATAAGATATCATTAAAATGGTTGGTCATGGTTTAGTAAGGCATAAAAAGGCCTTGAAAAATGTCATAGTATATATAACAAACAAATCGAATGAAAAACATGACCTCCTTGGTGTAGGTAATTAAAATTAAAGCTCTACCTAGAAACAGCCCCACCACTGGGACTGACACCAGAGCCATACGCAGGTCTCTCTGCCATCCAGGAAAGAGGGGTTCTTTACGACCTGTCACAGGGTTGATCCCAAGGTCACCATGGAAACCAGGGCGGGGTTCTGCGAATCGCTCGGCAAGGTGCATGGTCCCCCAACGGTAGGACAGAGAGGAGCTCCTACGTTTCCATAGCTCCATGACCACTGTTGACCAGAGCATGCTGAACACAGCCTGGATCATGTGCCCGCTGACCGTTGGTCCAGAATCATCTTCAACATTTGTGCCCTGAGAGCCCGAGACTGACTCTACCATCTCCTTCTGAACCTCACCTGTGGTGAGCAAGAAGAACATTGTGGTCAGATAGCAGCATGATAACATAGCGTCTGCTAAAAGTAGCATATCATATGCATGTAAATCACCGTATTCAACAGGGTAAATACGGTATTGTGTATTGTGTATTATGATAATAATGTTTTATTGTGACTGTATGGGAAAGGGAAATTATCCTCTCTTGGAATGATGGCCAAAAACATGAGTCATGAGCGTCACAGCCTCACAGGGCCATATGGGTGGCAGTCGAATCCTCAGACGTCCTTTTATTAACTTAAGCACACACCAGTAAAAAAAAGTGTGTGCTGTTGGTTGGTTACTTCAATAAAGTTTCCTGACTTCTCAGTATTCAGTCATTTAAAATTCAAACAGCTGTTTCACTGCCATATATGGCGCTAACATAAAGAAACTACTGTGTGCAGCTTAAGATACAGTACTCAACAGGTTTCTTAATAAGGACCTCTGGTATCTTGCAAAATGATTTAAGAAATGAATATGTCTCCATTTCAACACCTACCTGAAAAGTATGTGATGCACAGGCCTAGTATTGCGGGTGGGAGTAGAGACCAGGTGTAGAAGTCGAGGAAGCTGAAGTAGAAAGCCACAGAGCTTCCAAAATACCCATTGATTGAATCTGGATAAATCAACAGCCAGAAGTGGCTAGTGTTAATTATGTTAGAGGCAGAATAAAGAAGCCATCATAATTCTAATTCTCACTCAGGACAATGAAGGCATAAAACACAAAGACTGTGACCACATTTGCGTCACTTTCTGTATGCCTGTGCAGTTAATGTGGACTTGAGCATGTGTATGTGAAGCGTGGTTCCACCCACCCAAGGGCTGAGCCAGCTGATTACCAGAGTACCAGGCTTCACTGAGATCCTTCAGCTGCTCTGGGATGTGGAGGGGAAACGTGTCCACGATAACACCAGCTGACCCAAGCTTCTGCCCTGCAACATCACTCTCATTTACACACGACATCTAAGCAGAACTTCAAGTCAAATCAGTGACACAAGACCGTGGCTGAAGTAGGGACACTTTTGCAACAAAGCAATAACTAATCCGTACATATATAGTAATATAAATTTTTTGTCCAAAAACATCAGTGAGCCATACTGTTGAGCTGGTTCCTTCATTATCTTGAACACACATTGTAATCTATTTGGATTCAATCCCATGTTCAGTGTCCTGCTACCGGACATACTCACCAGAGAGCACCAAATGTATTTTAATCTGCAGCTGAAAATAGTAATGAACACATGCACCATTAACTCCCGTTTGCTAAAAACAGCATCCAGCTGTCCAGCTGTTTAGGCAAATTACTGAATCTTTTTTTGAAAGATGAAACAATACATTTATGATCTGTTTTTAAAAATATACATCTTCAGTAGTAACGTAGGGGCTTGTGGTTGAGTGCTGCAGACAGTGTAGGGAAGTTCGAAAGAGCCAGGCTCACACATTTTTAGTGTTGGTCCACTAAAAGCAAGAATAATACTTTCCTTATCCTTTAAAACTGGTGATCTTCAGCTGGTAAGTGTGCGTGTGTGTGTGTCGAGCATGATCCAGTTAAAAAATACTAAATTTAGACACAAATCAGAAGTCAACCTCCGCCCACCTCTCGCTGGTAGATTGTTTACATATTATTCCAGTGAGTTGTGTTGTAATTATGTACCTCAAAGGATATTTTTCAAGTGTTTTCTCCATACTGATCTAAAATATGAAAACACAGCGGGAGGACTCACAGATGTTATCTCGGCTTTGCATCACGCAGCTGTCAGAAAGGCCGGGTATCCTCAGGTCTCTCTGCGCTCGCAATCCGTCGAGCTCATACTTCACTATGTGCTGCCGCTCCGCCAGCGTCAGGAACACCTCCATGTTGTCTGTCACACACATGAACGGACAAAGATACATTAGTGCAGCCACTGATGCATGAATACAATTACACACACACACACACACACACACATATATATATATGTATAGGTAAAATTTCATTCACTGTGTGAGGATATATGGGGGACAAATTCATGAATACAAAGCTCCTCTGCTGTACCTGAATTTTTAAAGTTGTCTCTGTCGTCATAGGAGAAGGCCTCCATGTCCCCGGTGTGGTAAGGCTTACACAGCCCCAAGTCCTCGGTGGCTCGTAGTAACGTGCAGCGTGGGGCGGACAACACGATGATGTCACCGCTGGCGTCTTCGCCCGGGTGAGCCAGTAATGCAGCACCTGGGTAGGGACGGTGGAGCAAAGAGGGAGAGCTGAGTTTGAGACCGAAACAGAAGTGGTATCTCCGTGGAGGGGCACTATGGGAAAATGCAATTGTACCAGGAGGGAAACACATTTTGATGGGGGTAACAGACTTCGATGCAACAGTGGTTCAGCTGTAATCCACTGAAGTGAATTATTCACCACAGCAGCAGGCTCCATGTTTTTATCATTGTACCATTCCACCAAGAGGAAAGCATCATTTTATACACAATTCCAGAAACAAATCAGCCTGACATGTTGGTGTCTTTGGACAGGTACTATGTACTGTACTTTCACACACAAGTTCTGTGAGGTTAATCAGTGTTTGTCTGTACAGCCTGGTTTCACTGACTGGTCTGACATGACATAAAATGCTAATGACTTACTGTATGTTATCTGTCCTAATTGAATGTAAACCATCTCTGGCTCACCATTACTACCCACTAGCATGTCAATGTAAATACAATCAAGATGTTTGAGGTGCATGTTTTTCTTCGCAAGACTGCAACAATGGAGAGAGAAAATTGATCTCTACATTTCCCCCATGCACAGCTCATCACTGTTATTCAAGCCCTTACCTCCATCTTTCTGAGGAGTTACAATTAGCCGAATGAGCCACCTCTTCGTCTCGGGCCGAACCTTTTCTCCTAGCTTCACCAGGACCAGCGGCTCCACCCGCTCCGTCATACAGCAGGGGCAGCTGACCTTGCTCCAGCCTGGCCCTGTGGCGGCAGTGCTCAGTTTGCCCAGGAACTGTGTCCCTGGAGCCTCATCCTCCAGCTGCTGGGCTTTGTCACTGCTGCTGCCACCAGCACCTCCACCCTCATCACCACCTGCCTTACTCATGGTGAGACTGGGAAGACATGTTCACAGTAACAGTTTCAGTTCGCCATGTTGTGGCTCCTCAATCCTTCCATCATCTTCCTCATCGGCACCCGACAAGACTGCGTGACAAAGAAATCATGGTTTGTGAAGAATGTGAAGCTTCCTTCTTTTGCACTGTTGTATTTATGTTTTCCCCCTTTATTAGCCACGGTAATGTCATGGCTATAAGCATCACAATGTCAGTGTGTTAGCTGGTCAACTATTTTGGTTAAGACCAACATTTGTCAACATCTGTTTTGCGCCCACATTCATATTCCCCTGAGCCTTCAGCTCACTCATAAGGATCGCATTCTTTTTGTCTCGCTGCACCAGGACTTTGATATTGTTTGTCTAAAGGGAAATATATTGGAGTAGATGTCATAATGTCATGACATCATCCTTTTACAAGATGATAAAAAGCCATAAAAACCTATAAGAACCTAACTACCCTTTTATAAGTTAGTGTAACACTGACCACTACCAACACTTGTCACCACCACTCTGAAGCACTGCGACAGAGGTTTTAGGATCATTTACATATTTGAGTGCATCTAATACAGATATTATTTTAATTTTTGCATTTGTGTTACCAGCTATTACATTAGATAAGCTATGGAGTTTTTAGATTTGCATGTGAGGCTGATAGTGCTGTAATTTCTGGCATAATTTTCCCGTGATCCTCATCCTGCACGCTGTGAGTTGCACTCAGGCGGTTACTTGCTGCTCCCTTAAGATATGAATCTACATTGAATGTTTCAGTTTCTCAGGGAGGAAACAGCGGTTGCTTCAGCCATAATAACGATTAAAAAAAACCCAAACACTTCCTCTGTTTTGACTGCTTCACAACCGTGCTTGAAGATACACTAACCTACAGACACACTCCTGGAGGACGGGATAAGAGTGACTGAGCAAAACATGGTTCAGTACTTCCTACTGTGTTTGAGTTGCTGTTGAACCAGGCAGTGGCAGTAGGAGACAGACACACTGTACAGCTTAAAAGAGAGGATGAGATGGGAAATACAACACCTGGCAGGGCGTTGGTGATGAGGTTTTGGTCTCCAGTCCTACAGCAGGCCCACACCCCCTCCGAAATCCTGTCTGAACACACACACATAGAGAGAGAGGGAGAGAGGATCATGAGGACAACAGCTTTATTCAGTTTTCCTGAAAAGAAACCAGGAACAACACTCTCTGCACACACTTACCCAGCCAGTGTGTGCTTCCTCCCAGCCTTCCGTCTATGTATATATATGTGTGTGTGTGTGTGTGGGTGTGTGTGTGTGTTTGTGTGTGTATGGCAGGAATGCGGAGGAACTTCCTAGAGACTGCAGGGTGTGGAGGGTTGTTTGGTTTATATTCAGGCTCCTCCCTCCTGCCTGCTCTGTGCTTTACTGCTGCGGCTGCAGCCCAGGGTCCTACTGCACCACCGCGTCTGAGAGGAAATCTACATCTCTCACACATCTAAAGATGTCCAGGGCAACTACAGTTTGGTTTGCAACCTCAGAAAATCTGCTACCACTAAACCACATGTCAGATTTTTAATACTGTTGATCTTCAATATACATGAGCAATGAATCCAAAGCCTAACACCGGGACAAAGTGCTCAGCTTACAGTGGCATTCTGTAACTGATGTTGTTTGATGTAACTTGGGTGTATTCAAAAAGCAGATCAATATCAGATCTCCAGAGTTAATCTGTGCCAAGCACAAAGAGCAAAGTGCAACAGAATGTGTTTTTACTGTGTTTTAAAAATTCAGGTTGATCACAGGCAGACTGCACTATACACTGTATGTCTACGGTTCTCAGCCTGGGGGTCAAGACCCTTGCAAGGAATCACCAGATGAAGCTAAGTGGTGAAAGTTATACCTGCAGAACTTCAGGACGGTGGCATTGTCATGGAGAGCATGTGCAGATGTTAGCATTTAGCTCCTAGCACAACAGTGCCAAGGTACAGCTTCACAGAACCACTAAACAAATGTGGACTCACATCAAACCTTTTCAGAGGGTGAGTAGTACACCACAGTAGAAAATTGTTGGAGTGCTCCTTTAAGAAAGCCGTATACAAATAAAGAATGATCAAACAAACAGTACAGGACAGCTGAACATCAGAAATATACAGACATTTATTTACACATACATTTGCATTTGCATAGACATTTAAAATTCCAAAATAAAAGTTATCAGATATTATAGTAAACAAATTCAGGAAATATTTTTTGAGCTGCATAATTTAGCAAAAGATAAAACTTGTCAGAGTCATAGCTGTTGTTTTTGTCTTTGTCATATAAATATACATAAATACGATCACTATGTACTTTTATCCAACAGGTGGAATTGTTTCACTTTGCAGAGCAGCCATCACAATCATTACGTACCATTACACTCATCATCATCATCATCATCATCATCATCATCATCATAATCATCATCAAATTCATCACCATCATTAAAGACATGAAAAATATATATATTTGGTTCTTTCTGAAGTAACGTCTTTGCGGTAGACAGTTACTTTTATCAAAGTCTGAATTCTTTCATTGTGATAAACTGAACGTTCGGTACAAACTACGGACGAGTGTTGTGCTTTTACATCGGCTGAGATGCAAGATGTAGAGAACGGTACACTTTTGGGTACTAAATCAGTTGCAGCTCCACCTTGCAAGCCCTTGAGAAACCTATTCTAGTGGTTATTGTAGAAACATTGTTTTGTTGACACAACCCGCTCGAGGGTTACCTACATTATTCCTGGACTGAATATGTTAATAAAAAAAAAGCTCTTCTTCCATGATGGTTTTACTTCCCTTAAACAGAAGCTGAATGCTATTTTACATGTGTAAGAATATACCTACATTAATATTAACGAAATGGGAGCTTCCCTCCAATCAAGAAAAGTTAATAAAAAAGGATTTTCAGCAGTAGTAGAATATTCTTGCTGTTCTCTATTAAGCCTGTAAATTGTTTGAATTTATTTGTTCTGCTTTAGTTCTCTGTATTGTTGTTGGGTGTGAAGAGGAGACATATCAGAGGATCCGCCAATCACTATCAAGTCCTCCTGCTGTCCAGTCAGATGGGTCATCAATCATCATCCTGTGGGGATCTGCAGGGTCAAATGCACCAGCGGTTTGAAACGGATGGCGTGAGACCCAAAGGTGGGTCCTAAGAGTTAAGAAAAAAAACACCTGAAAGGTTTTTTTACAGCCAAGCTCTGATGAGGCATGCTGAAAACCAATCTCTTGCCACCTAACTGACCTTTGACCCCGAGATCCTCACAGCAGGAAACCTGACAGGCTGGCTTCATGCCTTCGTCTCTGCCCCTCTGTCACCATGACGACACTCCACCATCCATCCACCTTTACATCTACATCCATCCATGCATACACTATCTAACCACAGATGCATTCACTGTCCTCTCTCACTATTTAAAAACAAGGAAAAAAACATCAGATCCACTCGCTCTTGATGACATAAAGCTGGTGCAATTATAGAATCTCCGCTTCTGTACAAAGCATCTTACAAAACATCTTTTTACATCTTTGTTGCATCATTACTGGCAAAAAAAAGACAAAAGGACACGGAGGAAATATTACAACAGACTTGTAAAAATATATCTCCACAGCGGTTTCAAGCATTTCAAGTTCTGCTTTACATGACATTAACAGGACATTGCCCCAGTGGAATACAGTATTAACTCCATTCTGAAGCTTTGCTGTTTATTAATAAGTATTAACCTATACTGTCAAATGAAACCAAAGGTTATCTATCAGCAGATGTTTAAAAAAAAAACTACCAGGAGACCAAACACACTAACTAACTACTGGGCAGCTGAGCGGCCAGTGGAAAAGCAAGTTGTGACAGTGAGGACAATGCAAGGAACATTCAAGCAGAAGAAAGCTTAACATTTGTTTTTTCCTGAGTTAGTTCATCTGATGAGATGGATGATACAGTTTGGGGGCTCTTTCTCACTCACAGTCACCACATACACACAACTGTCACCCACTTTCTGTCACTCTTCCATCCCCTTTCGTCTCCGACTGTCTTCCACATTCGCCTACCATCTATCACTTCCTTTTTCCTCTCTCCCTCTCTGAGGGCAGTGTGGACAGTGCTCAAGTGTGCGTGCACATTTCTGGGTGTGTTACGCTGTTGGCAAATGTTTAGAAACCAGGAAAAACAGCTTGTGCGTGGACTTTTTTTCATCTTCGAAATGTTTTCGAACAAGATCTGCAGTATTCTACAGATAACCATACCGGCTGAAAGCCAAAGATATGCACGTTTGCATGACATGTCTGTTCATGTGCGTGTGTGGCCTTCTCTCAATGTTGTGATGATGTGGCTGCTGAGGTTAGTGCAGTGAGAGTGCATCAGTAGTAGATATTGGTTTAGTTCTGAAAATGGCACAGAAAGGCCTCTCATCTGTATAGAAATCATCACGGTACGTAAAAAGCGCAGAATGGTTTACACGCACGCACACACACATGCACACACGCACTCATACGACCAAGCAGAAGAAAATAATGGGTTGACTGAAATCAGAAATCAGGCCGATATGTGTTATAGTGCACAGGGATGGATTAATTGCAGTGGCCCACGAGAAGTGGATCTTCCCCCACGGTTGTGGAAGCTATGGCTGCAGAGACTGGACTAATGGTGGTTAGAGCGCATGGGCTGGCTACTAAAGCAGGTGGCTGACAAGTCCCTTCAGGAGAGCTGAGTCTGCGTTAGAATTTCTCATCGGGGATGGCTGTGTTGAAGGGGTGGTCCCAGAACGTGGTGGTGATTCCAAAACCTGGAGAGAAAAATAAAGATTGCGTTCTTAGATCTGTCAGCCAAGGGAGGTCAAACCTAAAAAATGAAACATTGTGGTTTCCAATGCTCACCTGCTCTCTGGTGTTCAAAGTGGTGTTTGACGTGGTAGGCCTTCAGGCTGTACATGTACGAGCCTCTCTTTGGCGAGCCGTAGTGAAGGTAGTAGTGGATCATGTCGTACACTACGTAGCCGCACAGTCCTCCGACAAACAGAGACGTCCCAAGGATCTCTGGTTGCATGATGTGGAGGATCATGTAGAAACTTCCCACCACTAAAGAGGCCAGGCCGGGGGGAAAGACCAACCGAGAGCCATCAAATGGAGACTGTGGGGAGAAGAAATTGGTGTCATGCTGTGAGAAATGAAACTGTAGAAGTAACAAGTAGAAACTAGCAAGAAAATGGGTTTACAGTAGCTGAATTCACCATGTTATACATGCATATGTAAAAACTACTGCACGTGGGACAGGACAAGAGCTGTTTATGACCGGCAATAGAAAATGATTCATTAATAATAGCTGCTGTTGCTCTGTGACCAAAAAAGGAAATGATAAAACAAACGCATGATTAATCCAGTTTTCTGATCATGAGATGTGGCCCGGCCTCGTGGCGGCGCGTTTGTACCTTGTGGTGCTGTCCGTGCAGGAGGAAGTGCAGCGTGATGAGGTAGTAGTTATGGGCCGGTGGCTTCATGTGAAAGACAAAGCGATGAATGCAGTACTCGATGAACGACCACAAGAACCACCCCATCAAAAAGAGCACTGGGAAAATGTACTTATGGACTGGGACAGAGAAGTCTGGGAACACACACACACATAAATACACACTGACTGGAGATGAAAATGGCATACACGGATGTGAATGTGTACGTGAAAATGAAAGTGTGCGAGCGTCCCTTTCCACAGGGTGGCGGGTGTATGGTACCTGAAGTGAGGACTATCCTTGTGGTACCCTTTGCCAGGGTGGTGTAGCAGTACCAACTGAGGTAAAACACAATGGGAAGCCACACCACTGGTACCCAGTACCTGCAAGAAGACACCAGACCGACTCGTTACTCAACTTTAAATATGCTCTCACTCTCAGTCTTTGAATGAAAAGGTCTGTGATGTCATTTTTTTTTACAGGAAGAATGAGAGACACCTCAGAGTAGCCGGGAAAATATGGGTGGAAAAAAAACAGATTTTGTACGTGCACAATCACGCACACGGTATCTTCTACATTATTGTCATGAGAACGAAGTAACTTTATCTCTTCAATAATCTAAAAGAGCATCCAGCCATACCAGGAAGTCTTGGTGCTGGCCTCCAGGAAGGGGTTTCCAAACAGTCTGATCGGTCTGTCGACTGGCTGGTGAACCCACGCATCATATTTCTCTCTGAGGTGGCCCACCTGCCAAGCCAAGGGCTTGCCCCAGTCCACCAAATCCTGCGGAGAGAAAAACGATGAAAAATTTGTAAGAAAACAATCCTGTACAGGTAAAAATGAGTGTTTCAATAAAAGGGGGGGTGTCACTGGGCTCCAGCAGGTGGCGGCAGAGAGCTAGCACCCGTTACACGGATTGGTCAAACTAGGAAGTGACACAGTGCATGTGTCTGCCTGTGCCTTTGCAGGTTTACTTTAGTGTGGCTGAACTGCTGCCAGCAAAACTGAAAATGTTCTTTCTGAGTCCAAAGACCAGGGGCTGAGCTACTTTTACAAGCTCTTTACAAGCTCTTCATGCTCAAAGCCACATGTGAGACACGCAGCTTTGGTGTGAGTGGAGGATGTATGTGGTGCAGTCAAGTATCCCACTGACCCGTGGTCACTTTTTTAGCATCCACGGGAATGATTCAAGTTAAGAGAGGCGGTGGTAAAGCTGATATGGAGTGGGACAAAACCCTGATCCGGACGGAAGAGATCTCATACACCTCAGGTTAAAGCAGTGGCAGTTTCCATACTTCTGTACCACGCTGTGATGCCAGCGCCTTCACTTCTAAATGATACTGATTATCAAGGAAGTGATGATTGCTGCCCGGGAGGCGAAGATATCGGTATCAGGCACAGACTGACACAGTCACCTCAGGTTGATTACAGAGTCTCAGACTGATTACAAGTCAGCGCAGGCTGCTGCATGGTGATTTCTGTTTAATAAGTAAAATCAGCCAAATTTATATTTTGCGCAGAAGATAGAAAAAAAATAATAAATTCCCTGTAGCAAAGAGCTTATGCAACTTGGTCAATGTATAATTTATATATAACATCTGTCTGCTTTGGATTTGTGTTTGTTCAGTGGTGCTTGACACCTGCAGTATTAAAACTTGTCCACTTTCATATTGCAAGTATGCAGCTGAGATAAAACTTGCACGTTTGTAAGATATTTGGTCTCACATATGCTGCCATATATGCAATGTAAACGCTCCCCTTACATTCATGGGCAGCTTAAAACCCACCCACACAGATAGTCACCCAGTTTCCACCTAACCTATTTCAGTAACATCCTATTTCTCTCTATTCACTCTACACTCTGAGTTGTGAGAGGGGACTACAGGCTTCTCTGTGCATTGGCAGCATAACTCGTGTCTACAGAGAGCAAGCGCGCGAGGCGTTCAGGGGACACCTGTATATTCTAACCACAGAAAAAAAACCTGGGTTACACTCTTTCCCTTAAAACCTCATGGGCAAAGCTCACACGGTGCACCACCCACCACCACGAGTAAACAAAAAAAGAAGTGAAATTGCATGTCACATGGAGGACATAATCATACATGTGACTGGTGCAGGAACTTCCCACACACAAGTGATGACACCGTGAAACAAAGTTGAAAAGGTCACTTTAAAATCCACCACTTGATATTTTGAATCAATCTTAAAAGCATAAAATATGACACATATCGTACAGATTATCTGCACATATTTTCTTTATACTATAGTCTATCTTACTGCTACGGTATTATGATTATTGAATAATTCTAGTAAATTGAAGAGAGTATAATAGAAAATACATGAACCATGCTGTTATTCGAATCACTACCAGACTGACTTTTGTTTATCTTCCTGGTAAATATTAATAACAGTAATTCACAGTCAGTATTTGTTCTGAATATCAGCAAATTCCAGTCATACCAATGTTCCTCTAAAACTCTGACAGGTGAAGCTTGCTCACGAGAACAAACACAGGACGTTTGTTTCGCTATCTAAAATTATCAGATCGAAAAAAAAGGCAAAAGAAAGTGGGCAACATGAATGTGTGGAGTCATGCCCCACATTCCTGTGGTAATGCACACACACACACACAAACACACACAGACACACACAGCTGGCCTGATGCTTGACTGAAACGGACAGGGGAATATCTCAATGTTTTACCAGTTTGCCTCTACACAGGTGGACTGTGACATCATTGTGCAACATTATAACATAAGAGATGGACCCCATCACCAATCATCAATCAATCCATCCTTTTGTTTTTATTATTATATTATTATAGCACATGACAAGTGCGGTGACACTGGCAACGTCGCAGCCGGATTACAACACAAGCCTCATGTGTCTGTCACACGGTGTATGGTTATTGAAATCAAACCACAACAGAGCAAAACTTTCACTTTCAAATCGCACACTCAAAATGGAAGTGCGAGGGTTAAATCGTCAATTTCACTGGGATGACCGAAAGATTCGGTGTGGTTGACAGAAATACCGTGAAGAATTACGGTGTACAAGGCCCAGTTTGTTTGTTTTTTTAAAACAATGCGACCAGTCGAGCGCTGTTCATCTTACTCAATACCTCGATGCCTGGCAACAGAGTGAACAGGACAGACTGGTTCTGTCATCACACTGTGCTGTGCGAGGACCTGGTATGCTGATATAAACTGTGGATAGTGGAAAAACACTTCGATCACATGAGTCGGATTTGAATGAATGAATGAGTCAGTATGTGTTCACGAACGGATGACATTTCTGCGCTAACGGTAGAGCAGGAGTCACTTCTTTGTGAGGGGAGGCGATTTCAGGTTCAGAAGTTTTTCCAGGGGTGGTGAAGGTTAACGCAGTTGCTGTCTTGTGTGTGTGAGTGCGTGCGTGCAGGTTTGTGTGTGTTCCTGTATGATCTCATGTGGTAGTGTGAGAACTTCAGGGTGGACTTACAAACAAGGACGTTTTCGCAGCGTGGCGAGGTGAATAACCTGACGACTGTTCACTCTTCAACCCCCCACCCCCCAAACCACATGCACACACACACACACACACACACACACACACACCTTATCCAGGTCCACAGAGCTGCAGAGGTTGTACGGGGCGTTCTCATCCTCCTCTTTCGCCTTCACGTCTGTCGTCTTTTCTGCCGTCTTTCCTTCCGTCCGTTCACTGGCCTTCGTCCTCTCTCTCAGAGTCTGAAGAAACAACGAGACAAGAATTGACATGATGAATAAAAGAGGGACGAACCAGTGATCAGACCTGTGAGGAGGTGGACAGGAAGACGTCTCTTTTTCTCCTGGACACAGGTGATTAAAGTGGAACTATATATATATGAAACACCCCAATTTCTGCTTTGCTTCAAACTATAATTTTAAAAATATGGGCATTACTGTAGTATGCCCATGATGTACAAATACTGATCTGTGTGTGTAATGCGAGTGTCGCTCCATTATTTACCTTTACCGTATTTAACCTTTGAAAACCTTTGTATGCCTGAAGAAACACCTGTAGTCATCCTCTCATGCACTGTCTCTAAAGCAACAGTATGTGTGCGTGTGTACATATATATATATATATGTATATATTTTACCATCTGCTCCACACTGTTGCTTTGACCCTTGCCACGACCCTTGGTAAAAAAAAAAAAAAAGCAGTGGGTGTCCACTCAGCAACAGTTCCTAATGCGACGTGTGAGGAGATAAAGGTGACGTCCCTAACCTCTCTTTCACCCTCTGTGCAAAAGCTGTCATATCCACTGACGGCTTTCCTTATCGCATTTCTTCACTGACTCCAACAGTAAAAGTGAAAAGTAGTTGGGAAGGAAATGTTAGTGAATTGTACACACACACACAAACACAGACACACTGTGCTGTTTCATATCATTTTATATGGTGTTTATTTAAATGAAGGAGGATATGAATGAGTAAAACCCAAGTCAGTCAGTATCCTGAAATGATTCAGACTGATTGAGATCTATGACAGAACATATCATATGCAGAGGAAATTGCACAACTCTCTCACATGTGTTTTTTTGGACTGATGCTCTTGCCCACAGACAAGGTGCACCTCAAAACATGAGTACTTGCACTGGAAATGGTTCAACTCCAGTTCCACTTGAAGAATGCGCCATCCAAAAGGTAATGTGTAATTTAAGCATTAACCAGTCACCCTGTGCATGCTGGGAACGTGGTTGTTTTAATGTGGCAGTATTGTCCTCCACAGACAACAGTGGCTGTGAGGAACTGCCCTCACCACACTCACTGCACATGCTTGTCAAGCAACAAATACGCACGAACGGCAAATGGAAGCAGCCTGTCCGCACGAAGAGACAGGAGAAGCGAGTTCTGTCGCAGAAAAGTGGATATGCAGCATGAAACACACACACACATTAACACTTTTTTAAAATTATTTTTTTCATGATGATCTCCCCTCTCTGATCTGCTGCTGCTGCTGGCTGTCGGCTCCTGTCAGTCGGGTGAAATATTTATCAGCTGGCTGTGTTCACACACACGCGCGGGTACACACGTGCAGAAAATGTAACACACACAGGTCCCCTATGGTTTGTTACCAACATCACCTCGGCAATTCAACACCCGTAGAGGCAATGCTACACCCGCCATTATCACGTTGTTAAAAAAAAAAATAGACAGGACACAAAGGGGCATTAACTTGTCCTGTGCTTCTTGGAAGAATAGATTTGATGTTGTAACTCACTCTGACCTCTGACATCTAGTAACATGAGGTCAGTACTTCTTTAATCTGGGTTTTATTGGAAATACTGCAGTGATCTAGTATGACCAGACCACTTTTACAGAACACTGACAATTATCTACCTCCATTTGATAATATGGAAATACTACAACTACTAGCACTAATACTTCTAATAAAACTAATACATATTGCCCAAGGACAGTATGATATGTTTGAGACTTCCTCGCTAAACCATTTAGTACAACCTTGTAATCAGTATCAGGGAGACGTTTACAATGTACAGTCTTTGGTGTTGTTCTGGGTGATGCTGTACATGATGATCACACTCATCAAGACAGTCTGTGTGCACATTCATGAAGCTCAGCCGCGTCATGACATCTGTCATTTCCAGCATAAACTTGATCGAAAGCTGAGGGCAAAACAGCCGCCAGAAGTTAAAACTGCGGCGGGTGCAACTGGAGAGTTTAACATTGTGCAAAAACAACAAAAAAAAGCCTGATGTTTGACTATGCTGGTGAGCTTGCAAAACTCCTTCAGGCATTTGGTGAGAGGTTTCAGAACAAGAAAAGTACACCAAGGCAACTGAACATATTTGCTACGCTGTTTAAGGTGAAACAGCGTCATGGTGCCCGACACCCTGCACCATGAAATCATTGAGCTGCAAAGCTACAGGAGCTCCAACAACGTCCCTCTGCTCCAGCCCTATGAACTGTAAGTACGTCTCTGCTGCCTCTTTTCAAAACTGACTCAGTTCCACTCAAGACTGACTTAGCCAAACCTGGATCGCCACAAAAGTCTGACATCAGAGGCCTTGCCAAACAAGGATGTAATATCAAATGAAACAGCCCTCAATTAAAAAAAAGGGTTTTGCCCAGCAGCAGCCATGGCGTACGTGAGCCTGTGAGTGACTGGTGACTCTGATGTTTCAGGTGACTGCAGCTCTTGGCCGTCGATAAATTCTGCAGGTGTGGTGTGCCGTCAGAGAGCACAAGTGCGACCACAAAAAATCCAGCATGAATGAGAAACAAATCACAAACAACTGAAGAACAACGCATTCAGCAAGTATTCATTTGTGTTTTTTTAACACCTTGTTATGTTCATTAGAAATATTTGCAAATTTATTAAGAATGAAAACTAAAATATCTCCTAATGCAGGTGCCTCCCATTTCCCCATATCATCTTTGAGATGTTTACTCTACACACAGCTGTCTATAAGTTCTCACAGCTGAAGATGGGTATCAGAGGAAAACCCAAGCCATGGGGTTTGACGGAGCGGCCGGCAGAGCTCAGAGACAGGATAGTGTTGAGGCACAGATCGAGGAAAGGCTTTTTCCTTTTTTTAATAAATTAGCAAGAAATTTCTAAAATCCCTGTTCTGCTTTGTCACAATGGGGTTATTAAGTGTAGAATGATAAAGGGAAAAAATGAATAATTTTAGCAGAAGGCTGCAACATAATAAAATGTGAAGGGCTCTTAATAATTCCTGAAGACACTGTAATAGTATCAACAAAAACTGGACATTAATGAGAAAGAATAGTATTTATTGCTGGGCTGTTGTATTGCATTACATAGTACAGGAGGTTTTTACTTTGAACAAACACTAATTCTTCACATCTTCAAGCTTCACCGCCAAACAATGTCAGAACAAAAAGTCCATAATCATACAGGTACTACCTGCAGTCTTTTATGAGATCAGGTGGTTTGAGCGACCTGTAAACATCTTTCTAAATTCATCTTAGAACAGCTATGACACATTAAAACCATGTTAAGTTTAAACTGTAATCCTTACAGATGAGACAAAAAAAGCATGAAACACAGGATGTGACACGATCAGAATATTCTGATTACACAGCAAAGCTTCACAAAGCCTGTGTCAATATCTGCCAACACTATAATATACTTACATAACCCAGCATTCTATTCAAGTCACTCAATATGCTTTACAAACACGCAAAGCAAACGGCCATGTCGCGATTCAACAGGTATGCGCAAACTTCCAGATACTGCTTTTTGAGTATGTTTTTAAAAACCAAAACAGACAGTATATGTCGTCTCCGCTGGATAAGGCGCTCACAGAGCAGATCATGACCCTGCAACTCTCAGGTTTGCTCTCCAAGGAGGTGACGGTGGAAACAAACAAGTAAATAGGACCAGCATTTACATGGTTTCCACAAACCCAACAGGACAGTGTGTTACAATAAAAACGAGAAAAGCATCAGAGTCCATCTGAGCATTGATAGCAGTATATAATAGTAGCTGCAGGTTAATCATTGTGATATTGATAAAAGCTCCAGTTAGGCATTTCAGGAGCAATACTGGTTCCTTAACATTATCATAGAAAACTCCCAAGAGTATAATTTCACCGTACTGAAGGCAGCTTTTCATTGCATGTTATTATGACTCAGAGTTGCTATTTTTCATGAAAACACACATAAACACATGGTGAAGTTGCCGATTCAGAGTTACTGCAGTTACTGTTGCCCAAAAACAGAATCTACCTACTACCTACACTTTCTCACCTTTCGTTACTCACTAAAATTGGAACGTGAAACGCAATCATTGAAACCTGAAACTCCTGTGCCATATTCCTGCATCCCAGCAAAATTATTGCTGCCGCTGCTATGACATGAAAGAGCAATTGCACAGCTCTGCAGAGGGGCTTTTAATTTGGAGGAGGGGAGAGCGGCAACATCATCAGGACACAAACCAGGAAAATATCGTATCGGCAAAGTGCAGGAAATTCAAATGAAGCTGCAGTTACTGCGCTGCGTTGCAAACAGAATCAGAGGTAGGCGGCTGGGCAGAAGGTGGGTACAAGGGGAGAATGAAGAGACAGATGAATGAAAATCAAGGCAAAGGGAATAAAAGCATAAGAAATGAGGATGGTGGCAGATCTGTGACCACCGATCTTCTCGTGACCAGACGCGGTGAGAGTGTCACAAGAACAGAACGAAACGGAGCAATGAGGGAACAAGGGCTGCAGCAAAGAACAGACGACAGGATACGGACAGAAAGGCCTGTTTATCATTCACTGCGCTGGAGTTTTGAATGCAGCACCAGTTTGATTTTATAAGAGATTTTTTTGGAGTTCTGTGAAAATGAGCCAAAGATTCAGAAAACGCATGTAACAATAGCAAAGGTGAAACAGTGGATTGATCACAGATTTAATATTGATGTCTAAGCCACCAAGAATTACCTGTGCGTCTGTGTTGATGTTGCATTACAAGCGAAAGGGAAAGGGAGCGTCACCAGTTACTGAGAAGAGGAACAAAGTATGAAAAGCAGTGCCACAGTAACAACAAGATGACCACAGTGCTGTCATGTGGATCATTGAGCCAGATCAGGGAATAATAAGCTTATTTTGTCGCAGTGTCAGATTTCCCCATGTTACCAGCTGATCCTAAGAGACTCTGGCACAGCTGCTTACTTAAAAATACATTAAATATTAGCCTTTTCATCTCTAGAGTTCACATTTTAATCTATCGGAATTTGAATTAAAGGTTTAAACACAAAGCATATGCAAAAATTGCATTTGTTTTAATTATCTGATTTACTGCTTCTGTCAACGAAGGAAAACGAAAAATGACGGCTCGTTGTTCAGCCAACTATCCAATAAAACCCGTTTTTGAAATAGAAAAACTTTGACAACCACAGTCAACTGAAACTATAAGCTGATTTTTTTTTTTTCAGCCAACAAAAAAAACTGAAAACCACTTTTTGGTTTGGAATGTGGTATGGTTTTTATTTTATGCACTAAACAATGACTGATCAAAAACAACATATGGACACAGCCCGAGTCAAGGTTACTTTTTTCTCGGTTACACTTTGGGAGAAAACAGTCTGCTGAGGCTGTAAACGTTTGACTGTGAAAGGTTAAAATGTGGTTAAATGTTAACTTAAGTGGTTGTAATATTGTCATTTTAAGATAGAAAAAAACCCACAAACACTAAAACTGTGTCACATTTGAAGGCCTGAGCTTTCGGCATCTGGTTAAATTTTACATATTATTTACACAGAGATTATTTTCATTTTGTAGTGGAGCGTAGACAGTTGAGCGTCTGAAACAAAACAAATGTCATTAGGGAAATTCAAAGCCACAGCATCATGAGTACAGGGGACGTGTTCATGCACCTGGCCAGGAATAAGCCAGACAGGAAGGAATTGTGTGGCAGCGTCTTTAATAGTTCTATGACTTCACCTTTGAACAACATGAGAGAACGTCTTCTGGCAGAAATCTAAGTTTGGTTTAGGTCTAGTTCAAAATATGCATCAAATCCAAATCATATCTAACATCAACTGATTAAAAACAGTTGGTATTAGGACTAGAGCTGGACTGGTTGTTCAATTATTTGATCAACATATATGATTTGTTAAGGTATTTCTCTTAAACAAATGTGAAAATTTTACAGATTTGTCAGTTTTCTTTGATACCGAACTACACGTTTTTCAGTGACATCAGGTTATTATCGGTACCGGGCCTTTAGTCAGACAAAACAAGTCAATTCAACAAGTTTTTTTCTACTATAACTCAAAGAAATAATTTGCAGGTGAATTAATAGGGAAAATTATCATAATTTGAAGCCCTAATAAGGATGAATGGTAATTTATACTGGGCGAAACAGTTCGTAAATTTGTTTTCCCATGACTTTGATATGAACAAGTTAGTTTGGAGGTTTTGAATTATCCGTTTCATGAGGGAAAATCCAGAAACGATGCCCTCTGACATCGTTACAGCACAGTTTTTTTTGACTGCGAGAGTTTAGCTGATATCATTTGTGCTCACCACCTTTTCTAAACACAGCTCAGAAACATGCACGCTGATAAAAGCAGCTTATACTTCAGGACCTTTGTGTTAGTTGTGCCTTTAACTGCGATAGCCAGGATGCCAACAACTTAACCAACAACGAAGTCAGCCGCCCTGACTCTTCGTATCATCTGCGTTGGGGACAGTGATTAGCATGACAACTTTAAAACCAGAGAGGAAGAACACAAATAGACAAAGTGAGTTCCTCTTTGTTGATGCAAACTGATTGCTGACCTAAGTGGCTTTAATGTTAGTTTAGGAACCTCATCCTGTGACACTGCTTGCACGTTGAGCATTAAGACAACTGGATGTATGAGACATTTCTTGTCGCACAGCTTTTGAAAAGTAAACACAGGTGTTGCAACACAGGTACAGGCTGCCATGGCGACACATCAACAGTGTCCAGGGGGGGCGAGGGCTTGTGCTGTAGATGCTGAAAGCATCTTGTCACGAAAGCTTTTAAGTGAGAAAGACGTTTTCGCTCTTCTACAGACTGACGGCAGCAATCTTGATAAGGTGGTGACAGATAAGATGATTCGACCAGTTGCCCTCTAAGCATTTTTTTTTCTCAAAGTGTCAGCCCTTTTTCAAACAGTTTCCAGTGACACCTGACTATAACGTTCCGTGTAACGAACCATCTGCCGCACCAGGCTAACCTAAATGTAAAGCCAAAAACCTAAAGAACAAATGAATAGAAGGCAATATGCCCGTTGTTCAGTCAACACTGAAAGAATCAATCCAGGTCTGAGCTGAGACAAAGGGCCAGCTGAAGCCAGCTGAAGGCGACATACTGAAGAAGAGGGACACTTATATGAACTTACGCTATACTGCTCATACAGTGGCATGACGTCTTAAACCGTCCAAAATGGGCTGAATGAAAAAAAAATTATTCAAAGATGGCTTGGTTGGGGGCGGGATGGACTGAATAATCTGATTTTACTGTGGACAAGCTGGAGGAGTACAACATAAGAGGGCTCTGTCCCAGCAGGAGGAGACGTATAAAAAAGAATGGGAGACAAAAAACAAAGGAGGTGGTTAGAGTGGGGCGGCGACGTGCCCTGGTACCATCACAACACAAAAACTATACTCAGCCTCAGCTGGGAGAGGAGGAGGAGGAGGAGGATGTGGGAGAGTGAGTTTCATGAATGTTGGGAGGAGCGATTCAACATTTTTGAGAGCAGAGGGCAGACACGGGAAGAGAAAGCGCCCCCCCTCCCGTTCTGTCACGCTTCAGGTTGGGATGATGGACAACCAGGTGATGCTTCAGCAGCCGAGGGCACATGCACAGAAGTGGCTGACACGGTCCAGACTGCAGATATCTCACGTCAAAAGGCATCTAATAAGCCAACATAGAACCTGCGAGGTGCCATCGTTGCCCTGTTTTACCACCCGGTTTATGGCTGGTGATAGGGAGAGTGTCGGGACAAAGGGTGGAGGAATTGATTGTAGGGCAAAGGTTGAGTTGGCGTCGCCCTGACATGCGAGCAGACTCGGTCGTGGCTGGTTTGCCAAGCTGAGATTTTGCCATCAAATGATGGTGATGGTGACACGGCGAAGCTGTTGCTTAGATCTGGTCTTTATTTCCCTAACATCAAACACAATTCGTGACCACAGGGAAACATGTCGACACTAATTCGGGCTCAGTTAGGAATTGCATTCCTTCCCGATGGTAATATTGGCGAATTGCAATTTGTTGCCAACTGTGTGCCAAAACCTGCATTTCCGGTTCACCCCCACTGCGAGGTAACTCGACTCTTTGCTCCCTTATGTATGAGGCCGTATTGTTGAGGATTCCTCCAGGATTTTAGTAAACATACAACAGCGGCAGCAGGTGACCCTGGTGTTAGGGAAAGCTTTCATAACCCCTCTGCTCTCCGGTTACACAGCAGATGAGAAGGGTCAGCCAGTCAAGTCAGCCCCGGGAGGCTGAGGGGGTTTATTAGTCCCATACAGATGTTACAACACCCAGAACGATTAAGTTGGCATATTGGAAACCTATTCACTGTAATTATCATGATTTGGGGTCAGCTATTCCAAACTTGTGCGATGAGGAATTCGGCCCTGTTGTAAGTTTCACTTGTTTCAAGTTTCTCATTTGCCGCTCTTGTTTCATGTCAGGCAGGTCTAATATTTCGTAAATCATACACCGTTATCTCGTTATGTGAAATTATTTTTGTGTGCTGCAAGTCGCCAGGAACAAGGCTTTGTGACTGTGACTGTGTGTGTGTGTGTGTGTGTGTGTGTGAGTGTGTGTGTGTGTGTGTGTGTGTGTGTGTGTTGTGAGGGTGTGCCAGCAGCAGGTCCCTGGTACGAGGCCCGCAGAAGGAGCAGGGTTGAAGTTCAGAAACACTGACGAAACGTGTGATAAGACTCTGAATAGTCACACACTTTATAAATCCGCTCGTGTTGCAGAAAATCAAACAGAAAATGGCTCCTTTACTAATCCAACAGCAGCGAGTGACTCAGGTCTGCTGACCCGAAATCCACGTCTCAATGCATTTAGAAAACAAACATTATCTTGTCCAGGTCAGGGGACCAGTGTGCAACCTGTGGCCAGTCTCTGCACCTGTCACAGTTCACACTTATCAGCTCTCACTGAAACACTGATAGACCTGTTGATATCCAAATGCTGGACGTTGCCCGCCAGCTACACAGGTGAGATTCACAGATTTGCTTCATTAAAGGGATAGTCCGGGTTCTCTGACGTGAGGTCGTGTGAGGTGGCGGTGTGCGGTGGGTTTATCACCTGCAGCAGGGTTCAGTCTGTGGCGAGAGGATGCTGAGCCATGAGCTGCTGTGCGCAGGATCAGCGAAAAATGTATTCTTACCACTTAGATCAGTGCCTGCCTGAAAAAAAAATCCAACGCGAATTTACGTGCAAACTATATTCTGAATATTCTCACCGCTTTGTCTTTGCCAGCCCTTAATGCTACACTTTCTCAACATATTGGACGTGCGCTTACTCACTATTACGCCACAGATCAGCTGTTTACGACCAAACAGCTGATGCAGTGCGCGGGGCAGGTGCATTAATGCACAGGCACGGGAAAGTGCAGCTGCTGGGAGTACAGAGTAAAGAGAAGGGACGAGCAGCTGAGAGGCTGCGTCTGTTTCTGCACCGGCTCAAATCTATTGCGGGTCATAAACTGACTATACCTCAGTACCCCGCACGACCCCGCGTCACGTAACACAAACCATCCCCGTAAACGGTTGAAGGAAAGCGATATCAAAAAGTGAAAAACGCAATCACGGTCCCAATCGCAGGTCAGTGCCACGCTCTGGTCATCGGACCCGATAGCGATGAAGTCAGCGTCAGCAGGAAGGTCACGTGATCGTGCGTAAAGTTTGGAGTCGTCACGGCTCGGCTACATGAGGGAAAGACAGAAACACACACACACACACACACACAGATCCCATCTTTTAGGTGGCAGACGTGTCATCACGCAGCAGCTCTTATCCGAAAGCCGGAATATGTCACCGCTCCCAAATTAACCGACCACATGCCCGGATTAGGATGGCTAAAGCCTCTGTCATCTGGTGAGGTGTGCGGCGTGCGTGCAGATGTGGGTTGTGGGTCACAGAGTGGACAGGAAAAGGCAGAATACGGTGCGTCAGAGGTTGTCATGACCATTGTCACATGAATGACTCTGACAGGCTCTGGTTACAGGGTTGTTCACTGCTCATCCCTCCTCAGTAACGGTGGCAGCGGTTTGAACGTGCGGTGCACACGGAGAATTCAAGGATTGTGAGCGGTCGGCTCAGGCTGTTGTTTCCTCCACGGTGAAGACACGCGTGCGGCAGGTAAAAGAAGCCTCAGTAACGGTTTTCTTTGCCGCAACACTTGATAAATTGATATGCCGGTCGAACAAAACCATTTCAAGTGTCGCTCTCTGCACAAAGAAAAGGATGTATAGGGGGATTTGTGCTCCACAAACACCACACTTTCACCGCCTGACAAACGTGTCCATGAGCAAACTTCTCTGTCTCCTTCACGAGGTGAATGACAGAATGTAAGCAATAGGTCAGGTATGCAATGAGTGCATAACAACAACAACACATCAGTCCAATGCTGAAACAATCAGAGGAATCCAATCCAACCAACCAGGACTCCTCCAGAGAGACGCACACGCCCAGTTTAAGTGCGTGCGCCTCATTTGACAAGGGGACAGGAAGAAATTTTTACACAGTCACAACATGGGGGCAGAAAGCGAGTCCCCATACTGTACATCCTTCCACATTAAGGACAAGATATCTTATTGGGTCAGTAGGGGGGGGGCAATTCAACAATGAATTACACATCACATGGGCACAAGTGCCCTGAGTCTCCCCCCCGGTTCGACCCCTGGCTCAACCATCTCTCTTTCTCCAAATCCCGACTGCCTGAGCCCCAGAATATCTGAAAGTTTGAAGTTCAGTCCTCAGGAATTGAAGGTAAGTCAGTGTAATGTCCTCTGCAGCCACAAGTGTGTGTGTGTGTGTGTGTGGATATTCTCCTAAAGGAACCAGTCAAACCTGACGGACAAGGACACGAGACTCCACCCTTGCTCTGTCTCTCTTTTCCTCTGTAACTGTTGTGTGTGTGTGTGTGTGTGTGTGTGTGTGTGTGTGTGTGTGTGTGTGTGTGTGTGTGTGCCTGCGCGTGTCTGCGTAAGAACCAGAAGCTTTGTGTAGCTACCCACTTTGTGCAGAAGGCGTCATGTTACCATACAGACGGTAACCAGCGAGCTCAGTGCTATATAAAACACTGCTATCACTGCTGTCAGTGCCGCTATATTCTCAAGATACATACATAGAATTTTTTTTTTCCTCACGTTAATGAAAGCTGCTCAGCAGGACTCAGCAGGACTGACCTCTGAACAGAGGGAGTTCAAGATCATTGGCCAAGCCTCAATGTAAAGGGGCAATTAATAATGCATCAACCTTACAGCGCAGACAGACCAGCATCTGCGGCAGCGCGTCCCTCTTCCCTTTAGGCGCCTTGGCCGGTGGGTGACAGACACATGCACGAGTCATCCCAGACCAAAGCTGCGAGCTGGCTGTCAGCTCAAAAACAGTGGGCGTCCACCGTCATGAGATTCAGAGCCTTGGAGATGAGAGATAGCCTGTATCAGTATTCAGTAACTGTCAGGGCCCAAAAGCTGTGAAGTGGGAGAACGCACTGGTCTGTAGTATCCTGACACACTGACACGAGACTCTCACAGATAATGCAGCCATGGTTTTAGGTCGTCGAACCTGCCAGTTGCACTTCGTTCCACCAGTTTGACATGTGCGCCAGTTCCCATGAGCCTCGGCTGCAGCCGCTGTGGAAATGAAGCCAGTCAGATGTGCCAAGGCGGCAGCTCGACACTTTTGTTGAACCGGCGGGCAAAAACGCACGAGCAGAAAATGGGCTCCTCCCACCTCGCACCTCTACAGCCACTGGGCGGACACACGTGCGACTACGAGCGGAGGCTTTTGTCGTTCTGTTGTCGTTTTGTTGTTGTGTGTGTTTGAATCATGACAGCCCGTGCATGACACGTCTCCACTTGCATTCACACTGCGGGCTTAAATTTTAATTGGATTTGTAGTTACAAGCACTAAATTGTATTAAATTCCACCCAGTGGTATGATATCAAGACTGACACTGTCAGACTACATGTAAAACGCAACACGACTTCTGTCACTACTAACATGACAGTGAGGGTTCATCTGAAATGCAAACTCTCGCACACATTTTCTTTCTGTCAGCTGACTCCGCCGCGCCAGCGTTCACGCTGCTCTTAAAAAGAGAAGGCTCCGTCTAACACCCGCAGCCACTGTATGCAAAGTATCCACAGCAGAAACGCTCAGCCTGTCCTGCACGCAACACTGCAGTGCTGCTGAGCTCCTTCAGGCTGCCTTCATTTCCATCTCCTGCTCCTGCTCCTCCTCCTCCTCCTCCTGCTCCTCCTCCTCCTCCTCCTCCTCCTCCTCTGGGCGTAGCTGAGATTCTCGCCTGATTCTCCCCACGCCTTCCAACCGTTTTGTTTTTGTTCTGTCAGCTCGAGGGTGTCTGTACGGTCACCCCCCCCGGGCTTTGATCCAATCTGTCACCTCCACTAATACTGGATACTGGATACACACAAGTGTATGCAGTAATTGTAATTGTATACATTACACGGCCTTCCTGCTGCAAAGAGCGCTTTTCTATCGTTAGGTAAAGTTGATATCGTGGACAGAAATGGACTAAAGAACAAGGTGGGGGAAGTTTGCCAACTACAAACAGATATAAAGCGCTGTCTTATCTCTCACGCCTAGTTTTTATTCAACAATTATTCACATCCATTTAGTGTGGTAAAAAAAAACATTCAAAATGGAGATGGGAAGAGATTTTAAATCAGTTTAACTTTGACACGATTTTGTATTTGTAACGCAGGATTAACAAAATATTTTGCGATATTTCAGCAAAGTTAGGAGTGTCACACACTCTGCTCTGTTTCTTTACGCCCGCTGGCAAACCTTGGCAGGGGATCTCAAGCCAAGTGCACGCCCTGTGAGATCGCAGCGACCCAACGTGGACGGACCTCGTGACTTGGCTCAAACGGCGAGAGCGCAGAGAGACGGCAGGCTTCGGCGGCACTCCTGCGAGGCCTTTGCCCAAATCAATTGCGCCTTGCGAGCATATGCTGGCGTCCATCCCCTCTGATCATCCACCTGCACGGCGCCGCACCCTGCCTCCCGCTTCCAGGTGTTACCGTGGCGATGAGCGGAGCCACCTGAGGCCTGCACCAGAGCGCTAATTGCCGTGTTGGCAGTCTCTATGGTAGCAAAGATAAACAGGGTGCTGGGTAATGTATCACCGCGGAGATAAACTCCAGAGCTGCTCTTAAGAGTCGTAAAAGAGCGAGTTCACCTGCGAAGCGTTTTGTTTTTTGGGTTTTTGGGGGGCAGATAGCGGACGAGACGCTGACCATTCATTTGCTTTGATGTGATGAGCTCATAATTACTGGACGTTTTTTTTTACCTGCAGGGACAAAGTCTTCAACAAATCACCACATTTTATGACTCCAGTATGCTGCCAGAAAGAAACTGCACCAACTTTTGGCATTTCGGTGTTAATGTTGAACTTAATGTTACCAGTGGACTATAACCTCCCCACCACCACCAGCCCAGGGCCCTTCATCCCCCTCCCCTCTTCCTCCCTGTGCCCTCTGATGAAAGACAATCGCATCATTGAGCGGAGGAAAGATCCATGCAGATGAAAGTCTGCATTCCTGAGCTCCACCCGTCCGCCCTGCTCGCCCTCTAGCATTCCATCCCCAAACCTTCTCCACACCCACCATCAGGACCTCCGTGCTTTTATTTATCTGTGCTGGACTTGGACCTCGCGCGGGGGAAAGTGTGCACACACCTCAAAACTTTTGGAAGGTTTTCAACCCTCTCCTCTCCCCGTTCTAATTTATTCTGCTGCTCCCAGTCTCCTCCATATGTTTCGCTGAGCTCTGCCATACTATCTCCGTTGTCCATTCATTCATTCACACTGACACGCACACACTCGCTTGTCTGTAATTCACTCATTCAATCAACAATGTGCACACTATTCTCCCAAATTCATGAGCATGCAGCGACATTCTCCTTTGCGTACATGCGACTGCCCCTGCCCTTTGCCCCCGTTGAATTTGTTGACGATCCACGTCCAAGAACAGAAAGAGACAGTGACACGAACAGACCCAGTGACACAAAAACAACGCAAAACCGCCTCAGTGAGTGCTGATCAGGGTATTTCCACATTGTGTCCGGAGGCAGACGGACAATGGTGGTTTGATTTCTCCTACGCAAAGTGACAGAAACGCAGAGCAAACAAAAGGTGCGCCGGCGATCGATGCGCCAATCGGGGGTGGGTTAAGCAGTCGTGTCTTTACAAAAGCTGTAATGAAAACCAGAAAGTACCAAGACACTGGTGCTGCTGCTGCAGGGCACGTTTCTCAGGATGCTACAAGAGAATTTTTCCTTTGGAACCAGTATGGCCTGAGTGTCAGGGGCACTCAGTCATTCCTGTCACTCAGTCATTCATCTTTCTTTCTCAGACACAATGTGTCCAATCAAGTTAAGTTATTGTCCCTGCTCCCAATCTGAATACGTTAGTGCGTGTCACCAGATTTGGAGTTCAATTTGATATTTCTCTATAATCTCCTGTTTAATAAAAATGGTCCAGCAGCAATTATACACATGAAAATCAGTTCAGGCTTTCGGCTTCAAAAGAGCTCCATCAAGTCTGAGAAAATAACCCTGACAATGTCATCAGCTTCTTCGCTGCAGAAAGCCAAGTGTTAGAAACTGGGGGTGCGGCGTTTGAAAGGTAGGGTTTAACAAAAAGGAGATACCAAGATGCATTACGTGAACTGCAGCAGCCAGCACTTTTAATACAAAAAAAAGTCTGAATATCTTGGCTTTTGGTTAATTTTTCTTATAATCCCAAGCATGATGAAAAGGCTGAAACTCACTGCGGCGGTGTGCCGTGAGCTACAAGGTGATCATTTTTCTTGGCTCCCTTCACTCACCAACAACAAGGACATAAAAAATCCCCATCATTAGGTTGAAGGTGCAATAAATGTGCCACTTCATGGTTCGCTAATTCACAGTCCGTGTTTTTCATGGAGCTAAATGAGGTATTTTTCACCGCTGATGTACCTGAGGAAATAAGGCGTCACGTACGGTATGAAATGCGATCAATCAGAGAGAGGCTACATCCTGACCCCCACGCTAAGGATCAGCTCAAGTACTTGGTTTTTTGACCGATTAATGCTTTTATCTGTGTGTTGAGCCAGGGTGACTTCCTCACTGGCCATTATTCCAAACAGGGAATTTACTATAAATGCCACCACTTCTGGTACTCAAGGTAATTCAGGAAAGTACCGGCACAAATACTCCATGATGTAAAACTAAAGTAAGGGGCATACTGTAAGTGACAGTGACCATGGAAATGAGCAGCTGTTTATATTATTAATTTCAGCTGTTTACTGTGCAAATGTCTGGTTTCATTTTCACAATAGTAAAGCACTTACAAGCACTGTTTCTGAATAGGAGTCAACAGCATCGAATACAAAAGCCAGTTCAATTTGTTGACGGTGTAAACAGCTCCTCTGTTTGATTGTAAACCTGTTCCCAAACACACACACACACACACACACACACACACACACACACACACACACACACTTGGAGCTACAGCCTCGACCCCCTTCCCACCCCTGCAGACTCAGTTCCAGCAGGACCCCCCTCCTCTCTGGTGTCCCACCAACGTCTGCAGGGGAAACGCCGAGTGAGATCAGGTCCTTGGCTTATCATCGCCATCTCCAAAAGAAAACAAATGATCATTTAGGAAACACTACAATGTGCCTGTGATCCTAACGCAGTGCGTAAGCAGAACGAGGAGTACGCCAAAATCTGAGGCCAGGATGCATTGAAACAGCACCCACCTCAAGTTTTCTCCAAAAAGATGGATTCATATTCAAAACTGCTCTGAAGATTTGTGCCAATCTAGCATTTGGAAAATCGTGACCCATTTTTCTGCAAATTAGGAGACAGAATACAATTTCAAACCAATAAACACTGGACAGAAACAAATGGCAATGACTACTTCTGCAAACAAGAAGGATGCCGTCTCTTCTAATCTCCCCCTTAATCTCCTTCTCAGTCAAACTCAAACAGAATGTCGTATAAACCCTGCAGTACCTGTCTGCCAGGCTCTCTGGATACCGTGCTCCCAGTTTGTTCAAACACACTGTCCTGTGTGGCAGGTTACGAAACGGCACGACACCAACACCATCATTCACCTCTTCCAGAGACGATACGCCAGTCTGTCAATCCTGCCGGATCAGCATAACTGGCTAAAGAGAGCTAAACAGTTAGAAAGCACATCAGACTACACTGTGTGTTTCACTCACTTTAGGAAGACTGATTTATTATTTTTTATATATATGTATGTCATTAAGCACAAAATGCCAAAAATCACTCATTCCAGCTTCTTAAATGTGAAGATCTGATACTTTTTATTCTCATATGTCACAGTAAATTAATTCTTATTAATTCCGATAAGAGAAACTAGACGAGTGATGTCATCCATTTGGGCTTTTATGGAAACTGCAACAAGCTATTTTCACAATTTTTCCGACATGGTCGAGTCAAAGCGACTACACTCGCCACTGGAGAGTATAATGCGCAGATTAAAAGGTGGAGTCAACGGCTGTGGAGAAAGACCATCGATGTTTGAACTCAACAGCAAATCAAACACGCCCCTCCCTTCAGTGCTCTCCGACAAGACAAAAAAGTGTGTTGGGTTAGAATTGCTCGCTCCACCTTTAATCTACAACAAAAATGATCAGCCGTTGAAAGGGACAAAGCTGAACCACCAGGCAAAAGGAGGAAACTCCTCTGCCTCACGAGGGCAACGGCGCCGTAACAGTGACACATTGCGTCAAACTCATCCTCCACGCGGAGATTTGTCTTCCAGTCCGAGCTGTGCGATGTCCGATCACCTCCCATGTCCCGCTGTCCACTGCGCATTGACGGAGGACGGAGCGGTCAGTAAACAGCAGAGCTAAGTCATTCTCCAACCACACGGCAAAAGGCAAAGCTCCATTAGTCCCACAATATTTAATAGAATGGTATCACCTTTGTAATTGACCTTTGTGTTGGATGCAATCCAAGCCCAGCCAAATCCCAATTAAAGTCACACTGTGTTTATTTGGCTGCTTTGTGAAAATCATTTAAAGCCATTGGGCCAATGATTAAAGAACAAAACGCAGGCCGGGGTTTGACATTTGCAGTTAGACCAAGGTGCCTGCGTCAGCACAGAAAGCGAGGAGATAAAATGAGCGGTATTTGTTCCAGCCATACCTGGAGGACGAATTGTGCAGGGGCCACATATCATTAACAAGTGGAATGTCCCAGTGACTCAGTGAGTCAGCGGGAGGACATCCGTCTCAAGGCAGTCCATTGTCACATTGGACCCCGAGTCTCACATCCAGGAGTCGGACGTGTGTTTTCCTCAACAGGGGTGGGTTTATAAAGTGATGTTAGTATCAAATGTTCAGCTGCCCCCCCCCCAAGTTTTCTCCACACACCCTGAGCTAGACTTGTGCTCAGTCATGTCAAAAAAAAAGATGCAGTTGAAATAAAAAGGAAAAACCCTCAGCCCTTTGGCCTTTGCAGGGGATGACATGATGATAGCAGCCAAGGAAGAAAAAAATAAACGCTGACATCTGAAGCTGCCGGCGACTTGTGAGACAGCGTCCTCCATCCAGCCCGTACAGGCACACACGTGCCGCGCCATCTTCAAATCTTACAGCCAGCAGACATTAAAAAAGGAGTGCAAAAAAGGTTTTGATAGTTCTGATGGCACGTCAGGCGAGGGGTTCAAGAGAAGAGAAAGAAGCGTTACAGTAACGCGGGGACGCACGAGAGTGGGCCAGCCATGTAAATGTCAACTCTGTCAGAAGACATTTATGCAAACTCTGCCCCTCTCTCTTTCCTCAAACGTGCAGAGAGAGAGAGAGAGAGAGAGTAAACTGGAAGTGTGGATTCATCTGGCAACAAGGTGAAGGAAAGCTTCCAGTTTCCCTCAAATTACACCTGTGTGTAGTCCCCTCCATGACTACTGGGACAAGACAAACCAGTTTTTTGTCTCGTCTCTCTTTCCCTCTCTCTCTCTCTCTCACACACACACACACACACACACACACACACCTCTTGAATCATTTATTAACACCATGGACCCCCCCCCCCCACACACACACACACACACACACACTATAATCAAGCTGTCCAGGGGGAGAAGGAGGAGAAAGAGGAAAGCAGGGAGTTCCTTCTCCCCGCTGCCGCGCGGAAAACGCCCAGTAAAGTCAAGCGAGAGACAATTATTCACCTGTTACTCACAGGTCCCTATCAGCTGTCCGCAAACCACAAGTTACGCACAGGCGAAGCCACCGCGTCTGATATCATAACGCAGCCAAGCGCGACTCCCGAGGATGTTTACCCACAGTATGTCAGAGCTGGCAACATTTGCGGCTCGGTGTGAGGAACATTTGGCTCACAGGAGATCATTTCCAGGCAGAATATTTAACAAAACTAGGTCTGAAAACTGCGTCATTTTGTTTGTCAACATAATGGAAAACTCACGTTATCCCAGAGGTGCCCCAGCCTTGCATGGAGGCCCTTGTTTTCATACCTCTGGGACCGCAGGGGCTGATTCAAAATAGGAAAAAACTTTCTTCCAAAGACTAAAGACAATTGCTATTTAAAAAAATAAAATTGCTGCGTGTGCCTAAGCGCAACAAAGTCATTCTCTAGTATCTTTCTCTGAACTCGATGTTTGCATTCTCTAAGATCAGCGTTGTCAGACTAACTACCAAGGTGCGGGTCAGTGACCCACCTGTGCCTCGTCGGCGCCGCTGCTTCTGTCCAGCTCGCCGATGTAGTACTGCTCCATCCACCGCCGCGCGTTCTCCGAGTGCCGGTGCGGGGGTCCCTCCATCTCCTGGCTCACGTCCCTGCCGGCGCGGCGGAGTATCAGCGCCTCTCCGCCCGGGTGCATCCGCAAGAAAGCGGTCACGTCGTACACCCGGGTCCCCAGGAGCACCCAGCAGGAGTCCTTGGTGCAGTGGCAGGCCACCTCCCTCTCCGTGAAGAAGCGGGGGGACGTGGACGGAGACATCCTGACAGTGGAGAGGCAGAGCGTCCACCTGAAGCGAAAAGTGAAAACAGGGAGGGGAGCAGAGAGACCTCCACGGAGGGCCGTTGACCTGACTACTGGACTGTGAGCGCGACTCCGCCGTTTACAGCCAGCAGCTCCAAAACTCTGAAGTATTCAAGAGAGGCCAGCCAAGACGGGGAGGCGGGGTCTGTGAGGCGTTCAATGTCGAGGAAAGGACTGTGAAATACGATAAAGTAACTGTCACAGCAGCTTACAGATATTTTAAAATTCGAATTGTGTAAAAGAAACTGACATCATATAGGATTTTAAATTGTTTTATAACCAAAGCTTTGTCGTTCTACCACTATCAT
Organism: Psettodes erumei; assembly: GCA_016785225.1. Lineage (NCBI taxonomy): Eukaryota > Metazoa > Chordata > Actinopteri > Pleuronectiformes > Psettodidae > Psettodes > Psettodes erumei. Next base: position 676,460 of record JAFBJZ010000821.1, on the reverse strand, counting down.
TCAACTTAAAGCAGAGAAAAGTCTAGTTTTACGTAAAGCTAAGAACGATGTCCGAGTCCTACGTGTTCCCTGAACGCAGCATTCCATCGAGGCGCACCTGTAGCTGTGTGAACTATTTCGGAGCGACAGCAAAGTTATCTCCTCAAGACGGCTGTGTGGAGCAAACCGATGATTATCTACTAATGAGCTACTACTATTAAGTATATAATCCTATTATTAACTGTCAACCAGAATTATTCAAATTAACGTCAATCATAAGAGTCAACCTTAATGTGACCTGGCCGTTTATAGCTGTCATCACTTCCTGATCAATAAGATGAGGTCCATGTCCTCTGAGGCATTTAACGTCTAAGCTTCCAAGCCGAACACACTTTAAAAGAATGAAATTTCTAACTTTTGGCATTAAACGAAAACCTTGTGTTTGCAAAGCAGTTTCTCAAGACCGTAACAGTCAATGCTTGAGTCATGTTTTCCTCGCAAAGCTGAGGGTCTATTTTCGCTTTCCTCATCTTTATCTTCCGCGAACAGACGACCTCCGCTGGTGCTGCTGCCTTCACGTGGTGTCGTAAATACTCCACTACCACAGAGCCGAAAATGAAGCACGAAACAAAATGATAAAATGAATAAATAAGATGACTAATGTGTCGTTTTTTTCATAGCCCACTATTTAAGTTTTCCAAGTGTGGTGTATTGGTGCGGAAAACGTCTAATATGAGCCAGTATAAATGATGTAGTCTACGCTGTACGTTTTCATCCTAATAAAACCTACTTAATAATACATTAAACTACAGACGCAACTGTTGCTGGCCTGCCAGCGAAATCGCAAATGTCAATTAAATGTGTCGTTCAAGAGCAAGCACTTATCCACGAGTGCCGAAGTGATGTGAGTATTACCACAACGTCAAAGTACATTACATTACATACATACGTTTCTAAAATACGATGTGGTATCGTAAACAGCAGGGGGCAGAACAGGACCAAAGTATGCGTAAAGTCAGTTTAGCCGATGGGGAAACGTGAAGCGAGACAAGCCACATAATGTCACTTGTCAGCAGTTTGTCTGAGACACTACCGCAAGTGTTAGGTCCGTTCAACACATAACTTATGTTTCCTAATGAGCTGATGATTCAGAGATGGTAGTGTGAAACGGAACAACACTTCACTAGCGAGCAGAATAATTTCACATACACATACCTCTCGTTTGTGGCTCTGCATATGCAGAGACAGTCTGGCACAGTCATCTCCCCGTTCCCTTAGTTAATAAGGAATAAACAGTGTACTGATGTGAACACCTTGGAATGCTCCTCAGTGGAAATCAATATTGTACCACAAAATCCCTGCATTTGAACAGAGGCAGGCATGATGATGTGTTACTGCAGGAGAAGCACAGGGGAAACCAACAATGGCCCCATTCCATTAATGTACCATCTCAGTGAGCCAACATGAACAATGGTTCAGGTTGACAAGTACACATCATCTCTCTCTTCTATTTATATACTGTATGTCAGTAAAACATTAAGTTTAATATATAACTTTTCAAACTGCCCAAGGTTCCTTCTCGCTTTTCTTTGATAAATTCACAGCTGGTAATACAAGATGTTAAATCATCTCTCCCTCTGTAGCTATATTATTAAAGGGAAAGATGAAAAGTAATTCTCTGTTAAATATGAGTTCATTTATGATGACGGTTTATTAGACTGAAGAATATTAAAGCAATATTAAATCTATACACGTATGTTCTTTTTTGTTCAACATACATGGAGTGTTAATCTATAAGCACTGGGAAGTCACCAAGCAAATTTCTGAGCAAAAACTACACATATTTTAAATGCTTTTGTTAGACATTTATTGAAGCTGTATTACACTTTTAGGAAAATAATAATTCCTGCATTATTAGAACAGAAAGAAAAATCTGAAGCATTTTGGTTTATGTTTATTTTTTTCAGATATTCTCCTTCTTTATTTTTGCTTTCTTTCATGTGAAATACTTGGAACTTAGCATTTTAAACTGCAGAATTTCACTCCATTGGAATGGCTGCAGTTGGGAGATTTGCTCACAGGGCTGAAGTGAATCCACATGCATTTTTCCCACTGATGTCGATGAGAGTCTGACCCATGAATCTGAGCCGAGTTGCATGTGTTTGAATAATGAGTTTGAGTGATGGTCTGATGTGCTGGCACCTCAGCCCATCTCCTGTTTCTTTTCTTTATACAGACTTAAAAAAAAACATCAGAGCGATTGTGTGTCCAATCATCTAATGTCACTTCCCATCAGTGATGTGCAATATTGTCCATTGACGAAATATAATGCATCGGTGCATCACATTGTTCGGGCATGTCACCTTACACTGTGTGACGACTGCGTCCCCGGTCGCCCTGACACAGTTTTCTGTTTTGCTTTTTCTCCTCGTTCCATCCCCTTCATCACCTTTCTCTTCTTTCTTGTCATCTCCCGCTCTCCTGCCTGCCTCTCTATCCCTCTTAACCATCGTGCTTCCCCAGTTTTTTTCCCCTCATTCCCAGAATTACAGCTGCTTCTAAATATACCCTGCATAACAAAAGAGCCCACAGTAATAGACTGCGTGTCAGTGTCTGTAACTTGAAGCAACAGGCAAGTGTGTGTGTGTGATGTCGAGACTCACCTCACTGTGGTGATGTCAGAGGTAGGTGGGGTTACTTTGTACTCTTTGAAGAATGATTGGCCTGTTGTCTGGCATGGTCATGTCGGCGTGTCTATAAAGGCAGCGGTTCACAAAGTAATAATCATTTCTTTCCTACAGAGCTTTAACACTCCTCCATGGCTACCGTTGTTCCTGTAAGTATCCGTGTGGCTGTATGTGCTGTGTTTGTGTGTTTGCACATAACCCTGTTAACATTTAGAAACAGTTCTGTCATTCATTACCATATTATTTGTGTGATGGGATGCTCTGTTCTGATTGACTTGAGGGGACTGTTAGTTGCTATCAGGTCGATGAGCCGGAAAACTCCATCCTTGCATGTGCATGTACAACTTATTTTTTGCATAAACGTGTAACCAGTTGAAAAATTCATCTGTCAAATGTGTGTTCCTGATACTGTAGATGTGGGATATGATCAACAGGTATTGCTTTCTCTGTACTTTAAAATTCATAGTTACTGTAGCAGGTCAGCTATGATGTGTAAAAGTGTGCGTGTGCATGAGTGAACAAGTGTTTTGAACGCCAGTCTACGTGATCAAGTGTCGTGTAAATGAATCTGCTCATCTGAATTCTCTTTGTGTGTGTGTCTTGGGTTTCTGATAGAGCGAGTGATTAAGTCTGCAAGAGGAAGACAGTGGCTCACACGCTAATTAAAACAGTGTGATATGCGTGCAAGTGTATGATTGTGTGTGTATGAGTGCAACGTTTGAAGTGTGAATGACAGAGATGCACAGCTGAGACTGTGGCTGCTCACGCAGTGTCACTCTGTTGTGCTCTCTGAATCTACGGTGCATATCATGCTCCAGTAGAATAACAAGGGTGGTGGGCAATAATAGCAATTTGTAAATAACAATCTACCAGTTTTCTTCCAATGATGCATCAGTGATCAAATGAGAGGTGTACAAAACTATCTCTGTAGGCTGCAGCAGACTTGACCTCAACGTCTAACAAACGACTCCCTCTCTCGTTCCCTGTCTGCCAGTTTGCATCCTGCTATGCCAGCGCTCAGCCTCTGCAGCTGTTTGGGAAAGGACCCAGAGGGGGTAGCTATCTGTCACTCTTCGCATACCGCGGCCCCCGCTGCACCCCGCGACCCCGCTTGACATGCCACGCTCCCAAGATGACCCTGCGGCAGATCTGCCGCACACTGAAGGTGATGAAGCAGGTCAGGAAGAGAGAGGCTGCTGCTGCTGCTGCTGCTACTGCCTCCAGGTGAGGAACGCTCCTCTGCAGGAGCCTGTCATTTTTAGAGCAAAATGCCAGAACATAAGACCCACTGTCTTGTTGCTGTTGATATATTGTTCTGGACCAAAGTCATAGACCAAACAACGATTCAACATTGCCATACTGCCACTCGCAGAGCACATTATAAATCAGCACTAAAATCTCCTGTGAATTGGAGAAGGATGATGTACTTCTATTTTCTTGTTAGGACAGGAATTGTCAGAACAAACTGACGTTACAAAAGAAAGAAAAGATAAGAGAAATTCCCCAAACCTAAATCAACTGTATAATTCTTTAAAGGTCAAAAAGTAGAAATATAATACAACTTTAAATAAAGGTATACTTTTCTTCTATTTTGAACATTTGGGAACCACTTTCTAATAAGGCACCCAATTGAAATAGTTAGTTCAGTGGTTCAAAAGTTGAAACTAATGACATCATACATCATTTACCAAGGATTTATAGATTAGATCATTAATTTGTTGTTTTTGGGTTGCCAGGTTGTAAAAGCCATTTAGGGCAATATTGCAGTCTGAAGTAAAAATGGATTAAGTTTATATATGGACACACAGTAGAGATCTTGTGAAGCCCACATTGCAAAAATAGATTAGATGTTGCCCTGAAGTGTGGAAGACCTGATGCCAAATTACTCTACAGCAAATGTTAGCATAGTAATAAGCAGTGATTATTTAGGGGTAATTACTCTGAGTTGAGTCATGTGTCCATCCATCAAGCTGATTACTGTTATTACATTATTGATGTATTTAGGGAGGATAATAACCAGCCTGCTTGCGCTGGTCATGGTCGCCCAACACTGGACTGTGTTCACACGCTTCTATCAGCAGAAGCCACAGGAGCCTACTGTTAATAATTAAGTGCTCACATGTCAGTGTCAGTGCAAACATCCAATCACACTTCCTCCTCTCATTTCTCTGCCCCTGTGTCTGGTTTCCTCCCTCTGCACAGGAAGCAAGGGTCTCCATCTCCGACCCCAGCGTCGCCTGGCACCAAGTCAGAGAAGAAATGCTTCCCCAGCTGTCTCAGACACAAACGCAGTATAAAACGTGTCGGCTGACCCACGAGCCCCGGCTGACCGCAAACTACATCCCTTTAACCACCACATGACATACGTGTCCATCCAGAGCCACCCATTCATCACTCAAGGTGACGTGGGATTTCATGACTTGTGCCCAATCAAGTGGAAAAATTCATTCAGATTATCCCACTTTGGAAAGCTTACCGTGTGACTGAGGATGATGGAGGATGTTGTTCGCTTGTCTTGCAGGTCTGTCAGAAGAGGACGACATGATCTTATTCCCAAACACCATTTGCTTTAGAAAGTGGAGTCTTTCTTGAGATCTTTTTTAAAGAAAAAATTGTTCAAGTTACCATTTTAAAAGAGTGTTTTTGTTCACCAGTGTAGTGTGGGGTTTTTTTTTTACTCTTATCATTCTTTGTATATCCATAATCTCTAACACCTCAGTCTCTGTGTCCAGGCCTAACATCACCTTTTCCCTCTGATGTACTCGAGGGGATTGGAGAGGGTAATTTCACTAAACCATGTCATCCTCCTATCATTCTCTCCATCATTTTTGTTTTCATCAACGTAAATAACCTCTGATTTTATCTTGCACATGTGGACACATTTAACTATTTAGCTAAAATTAAAGTCTAAAAGAATGAAATGGCAGCTGTCCCCTCTCTTCCTTGCATGTGGTCTTGCTTTTGTGAATATGTTTCTGAAATGTACTATGAAACTAAAAAACAAACAAACAACTGACTGTCAATGACCAAACAAGGGTTGAAAATTTATTGATTACGGAGAGCAGAAGAACATGACATCACCTTTTTCCACCCAAGCCATACCTACTGCAAATAAGCTGGAAGAGCACAAAGAAACTACAGAAATACAGAAATCTATATGTGAAATAACCAAAGCTGTTTGAACTGTCAGAAAATAATTTGTTCATGTTGCACATTATTACTTTGTAGTAAAAAGTTCATTGATAAAACTCGGCTTTTTCATGTTTTCTTAGACCAAACATTCTGATACATTCTTATGAAGGATTTGGGGAATAACCACAGGTAGTGGAGCCCACTTTTCTATGTCTGATCCTTTAACAAAACTTACAAAGTTCAGATGGAAACAAGCAATGCTGAGGCTGTATTAAATGATTTATAATAACAACCAAAACAATCAGGAAACACACACAGCTCTAACATGTTATTACAGAACCTAAAAGTGCAAAGTTTTGTTGTTTAATCTTTTTGTCTGGCCACCGGATGAATGTATGTGAATCCAGTAACTTGTCAAACATATTAGCAGGTAACATAAAGGCTACTGGATTTGGAAATAGCTGCATGTTGCTGCATTTTCTAGTTTAATCGACCACTCAAAGCATTTTACACTCCACTACACACTCCCACACTGATGGTTCAACCATCAAGTGGAAATTTGGACACTTAACATGCAGACCGGAGGAGCCAGGGATTAAAACACTGATCCCCCGATTAGTTAGACCTCCATAGTTGAGTAGACGCGAAAGGAAAGGGAGTGGCACAATAAAAAAGAAAAATCTGTGTTTTGGTTGGAAAAGATTGCTCCAATTCCATCAAAATGTTGAATGCAGAGTAACTGAGCTTTTACTTCAACTGCCCAGAGCTTTGAAAATTTGCAAACAGTATTATAAAGAGTTAAATCTAGACCTGCTTTCTGTGAAAGGTGCCCTGAGATAACCTCTGTTAGGATTTGGTGCATCAGTATTTAAACGAACAATGACTTTACTTTTTTTTTTTTTTTTTTACAACAGACATTGACACACACACACACACACACACACACAGCTGTCCATATCTCCATCTCATTCTTGTGCCCGGTCGGCAATGACAGCGTGACAGTTCACCAGCATGCACTACACCAGCAACCTGAAACTGAGGCAGCTGAACAAAATTCTGCTGTCATTACACGTATTATTTACACCTCTGCCTCTCCTGTGTGTCAAAATGTGTGCTGAGAGCCAGACTGATGATTGGGATGAAATGTGACACTCACAGACAGACAACATGACATGCCACAGCAGGAAAAGCACAGGTGTAAATAATAATGCCAATAACAGCTGCATTCCATAAAGGTGAGTCAGGTCCAGTGTACTGTACTGGGTGTTACACCTGCGCTTCTCCTGCTATTACATATCACAACGTACAAGTGGGGGAAAAAGTTTCACAAAGTGCTCTAGCGCAGGATTGCAAGTGAAGAACAGTAATTTGTAAAGTAACTACAAATCTTCCTGCGCAGTTTTATGTTTTTTTAATCTACCTCGGCAGCAAAATGTACCATATTTACCAACCTCTTGATGTGGCTGAAAATTGTTCAGTATAACTTAAAAACGGGTAACAGAAAATGAACATCTTGATGAGTGAATAGCACTTGAGCCAAAGGAAAGGCAGTGGGATGGAAAAATACTTACCGAAAAAGGGACCGCAGGGTCCATCAGTTTGTTTGTTTACTGCTCGGAATTATTCATTTGCTGACTAAATACTGTGGAAACTACAGCTCACCTGTACTTCTGCACACAGATAACAGAGGGCTGACCATGTGTGTGTGTGTGTGTGTGTGTGTGTGTGTGTGTGTGGTGGAAATCACGAGAGTGGAGACCAGGCGGCCTCTGACCGGACAGTAGCTGCATCTGATCAGACCAGTTTGCTGCTAAATGTTTCATACGGGTATATATATGTGTGTGTGTACATGTGTGCGAGACAGTGTGGCCAAACGTGAGCGGGGAGTCAGGTTGTAGGAGGAAGCCGAAGCTCTGGTTTCTATACAAGAAGGAAGCTGATACTTCAACACCCCCCCCCACACACACACACACACACACACACACACACACACAGCAACAGCAGCTGATGTTGAGTGCCCTGTAAATGGTAACTATGGCATGTTAACCTACACAACACAGGTAAAACATGACAGGCTGTACAATGACAATATGTGTCATCATGCACTGGGATTTCACAGTATAGATACATAAGTACATAATCTGATCAGGTGCAGAACTTCTTAGGCAAACATACACACACACCTACCTATCATCATCTGACACATGTTGACAATCCATAAACACGCCATGTTAAATATGCTCAGCGCCTGCCGTGACGTGAGCCGCCTCATGTGGGCGTTACGGAGAGCATCATCCACCAGCATTTGGTCGGGCTCCGCTTTCATACTCCATCACTCTCATTACAGGGGCCCGGCGTGTGTTGTTGTAACACAGGGCGCAGGTGGGCTTGTCTTACTGTGCCGCTTCGCCTCGCGTCATTACCAATATTTTAGTCGCTGGGTTTTGGTTTTCAGCGTGGGCCGCAGCGCATACGGACGAGGTAGAGGTTACAGGTCGGGGCTTAAAATAGAATCAGTGGAAAGTTTTTACTGATTACGTCTCTTTGTGTGAGGGGGTGGGAGCGATGCTGGAAGTGGAAGGCGGTCGAGCTAAAAATGAGAAAACAAAACGCCAATAAAACACAATACTCTGAACATCCAACTTTTTCAGTCATCTTAAAACTGTTTCCTTTTTCTTAAATTGCAGTAAGTAATCTTCAGTGCTGGGTGTTAGTGGCCCACGATGATACGAAGGCCGCTTTAATGTTATTTCCACCCTTACATAAAAATCTGTGTGGGGCACAAACTTTCACCTTTCTGGAGAAAAAAAAATGGAACCTGGAACCCAAGTTATTCCTGTTAAAATATAAATGATACTAACATGCAATAAAATCACTCCAATCACAGTTCATCTAAATAAAAATCATTTATTTGTCATTAATATTATTATTATTATCATCATCATTCTATCTAGAGAGAGTCCACCATGCCACTTTCAGAACTGGAGTAGTGCTAAGACGTCTGTCTGTCTGTCTGTTGGGGTACATGATGAGGGGGGGCAGACAGACGGATGGATGAACGAGGTGGGGAGGGACTTGTACAGGCTCACACTCCTGATCATTCTCCATGCTGATGCAAACAAGAGGGGGGGTGATATAAAGGAGGGATAGAGGGGCGACTGAGAGAGAGGAGGAGAGACTGAATTGTCTTTTAAAGTAGTTTGTCCTTGTTGACCTACATGAGACTGAGCTGGGTGGACGAAGACCGTTTGAAGGAGGGGGGGGGGGCGATGGGGGAGCAGCTTCAAGCTCATTGGTCAGGCTGCTGGACAGGGAACCAGGACAAGCCAATCACAGACTGATACAGAGGAGGAGGGTGTATGTATACATGTCTGCATGTGTGCGTGAATAGAGGTGTGCTTGCACTGATGTGTGTGTGTGTGTGTGTGTGTATGTATGCGCGCTGTGTGTGTGTGTGTGTGTGTTTGCGTATCCGTATGCGCATATCTGTGAGTGTGTAACTGGTCAGAGTCACTTTGATCCATTGTCACTGTACACTTGTCAAAGTTACTGTCACAACCGGGTACAAAGTTGAGGTAACAAACATCCTTCTTCCACCTCTGCGGAAAAGAGAGAGAGGGGAAAGAAGAAGAGGTTATTACAAGAGTCATGACATCCGCTCGACTTTCTCAGCCTGCTGCACTGTCAGAGGAGAAGCAGTAAACGTGCCCTCTAGTGACGACGAGCGTACAGCGGCTCTAATGATGTTCATCATGCACAACTTGTGACTCTCGGAGATGCCAACATATAAAACCAACACACACACAGTGACCCGGGTTACCTGTGTTTCATCGCGCTGTGGTGTTGCCACTGGAAACCATGTTGTTGTCAGAGTTTGACAGAGACTGCTCCTTGACGACAGGGTCTGAGGAGCAACACAGGAGAAGCTTCAGACGACGCTGTATTTCAAAAACCCCGTTTCGCCCTCTACTGGGTGGCGGCCCTTCAGAACAGCGCTACAAGGCGCAGGGGTAGGAGCATTAAGCCGGGACACCGCTCGGTAATTGTTTTGCAAGGAATTCTGGGAATCTTCTTCAACCGCTACGGTTGGTGTCCCCTACTGCCTGCTGGGCTCGGCTCCACGTTGGACAACAGATCATTAATGCGCATGTTCTACACTTATACAGTAATCTCTTCCATGTGTGTGTGAACTGTGTCTGTGTGTGTGTGTGTGTGTGTGTGTGTGTGTGGTTCCGCTTACAGAAGTAGGGGTGCTCCATGGCCTCCGTGGCAGTCAGTCTCTGCTGGTGGTCGTAGCGTAGCAGCTTGTCCAGCAGGTCCAGAGCTTCGGGACTCACCAGGTGCTGGTTCTCCGTCTGCACGAACTGTTCCCAGCGCTTCCTGCTCTGCCTGCGGGGGGAGACAGGAGGCAGCTGCTGAGGGGGGGGGCTTCCACTGAACACTTAAAGCTTCGCTGGATTCAGCTCTGGAGCAGCTTCAGTATCCCGGAGGCGGAGTCGGGGCGAAACTTACTGTCCCAGCAGGTCTTTGAAGCGCGGGTCCAGCTCGATGTGGTATTTACGCAGGTAGCCGAACAGCTCGTCCGTCCCCAGGACCTTGGCGATTCGCACCAACTATGAAAAAACACACGCAAACAGGTGCAAGGTCAAACTCTCTGTTGTTACTTTTACTTGTTGCCCCCGATCCACTCCTTTTTTTTTTTTTTTTAAAGAAATTTGCCCAACCCTCTGTTGTTGAGCGAGAAACTCTCCGAGCTTCAGTTCTGTGCGCGCTGGAACAAAAGCGCCCTCTTCCTGTTGTCACCGTGAACACAGGAGAGCGACACACTGCAGATAACATCCGAAAAGGTCTGGGACACAAACCCAGGCCGTCTCCATTACATGTTTAGGACATCCTGTGTTTAACGGAGACACAAGATGCCAAGAACAGGCCTGTGGGTGTGTGTGTGTGTGTGTGTGTGTTTGTGCAGTACCTGATCGTAGTTGTCTTGCCCGTGGAAGAAGGGCTCTTTCTGAAAGATCATACTGGCCAACATGCAGCCCAGGCTCCACATGTCTAGACTGTAATCATACATCTGGAACACAGAACCGTCACACAGACACGTGAACTGCGGAGAAAGGTGGAGCTACATTGAGGCCGCTTGTGGAACATCACGGGCGTTTGTGCGCGAGTTACCTGGTAGTCCACCAGGAGCTCGGGGCCTTTGAAGTACCGTGAGGCCACTCTGACGTTGTACTCCTGGGAGGGGTGGTAGAACTCGGCCAAGCCCCAGTCTATTAGGCGTAGCTGTGGAAACGCATGGTTATCTCCAGCTGGCTTCACTTTGCATTGAGAAAGTGAAACTGAACAACACGAGCTATGACCCGACGCAAACTTTTGGTTTGGCATCGCACCCTGTGACGGCGTGCGTCTGCAGGGTTGTGTGATTTAATGCACACCTAAGTTAGCCTGCTGCCCCCTGCTGGACAAGGTCTGTTTTGAAATGAATATAGTGTTGCGTTACGGTATTGCATCGGGCAGCACAGTCACTTTCCCGCGTCAGCCACACACGGCTGTCGTCTACTTTTGACATATTCTTCATCAACTGTCCAAAAACACGTCAGTCGCTGCCCGTTTCCTCTTCAAATTAAGGATTTGATCAACTTTCCCGAAACACTCATAATGTGTCCTTCGCTTTCCCTGCAAAATGCACAGGAGCAACTTCCACTCACGACACATTTTAAAAGGTTTACTGCAAAATGCACGGAAAAGGTTTCGTTTGCATCTGCATTCATTAATATTCTTCATTGCTAATGAAGTCACAGCTAAATACTGCACGTTTTGCAGAAAATTTGGGGGGGGCTGAAATTTTAAGGGAAAGTGCAAATGATATACATCAGGGGTGGAAGAAGTACTCAATTAAAAAAATGGATTGAAAATGTTACCCTCAAGTATTAGCAACAAAATATAGCAAAGAAGTCCAGTACTTGTGTCAAATGCACTTAGTCACTTTTACTGCTGATGTTATTCGTGGTAGAGGTTAAAAGCAGCGTTCACTGACAGACAGCCTCAGGGTCTCGCTGTTATTAAGATGGTGCGTCACCAACCAACGGTAATCTGGCTGATTGTCAAAAAGAGGGAGCAAAGAATATGATTTAAAAAAAGAAGGGGGGAGTGATGAAAGGATGCCAGAGAGAACGCAAAAAAAGAGCTGAAATAGCACGGGTGCGATGTGATATTCACAGAGCGTGTGGGTGTGTAAAAAAAAAAAATGGACCACACGGAGCAGCACCCACCTTTCTCAACTGGTGGTCGATCATCACATTGTGGGGTTTGACGTCACGGTGCATGATTCCCATACTGTGACAGTAGTCCAGAGCCTGACACACACACACACACACACACACACAGGACGTAGATAGATATAAGTATGCATATGCATGCGCTCATTCTACAATGATGCACTCACAATTTCCAATATAAAACAAAAAGGTGAGACGTAAACAAGTCGCACCTTCAGTAGTTCATACATGTAGAAACGGATATCGTAGTCTGTCAACTTCTGGTACAACTCCTGGAGGAGAAACGCAAAAAAGAAAAGTCTCTCGTGAGGATCTGCGCCCTGTACGTGAAAAGCAGCTGCCGCCCCCAGAGACGTGCAGAAGAAAGGTGATGACTGTACCTTGAAGTCTGTGTTGTTGATGCATTCAAAGACCAGCGCCGGGGTTCTGGACTGCACGGCCCCCGCAGAGAGACAGAGAGAGAAAAAAATCACGGTGAACAGCGAAGAGATGCGTGATCATTCTCGATTCAGGCGCCTGCGCGATCGCGGATTTGATTTAACCCCCGCCATGTGATCTTAACCGTCTGCTTCACGCTTCGATTTGACACACGAGCGTTTGTCCGTACGAAGCTGCGAGTACGATTATACATTTCTGAAACCCTGCAGTTGACAGGAAACTTGGTCCCAAACAAAAAGGGCCCTGCAGGGTCCCGCCGCTGCCCTGAAAGACCTCCAGACGAGGCCTAAAAATATTCTTCCTTCCTGTTTTTGGAATGTTTTCCAGCTCAGAAAAGTGAAAAGCTGGAAAAAGTTTCCAACACAGACTTGTGCTGGAACTATACAGCAGAATATACAGGAACCCAGAAACAAGTGGCTTGAATGTAAAACTCACTGAGATTCCCACAGTTATTCAGATAACCTAGCGGACTTTACTTCTGGGATTACACCTCTGTAAATTCAGATATCCCGGGAGCGGCGGGAGCCCCCACCCCGTGGCATGAAATAACCACAACGCACAAGCGCCGTTGGAATTGCGATTATCCCGCATGCTGACAGCTCTCACCCTCCATGATGGATGTAATCATCACATCCAGCCCATAATCAACAATCAGTGCCTCTTTAAAAGGGATTCCATCATTTGCAGCACACGTGATTTGAAAGCCGTGATTAAAAAAAAACTGTTCTGGCAGTTGCTTACTTTCACTTTATTATCCATGAGGTAGCCATTGGACCGCAGGCTGCAACAAGAGTCATGTTTTGGGATTGATTAAAGTCAATTTTTTAAAAAAAAGAGGAAAGCCAATAAAAAGAAAACACAGTCAAGAAGTCCCAATCTCTCATAATAAACTGTGACAACACAGTGCCTATCAGAGATGAACCAATACTGACCTAACTGAAGGTCACTATTGTTCAGGCTACAGTTACAGTAGGTGGAAGCAGGCTTTGCGTGATGTAACCCTTCCTCCTGGTCATTAAAAGACTGTGTGAGCGAGGAGGGACAAAATCCACAGGCCTTTGGCTGCAGCTACTGTATAGTAAGTTTACAAGATGCTCACTTGGCTCCACCATCTCTGCCCGCATCGTGTCAGCCTTAAATATGAGGAAGGAGGATGATGGATTATGTTCCCCATGACTTCCGCTGAAAGTGTATTATGAAGGCTCTGTTTAATGCCTGGTATGAAAAAACCTGCCTCAGTGTTCATCATCCACTCATCATCCTGACTGAGGATGTGTTCACGTCCAGAAACACTCCACGAGGCGCCTCTGATGTGCAGGTTCCCTCGACTGTCGCCCTCTTAAAGGAGCAATTAAAGCAAACACTGAGCAATCAGTTGTGCACCGAGTGCGAACGCTTGACTTTTGGTACGTTTCAATCCCGCTAACCCTGTTTATTTCATTATTTCAAAAAGGACTGAGGAGTCATTAGAGAGCCTACCACTGGGTCCTTGACTGTGTCCACCAGCCGGATGATGTTGGTCCCTCCGCGCAGGTTCTCCAGGATCTTGATCTCCCGCTTGATCTTCTTCTTCTTGACCGGCTGATGGAGCGGGCCGACCGAGCAGGACGAGAAAAAGAAAGAGGTTTTAGGTGTTGGGCTCTAAAAGGTGGGAAAACACAGAAGTCTTTTCCCCCACTCTTCATCCGGAAACCTGCTGATCCTGCAGCGTCGGCCCGCCAATCTCACGCCGCGGACGTTCGGCGCAGCCTGGAGACGGACGCCCCCGTTTGAACGACCGGCGGATAATCCTCAGGCGTCACCCGCAACGTCGTGACGCCAGCTTCCGACAACATCCGTCTTATGGCCTCCAGCTGTGACAGCTGTCGACAGGTGCTGGTGCAGCGGGACGTCGTGAGGCATCGAGGGCATCGTAACTGCGGCTCCGCACTGTGGCACAGTGGCACGATTCCTCTGCACTAACACGCGCGGATTATTAAAAACCTTATTACGTACAACAAGCGTTTTTGGACACAAAACTTTAGCGCCTGTCCGTTGTTCCTCAATGAACAGATCTGTAACTACATTCTCAAAAAAGGAATCAATAACACCTAAATATCACACGCCAGCAGTGAGGCAAAGGGATCGATCACCCTCCTGTGACCAATCCTGCTTCAGCATGTGACTAGCACTGCCTGCCTCATTAGCATATGGACAGAAACAGGTACAGAGCAAAATCTAAATATTTACAATTATTAAAAATACGCTGAAGCGCAAAAATCAATCAATTGGGTTTTGTAGGAATAAATTTAAACAGTTTTGTGTATTTTTGCATTTAATTGTCTGAAGCCGGCGTCAGCTTTTTTTTTGTTCTTCCACTGGAGTTCCAACGGCACGGCGCTGCCATGACAGTAAGGCCGCAATGGGCAATTATTGCCAGCAGCGATTAATCTACAGACGTAACAATTAGTCGATCGGCCGAAAAAACAAATCGGCGGCCATTCCTCTGATTATCGATCAATCCTCTGGGTCGGTTTTTAAGCACAAATGCCCGAACGTCGTGTGTGAGGATCTGCTGCTTTCACGCTGATTGTCGGACAAAAGGGATTTGATCTGCTGCTCTGAACTTCAGGACAACGCGGCGGAATTTATTTCCCTGTTTTCAGACACTATAGACCAAACAATCAATCAAACTGAAAGTGCGATGGGCGGATCAATAGATGATGAATATATCGTCAGAACACATAAAAATGGCCATCACACTTTCACCTCCAAATTGCATGTTCTGTCTAATCAACAGACCAAAGTTTATGATAAGATATTATGAATAGCTGTGTTATTAACTAAGACAGGAAAAGGTAGAACATCCTCCTAACTGAGAAGCCAGAACTCCAAAAATGTTTGGCATTTCTGCTCCAACGATTTTTCATCAAATCGTTCCAGCTCCACAGAGAAGCTGAACGTTTTCAGACAAACTGTTTGATTCCAGTTTTCCCAGTCACCTCTGAGGAACTGAAACCATTTAGACCTGTCATGTCTTTCATTTCATACATGTCCCCCTCTGCCTCCTTTCAAGGGGATGCCACCAAACCACGCACTCAGCCAGGAGACTCAACATTTCACGTGGGGGGCAGATTTGACAGCTCACCTTCAAGATCTTGACAACCACCTTCTCATTGTTGGTGATGTTGATGGCCTCGAACACTTCGCTGTACTTCCCTCTGCCCAGCTTACGGACCAGCTGGTAGTCCTCCTGGTTGCTATGGGGACAGACGGAGAAACACAGCGGAGCGTGTGTGAGGAAGAGAGGGGAAAGAAATATATTTTCAGCCTGGCTGTGCGAATAAGTGGGTGTGTGAGCTGCCGAGTGTTCTCGTTAGCGAGACGATGCGGCGCCCTGGGGAGGGAGGTGATTTCTGGTTATTCCACTTATTTGAGAAGAGTCAGGGTGAGCGCGGGGACAGAGGTGGGGGGTAAAGAGGAAGGATGCAGGGCAGTGGGCTGGGGGACTGAGATACTGTCAAAACGTCCTCACACCCTCGCAGCTGCTGTGTGTGGATAATAAAAGACATCTGCCGCACTCTTGTCTCCCACCTCCATATAAAACACACACACACACACACACACACACACACACACACACACACACACACACACACACACACACACACACACACAGACAGACCCGTTATCTGCTGCGATCAGGAATCACATGCATGTCATCAGAGCAACCTGAAAATGCCCTCACTTCCAGTTGGGGACGTGGGCCTCGTAGTCCCAGTACTCCCGGCTCTTCAGCGTGTTGACGTCTGCGTACACACGGGACTTGCTACCGGCCACTGGACCCGGCATGGCGAGACCCGTGGCTCGGGCGCTGCGGGGCGTGAGTCACTGAGATGTGCTGCTGCTGCTGCTGCTGCTGCTGGGGGAATCACGGACAAGCTGGAGGGGGTTAGATCCGTAACTGGATTTGCTGCGTGTGGGGTGGGTGAAGTGGATCAGGCCAGCAGGCTAGCTTCCCTCTGCTACCAGACTGAGCACAAAAAAAAATAGAAGGCGCGGATGAAGAGAAGCGGATGTGTCCACCGGGGTTCGCCGAAATCTGTGCCCGACGAGCAGCGCTCCGTTGGTCGGATTGTCAGAAGCAGCGGTGGAGTCGGCGGAGCTCGGAGGGCGCTGTTCGGAGTCGCGGAGGTCTCGCCACTGAGGTTACACACGGGGACGGGGAGGCATCGGGGTGCTGAGGTAGAGAAGAAACGGACCCCTAAAAGGCCACAGAGAAGGAAAGGGGGTCGGTGATTTAAATATCACGGGTTGAAACTCCGAGGCTACTGTCTGTGCGGGCCCTGAATCTGGGCAGAAAAAAAGGGTGGGCTTCCTGCGCCAGGACGGTGGACGGTCGGGGAGGGAGGGGGGTTGCCCTCGGTGGTCCAGTGTAAGCTATCAATCAGCTGGAGATGTGAAGGATCGGTAGCGGGGGTCGGCCGGAGGGAGAGGGGGGTGGAGTGGCGGAGAGATCGATGTTGTTAGCTAACGTTAGCCAGCGATGCTACTTCAGCGCGGAGATGTCGCACCGACGGGGAGCGCTCGGCGCCGTGCACCACCATCGGCGGAGCCCGCGTCATGTGCCACCGGCTGCGCGGGGAAGCAGCGCCTCGGCTGGGCGGAGGAGGAGGGGTGGGCGGTACCAGACGCCGACGAAGGGGTCCGGAACGCTGTGGGGTTTCTTCTACAGCCGCGGACCTCCCCGGTCGAGAGCGCAGGGGAAGGAAAGCGGATTGCGATTGAAGAGGAGCGAGAGAGCCGCCCGGATGTGAAAGCCCCTCGCTGCCGGGGTGAAGATGAGGAATGTGGCGTTGGACCGAGCGGCTGAGAGACAGCGCCCTCTGGTGACGAGGATGTGGTAGAGGGGCAGAATCATGCTGCGAGATTTATTTATTTTTGGCGCTTTGGCGGAATCACCCGCCTAAAAACTTTGACAAAAAGTGCTCTGTGTCTGTTATAATTTCTTATTCATGTTGGATTTTAACTTGGACATTACAGATATAATATACTAAATAGAATGAAGTTATGATCAATTATTAATTTTTATTATTACTGAATCACAAATAGCTAATTTGAAATGTGCAACAACATTTACATAGGGGTTTAATGCCAAGTAGTTGTTTTTTTTGTTGTTTGTTGTTGTTTTTTACATTGGTGCATAACAGATATACAAACGCCCCCACTGGGTTTAAAGACTTGTTTTACTGTTTTATGGCATTTTATATTCACTTCAGGAGAGCAAAAATAATTGAACAATAAAACCCAGACAGGCTGGGCAGGAGTACAGGCCAATGAATTTCTCTGCTGCTTTAAAGCTGCTGAGAACGACAGATTGCGATGGCATGAGAGAACCATCGAGAACCAGAGCAGGCGCCATCGCTGGGGTCACTGAGGTCATGTCCTGGGTACTTATTTGGAGGCCTGTAACTATGTAACTGGGTAACTTATAATTTAGGTGATAATCAGCAGCTGATGCCAACATTAAAACTGAACAGCGCGTTACATGGTTCCGTTACCCCAGGAGGAGAGGAGGCGACGCATGGCTGCTGATGGTGGGAATCTGCGTCTTTCTAGGACACAGTCGGGCCAACGCTTGCTGATGAGGTGGCTAAAAACACTTCCTGGCCCTGACCCTGTTCTTTGTGCGCTGCAGTGCTGGGTCAGGCCCCGGCTAACGGAAACAAATCTAACCCACGTCCGTAACAAACAATAAGGAGAGAAAATCTTTCAAACTCGCGGAGAGCTGAATCCCCTGTGTGAAAAATGCCGCGAGTCTCGTAAGTTTATAAATGAAAAAAAAATGTTTTATTTGTTAGTGCTGTGTGTAACTGAATGCTACATACATACAGATAATCTTAGCATGAATGTACACGTACTGTACGTCGCCACAAAGTTTTTTTTTTCTTATTAAAGTTTTTTTTTAATCCCCAACATCGTTCACATAAACTACAGTACAATTTGAAAAAGCTATAGGAGGGAACAGTGCTGTGAGGAGGGGGAGGGGCGGGGTGGGGCACCAGTTCCCGGGGACAGAACACAGGAACTAAACACAGCAAGCATGCAGAGAGCAAGAGACACCAGGGTCTGATGGGTTTTACTGGAACTGAAAAAGGAGGGAGGATGGCCGGTGGGTGAACTGGTGCCTAAACGGACTTTCCTCCGTGGAAACCGGCAGCGAGGGTGCAGAGGGGGACAATCTCTCTTCTTTTGTGCTTATACGGGAGATTTCCCTCCCATTTCCCCCCTGATCGCTCACTGGATGCGGGATTGACCCGGAATTGATCCGAGACGTGACAGGTTTCAAGCGCAGCTCTCCTCTCGCTCTGCAGCGTTCCTCAGATTGGTCCTCTACTGTAACCTACAGCGCACAGGACGAGCGCGCTCCCAGACAGTCACTAATACTACTGCAACTACTACACTAACGCTGCCGGGCTGGAGTTACTCTTTGGCTTTGAACGTACACTTGTGTTATTATTATTAATTATTATTATTATACACATTAATTCTACTGTCAGTACAGTATGTGAGGTCCTTGTCCTGCACCTGCGTCTATTGTTTTATTGTGCACATCTGACGATGTGTCAGCACCAATTAACAAGTCAAAGTCCTTGGCAAATATGAACAGCGTTTGTGTTGCACTTGTTCACCAGCACAGAAATCTCTGTGCACACTGGTTTCTTCTCTGATGTGGCCTTAGATAAAACCCTACACTGTGAAAGCTGCATACAACTCTGGAAAATTAGTAAAAAAAAAAATTACAGCCATCTTTTATCCCAAACCTACCCCAAGGCCCTGGTCTCTCCCTCCAAGAATATAGATATTCATATCAATTCAAAGAATATTAATAAAAATATATATATATATATATATATATAAACAAATGTGAAACCATGAAAAACATACAGTACTTTCTTCAACTTTAAGTTGTTCTCAAAGTCTTGTAATGCCAGATTTAGAAATTAAAAATACGATGGCTGATGGGCTCAACCATTTGACCTCGTGTGGTGATAATGTTGACGACGAAGGACAGAGACAGAAAGGAGAAGAGGAGGAAGAGGAGGCAGAGAGGTACTGTGGCCCCAACATAAGGCTAACGTTAAAAAAAAAAAGAAAAATTTCACTTCCGTCTCCGTGGCCTCCGTTTGTATTAAATACTTTTCAATACGGCACTCAAAGCGTGACTCCACAGTGAAAGAGAGGAAGGCGAGAGAGGAGGGACTGGCTCTCCGGACAGAGAGCTGGAAAAAAAAAAAAAAAGAAGGAACAATGGCGATCACAGCCGACATGTAAACCGACCGGCGTTTCGGGCTTCTTAACAATCTCATAGCATTCAAAGAAGAGGAAGGCGTCCCTCGCCCCGGCGCAAACCCACCCTGACAGACACCACGTCGGGCTCGAACGCGACATGTAACAGGATCAACAGAATTCATATTTTTTCCAAAACGTGGAAAATGTTGAACACAAGCAGCAGGCTCATCCCGCAAAAAAAAAAAAAACCCACACAAACACACAAAAAAAAACAGCTCTCGGACTGACCGGTAATATTAGTAAAATAAGAATAAAAAAGAGGCGCAGGTCTGTTCAAGCTTTCTAATACAATTCTCGTCAGTCTGAATTTCCCTGTTTGACAGAACACCGTTTGCATTCTCGCACACACGAACACACACACACACACACACACGCACACGCACGCACACGCAGGGTGCTCTTTCAGATTCCCTGCAACATACCAATACAATCACTACGTGGACTACAAAAAACAACAAAAGAGCTTTTGTCAAAACATCTCACATGGTAAAAAGTAGCAAGAATACAAAAACAGTTCAATACATTTTTTTTTTTTTTTTTTTTTTAAGAAAAAGACAAGTTCTGACATTTCCAACCCGCACCGGCTGAGCACGCATCCAATCGTATGTACAGGCTGAGGGAGGAGGGAGTGAAATGTTCCAACGTGGGTATTTCCAGCACGCATCAGTCCGACAGCGCCGACCTCTGCGGGATCACGACGAGCACATTAGTGAAATATATATTTCTAGATTGGTCTATACTGGCATCAACCGTCGGGGGTTTCTTTATTGAGAGCTGATTTTGGCTGCATGGTTAGCCGATGCACCGCGGGGACCGGGTGCTGCTTTATACGACTGGTGTTTGGGTAGAAGAGTAAAAATCTCAGGCCACGCCTACACTGGCGCTGAGCGCCGTGCTGTTTTCCCTTCACATATGTCGGAGACGTTACTGGCTACTTCATAAACAAGAAGTGTAAAAATTGTAAATCTCAGGTAGGAAGCGGGGGGCTTCAAAGGTGGGGACCAAAAAAGTGTATGTGGGAAAAATGGAAAGCAGAAGCGTTCCAACCAAAGACTAACGAATGTGAGCGCGTGTGCGTCTGCGGGGTTTGCCAAACGTCCCAGTCTTTGGATACTGAACAGTGACGAGATGAGACGGGGAACAGAAGAAAGGAGGAAAATGGATGGAGAGAGGGAATGAGGAGAGAAGTTACTGGAGAAAGAGAGGGAAAGATGGCAAAAAACAATCACCCTCCAGAGGACACAGTCAGAAAACCTGTCAAGTTTTTACAGTTTCTGACCTGGTCAATTTAACTGGTGCTACTTCCTTGCTGAACTATTGATTTATTTGATTCCATTTTTTTTGCTCCTCCGAGGGGAGGAAATTAGGGGGAATTTAAATATCTGCTGGATGAAAATGCATTGTGGTACCTGTTTCTGTGCACAACAGTCAGACCTGGTTGCCAGTAAGTTTAACTGATGGGAGTTCAGTGGTTGTGGCTTCTTCACTGCCATCAACCATCTGTGCGTGGGACAGGGTTCAAGAATGGAGGAAAAAAAAAAAGGTGGATTTGATGGAATGACAGGGGTGCAGCGATGTCGGGCTAGCAGAGCGACAGAGAGCTGATGTAGCAAAGGCGGGAATGAACGCGACAGTAATGGCCACATGAACGATAGACTGAATAAGCAGCCTACAAGGTAAAGACATGAAGACGGGGGGAAAAAAAAAAGTCTCCAGGGATTTATATGCACTGAGGCACGGGGTAACCCCCTCCGTCTGCCGTGTGCTGCACCGTGTGGTCCTGCAACGAGCCCAAGTCACTGAACCGCTCGCCGCACCAGACGCACTTGAACTGGCCCTCTCTGGAGTGCGTGCTCTGGTGTTTGGTCAGGTGCTCGCGCTGTTTAAAGCCCTTGTTGCAGTGGCCGCATTTGTACGGTTTCTCCCCCGTGTGCACGCGCCGGTGTCGGTTCAGGTCCGACGAGTATTTGAAGCGTTTCTCGCACTCCGGGCACTTCAGCGGCTTTTCCTCGCGACGGGTCGCAGCGGTGCTGGACGAACTCCGAGGAGGACAGGAAGCGGCGGTCGCAGAGCGAGCACTTGAGGGGCTTCTCTTGGCAGTGAGAGTTTTGGTGACGCTGCAGCGTGGAGCTCTTCTTGTAGCCCTTGCCGCAAACGTCACACTTGTACGGCTTGTCGGGCGAGGTGTTGGACGACTCGCCGCACTTGTGTCTGAGCAGCTCCCCTGACTGGCTGAACTCCTTCTGACAAGAGGCGCACTTGAACAGGTTGTCCATGCCGTGCACGTGCTGGTGGTAGAGGAGGTGAGACGGCTGCATGAAACCCTTGTCGCACAGATTGCATTTGAACGGGCGGTCAGTGGGGTCTTTGTGCGTGCGTCTGTGGCGCACGAGTGCATACTGTTGTTTGAAGCTCATCTGACATTCGTCGCAGTGGAAGGGGCGCTCCTCGGAGTGCGTGCGCTCGTGCTGGCGGAGGTCGGACGGCCGCTTGAAACCCTTGCCGCACGTGGCGCAGCGAAACGGGCGGGAACCCTGCGGGTGGCAGGGGTGGTGAAGGAGCTCCGACGACTCTTTGAAGTGCAGCTCGCATAAGTTGCATTTGAACAAGTGCTCGCCGGAGTGCACGTACATGTGCCGCACGAGGTGCGAGCGGTGCTTGAAGCTCTTCTCGCACACGGCGCACTTGAACGGGCGCTCGTTGCTGTGCGTACGCTGATGGTGCTGGAGGTGCGACGACTGGCTGAAGGCCTTGTCGCACGTGTCACATTTGAAGGGCTTCTCTCCCGTGTGCACCCTCTCGTGCCGCGTGAGTTCCGACAGGTGTTTGAAGCCCTTCTGGCAAACGGAGCATTTGTACGGCCGGTCTCGGGCCGAGGGAAAAGGGAGAATGGATGAGCTGCTGCTGGCCCCGTCGCTGCTGGGCTGCTGGGCGTTGTTTGGTGTGGCGTTGCCAGAAGAACCAGGCCGGTAGGTCTTCTCGCATATGGAACACTTCATTGGGTTGGTGCTGTTATGTGATGTGTGGTGCTGCGCTAGGGAAGTGAGTAGGGAGAATCCCATCTTACACACCCCACACACAAATGGCTTTTGCTCCACCTGAACACACTGGTGTTCTAGCAAGTCCGTCGCCTGGTGGAAAATCTTCATGCACTGGGTGCACTGGAATGACCTGTCCTGACTCACCATGCACTGGTGCTCATGGGGGTTAGCCAAGTGGGAGATATCGTGTCCACACGCCCCACACTTGTGTCCTCCCTCTGTCCCCACCTGTAGGGAGGTCTGTTGGGCCTGGGCGGCATGCTGCTGCTGACCGTGCTGCCCGCCTCCATGCTGCTGACCCCCGCTGTGCTGCTGGCTGTGCTGACCGTGCTGCCCGTGCTGGGTCTGCTGCTGCAGCGACGTAGCATCTGGCTGCAGGACGATACCATACACGGCACAGCCCAGCGCATTCTCAGCTCCCGGAGGGATGGCGTGGACGACCGGAGGTGGAGCGACAGCATGCTGCTGCCAGGCCTCTGTCATGCGGGCTCGGGTGTAGGGATTCAGTTTGGCAGCTGGTGTGGCCCAACTGCAGTAAGAAAGGGAGATTGGCACGTATTAAATGACAGGCTAAACTCATTCAGTGTGTGTTAAGCAAATGGGACAAAAAACCCAACTCACTCCATCTCAGCAAGTGGCACTGAAGAACTGGAAAGGGTGTGCGGTGAAGGGGCCGTGACGGAGGATTTGATGACAGAAACAGCCTATGTGTAGAGGAGAACAGCTGCATGGAGATCAGACTTTTGTGGAGTGTTCCAGGGGAAACCCCATCCTCCCACTTTATTCTTCGCCTTCAGGTGTTACCTGCAACAAAGAGAGAATTGAGGTGAGTTGTACAGAAAGATGTAACGCGATCAAAAGTGTCTTTGGGTTTAAGCTGTGGATTCCAGCATTATGTTTCATCGCCAGCATCCACTGGTCGAGCCAGCAGTGCATCCTGTGCAGCAAAATGCATGAAAAAAAAAAAATCACTTCACAGTTGCAGGTTTGCTCTTGAAATCTTGCTACTGTGCACCTTGTGAGGAGGAGCGTTTAAATTACGATAAAAAGGAGACATTAAAAACGTGGATTAATAATATTGCAATGTGGCAAAATTAGGTGTATAAGAGTTGGATGTCAAACTATGTAACCCCCCCCCCCCAAACAAAATATCAGCGCAGGTTTTTCACCCAACTCTCACGGAAGATGAACTCTAAGTGATAACGTTTCTATCAGTATGTCATGCTCGCATGGATGGAAGGAATCTGAGCCTTCATACGACGCTGTGTTCTTTGTGTTGACATTGCTTAAAGCACACTACTGAAATACAAACAACGGGGTGCTCTGCAACAATCGTAAACACGCAGCAAGTGAGCATTCATTAACATATACACTTGGACACTAACAATTAACGCCAAATTATTCATTCAAATCTTCATTCTATTTATTGTTGTTGTGTCACTGTGTCCTGAAATCCAAAGGCTCCACGATTCGCGGCAAAAAAAAAAAAAAATGTGGAGAGCAGCGTCTGCGCATCATAACGTTTGTCGTCTCCAAGCGAAGATCACAGTAACCAGGGTAGGTTAGCTATCTAGCCTAGCCACTTTGCTAACGCAGCCCCCGAGGTACAGGGGAGACCTGGTGTTAACGTTACCGGGCTAACCACGGGATAATAATAGCCAGGTAGCAGCCGCGGCGGCGACGCGTTTGTTAGCGTGCGGTGCGTATAAACGACGCCGAGAAAAGTCTGCATGTACATACCCAGTGTGCCCAGTCAAGCCTGCGGAATATTTCCGAGAAAATGCCAGTCTGTCGTAGGTTAGCTTCTCCCCCAAATAACGTTAGGTCCCCCCTTGTACATCCGCAAACGGTGCTCGGCGCTCTCTTGTTCGAGCGCTGTGGCTCCAGGGGCCGAAAAAATAGAGATTTGCGGGTCATTAAACTGAGTGAAAAATCTCCCGCGTTTGCCCAAAGCTGCCCACAAACGCTGTCGTTTCACGTGCACATTTATCTGACTCCTAGGGCATCCGCTCGGCTGGCCACAAGATGTGCATTTTGTTCTAAATTGCTAGCTAGCTATCGGCTAGCTCCGGAGCCCCTGCCCGCGCACGGGAACATGAATAAACCAAGAGTTAATTGGCATGCTCACAACACATAACACACACAATACACAATACACAACACACACATTGTGTGTGTGGTTCTCTTTTACCATTTTTTTTCTTGGTGTCGCAAAGAGTAAAAGGTTTTGGCTGATTATGAGTCAGATAGATTTTAAAAAATATATAAAATAATTATCGGTTTCCAGTTTTAGCACAACCCACCATCCCATTTAAATATTGTTGTTGTAATAAAGTGATTTTCTACAAATAAAAAAACATTTAAGCATTTAAGACTCACAGTACATGAAGAAACTATGCTGAGTGACCTCACATAAACATTGTACACATATTATAGCCAACCTCTGGATGAGGAACTGATCAGCGGTAGTGCCCGTGTTTCACTGGGACATATATCATCATTACAACAGGTTGTTTACATCGGAAGCGCACGGGGCAGAGCGGAACGTAAACCGGCTGATAGTTTGAGGCAGACATGTCGCTACACTTTAACTGCGCCGAACTGTAGGATGCTGGTCGGCTACAGCAGCAGCGAGGAGGAGGAGGAGGAGGAGGAGGAGGAGGAGGAGGACAGCGAGGAGGCGACGACGAATGTCAACAAAACACGCGCTCTGAAGTGTCCGGAGGAAGAAGGTGGTAATGATGGCTGCCCAGTGAGGAAGAAACCCAAAACTGAAGAGCGGCTTACTAAAGCAAGGTGAGTGGAGCCGGAGCTGTGTGGGGGTGTGCCTGGTAGCAGAATAAAGAGCATCTTCGTTCATGACTTGTAGACACACACACACACACACAGCTCGCCATATTCCCTGAATTGTCTGAAGCATGTTAAAGTTAATTTGCAACGCTTGATACAAGATGGGCTTTTAAATACATATAAAATTCAATAAAAAATGAGTAATAGGAAGCACAAATAAATAGATAATCAAACGCAAAATGAATCCAACCATCCCCACGTGTGTGGTCCTGCACCCTGAGTAGCTGAGGCAGGCCATATGTGATTATTTGTAGAAGTACAGCTTCCCAAATAAAAAGTTGATTGATAGCATGTACTGTGCAGTTGCTAAACTCAAATACAAAAAGTAGGCTTACTGTGGTTAACGCTGTCAAATTAGTCTTATTGATCAACAGCCTTACTCACTACTGTAGACAAAGATTAACTCACAAAATTTGACGTAATTACTTTATTTAAAGCTGGCCAAGGATAAAAAAAAACAAAGACAAAACAGAACAAACTGATGCCTGTTTCTCAACTGTAGTGTTAGATGCCAGTTTGACACTGAGGACTTTTGGAGTGAAACCGGCTGTGTTTCCTTCCCGTTTCCAGGCTGCCTCTCCCCGGTTGCCTGCTGGCCATGTTTCCAGATGAAGTGGAGCCACAGACTGAGGACAGCTCTCTTCATGGGGGACGTGTCCGCTCTTTCAAACACGAGAGGGGAAACTGGGCCACCTATGTTTATTTGCCATGTAGGTCCCGTGCACAGTGCTGCTGATGACTGATCCTCAACCAGAGTTGCATCCAAGCATCCTGATTACTCACATCTGGTTTCCTATGTATGTGTTTTCTCTCTCTGCTTCACTTCAGACCATCCCGAGGAGGAGTTCAGGGAATTGCTGGAGGAGCTGCTCTCAGCTGCAAAGGCCCGCGGTGTGGTTTTGACCCCACAGGAGGAATTCCACCTCAGCCTGTCTCAGACGGTGGTGCTGAGACACCACTGGATCCAGCCCTTTACACAGAGCCTCAGGGCAGACTTGGCACAATGCAAAAGGTGAGTATATCCACTCATGGCCCATAGACACACTATGATATGTCAATTTAAAATAGGATGGTGGGCAAAAAAAATAGATCAATCTGCTTCATTTTTTCAGGAACAAAAAGATGTTGTATACACTGATCAGCCACAATGTTAAAAGTATCTATTATTATAAAAGTATTACTGGTAACCGTTGCTCTTGGTAAGGCATCTGCATGAAAGTCATTTATTTGAACAAAAACACACACCAGTTAAACATAATAGAGGAAAAACTAGGCAAGACAGAGAGAGACTTCATGAGGCATTAATCCATGAGGAGACTGCAACTCTTACCTGTAAAGGCAAGGTGATAAAACCTCTTTTGCTGTAGCAGCAGTTCAAGGTGCATGAGCGAAGGTGGAAGAGTAAGTAAATTACATTTAAAGTTGAATGTAGTGAGGTGTTCACTCCTGCCCGTGTTTCTTGTTGCCAGGTTTACATGCTCAGCGTGGAAACTTAAGGTCTATTGTAATGCTGAGAGGACAAGGTACAGTCACACCGTTTTAAGTTGTCTCTTTCTCATTGTCTAAATTAATATAAATTTCTCACCTGCCAAGGGCGTCCAAACTAAACAGCTTGTCTGTCTGCTTGTCCCCTGAAGGACATTCTTGGGTATGGAGGTGTACACTGGACACGCTCAGCTGTTGGACCTGGTCCGAGTTGTGGACAGAACCATGACAGAGTATCGCCTCGACACTTTCTACAAGGTCACTGATCAACGAATATATTTTCTCTTGCGAGCTCTGTGGGTCACTGCATGCGAGTCCTCTTGTGTTACTGGATGGGTGTACACCTGAGGAAATACAGTGAATCTGAGTGCACAGCCATGTCTTCACCCTGTAATCTCCCTCTGATCTATCCTCTAGGATCCATCTTTCCACGTTAGTCTGGCCTGGTGTGTTGGAGACATGACAGCACAGATGAACGAATGCATTCAGGAGCTGCAGGTACTGAGACATGCCGATTCTTTCCACCATAACTTCGCCAGTGATGTCATGGCATGCTCATCCTTCCCTTTTAAATAATCTCACTGTTCCTTAGATCAAAATCCAGGATATATTAGAAATCAGTCCACTTAACGGGGCCCGTGTTTTTTTTGGAGCAAGATGGACTGACTGGCAGGCCAAATTTCAACAGTATCAGTATCACTGTACATGATGTCCTCTTAAAGTAGTTTGTCCATCAGGCAGAGTTTCATTTTCTAGTACTAAATGTACCACTCAGTGAACTGATCACTGTTTTTATGTGTCCGATTGTTTTAATTTATTAAGCATGTGGTTGACGACCATGAAGAAGGACCATTTCTTCTCAGGCTGGATGGCATGGAGCTGCGCTGCAGGACTGGAAACAAGATTTTCCGCTTCCCCCTGCAGGCCTGAAACCAGTTGAGACTAAAACCTCTCATGTCAAGTTAGTCACGCTGCAGAGGGAGAAGGAATCACCTGGTTCATCACTCCTGTTACTCACGCTTTGACCGTAGAGATGACGGTAACCTATCAGCCGTCATTACACAGCCTTTGGTAATTATCTTTAATAACTGCTGGCAGATATGTGGCATGTCCCTACAAAGGTGATCAAAGTTGTTTTAATATTGAATATAAATAAAGTTGCGTCTCTTTTTATAATTCCTTTTGCACAGGAACACTATGAGTTGTGTTTAGGGGGATGGATGTGGAAAACAAGCATTTAGAGAAGCATGACTCATGAGCAACAGCAGGTCCGATTGGGTGTCACGCGAAAAGCCTCAAGCCGGGGACTTTATCAGCAATGAAACCGCACCGAGTGGTTCAGACACAGAGTCATATCTTGCCATTTACCACAATGACAAGAACACAGAGGAAGCAATGTGTCATCAGTTACTGGAGGTAAAATGAAAGTAAAACTGTCCCGTGCTTCTTCAGAGAAACAGCCGAACAGCATAAAAATGGCAGGGATGTTTGAAACAAAGCCAAAAGCTTTTACCAGACTCCACAAAGAAATGTCAAAGGCTGCATTTGACATATTTTACTCTGTTACATGTTTTACTCTAAACAGATGTTTATGACACACCATCTTAGGATAGTCCACAGCAGATATGATACTTGGAGTATATCATCCTCGTCTTCCCCAGTGACGGCTGGATGGCACAGTACGATCACACAAGTCACGGAGATTCGAGCTGCGTTTCCACAAGGACAGAGTGTTACGTGGGCGGTCTGAGGTTTTGACGTCTGTCAATACGGAGGAGAACTAACAAATAATAAAACATCCAAGAACAGGTCTGCTCTCTTCCACAAAGTAATAAGAGTCTCCTCATTTGTGCCTATGTAAATCCAGCTTGTCGATTGATTCACACTCAGAGGCAAAACATATGTACAGATCCATCAAAACACGCTGTACAGAACTTGGAAAGTGATGAGAAACAGCCGATCCTTTGTGATGGACAGAGGTGCTGTAGATAGGCTGAAGAAAAAAGAAACATTCCTATGTTGAATATACTGCAGTGGGTCATTTAATTTGGCTACTTCAATGATGCATTTTTGACACAGCCATCCAGGAGGCAAACAATCTGGAAAACTATTTAAAATGAATTTCAGTCACTGAAGCTCAGACAATTTTGGCAAGAAAACTCAATGATAAGATAAAAACTCAAGGTCCAATTGAACCACCTGTTTTCCTGGTGCTTTTATCCACATCTCATGACATTTTTCAGCTGATAAAAGATTTTCATCATGAGACCCAACCACGGAGCTACAGTCCGAAGTTCAGACTGAGGTTTGATTTCTTAGGTTACATGAGAACCACTGAGCCACTTTGACAAGAGCTGTTCAAAACTCCATTTATTGACGAAGACCATGAGATGCAATCAGAGGTCTTTGAAAAAAAGTTGACCAAAAGTTCAGATTTTTGTTTTTATTAAAGTTTTGACTCATCTTTTTGTGTCACTGTTTATTCAAACAGCTGATTTAGTCTGTCAAGGTCCACTAGCTGGATTCTCTTAGAGCATTCCATGGTCTTCATCACTGCATGGAGCGAGTTCAGTGAAGGCAGCCAACGCCTTTCTTTGGTGAAGGCCATGAGATGCAGGTTAAAGCGCCCGGAAAAACTAAGTGGAAAGGGAGTGAAGATTTTTTTGTCTAAAACTATTAAAAAATCGGACTGTTTGACCTTTGAGTGGCTTCAGTGTGACTTAAACCAACTTTCGTGTCCCAGGTGTGGTTCCAGTCCTTCGGCACACGACTCATGTAATAAAAACAACTTTTTGGGACAGCTTGGCCACATGAAAAAAATGATTAACAATATGATCACTAAAAATCACATGACGAAAAAATAAACACGTTTTTCTGTAAAAGTCTGCTTAAGGTTTGTTAACATTATTCAAATGTATTACAAGCACTGACACACGTGAAATGTCGCACTGAGAGAGATAAATAATATGTGCTGACATTTAGCCTGACAACAGTCAAAGGAGCTTAAGAACGTCTTTCACAACACTGATAAAAGACCTGACTCTGATAATAACTCAGACAGTGGCACATACAGTGTATCCCTGGTTTCTGACATGTCCTGCATCATAACATGGACTTGGTAGGTAAAATCTTGGCTTCTTTCAAATCTGTGACCAATATAAAAGTGGTCGTATGTAGGCTTGCCCGACAGTAGGCAACCTGACATTAACGTAAATTGTATAATTCAAGCTAAAAAATGAATTTAAAACTTTTGATTCTGAAATTTGACCACAAAATTTCAACTCTTTTTCCTTGAGCACTGTGGCACGTACGGGGGAAGATTTTTGACAGTCAGTGTACTGAGAGACAGACGAGGTGAGTCGGTCCCTGTCTGTCCTTCACATGTCTGTGTGTGTGTGTGTGTGTGTGTGTCAGAGTGGACCAGCGAGCCTGGGCGAAGTGGCTTCCCTGCCAGCCTGTCCCTCAGTGCCTGCCAGCATCAGGGTGAGAACAGCACGGTCCTGATGTAAGTCACAGTCGTCAAGTTCAGCAGCATGTTCACGTGTTCGTTCCCGGGGAGCTCTTGTAACGTCACGGGCTGCTTCTGTCTGCCCGCCCACCGCTTGCACTGGACCGCGCTTCGCAGGTTCACCGTCCCGTCGCCGTCGCCGTACAGCACCGTGGGCTCCACGTCGGGGAACTTGTCGGAGTACTGGAAGGCCTCGGGCGTGCTGATGCCGCTGCCGTATAAGCAGTGGACGGCCACGCCGGGGGGCGTGAGGTCTTCCACCAGTGGCTCCGTGTCCTGCCGCATCAGCCAGCCATCCTCAAAACCGACGTCTGAGTAGAGCCGCTTGTAGTCCTGCAAAGTGTAGTTAGCGGTAGGTGTCTGCACCAGCACCTGATGGTGGAGGGGGAAAAATGTTGAGGTGAAGTGAATAGTTTAACTATTGCATTGTTATCATGCATAGAAAAACAGTTCAATTTAAAGCTGCATCAATTTTTTTGGGCCACAGTGTCACCTTTTATTTCTGTTTTGGCTATAATGCTAGCAAACAGTTACATTATCATTCATGTTGAGCTGTGTTTTTTTTCTACTTGCCTAATGTACTGTATGTCCAATATTCACCCTCCTCTTAGCTCTGTTTTGGTCACTACCAACTCCTGGGGAAAAAGTCTGACTAGTGAGAGTTCGCTGGCAGGAAAACCAAAAAACGA
Organism: Psettodes erumei; assembly: GCA_016785225.1. Classification (NCBI taxonomy): domain Eukaryota; kingdom Metazoa; phylum Chordata; class Actinopteri; order Pleuronectiformes; family Psettodidae; genus Psettodes; species Psettodes erumei. The sequence goes on along the minus strand of JAFBJZ010000821.1, from coordinate 645,038 downwards.
ACTAAAAGACACGAACAATGTGTCTATGGATTGGAGCATAAAAACACCTTACAAGTGCATTTTTGATCCATAGTGAAAAAGCGTGTGAGAATAATCAGAACAGGTTCAAGTTAAACTTTGACACTGAACACCAGGAAAACCAAGACAGCTCAAACAAAAAAGGGGAGGCAAAGACAGATGGGAAGTCAACTCTTCTCTGGTAAAAAGAAAATGATGAGTGCATTAGCACACAGACAAACACACACACACCTCATCTTTGGGCCAGGAGTGGGCATAGGGGAGCAGCCAGGAGGTGGAGACAGCAGAACGTTGCTGGGAGCGCATCTTCAACGGGCTGATCACAGGGATGTGGTCATTATCACCTGTTGGCAGAGAAAAGGAACCAGTGACAGAGAATTTAAACAGGGCGACACATTTCTAGAACAGGAACCATGAACCAGGGAGGAGACTTTAACTCTCTGACTTAAAAAAAGACACTAGCCTTAAGCGATGACATGTAATTATACGGTAGTATTTATTGCAGGGTCATGCTTAATCCTGAGTATATCAATGTTATTTTCCAGTGCACAGAATCTGACGTAACTGTCCTTTATGCAATTTGGACTTCGCAGCGAGGAAGTAATCCAGCAGAGCAACAAAGGGTGGATGAGAGCACTTCCTGTGTATTACTGAGGTTGTTACGCAGGTTTCACAAGATGGCCAAGTGTTTTTCAGGACTCCAGAGAAAACGCACTCAGATTGGGCTGCACACGCTTCCTGTTAATCCATCACTACGTTTGTGAGTAAAAACATCTGTAAACTCTGAAAACTCAGTAAATACCGGCTTATTTCAAAGAGCGATTTACCAATGTGGGTTGCACACATAAAACCTAAGAAATGTTTGAACCAGGAACGACTTTAGTAATGAGTGCGTCAGTTGCTAGGAAACATCTGTGACCCCATCCGCTCAAAAGCAATCAAGCAACTATCAAATCACGAGCACATATGTTTGAACAAGAACACTTTTAGGGGTCAGAGATTTACTGGCCTTCAATGCCAATCCTTCAGTAAAAGCAGGTTTTACTTCGTCTTATATAGAGCTGCATACGCACAACATCTTTTGTGTAATTTAACTAACCTACAGTGCATCTTATCAAGTCTCAGGTGTTATGTTGCTGATTTTATCTCTGAACTGTGTTGGCTTTGGGTGAGTCTGTTTACAATGTAACACAGATAGAGACCACTGTTGCAAAAGAGACCCTGGGAATGCTTTTTATCTGTACTTCTACATAATCAAACTCTTCCCTGTTGTAATGTCACTGAGAAAAAAAGTGTATTTCAGGTTATGCATTTGTTTCATGAGAATATATATATATTTTGTAATATCAGTGTGTATATTATGCTTAAGTCTTTCCACTTTTAATCCTGCAAGAGTTTTTCTGTCACTGCAGGGAATTATAATGCAGTCTTGCAATAAAGTCCTGGACGAGTCAACCTTTGTCCACTCTCCAACACAACACAGACTCATACCCACAACATGCAGTATGCTGAGCAGTGCTGCTTCTATAATACTGGTTCCATCACTTACCGGAGATGATCACCCGGAGGGTCTTGGCCACCCCGGCCCATGGTGGTCCAAGGCAGATAAAAGCTTTGATGTATTTGTCTTTCCAGGCCTGAGGCTGCTGGTTGAGGAAGTACAACGTGTACATGTTGCCCATACTGTGAGCGATGAGCACCACAGGCCCGCCCGCTTTCTCTGCCATCTCTTCGATCATGTGCTGCAGCGCCAGGAAATACTCTTTATTCTCATCTGGAAGAGGGACAAAGAAGGACAGAAAAGATAATTACGTATTTTGGAGGGGGTTCTTCCACGACCTTTGATTATTTCCTGGTTGGGACAGAAACGCTCTGACAGCAGTGGACCAGTTGAAAAATGTCGCCTGATGGGTAAAATTTCCCAAACCTCCCCAGGTTAGTCACACCTGTTTATTCTGACTTCACTGCTTTTAATATCTCTATCAAAATAAAAATAAAAACTTTAAAAATTCCATGACTGGCAGGAACTTTGATGTGCTTACATTCATCATCATCCATTTGTTTGTTTGTCCAAGTCAAGTGATCAGCACAAAGTAAGACGTGAGTGCTAACCATTTAACATGAAAGACAGAGATGTCTGAATGTGTCACGTGTTGGGAATACATCAGCTGCATTAACCCACAAACAGGTATTCCAGAAGACCAGCTGATAAACCGTAGATACTGGTGGTCTGGTGACAAGTTGCTACACGAGCCAGACAAGTCCGGTAAGTAGCTGTGCCATCAGTGTATTTTACATGTGTGTGTGTGGGAGGGGTCATTCATGGGTTAGGGTGAAGACTGAGGGAACGGATGTTAATCAGGGTTAGATGCCAGTATTTCTGTGAGCGTGTCAGCGTGTGTTTGTTTACTCGGGGCTTTCCTCCAATCATAAGGCGCTCCTCGGACATCATCATCTCTGGTGTAGCCCCAGTCCACCAGCGCTTGCACTATGGTAAAAAAATACATGCCTAGGAGACAGACACAAACACGAGAAAAGAAAAATAAACACCATGCTTTTCAACCCTTACCCAAAAACACGAGCAGTTTGTGTAACTTTGTGAGAACCCAGTCAGACCTTGAGTTCTCACTTCTCTAGTGTGTCTTCCACTCACCCATGCTGCGTTTGCTGGGGTCCAGATACTCCAGTGAATACGTCTGTCCGAACCCCGGGATGCGAATGTCCACCCCCGGAGGGGACGAGGTGGTGTGTGTGGTCCTGTTGTAGATCAGCCTGCGCGCACAAACAAATAGTCACAAGGAGAATTCGATCGGCGCTGCTTCTGCATCTGTGTTGAACCACACGCACGCATGCTAACACACACCTTACGACAGGGCGATAGGAACGCTTCCTGTTTTAAATCTCGTTTTTTCCTCAGTTGCAGATGTGAGACAAGGCATCTGGATTTGGCAAGCAGAAGTGAACCTACCAATGAGGGTTAAAACTCTGACATCACCTTCCTCTACCAAAATGTATTTAAGTTATTTCACTAAATCTGTGCCTCAGACTTACACCTTTACTTTACCATTTGGCCTGACACACCTCAACACGTACAAACTTGTAGTATGACTCTCACATTTCGCCCACGTATTGTTTTGTAGTCTGTCGATCACGAGGTGATGAGTTGACTTGATCGCTGATGTTTTGACACAAACCTCATTTTTACAGAACTCTGAAGTTAGCTTAAAATTCATCCAGAGCTGTAGAAGGGCCAACAAATCGAGACTGTGTCACTCTTAAAGTAGGAAATAACATGCTCTTCCTCCTACGAATAAAAAGGTGATTTTGTACACAATAAGACATGGAGCTTCTTCTTCGCTGCTACAATTTCACCACGTCTGGTGTGACCAATAGCCCCTGACGACTAACGCTAGCTAGTGTTGGCAAACTTTGGACAGATATTGTGTAAATGACTTGACTGAGGCAGTTTCAAGACTTAGCACTTCTTTACTTGCGCTACTGTTAAATGTGTTAGCACGTCACGCTATCTTGTAAGTGTCTGTTGCAGACATTGTATGCCTTTTTTCTGGAAAAGTTAAAACAGGCTAGTTTTAAGCCCAAAACCCATTTTTGGGCTCCTTCTCTGTCTTTCTGATGGAAACATGTTGGTGATCTGTTGGTGCAATTATTACAATTCCCCATTCATTGTAATAATGAATTACTTACACAAAATACACAACAAAATAAAATAACAAATTTCATTGGGGGCACTATTAACGACATATCAATTAAGACAAATGTTGTGTTTAAGAGGTTTCGTCAGCTTTAAATTAACTGTCCTGCAGCTTCAATAAAAATGTGTTGTTTGTTTTACATGAGTGTTCTTTGTGGTTTTCACTATCTACTCATGTTGCCTACAGTTCTCATCTCTAAATTAATGAAAAAAAAGAATCCTGTTCCAGTGAATCATTAACAAAAGCGCATAACATGATAAACTGAATGGCTAAAGTAAGGGCTCAGGGGCATTAGTTGATAGCTGAAGGAGACATTAAAGGAATGCACTCTCACCCCGTTTCCTTCCATACCTTGTTGATAAATGGAAGTCCCGAGGTCAGTTTATCCAGTGTAGGTTAATTAGTACTCATAGAAAGTCAATCAGGTCATTGAACCATTTACCTACTCCCCAGTGAAATTTGGAATTTGCACCACAGCATGTTTTCACAAAAAAAATCAAACACTCTCCGGCAAAGGGGAAATATGTAAAAATGTGTTTTTTAAAAAAAAATGGGACATCAACATAACTTTTTGAGGAGAGAATTCAGCTTGTGTATTTGGTGACTGCGTGCAAATAGAAAGGCCCACACAAACAGAGACATCATACCTTATGTTGTCGATCCAACAGTCTATGGCTACAGGGACCAGCAGCTCCAGGTTGAGCCACAGAGTGAAGAAGGAGTCGGTCTTCTTGTAGCAGATGTAATGGACCACACTGGGTTTATCCAGCTTGGCCTCCAACTGGTTCCCCAGATCCCCGGGAACTGCGACAAGCAATGTGAGTTGAGCATTACTGCTGGGTTGCATTGATACACTGGTATTGTGTCAGAGTATCAGCCTCAATGTCTTTTTCTAATACTTTTTAATGTTTAATTTATGTGTCTTAAACATGCTTTATGTTAAAAAAATGGTCAAGGGGTTTGTGACAGTATCATTATGTCACCTTTAACTTCATAGAAAACTTTCTTATTGCAGAGAGAGAGAGAGATCGCCAGACAGGGCTAAAGATATGGAACTAATAAGAATTTGCAGAGAATCGCTTTATCATGTGGCGAAATGTAAACGTACACATATTAAACCCAGAGACACGCTGTTTAACTGTTTAACCACAAGCTATGGATCAAGCAAGTACACAGAGTTTTATCACACAGAGATAGACCCAGGCTGTGGTTGTAATGAAGGAGTGGAAACACAAGATAAATTCCACTAGGACTAAAAAGAGTTCAGGAAAGCCCAAAGAGACATTGTGCCAGTATCCTGAGAACTTTATTGGCCGAGGAGCTGGAAAGTCAAATTCTGTTCCAAGTCAGTCTTATGACCAAGGGACTGCTCCGACTGTAAACAGTCATCCTGCACTCACTCACACACACACACACACACACACACACACACACACACACAGCTCTGATTCACAAGACGATTAAATGGTTAAATGTTAACTCTGTTTTGCAAATGCATGTCAATATAGTGGAGCAATCGATGTTTTATATGTTTGTGATAATCCTCCTTCCACTTCCAGCCGAACTCCGTTCAACAATATAGCTATATCAGGACGCCTCGTAACAGCGAACATTAATCCTCGAAGGAAGGGTGACTAAGAACATTTTCAGCATGAGTGGAAACCCATTTTCGACACAACTCAAACATAGCATTTAAAACTGCATTTTGTCTAAATACAATTTAACCTACAACCTCGGACGCGCCTCTTTCTACGACGAACTGCTGGATGTTTTGGTGTTCGAAGAAGACAGGCCAAACATCTTGTAAAGTTCAGATTTTACTGAGGTGTGTACATACTGAGTTCATATTCACATGCCGAATTGAACAATGGCTAAGAAGTAACTGAACAAGCTTTAAATTTAACTTTAAGCTTTATATAGCGTATACGACAGGCAAGGACGTTTTAAATCGGCTATATTTTGAATAGAGTTTGGCCTATCTTGACTATCGCCCACCGTCGCTAGCTGCTGAGGCGACTGAGGGGAAGAAAATAAGTTTCGCAATCACCTGGCAACAGATGGCGAGTTGAACAAGACTGGAAACAATAAAAAACGAAGAAAATACTTACTGAGGACCACGGGAGGTCTTGGGGGCTGACAAGACTTGTCGCCGAGACATTTCTCCAGTGGTCTCCCGCTGCTCCGAGCCGACGACAGCAACAATAACAAACCGACTTGGAGCAACGAAGAGAAAGCGGTTATCCGGTGCCAACCCGCCATGGCTCCTGATGTCTCATAGCCGAGCGGTCATGGTGTGTATCCTAGATGGAGCTGGAGTTTTTTTTTCTGATGGGTTGTTTTTTTTCCTCCTGTACGTTTACCCCTATGTAACAGCTCACGATGATTGGCGAAACGGGAGGGTGACGATCACGAGGTCCTCGGCGGATCGCAGAGAAATCCACCCGGCAACTCGGCTTCAGCAATCAAGTCAAAAGTCATCGATCTCAGATGTAGTCGGACGGAGTCAAGCCAGGCACGAGTGAGAGCGTCTTTGAATTATACGACTTATGAGACGCACCATCTGACACACGTGACTTTTGTTTCCATCGATGCTTTATTAAGGGTGGACTCATTCAAACACGGTAAGTTTACACGGCAAACTGTCCTTATCGTTTTACAGAATTTGGTTTCATCTGCATGTACAAGCTTCAACATGTGCCAAGTGAAAAGGCTATTTATAATCGTTTAAAGAAACTATTTTTTTTTTTACAGATATCTTAAAATATATAAACCCTATAAGAAATAGACAGTAAGAATAGCCCACAGGTGAGGTCCCTAAACATCTATCCATTATAGTCACGCTTTAACTACCTATGTAATATAACAAATGTGTGTCCCTGGACGTGTGTGCACTTTAATCAGAATGTGATTATTAAATCATGAGCCAACCAAAGTAAACAAACCAGAATTGTGTATTTTTTCCAAGATGTATTGTATATTAAGTTACCCAAATGGACAGTGATAAAAGTACACGCTACAAAATTAAAAGAACTATTATTTTAAAAATGTATTACTGCATTTTTAATTGTTGTGATAATGATGTGTACTATGATTACCACCATACACTATGTCTCATCATGATCAACATCAAAAATAAGAGAGAGATAACAAAATAGACAGTTTGGGAATATAAATAAACAGATTGGGGTTAAACCCATACAGCAAGTCATTAGCATTTAGGTTTGATAAGGGGGGTGTGGTTTGGGGCTGAGGGTCATGTTACTTGCAAGGTTACTTGGGCCAAGACAAGGGTGCTAATAAATGTTGGAGCTATTTGGAATGTATTTTTTACTTGACACCCGAAAAGGCTCAAAGGTCAACTATGTAAAAATCCAATACTCCCTATGTTTTTCTAAACTCTTAAATGCTCTTGCTTGCTAATAGTTCCAGCTCTGAGATCAACTTCTTGAGGTGTGGCTGATTCTCCCTCCAGGATACGCTGGATTTGGTTGAGCACCGTTTCGTCGAACACGATATCGAGGTGGGGCAGCCCTCGGTACTCTGTTACGTGGACAGGCTTCTCCTGCTGCCCCACCCAGCGTTTGCAAAGGCTCATGCTATGGCTGTTCACTGTGTCGTCCCCATCGGCATAAAGCATGTCCACTGGGTCCACATTGGGAAACTCCTCATCATAAATGTACGTTACAGGAGTAGGACGCCCCACGCCGTACATACACCACACCTCAACACCCGGTGCATGGAGACTGGAAGTAAGGTTCTTGGTGTCTTCCCACATGTACCTGGAACCAACAAGAGACAAGGTTTTTTTCTCAGTGGAACCCATCAACTCAGACCTGAAAGTAGTTACAATCAATATTTTTCCATTAATAATAGATCGCATACATTATCAGCCACTATTGCAGATCCCCTCATTGCCTGCATTGCCCACAATGCAATTTGACTCAATTCACTTGGCTGTACAGATTTGGATTTCATATGCCAGCAGCTGCTAAAGTAGCCTCAGGGAGCTAACCTCAAGCAGAGATGATGGGCGGGCCACAGAGGTGTGGTAAACTCTCTTCCTCCTTACGCCACATTGAAAGCTTTGAGAGAGTAAGTTGACAGCAGATTGAAAAGCAGCCCTGGCTGCAGCAAGCGGTTACTTTAAGTGAGAAAAACTTCTGATGACTGTGCTCTGCCATTTTACCACCAAATAGCGGGAAGATAGTTAGTGGCCAGCAACGTAATAGAGCATTTAGCAGCTGAACGGCCTGATATTTCCCATAGGAGTTGGTGAAGACCAAGGGCTAAGGGGAAGAGTGCTGTCAGCTGGTCAAAATGATCACTCAAAATGAATGTTAATGCTGCTCCACATCTGCTGGAGGTGTAAATACTAACCCTTTTGCTAATATATTAGCCATATTTATTTAAGAAGTAATAATAACATGATAGGACTGTGTTGACAGCTTGTTTATGCTGCCACTGAGTGCTCAAAAAATTATGCCTGCGCAGATGCAGCCATGATGGAACACTATCCTGTACAGTAGCTGCCATGATGGAGGGATTCTCAAAGCAGTACTTTAAAACTGACCCTGTTCTCATGTGCTATGAGGTGAAACTGCTACCACATAATAAAAAGTAACAAAGCTTTTGAGACACAATTGGTACATCTGCAATCCAAGGTGCTTAATGGCACAGCTTTTGTAAATCAAGGCTGTGTAATAACACTAAAGCTGTTAGTTACCAGCCGTCCTCAAAATTGATGTCTTTGAAGAAGCGCTTGTAGTCCTGGGTCGTGTAGTTAAAGGTCGGCGTGGAGATGAACACGTGATCCTTCGGCCAGGCTTCCTCAGTTGGCAGCATCCAGGGATTGGTTGTCGTCATCCTCTGCTCTTCGCGGATCTTGATGTTGGAAATCATCGGGATGCCGTCGTTTTCACCTGCATCGTACAGCGATTCAAAGATGTCGGAGGGTTTTAAATCACATTTACAGGTGCACAATGTGAGAAGCTACGAGCATGGTTTTCAAGAACAGGCTTGATTAAATGGACGACATGTAATACTCAATCATATCAGCTGATTGTTTTTATGTTCTACAAAGTGCCCTCAGAATTTTTAGACTCTCTTTTGATTCTGAAGACAATACATTTTTGTTATACAGACAGTGTCAGGTACTGATTCAGAAAATAGTCTATTATTCTACTAAATAATTCATTTACCTGATGCCAGGACTCTTAATGGTTTAACAGCACCCCCCCATGGAGCTCCCAGGGAAATGAAGCCCCCGATGTACTTGTCCTTCCATGCCTGGGGCTGGTGGTTGAGGAAGTAGAGGACGTAGTGACAGCCCATGCTGTGTCCCAGCAGGTAAACAGGACTCTGGTACTGGTCGTACATCTCCTCAACCAGGACTCGCAGCTGAACAAAATACTCTGCATTCTCATCTGTGGGAGGAGGGACGACAGGGGGATTGCAGGCTGAAGGCAGGGACTTAAATAAGTGTCTGTATGAATATGTGTAATGTTTTACATTACGAGTCGCTCATTGTGTATTTTTTCTACTTGTGCTCAATTTGTTCTTGTTTCTCTCATCAATACCACCACAGGTGGTATCTGGTGGCCCAGATACCCATTACACAAGACATTGTTACTTAAGAAAAACAAGTTGACTTGGTTTGCAGCTTCCTTTTTCCATGTCATGTACTTTTTATGCCTCACAGCAAAGTGGAAAGCCTTCCATTTACTGGTTTTCTCGAGATAACAATTACGGTGGCTATTGGGTGTTATGACGATCTGGTGGAGGTATACTGTACATAGCTCTTGTAATGAACCACTTAGAGTGGGAGTGTAAGGGTGCATTTGTATTCACTTACTAGGAGCTAATCTCCAATCGTACGGTGCTCCTCGAATCGTCTTATTTCGGGTGTAGCCCACGTTGACCAGATGTTGCACCATAGTGTGAAAATAACCTGTAAAAAAAAGCAGCCGACACAATCACTACACATAACTAACTTGGCATTAAGAGGATGAGCTACAAAGTTAACATTTAATATTCAATTAAGACAGCTTGTGTATGTAGTGAGCACAGACCTGTTCAGTATGTTGCACAAATACCCACAGTATGTATCGTTGCTTTCATGAAACCACTTGATGTTTTTGTGTCATTCAATAAAGAAATGCACGGAAATACGACAGAATGCACAAAACCCCACCCTGTCGATCCAAAAGTAGTGTAGTGTTTCTCTCACCAGCCAGTCTGTTGTAGTCAAGAAACTCAATGGGATAGGTCTGCCCAAATCCTGGAACTCGCACCTGCACCCCTGGCGAGTTTGTTGACCGCCGAGTCGTTTGGTTGTAAACAAGTCTGGGGCAAAAACATGGACATTCATGTTAATCTACTTGCACAAAAGCATTCTCAAATGTGACTACATGTAAAAGAAAAAAAATGAATGATGGTTCTTTCTGCTATTGTTTTCTTAGACCAGACTGGAAAATTTAATTCAACAGAGTAACAAAAATCCTTGTTCCCTCATCAGGTACAGTGATACTAAAATCGGAATCGGAATCAAACAGGAGCAGAAAGAGAAATTGTAATCAGGATTCTGCCCTTAAAATAAAGCAGGAAGAACATGGCATAAAAATGTTACAGGTTCAATTTCTGACCAATTTATCAGGAAAATATGTAGCATCTCCTGTCACTTATGCTAAGGCAAAGATGCAGAGCAAATGGAAAACGGTGTCATCAAGGTGCTTGTAAATGGAAGGACAGACATTAAAGTTGAATCGGAGTTACCTAATGTTGTCAATCCAGCAGTCCACACCTATAGGCAAGAACATGTTGAGGTCAATCCACAGGGGGAACCAGTGATCAGTTTTCTTGTAGCACAACCAGTTGACCAGGGTCGGCTTGTCCAGCTTGGCCTCCAGACGGTTCCCCAAGTTCCCTGGTACTGGACGCGCAAACACATCACACATCACATCAAGGTTGGCACAGAGACGAAGTGTACTGAAGGTCACTGGCGTCTCACCTCCAGCGCGTCACAAGATGATTAATAGAATAGAAGGAAGTAAAAGACATTGAGGTTCTGTATTTGTCTCTTAAATCTCTCCGACCTTTTTCTGAGGTTTGCTTGTGAGATTATTCCAACTTGAATTCAACAAACACTCTTAACTGCACAAACTTCTGGTAAATTGTTTGTTTCATACTGACAGATCCCACCCACTTATGTGATCATTTGCACAATCAACACCCCTAAAATTGTCATATCAGGCTACCTGTTCTGCTCTGTTTCATTATCCAAAATGTTACCAAAGAGTAAGAAAAACACTTCTATGTTGAGACGAAAACACAACACATTTAGTAATGTCAGGAGTGGTAATAGATACCTGATGAATATGACATCACACCTGCCCCCAGAATAGGTTTATTGGATTATATATCCTGTTTTATTTTGCAGTTTTCCTAGTGTGTCTCCTGTCTGTCATTTTACTTCATGTAGTTGTTCTTTATTATCCCAACCTCCCTCTTGTATTCAATTCTTTGTCTTTTCTTTTGGCCAGTTCATTGTGTTCTGCTCCCGATGTGCTTCTGCTTTTCTCTGTTCATCTCCAAGTTTCCTCACATCCCACAAGTTTGGGATTTTCTTTTTTCATCAGTAACACATTTTTTTGTTTGTTTTCTACTTTTACACCAGTCTTTTGGCTTTGTTTTTTGGGGTTTTTTTGTATTTTGGAAACTGAAGCCTTTTTGTGATTATTGAATTCCTTCACTGCACCCCCTGCCTGACTCTGTCGGCATCTGGTTCTAAATAGCTTCAAGTGTGATATACAAGTTTAATATACCCCCTTGATTTAGTTGATAACTTTGTCCGACTGCCATGTGTTGCCGGGCAGGTGATGTACAGTGGCTTTATTAGACCTTCTTGGCTGGAAACAGCTTCCTACTGTGGCTGCACATGAAGCTGATGAGAGTGAAGTTTGCTGGCCAGAGAACCAAACTACTGGGTTTTAAAAAACAAAGCTAATATCTATTGTGCCATCTGTCCAACATTCCAAAAACATAGTAGAATATGCTGACAAAAATCAGTGAAAAGTTTGGTTCTGTTACAGCTCGTTTGAGTGATGCAAAGACACGTTATTTAAGAGGAAATGAGGAATTATTAGATAACTAAGAAATCCTGAGTCGAAGAGTACACATAGCATCTTGATCGACAATAGGCCACTGAAGCACGTTTTGGCTCTTTCTGCCTAAAAAGCTTGAGTATGACCTAGATAAGTGGAACACAAACAGTGGAAGACAGGGTCAAATGTACAGAGTACAGTACACAGCGTCACTGATTGCCTAGCCATCAATACACATGGTCACTTTTCGCACAGACAGACAGACAGACACACAGATAGATAGATAGATAGATAGATAGATAGATAGATAGATAGGTAAGGTCTTCGAACTTTACAGAGGTCCTTAAGGTTGGAAAACAAAGCAGTCCCACCTTGATATCCTTGTCATGGCAGATGGTACTGCACTTCAGCTGCACATAATCCCAAATAGATTTTCAATTAAATTGGCACAGACACATTGTGCCTGGTGCTTTTGGGGGCCCATTGAGTAATGGGGCCCTGCAGCTGTTGCCTTTACCGAGCAGGTAATCAAACCTCGGTCCTAACATTCACTTAGACTGTGCAGGGATGTCACTCTGGCACTTTAAGATTCCTCAGCCTCACTTACCAATAATGAGCGGTGGAGTGCTGTTGCTCGGTACTTGCTTGGATTTGGCGTTGGGCGGGAAGACGACGTTGACGATCCAGAAGCCCGAGGAGTGCTGAAGCCCCAGCAGAAACATGACCAGCAGCAGCGAGCGGAGGTGCGCGGCGGAGCCCATGGTCCCTTCGGCCGGCTGTGCTGTTGGGGACAGGTGGTGTCGGGTCGAACGCTGCCGGAGAGGTGGGCCGGGACAGACCGGGGGAAGCGTTATCACCTGCTCGGCTGTAAAACTTCATTCACTCCCGCCCAGCAGGAAACATGTCAGCGCGACCCGTCTTGCTCTCTGAAACACTCACACTTACGGGGACAGCGGGGGAATCAAATATCCATCAGCCCACGCGTGTACACTCAGGCGGACAAACGGACACACGCAGAGACAAATAGAACGTGTAGCCTACTGGTTACACATTGCCCTATTGATTCTTCCAAATCACACATGGCAGCCACACAACAAAATGTAAATGATTGACAAGGAGCACTGACAAGAGAATAAATGCGTTTTTCTAAGACAGAAAAAAACATTTTCTGTAAAAACAATTTAAAAAATCTTCGCAATATTTAAAAAAAGTCACAATGCATTGGCTACCTAGCTAAGCATCATTAATGATTATTAGCTCTAGATGAATGATGTAGGTACGCTACGCTTTACATACATTAGCATTGCATTTGAATAAGGCGGATGTAACATTTGCGTCACTTGTTCAAATATTTGCATGAGAAAACTTACTTCAAACAGCCAAAGCTTCAACTTCCCTTCACACTCAGGTGAAATCCAGAGATCGGACCAGGGGACTCAACAAAATCGGACTCCCCCTATAACACTTGTCCTGATGCCGTTGTTTTCAAATAACTCCAGACATAAGTAGTAGAACTCTGTCTCCTCTTCACTGTCTCCCCTATTGCCACTTGGGACGAAAACGATCAAGATATGTCTGCAAAAAGGTTTAGTTTGTGTCCCACCGAGAACTGTCCAGTAGCTTTACGCTGGGGGGAGTCACATTCTGAGGGGGAGTCAGTAAATTCTACAACACCAGTCAACTAGTGCTGCCTTCAAGCGACTAGTAAACTCCAAACCTTTAGGAAATGATAATAATAGTCTGCAACTACAACAAAGGATAGATTATCATCACATCATTATACGATATAAGATTTTTTAGCTGTTTCTTGGTGGTTTGATTCTGACAGCAGTGTACATACTTTGCTTTGCTATACATAAGCTGAATTAAGAGTAATAAATTGGGTGCTTCTGCACACCTATTAAAACCATAAATTGTGGCTAAACCCTTCGTCCTCTGTTACCCTTAAATGCACCATTTAACCTGTATTCAATATTAGCCCCAAATAGCACTTTATGTGCGGCATTTCACAGTTTGAAACACCGTTTTCAGCAGCTTATTAAAACGTCATCACGCCGTGCCGTTACCATGGATACAGAGTAGCAACAACACCACGGGCTTCATTAGCACAGCAGGGGAACCGATTCTGCGATCATAAGCTTTAGAACATTTTATAATTGCTCCCCTCACAAGTCGTGTCTGGATGCCGGTGACATAAAATACATCGCAAATGTGAAAATATTATTTATCTGCCACTTTATATCATAGTGACCACGGGTGTAACAACACCCTGACCATACCTTTATGTGTTTCAGCCAAAACGCACCCACGATGTCCATGTGAGGTTACAGCAGAGCATTGACTTATGGTTCATGTTTGACCATAAGTGGGGTTCATGGTCATTGCCTCATGCATCTGTCTACTTGGAACTCCCTCACAACACCATGAACATGATAATGAGAGGGAATTTACTGGTTTAGCCATGCCACCGGCCCATTAGATACACAGATAGTCTGATTGCTTAACGAACGTTTTTAATATCAGAGTGTAAATGAATATTTAGAATATGTAAGAGACAATCAGCTAGAGAGAGAGGAGCACGGGGTGATTTGAGTGTGTGTGCGTGTGTTGTAGAGGGGGGGTTCACCTCATAGTGGGCGTGTGTGCTTGCGGAAGTGTGTGTGTGGTAAAGGTGAGCACTCACTAGTCACAGAGGTGGAGAGAGTCAGGTTGGGTAGCAGCCATAATTTTTGTTGAGCAGTAATGTCAGGTACATCTGCACACAGTAGCACACAATCAGTGATCCCACTAAAGTCAAGCTGGTTGTAGGTAACCGAAATAACCTTTCCATTACAAACAATTAATAGGTGTCTTTCTACAGATGTCTGCGCAATGTTTTTTCTTATTTAATCATTTATTACTATTCTGAATATAAGGATACAGTCACTTTGCACTCTTTATATGTACAATGGAACTGGCGCATAGCTCAGGTGCTAACAATATGTCAGAGATGTTGATTGATAATTTTAATGCATGATTTATAAATAAAGTTTTTTTTCTGTTCTGCTGGAAAATTGATATGGAATGAGCATATCCATACTCTAGTGGAAGATGTTGTTTAGTTATCAGTCTGAAAAGAAAATCATGGGGAAAAGGATGTCACTTGAGTCCAGCCAACAACTGTTAATGAGTAACCACTGGGCCTACAGTCTGGGACATGTAGAATACCTCCCTACCAAATATATTTACTTGGAGGAGATACTTGTGAAGATTTTGGCACTGCAGTGGGTTGGAGAACCAGGAAATTACTGCACTGACGGCTTTTCACTTCTCAGGAACTTGAGATCTTTTCATTCCAGTTTTCAAAGATAGTTTAGCATTGCTATGGTATCCCAGAAAAATAACATAAAGGTATGTCAGATTTACTGTGGGTTTCTGTCTGTCTGGAAGAAATTACATGGAGGAGTCAATTACAGAGCAGGCCCGAGAGAGAAGGAATGGATTGGAAGCGATATTGTGTACAGGGCAGACTTTGGAACAACCTGGCAGAGCACATCAGGCCTGTCAGTTCCCTGTTTTATTTCACTTCTTGGGACCCATTTTTGTAGAAAAAGCCTTTGTTATGTGGTTATATTAATTTTGACTGTACTTTAAGCTGTCTATTGTATACTCACTTCTGTGAAGCACTTTGTTATCTCTAATGAGAAATCCCATATAAAAAGTGTTTATTATTATTAAGTCTGAGTTTAAATGAATTATAAAAGGAAAAAAATGACTGAAAAGTGAATGCTAAATTTTGGGTAGTGTGTGATATTAAAAAAACACAACAACAAAAAACAACTTGAAGACATAACATTGGGCGCGAACGCTAGCAACAGGAAATGCTGACCATGGACAAGTATGATTTTACAGCACATTCTCAGTGTAAATTGTGCACAGAGAAAAAGAAAAAATCGAACACGGAGGTACAAATTGTTGGGAAACTTCGGGGAAACCTCCGCGCAGTTCGATTCAAACTCATAAGTTGAGTTTCCGAACGACAAGAGGGGGGCGTCAATGCAGCACATGGGTTAACAAACACCTCTGTATATTACAGCAGAAGAAGTCGAGGGACCAGGAAGTAGGCGGGACTTTGGTTCTGTAGGAGAAGAAGCTAGCCGCTAGCCTCCCGGTGCTGCAGGCTTAGGTTCTATCTCTTCGAAATGGTCCAACTGGTGGGTTCCCTCCGAAAAGAGCTGGCCGACTCCCTTTCCACCTGCAAGGTGCTGGTGGTGGGAGCTGGAGGGATCGGCTGCGAACTACTGAAGAACCTTGTCCTCACCGGCTTCAAAAACATCGAAGTGGTCCGTCAAATTCATGTTTGTTTGTGTATGTATGTGTGTGTGTGTGTCTGGCTGGCTGTTAGCTTGCTGGCTATCATGCTAAGTCTTTGTGCTGCACACCCTGCACCAGAAGATGTGCGGGCTCGGACTAATTCCTGAGACGTGGCGTTCAAAGAAGTAAAACACACGAGTGTTTGTGGTCTTGGTAGCGTCGTTGCCCCCGAGTGCATAGTAAAGTAGTCAGACCGCAGCATGATGTAAAAAAAAAAAACATGAACACTGCTGTGGCTATATAGCTGGAGCATTTGGCGCCATTAACGTCGCTAAGTTAGCACGACAACTTCTTTGTAATATGACTGGTAGCTAGCCGGTTGGATGGCTAACTGCCAACGCAGACACACTGGGACAACCTTTGTGTTAGTTATATCAGCTTGTATTATAATGTTGATATTATCGGGTGTTATGGCTGGCAGATGTACAGAGCCAAGCAATTGTTGCTGTCACTGTCCCAGACAGGGTTCACGCAGCTCTACGGGTCCTTGAAGGGGTCGCTGGTAAACTAAGCGACTGATTAATTTTCACCGTTGCTGCTTTTTATCGAAAATGCGCAGGGAATGTGTGTGCGAGGTCTGGTAACACATTAAGATAAACTCATTCAAAGAGAGAACAAGAAATATTTAAACAACCACACAAGCAAAATACAAGGGGAGCGAATCTAAAGCCAGGCAACCAACAATCACATGACAAGTACAATTCATGAAATGATCATAATAAAAATCTGAAGGTAAGGCTTTAATTTGCTTCAGTTTCTAGTTTGTTATTTAAAGAGTGTGTTTACCTGAAACTGCTCATGAGATGATTTATCTTTTCTCGTCAACACTGTTATTGGTCGTTTTGCTGACCTTTACTTTCTGAAGGGAGATGCTTTTACAACCCTGAGTCATAGCGAACGCCGTGAGTTCCACTTCTACTTCCAATACTGTATATCTGAACCTCTATATTAGTAGAAGATTACCTGAAAGCCTTCGTCAAGTGTCCCCCGACTTGTGTGTTATTTTTATCACGTGTATTGGCAGGTATTTTTGTTGTAACTGGACTAAAGCAAATTTCAGTGGCAACAGTTGTGTTTGCGTGTGACCCTGGCTGTCATATATTACATGTGTATATGACTGACAGTATAACCCTGTGGATTTGGGCAGATTGACCTGGACACAATTGACGTGAGCAACCTGAATCGTCAGTTCCTCTTTCAGAAGAAACATGTGGGCAAGTCTAAAGCACAGGTACGTGAGCAGTGGAGAACCAAACTGTGCCACGTGTTGTTAGAGCTGACACTGTGTTATGAGAATTCACTCAGTGTGTGCGCTTTCTTTAACGCTTCACAGTCGACTTGATCGTCATTTCGTTCCTCGTGCATTTCGGCCTCAGTCGCTTACTTTTGTCTTTGTTCGTTTTGCAGGTGGCAAAGGAGAGCGCCTTGCAGTTCTGTCCCAGTGCTAATATTACCGCCTACCATGACAGCATCATGAAGTTGGTTTCTTTCTTTTCACTGTCCCTTTATTAAGTCAGTTTTACGCGTACTTTCGGTGTGGAAATGAGTGCGAGACACTGACGGTCTTTTTATTTTTCCAACAGCCCTGACTACAACGTGGAGTTCTTCAGAAAGTTTGTGCTGGTAATGAATGCTCTGGACAACAGAGGTATCCTCACCTGACCTTAACAACTCAAACATTTTTAGTCACTGTTAACTGCCAAGACTTTAAATAACGAGGAGAATGAAACGCCTTTTGTCTCTGCAGCGGCACGCAACCATGTGAACAGGATGTGTTTGGCAGCTGATATCCCTCTGATAGAGAGTGGCACTGCTGGTTACCTGGGACAAGTCACAGTCATCAAGAAGGTACAACTTGCACGTCCCGTAAAGTCTGCTGAATAACTATTGTATCCAGAATGTTTGTTTCCTTGCGCGCATTTAGACGAGGTAGCAGGAGGGCAGTGAATTTCTCATCTCAGTTTCCGCGTGTCTTTTTGTTTCTCCGTCTCTTATTACTTCCTCGCATCGCTCCCCTCCTTCCCTAGGGAATGACAGAGTGCTACGAGTGCCAGCCCAAGCCTACCCAGAAGACCTTCCCTGGATGCACCATAAGAAACACGCCGTCTGAGCCCATACACTGCATTGTGTGGGCCAAATATCTCTTCAAGTAAGTAACTGGCCCTGCACGTTTGGCCAGAAGTAATGTTAATGGTAAAATGCATGTGATTAAGCTGCAGAGGTGCCAAGAACGCGCCATTATAAATGTTCAGTAACAGCAGAGGCCAGTAGGTTCTAATGGTCATCTTCAATTGTCTGTTGTCAACACAGCCAGCTGTTTGGAGAAGAGGATGCAGATCAAGAGGTGTCGCCCGACACAGCAGACCCAGAGGCTGCATGTGAGTTTTTGACAGAAATGAATGGATAGTGATGTACTGCAGGTAGAGACACGCAGGCTCGCTGTACCGTGTGAAACTTGCTCTTCCGTTCTCAGGGAACCCCGAAGAGACGGCAGCTCGTGCCACAGCCTCGGAAAAGGACGGGGACATCAAGCGCGTCTCCACCAAGGACTGGGCCCGCTCCACCGGATACGACCCGGTCAAACTCTTCAACAAGGTCAGACAGTTGATCTTATAGTGCTGTGCTGAACTCATAACGAACATCATGTACAGAGCTCTTATCCTTGCACATGTTTACCTGAAAGAGCTGCTCATTTGGTCCCTACATGTGTTCATGATGTATCCATATGAGGGTCAGAAATGTAACGTGATGCAGTAGCACATAAAAATGGCCCCTTCTGATGTGTGTTCAGCGACTACATTCTCCAGTGCTGAAAAATCAACACTGAATACTAATCAGTAGGGCAAAGTTTTCCTGTGTTTTATAAATGTCGCACTTTGCATTTGTAATGTCACCTTTTTACTGAGCACACAGAAGCACCGTCTCAGTGCAAACATAATGGGGTTGATTATGGTTGGCTCTCCTCTCCAGCTTTTCAAAGACGACATCATGTACCTGCTGACCATGGACAAGCTGTGGAAGAAGAGGAAAGCGCCGACACCTCTGGACTGGCAGCAGCTAGAGGACCATGGTATGAAATACAGGATTGATTGTTGCCGGTCTACTCGTCTGCAAGGAAGCTACCGAGCATGTATCTGGTCTCAACTGTAGTTTTAGGGTTTGGCAGATGAATGTAATCAGCTTGTCTTCTCACAGACAGACAGCTAAGACAGTTAAGCTAAATGGTCTTAATCAACTCTCTGCCTGACTGAAATACAAACAGAACAGATAAGTGTGAGGGAGCATGCAGGGTTGTAAATCCTAAAATAACTGCAGCAGCCCTGTCCGCACACTTTAAATCTCGTTTGAGCGCTGACACCTTTTGCCTCGTGGCACATGTGGACACATAGCCAGTGAGTGGATGCCTTTCTCTTGGCTGCATGTATTCATATCCGTATTTCTGTGTGGGCCAGCGTGTCCTCAGGAGGAGACTCCCGGGTCAGGACTGAAGGACCAGCAGGTTCTGGGTGTTTGGGGTTACTGCCAGCTGTTCCAGCACAGCGTGGAGACTCTCCGCTCACAGCTGCAGGAGAAGGGAGACGCCGCCGAGCTGGTCTGGGACAAGGTAACACACACACACTAACCAACAGACAGTTCAAGGGTGGAAAAAGCTGAGAATAATATTGGTGGTACATGAACATCTTCTTTTCACTCGAAAAAGTCAAAGAAAAGAAGTTTTCTTTGAGAAGAATATACACCACCATAGTGAAATTTCAGTGACGTGCACACACACAGTGTGTTTTGAGCGGCTCCCGTGAGTTCAGTGCCTTCGCTGCCCCCTCTCGTCGTCAGGACGACCCTCCGGCCATGGACTTCGTCACTGCAGCAGCGAACCTCCGCATGCACATCTTCAGCATGAACATGAAGAGCCGCTTTGATGTGAAGTGTAAGTTTCCATCAGCTGTGTTTTGTTTGGCGACGTTTGAGACATCAGCTGGAGTTTGCGCACTCTGACTCACCTCTTGTTTTTTGCTTCAGCCATGGCAGGGAACATCATCCCTGCTATCGCCACAACCAACGCCGTCATTGCTGGACTCATTGTGCTGGAGGGACTCAAGATCCTGTCAGGGGAAATGGAGTCCTGTCGCACGGTGAGTCCTGCTCCCATCAAGTGTCCATAACAGGTTGCACTAATCCAAGTAGCTGTCAGGAGCTGGATACTGGTCAAAGAATCAGCTATTTATATATTTTGTTAATTCGTATTTTAAAGTCTGCTGCCTTCACTGTCTCATCACGGAGCCGCGGGGTTCCAGTTGAACTGCGAGAAACGAATCGTGTCTGACCGGCTGATCCAAGTAGAAAGCACCGGCCCCTCACAGAATGGACACGTTCCCATTTTATTACATGTGTCGATCCTTACTGACTCAGACATGAGAATCCCTGTGTCATGCACCACAAGCTGCCATGTGGTTTGACATAAATACATGTTTGCACAGTGTAAAAATAGAAAATGAAAGGTGAAATATTTTGCCAAAGTAACCGGGTTAATGTCAGAATAATCAGGATTTGTTGTAATGAGAGCACGACCACAACTGTGTCATGTTTCCACCCATAGCTACTGGAGTAACTGGAGTAACTGGGGTCAGAGCAGCATCCTTTCAACCAGCTCTTCTACTCCTCATCATTTGAAAAACTGCTCTTCATTCATCTCTTCTCCAGATCTTCCTGAACAAGTGTCCCAACCTCAGGAAGAAGCTGCTGGTCCCGTGCATCCTGGACCCCCCCAGCGCCAACTGCTACGTCTGCGCCAGCAAACCTGAAGTCACCGTCAAATTCAACGTCCACAAAACCATGGTCCTCACCCTGCAGGACAGGGTAATCAGAACTTCCCTCTGATGTTGGGATCGTTCATGCACAAAAACATTTGACAACTACTAGAAGAGGAAGAACTGCTAAACTCCTAACCGAGACCACTGGTTCAGTTACAACTGAACAAGTCATAAGTGTGTAATGTCAGGGGGAGATGTTTACTCGATGAGGATTTCATGTTTTCGTATTTATGTTCAGATCTTGAAGGAAAGGTTTGGCATGGTGGCTCCTGATGTTCAGATAGAAGATGGAAAAGGGACCATCCTCATCTCCTCAGAGGAAGGAGAGACAGAAGGTAAGGACCAAGGGGAAAAAAGGCAGTTGAAACTAAGTGTTAAAATAGATTTTTTTTAAACCTTTTAAGATCTTTGACCTTTGTACTACCTTTCTTTAAGAGGTTTTTTTCCTACCTATTTTTTGCTGAACTTTAAAAAAAAAAATCCATTTTGGGGGATGAGAGGCGGAGGAAAGGACCAAAGAAATATTAGGCATTGGAATAAATATTGATTAAAAAAGTGAAGATGATTTAGATATAGAGACTGGTTATTATTATACATTTGTTAAAAGTAAAACCTCAAGTGCAGTGAGTCTCCATTTGGACAGGAGAGGGTGCTCTAATAGCATCTGTCAACTGCTCCAGAGCTAAAAAAAAAAAAACCCAAATGCACCCGGTGGCTGGAGATTAAAAGAGCATTTAACGGATAGGGTTTCTCTTGATGCCATGCCTGCGTGTAATACCGCTCTTGCCTTCGCAGCCAACAACAGCAAATTTCTCGCCGACTTTGGGATCCGCAACGGCAGCCGCCTCCAAGCCGACGACTTCCTGCAAGACTACACGCTCCTCATTAACGTCCTGCACACGTACGTCCCTCTGTGTCTGCGCATCCGTGCACGTGAACGAGTCCCTCATTTTCCTCTTGACAATGCCACTCGCTAGCCTGCAGCTCATTTGCTCTGGTGTCGGTCTGTCTTCGTCGGCAGCGAGGAACTGGAGCGGGATGTGGAATTTGAGGTCGTAGGTGAGGCCCCAGACAAAGCTCCGCCCCCTCCGAGTAACCAGGAAGAGGTTAACAGCATCACCAATGGCAACAAGGACTCCGCCCAGCCGTCCACCTCCTCTAAAGGTCAGCAGGGGGGAGAGACCCATCTCATTTGTCTTGGGTTCACATCATGTTTATGTATGTAAACATTTCTGTGTCACTGCCCTAGAGTCTGCGATTACTTGATTAAAACTTAAAATGCAACGTGGAAATGGCGGCTGCCGTGATCTTTTCATGTGGCCCCACAGTAGGAAAGCAAACGTCCTCGAGTGAAACGTTCTCGCTGCATGTAACCAAACATCAACTTCCTGTTTCACGTTTGATAAGTTTAACTGGACTACCGGGATTGCACTTCGGCGTCTGGCTTGGTACCTGAAACACCACGTCCCCACTGACCAAACCCCTTGGCGTTTTGGATCAGTTTCAGTGTAAAATGAAATGATCCAAGTGGTTATATAGAAGGAGGTTCACACGCTACAGTGATGGGCTTACCAGTCAGCACGTCGACTGGCATTCTCCAGACTTTTAAAATATAACTGCATTAATGGAGCTGGAGGCTTGAAACTGAACATGTTTCGCTGGATTTCAGATGCTTTTCAGTAGCGTTACTCAGTTACCTCCACAAAAAGATTAGCCCACACTGTCAGTTTGGTATTCATTTTTAGAATTTCCCCCCATCATTTCCATAATCATTCATAATGTGAATCTTTTGACCGAAACTGACATGTGGACCAGCATGTTTTTAAATTCATACAGGAGAGTTGTGGCTAAGGCGTAGTGCTCCGGTCTTCCTGCTTCTCTTTAACCTGAGCGTGAACCTCACTGTCTACCGTCTTTCAGCTCCGGCGGAGGACGACGACATCATGATCGTTGACTCTGACGAGGAAGTGGGGGTGTCATCCAGCTCCGCGGCAGTGGGCAGCGGCACCAAGAGGAAGCACCCGGACGCAGAAACCGGCGAAACCTCCACCAAGCGCCCACGGACGGAGCAGTCAGGCGCAGCAGCCGCCGCCGACAACAACGACGACGACGACGACATCATCGCTCTGGACTAACCCCTCGTCTGTGGTCTCCTTGAAGGACTGAGAACTCTTTGAAAGCTTGTCATTTTTACTCAAGACAGACAGTAGGCTTAAATAAAACACCTCTTTTATGAAGAACAGTTTACTGCCCTGCTTTATCTTTGGTCACATCCCCCAACGTGTTTGTGCTTTCATAATCCCACCGCTCTCCACGTGACGCTGTAAATAGATTCTACACTCAAAAAAGTTTTGGAAAAATACATGCAACTTCTTTTGTTATTTTTATTCATTTCTTGTCCCTATAAAATGCTTCTCTTGATGGTAAAAACACAAGTGCTTTTTTTGTATTTTTTATAAACTGTACTGTATTTCTCATGCTACACAAGTCAGGGTGTTTTTGTGCTTTGTGGTCAGGTTCAAAAAAAAAAAAAAAGAAGAAGATTTAAAACCAAAACATTTTCTTGGGTTGTAATATAGTTCTCAGTTGTTGTGAAGGGACAGTCGATGACAGACAGAACCCAGGAGTCTGCAGCTTGTGGTACTCCAGGCCCGGGTGCCGTTGATGTCTGTGACCGGGTCGGTAAAGCACAGAGGCACAGACGGGGAGTTTAGCCATGTTGTGCCACGGGCCGTTAGTTTGCTACCTCTTTTCTACAACTAACACGTTTTTGGCTGCGCACACGTATCCATGCCCTCCATGACACCCCCTCCCACTGCGGGGTGTCCAAGCTTTTAGAGAATCAAAAAAGGCACACGAACAGCCGTGGAGCACTAACATTGGCTCCCTGTGAAAAGACTGCACTGTGTCCTTCAAAAAGGCTGGGACTAAGCACGAGCGGCTTAGATCCAGGCTAGAAGTAGTTCCAAGTAAACGTGTTACTGTGGCTTTTTATTGATGCGAGTAGTCCTGTTTGAGAGGAGAGGTCTCAGTTTGCGTGAACACGGTTAAAGATCCAGTCGTTCTGTTGTAAACTGCAGGGGTTAAACTGGGCTGTGCGACGGCAGTGGAGTCCTGCTCTAATTAACATAAGAGCCAGTCGCACAGAGGGTGGCAGCTGAGCACCTGCTGACTTTCTCCAAGCTAACCCCTGTGTCATTGTCCATGATTTCATATTTCATTGTGATCTGACTTGTTCTTGAAAGGCTATGAGAGCCCTTTGGACCAATTTGGTGAAGACAATAAAGTCAACAATGCAGAGATGTCTTGTTTTGTCTTATCTTCCTGTTTCTACAAACTTCATGGAGATGCAATCATTTATGCACACCGGGGAATAAAACAACTAGTTTTGGAAATTGTCGACTTTCTCTAGTGTCTAGAGGACCTGTTGTAACAGAGTTCAGCAAGATAAGGGACATAAACATGCAATTGCAGTGAAGATATCTGGAAGTTCAGGAAATGATCTAAAAGTAAACACAGTAAAATCTCATGCAGGGAGACAGTGTGCCATTGTCAGCAGATGAGTCTGTTTTCCAGGGGTTTGGTAAATATTTAGTGCTTTCAGGGATTAAAGTCTGACATTCATGTGACAGTCATGCGGTCAGCTCTGTACAGAGTGTAACCATAATGCAACACTACTACATACCACACACACACAACACTTTAACCTGTAAACAATCAATTTTCAATTTGATGAATCTTCACATGAGAATATTGGTCCGAATACAGGACACGGATGAAACACAATGGAAAATACTGCAACAACATCTGAATTGGCTGCCTGAACACATTTCAAGGTGGAAGCAGATTCTGGTCACACACGCTCTGCCCTTGCAAGACTCTGCACAGCACACACACTCACTGCAGGTAATGCACAGGTCTAATTAATCACTTTAATGACTGCTCAGTTCCATTTAAGTTTCCCCATGAGGCTGAGCAGTGAGCCAGCACCAGCAGTACCTGAAACTGCTCAAACTAAATGGTGCATTAAGTTAATTCTTTACAGCTTTATTTAAATGCATCACTACTAGTACTATTGAGATACTCCTAGTCCACTACATTTAAAAGAAAAATGCTATACCATTAACTCCACTGCATTTATTTATACAGCTGTGGTTAATTTAGTGTTTAAAATTTTCAATATAAAGGATTTTATCAGTTTAAAAAATGACAGATTGTTACAGATAAAGCTACCCATCAGTATACTGCAGCAACTTTATAACATAGATAACCCATTAGGACAAGGGCCTTTCTGCATAATTAGTTGATTTGTCTTGATACTTTAAATATTACTGATAGTACTATGATTTTAATTCAACAGGATTTACAAACCAGTACATTTACTTAAAATTCACAGATTCTTCATTGAAGACATACACATAAAATTACTGAAATATCTCTACTGGCAGTTACTAAGTTTATTAAAATGACAAGACACGTAGATACATTTTAAATAAATGAATAAGGAAATGTGCATCATATTCAATATGGGAATATTGATATACAGCAGAAAAGTGTTTTCTGGAGCCGAATATTCTCCCCTAATCATTATTATTATTTTTATTTTACATTATACTTATTTATATTATATTTCGGCCGTGTAAGACACTGATTACGACTAAAAAATGACTTTGATTCAATGACCTGATTGATGCATGTGCTTCCAGCCTATCGTCACCATTATCGCTGACGCCCCTCAGTGGAGGCCTCTGATTGGTCAACCCTGCGCCCCCCGCCCCTCCCCTCCCCACCCACCCTTCCCTTCCTGCAGAGTAAACAATTTTGTGACAGCAGCACTATCTTATCTCTTATCGAGCGGCTGCGCGCAGCTGTAGCCGCAGATTCAGGTGAAACTTGTACTGGCTGGCAGTCGCGTTTGTCACGTTTTGAATGCGAGTCGAGCCTGCCCCCTTCCCCCACCTCCAGACGAACGGCAGGAAGGCAGAAGCGGAGGGCAGCAGCCAGCCGATGGTTCGGAACCGACTGAAAGCTAACTTCTGTTGAGTTAAAACAACATCAGACGCGAGCTAAGCTAAGCCTCGGGGGAAACAACGCGACGAAATACGCCGAAGGACGCCGGAACCCGTCTTGCAGCTGTGAAGCTGGTAACTCTGGGTCGATCAATATGGTGACTTTGTCGTCCCTGATGAGACCTCTGGCCTCCCATCTCCACCGACAGCTCGTCAGACACGCCAAGAGTCATCGGATAACGCCCGTCAGGAGATGCAACCTCACGGCGTGCTCGAGCAAATACGTGCTGTCGCAGAGTAAGTACCGCTGCAGGCGGTCATCGCAGATGCCCGTCGTCTTAACAGCTGCCCGAGGACGCAGGTTTATAATCGCCCACAGTGGCGGTGTGTGTGTGTATTTGCTCGGTACTCATTGTGGGTCACGCAGCAGCATCAGCTAATGGTCACTTTTGTTGTCATCTGAAAAACAAAACGTGCGCGAAGAGGAGTGGAAAACCTGGACCGGGGTTTCCCGGATCCACCACTGGGTTTGTGTTTGAGACCGTCCTCAGGCTCCAGGTTTTCCAAGTATCAAGCTCCTGATCGCTGCCCGATATAAGGTCGGCTTGAAGACCTTTGACCTTTGGCCTGGATATGAAGTCACTACGTGTGTGATGTCAGATTATACCGCTCATTTTAATAACGTCGAGCCTTCATTATCTGCAGATCATCACTGTGTATGTCCTCCCCCAGTTTGAAACATTTATAATCCTAACAGTGCAGTTATAAGATTTATATATGACTATTATAAATATATTGAATGCAACTTTAAGTATTTTTTAAAATTTAATTTGAATGTGAGACCTGAGGTTTGAGTCTCTTCCTTTTAATGTGTCCTATGAGGACTTTAGAGACACCTGAGCTCATGTGACGTGTTACAACAACTTCCTCACCACACCCAGCATCTTCAGCCATGTCTCCTTCACTGTCTCATGTCAAACGCAACCACTGAGAGCAGTTATGTTCAGCCACGACCTCTTTTTGACCTGTCGCCGAGCACTTTTCACTTTTCTTTGGAAAGTGACACCTGTGCTCTCACCGTTCTTCAGATGAAAACATCGGACTCACAGGAGGACGATGCTTCACTGAAATCGGGAGGCATATTTCCCTAATTTCAGCTGGGAAGGTAGAAGGTTTGAGCACTTCAGCAACCTCAGCTCGGCTCCTTCAGTAGGTTGGGTAGACCCTGAGGGGAAAGTGCTGCCTTTACTCAGAGAAAAGAAGAAAAGAAAATGAGTTTAGTCGTATTTCCATTCATTGTGATATTATCTTGTCATGCAGACATTTGATATTATCTGCAGAGGTTTTGACATTAACAGTTCTCTGGGTTGTGACCTCAGTGTGAACATTTCAGTTGAAACTGTTCAGTAGAAAAAACTTCCAGGGATAGTGTGTGAATTACCCAGAGCGGCTCTTAAAATGAACGTAGTATTGTTTGGCAGTATGATGTGTGCCATATAGCATCAGGCCAGTTTATGATTTTGGGCTGTAGTTATAAAATTGACACCAAAAATATTCACAGATAAGAGACAGGAGTCAACCTGTCGGCTCACGAGGAGCTGTAACTGCTTATTCTGCTGCTTTACTACCCAAATAATCTTTGAATCACTTCTCCATTTTTAAAGGATGTGTTATGTTGTGGATAGGATATGTTGTGCTGCGCTGCCTACCCGCCCTCACGGCAGGGGATCGCTGCACCTGCTGCTGCTGCTGCTGCTGCTGCTGCTCACCTGGGACGGCCTCCTCCCTCAAATCAAAGCTGTGTCTTGTGCTAAACTAATTGGCTCAAAACATATGTTGTTGTGCGACTAGAAAGTAGAAGAAGTGTCTTTGAAAGTCAGTACGGCTTCACATCCAGCATCAAGGTGCCAGTACGTGGTATCTGTATGCCAGTGTAGAGTACGTCCCCAATCGTGTCCTAAAGGGGCTTTTATTGTGAAAGAGCACGCAGCGTGTTTGTCAGTGAGTCAGTGGAAGTTCTGTTGATGCTTGAGAGCAGCGTCTGAGCTCATTGTCACTTTCTGGATCAAGACGTCTAGCCGTCACGTGACACTCGCAGAGCGACGCGGCGGCACTGACATGCGACAAACCGGAGCGACCTCACGGCCGACAATTACCGAGCGAGGGAGCAGGAATTGCTTTGCAAAGCAGTTATTTTGTGACCTTGCAATAACAGAGTCAGGCGGTCAACCCCCCCAGGAGGAGCCAGTGAAATCCAATGAAGCTGAAGGTCATATCTCAGTCAGACCTGTTCAGCTTGGCTCGCAGTGGAAACCTTAAGCCCGGTGCTGGATGAATGGAGAGGAAAACAATAAAGCGAGCTGCTTTACTGCCCTTTGACAACCGCGGTTGAAAAGACGGGAAGGGAAACGGTTTTAAACTGAGAAGAGGATTTCATGCGTGGAGTTGATGTTTGTTGATGGGGTGGGATGTTCAAGGAAAGTAAAAAGGAGGGAGGCAGGGAAAGGCAGCAGAGTTTGGGGTAATTAGAAGTCAGGTCCATCGACAGAGGTTGGTCCAAGCTGGCGGTTTGACTGGTCAGAGGTCCTGGTCTGACTCCCCTGCTGTGTGGAGTGGAGCTGGGGGCGTGCCAGGACATTCCGCGTGTCACTTTCTGTACAGCCAGCCCACTTGGCTCTTATTTTGTAATTTCCTTTTAGGAAAAAAAGCATAAGAGAACTAGAAGGAAGTACCATTGCTCACTTGCTCCTTTTACGTTCAGTTCCTTCAAACGGCTGAAGGAAGAAGGAGGACTGTGTGCATCTGTCCAGTGGTTTCATTTTCCATGAGGCAGATTACACTTTGGTTTCTCTCAACATGGACTGGCTAAACATGCAGGAAGCCGCAGAGTACAACATGAAGAGTGAGTGTTGGCGTTTTCTTTCCACTCTTCTGTTGCACTTGGTACAGAGAGAACAGGACCTGTGATTTAGCTACGGCTGTTTTAATATTTAATTTCCTACCGACTTCTCTCTGTGATTTCCTTCCTCTGCTTCTTCTTCTCCTCCTCCTCTTCCTCTCCCCTCGCCTCCAGTGCATCCCATGTGGCAGGGACCCCTCGTGGTACCAGGAGGCGATCGGCAGTCTCCCATCGACATCGTCGTGCGGAAGAGCGTCTTTGACTCGAAGCTCAAGCCTCTGGTCAGCGATTACGACCCAGAGACCTGTCAGCAAATCTGGAATAACGGCTACTCCTTCCTGGTGGAGTACGACGACACCACAGACAAGTCCAGTGAGTGCTCTCGTGTTTTCATTGCGCGTGTCTGTTGTCTTTCCAAAAATAAATTTGCCGGTGTATTTGAAGCCACTCTGTTGTGCCAAGTAGGAATAACCTGAATGAATGCACAAATTGGGTTGTAATTATTTTGACAGGAATTTTGATACCAGTCACAATT
Source organism: Psettodes erumei (assembly GCA_016785225.1). Classification (NCBI taxonomy): domain Eukaryota; kingdom Metazoa; phylum Chordata; class Actinopteri; order Pleuronectiformes; family Psettodidae; genus Psettodes; species Psettodes erumei. The sequence goes on along the minus strand of JAFBJZ010000821.1, from coordinate 615,604 downwards.
TTAGCGGAAATGGAAAAAAATCTTGCTGAAATGCTGATGATGTGATTTTTTTTTTTTTTTTGCCATGGTCTCCATCACACCAACATGTTCCCTAACGTCACATCACATTGCTTCGTTTCCAATGCTGTTTTGTGACACGTTTTACCAAAAAAAAAAAAAAAGCAGCTCCTGTGATTTTGGAACTTGCACTGGGCCACGTTTCATGTTCCACGATATTTCGATGAATCGCTCAGCCCCAGTGGAAATCTAGAAATGTGAAAATCTGGTCTGCTCCACTTTTACGTTATGTTTCGTATCACCGGACTGGGAGCAGGTTTCCATTTAAATCTGAAGGGATTAAGGGAAGTCGCAGCAGGGAGAATGCATGTTATGATCTACACAGGAGGATTATCTCCTTCTTTAACACCCCCCCAGTATAAACCACAGCCACATGGAGCTGGTGATCGTCATGTGACTTGCGTGTCTTCCCTGGGCATAACAACTACTATGTAGTGTGTGTTTACAGTGTTGGTAATTTTGGTGTAATTACTGGGCCACACCAAAGCACTTTTATTCTCCAAACCACCACAACTCTAAATGTAGGCCTTTCTTTGGCAAATGTTGTAAAGCAGAAAAATGAACCACTAGGAAGGTGCCACGTGCTCTGGTCTTTGTATTATGAGCTTAGTCTGGTACCGAGAGGACAAAAACAGTTTTGTAAATGAGAAGGATACAACAAGAGCACAAGAGAACGGCTTCGTATTACCAGTGACGGAGCTGCAGGTGCTGCAAGTCGAGATTCTGCCTTTAAGTTAAAGTTTTAACAACAATGGGGTGTGTTGTAAGGAGGAAACCTTAGCTGAGGGTGCAATTACTGTCACTGATAAACACTTTATGAGGGCAATGAAAAGTCATTTGCTTTATAGGGGATCGCCGCCTCTCATGTTAACGCTCCCGGGATGTTTTTAGGTCAGTGTCACTGCCCAAACACCAAATCATTTACAGCTTTCGACGAGGAAACAACGACTGATACTGAGAGTGGCTCGACGTCTGAACGCTCCGGAGGACGGGCATTTCATTCATCTAAAAGGATTGTGAAACCTCCATTAGTCAGCCTGCAATGCACTGATCCACATGTCCTGTAACTTTTCCGGCGCAGCGCTGAAAGGAGGCCCCCTGCAGGACAAATTCAGGCTGTGTCAGTTCCACTTCCACTGGGGCGAGAGCAACGACTGGGGGTCAGAGCACACCGTGGACAGGAGGCTGTTCCCTGCAGAGGTACCGCATGACACGGCTGCATGAACACAGACAAACAACACACGGTGCACGTCGGCCCCGCGCTGGGTTTTTGCAGGTATAAAAGTGGATCACGTAAAAAAAAAAAATACACAATCGATTTTAACACTTCACCATCGAAGGAGAGCGTGTACTTACTGAAGTATGAAGGGTTTTAGCACATGAAAGAAGGGGAATATCTCTGTAACAGTGTCCAGGAAGAACAAAAAAAACAAGATGAAAAGGAAGAGGAATATCTTTTTTTCTTTTTAATATCGTAGCAGCTGTTTTGAGGAATGCTTTTATCTGCAAAGCCTCACAATGTTCTGAGCAGATACGGGACGTGTACACAAGTACACTTCACAGTAAACACTACCCAAAAATACAGCTGGAGCCACTCGTATACAGTCACACCTTTACTGTAACCTTCATAAAGGAGGTTTTATGTCCACTTTTACCTGTATCTTACACTCTTGAGCCGACTGATACAAAATCACTCTGAGATCCCCTCTGTTTGCTTCATCATTAATATAAAGGTAGTTATCATTTCAAAGATGAACTGTTTTACTGCTTTTTTACTTTAAGTGTGATGCATGTGTAACCATCACCACAGCACGCTAACACAAACAAGACCTTCTGATGGTGTTAAGTAGCTTTTTTTCCCTCTGGTTCTACTGGGCCACTGCAGCCAATGATATTAGACTCCACAGGATTATTTTTACCCTCCTGTGTATGTACCTTGATTTCTGAAACTGATATTGGCCAGACTGAACAGCGACACCACTTCCTCCAGCAGTGGCATGCTCTGTGCTAGACACAAGCACCACTGTGCAAAGCAGGCACAGTACATTAACTGCCTGGCCTGCTCAAGCACTCCGTACCTGTAACAGTACCTGAGTATGCACGTACCTGTGGTGCATACTCTCTACTGTGGCTGTGCAAAGTCTCTGACAGTTAATGCAGCATGTTAAGCACAAAGGCCCAGCCTGTCACAGGTATGGGTGCATGTCTTATGTTGTGTGATATGTAGTGCGATAAAGAGCAGGTAATACAAAGAAAGTAAGAGAGAGCAAGAGTCCAGTCAGTCCTTTTAGTAATTACCTTTCACAAGACCATTTTTTTTGTTAACGGTTAAAAGGAGAAATAGAAGAATACAAATGCAACACTGCGCTGTTTAACCAGTGTCAATGTTGACTCAGGTTTGTAGTCCTTTTTCTTCCATCCACGCGTCCCTCTCGAAGTGGCTGGAAAAACACTGAGAGGTTTGTAACGATAACGTGGAGGCAGGTGTAGAGCAGGTTTATCACGCCATATCTCTGTCAGAGTTTCTCCTCCGCTGGTTGTACAGGCAGTGTCAGGACTGAGTGGGCTGCTATTACTCTTTGTGACAAAAAAACCCAAACGTAAAAGGGGTGTGCGTCTCTGGGCAGGTGGGACTCAAGGCCGATACATTGTCCTGCGTCACGTTTGACCGCAGAACATCTATTTTCGTGTCGTTCCATGAACTCATGTCTGATTACATAACAAGAGCTTCCCCTGTGTGTCCTCTGACAAGCCCTTGTTGGGAATGTGCCCATGTCGTGGTTCTCATCACTCAGCAGTCTTTGTGTTTTTGCGTATGAGGATCAAGTTACAGTCCTGACTGACGACTTTGTCTCACTTGTGTCACTGGCTGGCGTCTTGTGTCTGCGCGTGTGACTTTTCCAACATATTTTTCGACTGCGTGCAAAAGATCAGAGCTGCAGTTATTAGCATGAAATAAAATGAAACAACCACATCACAGCGAATTAAAAAAAGATGTCGGTCATGTGGACAAACTCTTATTTTGAAAAGACAAAGGAAGGCTAGAAAGTATTAGTGGGTCATTTGGAGGGCAGAGGTGGTGGGCCCGGGGTCAAGACAGAGCGGATGAAAAGGTCAAAGTTGTAGGTCGCAGTCTCTCTCTCTCGTGTAAAGACACACACACACACACACACACACACACTCACTCACACATGAGTTCATGATGGCTATGAATACTGTGTGTGTTCCCAGCTCCACTTGGTCCATTGGAACTCTGACAAGTACAGTCTGTTTGAGGAGGCGGTGATGGAGGACAATGGACTGGCTGTGATCGGGGTCTTTCTTAAGGTACGAGCACGCGCAGACTTGTGCTGCATCCACGGTGTCCACATGTACGTTCTGCTGTGTCTGCACATTTAGCGGGTGCGCGCAGTGTACGAAGCTTTACACTGTGAGTACAGTTCAGACAATGTCTCGCATAATCCTTGTGCAGGTGGGAAAGAGACACGAGGGGCTGCAGAAACTGGTCGACGCTCTGCCTTCAATCAGGCACAAAGTGAGTCCACATTCACACACATGCTACAACGCTGTTTTTGTGTGTGTGTGTGTGTGTGTGTTTTTTTTTAAGGATGACGTGCTCCTCTGAAATGTTCTCAGCAATCTCATGGCCAAATGTTCCGCTCCTGTTACTGTCCATTTAAAGTCTGCTGTCAGATGGCAGCGGGGCTTTACTGGAAGACATACACTGCCTCCCTCTAGTGGTTTAGTAGAGACACTACAGGTCCCGTCAGGCAGGCCTCGGTCACAGTTGACAAAGTATCTGAATTACTGATGGGCCTTTTTTCACCAAACAGTCTCAGGGACTAAACTCAGAAGCCAGATGTGGAATTAAAAGTCCTTTTAAACATTCCCATTTACATACCAGTGATAAGACCAAAATCAATAAACAATGGATTAATAACGCCCCCGTTTGAGATCACATTTGTGACTGATAGAGGTTATATAAAGACTTTCAGAAATATGGCTCACTGATATAGTCATACCTGACTCATTGGTTTGGTGCTGTTTGAAGGTGACCCACTTGAAGTCTCAGTTTGCCGTCCTTTTAAATCGCTGCTACTGCACTGATAATCACTAACAATGTCTGATATGGTTTGTGATTGTTTAATAAGATAATAGATTATGTAACACTCACTGAGTAACACTCATTTGAGATATTTCATGTTGGATAGTGGTTACACAATAATGGTAGTGTTAATAGATGATAACTGAAGGATCTGTTTGTCATTACACAGTATGTATGTGTCTATGGTGTAATGACGCTGAGGCCCACAGACAGGGATTCAACCCTTTGTACGTCAGCGGTCTCCCCGCTCGTCTCTTTCTCGAACATAAAGCGTCAGTCAGGCAGTTTGACTGTGTGACTCTGGCCGCCCGCAGGACAGCGTCGTGGAGTTCACCAGGTTCGACCCCGCCTGCCTGTTGCCCGCCAACACCGAAGACTATTGGACGTACCACGGCTCGCTGACGACGCCTCCTCTGACCGAGTCCGTCACCTGGATTGTTATGAAGCAGCACATTGAAGTCAGCCATGATCAGGTGTGTGTGTGTGTGTGTGTGTGTGTTTCTTCACATGGATCATTGCCAAGGTTTTCAGTTCGGCTTTAATGTTTTATTGTCTTTCATCATTGAACCACAGTGTTAAACTGATCAGAGTGTAACTAAATGGGATCGTATGGCTTGGAATGAATCAATATTTTTATATGAGAAATGAACATAAACAGTTGAAGTAATGTGAAAGGCGTAGTGATCCAAAGAAAACTGTCGTCCAGCTCCTGTAGCTGTGGGGAGTTTTTTTAGCCTCTTTTACCTCATCATTTTGGTTTTCCCCACATGCTCTGCTCTGAGCCACCCGAATACTGGACTTACATTTGTCAGATGAACAGAAATACAACCTCAGCTGAAATCTGACGTCTGACGCTCTGTCTGTCACGCCGAGGTGTGCCCAGCTGTATAAAAAACTGGGCAAACCGGCGTGACAGCATTTTTGGCTGCGGGCGTTACAGGCAGGATCAAGACAATCAGCCCGTCTAATTTGGCATATAAGTTCTGACGCTCTTTCCTCTGTCCCCGTTCTCAGCTGGCGGTCTTCCGGAGCCTGCTGTTCACCTCCGCTGAGGAGGAGGTGCAGAAGAGCATGGTGAACAACTTCCGCGTGCAGCAGCCTCTGCGCGGCCGCACCGTCCGCTCCTCCTTCACTCCCTTCCTGCAGGAGGCGCCGTCCGCCGAAGGCGACAAGCACACCCACTGACGCCGCCGCGGGGCCGAGTGTACACAGTAACGCGTGCACGCACACACACACACACACACACACTACTCCGTAAGCCAGTGTCCATACTGTCATTTCTCTTTAATCCGTCAGAACACTACATTGCTCATGAGCATCTGTAGCAGAAAATATGCTGTAAGGGGGAGCTTCATCATGCTGTTTTTTCATAGAGTGAATGGATCTTTTTTTTTTATTGCGGTAACGGTGAACAGTTTTGTGATGATTTTCTCCATATAAGGATGGAGCTGCTGCCAGTTTACAGAACAGTGACCAGGAGATTTTAACAGGCTGGAGTTCATGCCTTATGTCTCTCCAGTGGAATACAGATTTTATCTAATATCATCAAGTTTTTTTTATGTCACTTTTTAAAATCATGTATTGTTGGTTAATCATCAATTTTGCCAGATATGCATTATTAAGATGATGTTTTCTTCATCTGTTACAAAGAGATTATACTGTTAACAGTACATGTAACATTCACAAACCTTTGTTTCTTACAACATGTGACTTTTGAACATCGGATACTTTTGAAGTAGAGGTTTAAAACTCCGCTGAGCCTTGCTTACTTCTATCCAGAACCTGTTAAATATGTTACTAATATGCACAGACATGCCAGTTTACAAAGCACATGTACTTCATCTGATTGAAATAAGCAGCAGTACCAAACCCTCAGTGCCTTAAATGCTCTCTGCGTGACTCACTGCTGCCGGCGGAGCTTCTGTGACGCATCTCAGAGCACGACCCGATCCACACCTGTTCCGTTAAGCTACCGGTGGAGTGCAGTGGTTGCTGATGGGTTCCTCACAGTGGCAGTCAAGACTCGGCTGACATTCGCTTCACAGAAGGAACAATGGCCCTCACCTCACTTCTCTTCTTTTGAATGAAGTCAATGGAACTGGTCAAGTCTTGGCTGGGCAGCGTTTCAACAGCACACCACTGTGCTTCAGCCAATGAGCTCAGTAACTTATTAGAAGAATTCAGCAAACCTTGCCCCGACGAAACTTTCAGTTGGACTAACTGAATTAGGTTTTGTAATTTGGGGGGGCTGCTGTTTCCATGATCCTGTCTGGTTTTGTTGTGTTTCTTTCGTCGCTCGTCTTTTTTTTAAATATGTGGCAGAACACTAAGATTAATCAAAAGACCAGCTAAATTTTCCTGTTTTGGGTGGGGTTTTGGTTTTTAAGAGTTACAAATGTTGTTAAACTGTAATATAGAATCTCATAACTGGTCTAAGCTACTTCTGCTCTTAAAATTGTAAAATGACGCCAAAACGCACAAAGTTTCCTACAAATAAGAACTGTGCACACGCATATCTTAATACTGGGGAGGCTCCCAAAGGAATGCTGAGTTGACACAGTGGGACTAACCGTCAGCACGCGTATCTTTATCCTGGCCTCCACTGTTTGAGTTATTAAAGTGTACTTGATGTCCAGAGCTTTAAAAACGCTATACTATGGTGAATCAAATCCTCCTCGCTGTATGATTTTAACTTAATCTTAATTATTGTTGCGGAACCTTGCATCATCTCAAGAAGTCTGGCAGCCTGCCTGCTTTGGCTCACGTCCAACAGCAGGGGCGCTCTGGGTGCATGTCATGATGCAACACTAAAAGAGAGAGGCGGGCAGTTGGAGAGAGGAGAGGAGGACCCGTTTCCTTTATCAGATATGTGCGAACTCTCATTTGATCTTATCATTTCTCGGCTGCGCTGCATACCAGAAAACCACATCAAATCCGGCAACTATCCAAGTGTGCAGCTTCCTCCGTTGGTGTACAGTTGAGCCGAGGCAGGGGTGAGAGGTCACAGTTGTCTTTACAATCCCTCAGTAACAATACAACTGTCCAAACTGGCCCCTACACGGACGCTCGCACCCTGCTCCATCTCCCCAGTAGGTCCTCCATCGGCTCCCCAGTGGAGGCCCGGCGTGGAGCTGCAGTGAATAGACTAACTGAATATGCATTGAGAAGACTGGATGGTGTGTGATGTGCACTGAGTGTTGGTAATTCATTGTGAAGGCTGCAGACTTCTTAGATAAACGCTGCAGGGGGCCCAGGGGGCCGCTTGAGAAGATTTCTGAAATGCAGAAAAGATTCTGGTGCAAACTTGGTGTGGAATTTGATTATTAAATGTGTCTGAACACTTTTAGGATTTTATTGTTAAACAGGCGTTACAATACAGAATCTGTGTCCACTGTACTATACTAACATGGAGATAAGGGACCCAGTATTGCATTTATCTTGTACAGCTGTATTTTATTGATGTATTTGAATCATTGCACCATTAACTGCCATCATGTTTCATGGCATTTTACTTTTTTTTCTAATGCAGATGTTCAGTCTGTGGGGAAATGTTTGTCTAAATGGCCTTCTCTGTCACTGATATGACATCAAAAATCATTTTATGCTACCATAGACGGTAAAAGAAATTTAAATGACATGACGGTTCTTGAACACAGTTGCGTCTTCAGGAGTTTAAAGTCTTTCTGTTCAGATTTTTTTTCTCGCCTTACATCACTGTCTGCCTTTGTAAACATCGAGGATTACAGAATGTTGATGTGCTGTGTTTTCTTCATGATGTCTCCCCTCTCCTCCTGTAGCTCAGTGTGATGTTTTAGCAGGTGTATGTTGTGTATGTTGTACACATATGCAGTGCATAGTTTAGCTGTTTATTTGTGCAGTGGGCAGCCAACATTCCTGCCCCGCGGGGCTCTACGAGGCCCCTCTCCCATCCCAGCATGCCTTGCCCCACCTGGATGGTTCTTTTATGGACCCCCATCCAGCTGTGCAACCAGGAAGTGCGTTTCTCCAAGAGACCGCTGCTCCTCAGGGGTGTGGGGGAGTGTTGTAAACAGTGTCACATGATATAAATGTAAAGACAATTTTAAAGAAACTGGCATTACTGATGTAAAACAATAATAAATAATAGTAATGGGTGGTGGAGAAAAGGATCTTTCTGTGTTTTTGTATGCTTTTGTGTTTGTTTTCAATGACGTGGTAAGAATACCACCAGTGTGATGAGGTCTTTTATGAACAGAGAAACATCTGCCAGGCTCAGAACTGTTGTTGTTATTTCACATTGGAGGTTTGTGAATGCGTGTTAGCTGTTTGAAAGTGGGAGGGGCTCTAATGCACGAATCAGGATTTAGCAACATTCAAAATCAAAATGTGATGACAGATGTCATCAGCTTGGTATGCTTATGTGGTTAGCACTGTCAGTCAAATCTGATGCAACCACAGCCACTGAGACTTAATTAAGGAAGATTTGCTGAGTTTTTGAGTTTGAATTTTAAACGCTACATAAATAATGACTAGGTATGTTTTTCCCAGAGTTTAACTTTGCCCAGGTCTGGACCGTACCCTTATTTACTCAACAATTCCCTAGCAAGTTACGGGTTGGATACAAGAAAGCTGTAGTCCTAACTAAACATGAGCATAATCACGCAGAACAGCAGTGATTAGTGCATTTATTGGAGACCATTATCAGCTCCTCATTAATACTAATACTATTAATACATGTTTTGTACGAGAGTGATTATTCCAGCAGCAGGGTGATATATGTGGGACTGAGTCAAAGGAAAATAACTGTCCAGGTTCATGGTCATGAAGGAGCATCCAAGTATTTCAAATTTCCAGAGATCTGTTTTCCTATGAAGTCCCACGGAGCCATTTACTGCTGTGTCAAGAATTCTACTTTGAAAATCGACTTTCATGCAGTGTTGCAAGTCAATCATGAAACAGAAATGTTGTGCTGTAAATGAGAAATGAACACCAAACTCAAGACGTAAGTTTTCACCAAGCCTTATTCATCATCCCCATTGTTGTCAGACCCACCTGACCCAGTTCCTCTCTAAGTCTGAACCGGGGAAGGAACGTGTTTCAAAATAACGGCCAACTGCCTCATTCTGTCTCAACCCCACCCTACCCTTACCCCAGTAATGCCTTTGAAGCCTACCACCCACCCCCCTCGACACAGAGAGGGGATGTTTGGTGGCCCCCACCCAGACGCCTGTGGTCCTTGAGGCTGGTTGTTTAAAGACTCTTTTATACACTGTTACCATGGGCGGGTGTGATTTGGGTCTCCACCTGATTCAAACCAAAGAAATGGCGATTGAAGCCAACCTCACTGGCTGTTTATTGTGCTTGGCTGCAGGGGAGAGGGGCCTGGACTTGCAGGGACACACTGGTCTCTACTGGGCTTCCCCTGATTGTATGAATGTGTACAGACTGACTGGAGACTCCTCTTTAACTGTGCAGTGTGTGTGACTCTCGGCATACAAGTGTCTTTGTAGTGGGTGGATGATAGAACCACTCAATATTTTCGTATGTGATGTAATTGATAAGTGAGAGACAAGTGCTTCCCCAGACCTCCTTTTTTTTACTTCCTCTATCATTTGGTCCTACGTACTGGAAACAAACCCGACCTTATTTTCCTTATTGCCAAATAATCCCACAAAAAGATAACAAAAATCTTAATGTAACGATGGCTGAAGCAAGCGACCATCATCACCACCTGCTCCCGGCAAGAAACCACATTTGGCGGCAGTGAAAACTTATGGATATCACCTTTAACTGTCTTTCATGTGGATGAAATTTCAAACAGCGTTATGTCCACTGACATAGACGCGTATCTCTGATGTTCAGTTGCTCCATTGTTACCTTGTTCACTGCACGGCCTTCAATGAATCAGAGACATGAAAAGAGGAAGATAAAGAAAGCACGTTCTCATTAGGGACCTCGTCTTCCTGTCGTCCTTCTGTTCCCCATTTGAGGGGAATCGTTTTAGATCAACAATCCACAAACCCCTCCAGTTCTCCATACAGGCAGAGACATAAACAGGAACATACAGTGAGAGGCCCTTCTCCCTCTGAACTCCAGGCCAGCTCCTCTTCCTCCTCATCTTCCTCCCCTTGCACTCATCTCTGTGCTCCCCAGCCTCTCTGATGTGTTTGTTTGGTGCTTCAGATATTTCAGACAAAGGACTTCCATCCATCCTGTTTTTATTTGACTGCAGTCTAAACCGGTTTGTTGTGGATGAAAAGTCAATGCTACGCCGTTACAACGTACCCCCTGATGAAAAAGTCAGCAAAAACGTGCATAAAATTTTTTATTTGCTCATATGACAGTTTCTTCAAACATTTTTATATTAGAGGGCTGAAAACTCTGGAAGTTGTCAATACAAAAGGCTTGTAAGAATTCATAGAGCTGCACCAACAGCGAGCTTAAAGAACACACCTGTAACCTGGTGGAAATGTTAAAGCAGATACACCCAACAGATTCCCCAATAAAACAAATAAGGCTGGCAGTCGAAGAGGAATTTAAGTTTTGTCACATTTTGTGAGTTAAGTTGAATCTTAGAATCAAACATATGCTGTTTATAAATCACCTCTAACTTAAAGCCACGTGAAGATTTTTTGTAGAGTGGGGACAGAATACTCTATGGGTTTTTTTCTCCACATGACACACAGTGTTGTTTTGATTGTTTGTGGATGAGAAAAGTCTTTCATGAAAACACTGCATGTGACGGGTGCGTTAAATGTCGCTGTTCATACACCTCTCACGCTTTCCAGCAACATCAACAAGAACGATAGGCAACAGTGCTCAAGTATGTGGACGGCGTTGGGCGGCTGAAGGGTTGTTTATGTGTTTGTGTATTTGATGACTTCAGTGGTCAGCCTCCATGCAGATTCCCTGGGAGAGAAGCAGGAAGCAGGGTGAATTCTACTACAGCTGCCCAGACAGGAGCTCTCCCACACCCACGCCACAGAGTTACTCCGTTTGTGAATGTTTTCCTGTCGATCCCTCTCATTTCTGTAACTCAATCTGTAACTACAATCCTTTCATTCGATCAGAGTGGGTATAGTCAGATGAACAGCTGGAATAATGCTAGGAATGTGTTCTACGTCACGTGTGGTCAACACTAAATGAAGAGCTGGCGTGTTGTGTCGGGCGAAGAATTTTTATGTGAATAAATAATTGCTACATACATTATGATCGGTCAGAGGCCAAGTGCTAAGACTCTATACTGCAGCGGACAGTGTGTGTTTAGTGTGTGTTGTCACGAGTGATAACCTTCTGAGCATTAAACACCAGGAGACAGGAGTGAAAAACTGCTGTGCAAACAAAGTTCTTTTTGCGTCATCAAGCAACAATGTGCGAGACACTGTCTTCATTTTGTTGCAACTACAGTAGTGCCCGTTTTGCACCGTGCACTGTTCTGCCAAACAGGAATGCCAAACATTGCACAACTTTAAATGCCTTTCCACACAAGTGGTTGCAATCACAAATACATATTTGTATACACAGTGGGATGGGAACCTTCTGGTAAAAACAGGTTATCAACATTAAGAAATGGTTGAAGCTTAAAAATGTGTCACATTTTTGTGCGAATGTGTCAAGTTACTGAAACAAAACAATAGCAAGAAGTAACAACACATCTGTGGTTTGACATATTTGCGAATAGTGACAACCCGCCTGTGAGTGCTTCATCAGCTACTTTTACACCGTTGTTGCAGCGCACACGAGGATTTCCTTACTGTTATCTAGGAATTATTTTTAGATATTTCAGCACTTGAAATGAACACTTCTCCTTTATGTATTTCAGATGCTTTCAATTTTGTTTGCAAAAAAGTAGAAGCCACAGGAAAAAGATGACCTATCAGTTCCTGATCAAAGCTGATACCAAGCTGAGAGGAATAAAAATGACTTGGAATTCTCAAGTTTGTTGGTCTTCATGTGTTCTCTTGTTTACTTCTGATAAAAAGAAGAAAATATTAATTGGCAGGAATATGATCATAAACACAAATGTTAAAGCCAGGTGGGATATAAGAAGACTTGACGGGCTATGGTGTATTATCGTACAGGACAGTATGGGGCAGTATGAGGCAGCATGTGTCTCCTTTTACTACGTATAGGGGCTTTATAGTTGTGATTGATTGTTACCGCAGGGCATTTGTATAAAAAGACATTCATTTGATAAAATAAATATGTTTTTTTAATGGCTGAAATTACACTGGCCTTCTCTGTGGGAAAACATCTAGTTTCCTGTTTCAAAAGAGAAAGGCATTGTGGGTCTTGGGTATAGAGAACTTTCTAAATGTGATAAAGGCAAACCTGCATTCAAGCCCAGAGACTGCAACAGTGACCTAAATATAGACACTGATGAAACAATCTGGAAATCAGTGAGGACGATGGAACCTCAATTCAGACCACGACAGCATCTGCAGATTACTTCTCATTTTAGACATAGAATGGATTACAATAGAATTGAAGTGTGTAAGAAGTTTGATGAGTTTTATTCATTGTAAGATGTGGACAGTAGTGGACAGTGGTCCAGAACCAGGACATCAACCTCCCACAGTGGCTGAAAAATGTTCTCTATTGGTTCCCATGTCTCTTGGGGGCCAGTGGTAGCCGCTGTAGAGGCTTACCAAGACAGACAGACACACAGGTAGATGAGCCGGTGCCGACATGCCGACATTACAAAGTGTCTGTGTCTCTTGATCTGTGGCTCGACCTGAGATGAAGGTCTTGCATTCTGTGGGCTTTGTGCAGATGGACACAAACAATATCAGAAGGCCCCTTTAGGCTGGAATTACACCTTATCTGAGCACAGGAAATTGTCTGTCTATGTGCCCCCCCAAGACAGACAGATTTCAAAACAGTGTGGCCAATGGTTAGCTGCAGTCAGCTGTTGTTTAGTGTGTGTGTATCTGTTGATGAGCTTGTGGTGCTGGCACAGAGATGGACTTTCAGCTGCAGTCAGAATCACATTACAGCAAATCTGATATGTGTCAGTCCCAGTGAACTAAACTCATCCCAAACACTGACTTCAGCCTCCCTGTGTTACCATGTGACTATACCCGTACAACAAGCCCAATCCACCAGCTCCTTGTCCCAAGTTTTATACTTGTTTTGTACTTGCCTACGCTCGAGACTGGCCATGCTCCAACCACAAACTCAAAACCCTGCCCTGTGCTACGCCACTCCTTTTCCAAAAGCTTCTCTCTCTGTAGTCTATTAAAAAAATCTGGAGCATTTGGTTAAGCAACATTTACCAGCAGTGTTGTGGGTGTGAGGCTGATTGTCATTAAAAAAAAATCCAAACTGCTGTCAACAGCTTCTCTGCTCTTAGTTCTTAACATAGCACTTCCTTACCAAACACCTGATTTTCTATACAGGCATAAATACTGGGGTGTCAATCTGTGTAACTTTCAATTGGATAAAGAAAAAAGTTTTTTTTACCCGTAAAAAACCCTGACATCTGCGAGAACAGGAATTTCTTGCATTTGATCACCTCAGAAAGAAAATATAACAATCATCTCTAAGTATGATGAAAGATTCTTTACACAACTGTGATTCCTGGTGATGAAAGGTGTACTATACAACAGGGGCGTAGTTTCCCCAAGGACCAAACTCATTCAACAGTGGAAGTAACAAACAGTTAGTGGGAGGTGGGTCTCTCCCCTATGTGTTGATTTAATCATTTGAGTTTCAATATTTGTAGAATCAGTGGATTTATATGGTGGATTTCCCTTTAATGTTGCAGCTTTACCCTCTTTAGCTTTACCGTTTTTTGTATTTGCAGAATTTTGTATTTGGTATTAATTCCCTTCATGTGGCTGATACAACAAGGTCCTGGGTTCCTGGGCAGCTGAGACACCCTTGTCCTTAGAGGTCTACCATAGAACTGGTTTGAAAATGGGAATTACAAGCACAAATATGGAAGTGGTTACAGTACGCAACTGTGCTACCAGGTCTGTTTGAAGAATGATGCGAGATGGAACTCACGATGGGGAGAAACAATAGGACCAAATTGAAACCCGCCACGTAATCCAACTGAACACAACAGTAGTCATCATATCAAATGCGTTGCTTTGCTTGGTTCTCAAGTTTTCCACGTGAACACACAGCCATGTGAATTGATTTTGACTGTGCAGCTGGCCAGACCTGTTTCCTTTATCTCCAACAAAGTGTCAAGCAATTTGAAATCTAGCACAACCAAAACCTAAATTTGGTCCAATGGCAGACAGTTGCGAAACATACTCACCCAAACAAGACAGGGGAATGATGGCTGTAATAAAGTAATGGGAACTAAATTCTAAATTTTATGGACTCCCCCATAATAATAGGCTGATTTTTCACATTAAACATCTGGGTAGCCAGCCCTTTAGGACAGATGCAAAGTTGCTTCTGCAGACATAAACTCGATCATGAAATAAAATGTCTCTCAACTCGGGTTCAATATGATTGTGCTAAGGAATGCTTTTAAGGGGATAAGCAAGAAGCATGCAACATGTTTTAGGTCCACATTCCTGTGTGTGTCACTTCATTTTCAGTGACAACGCCACCAAAACTGCTCCGGCCGGTATGGCTGGTTCGCCAGTAAGACATAAATAGAATTTATTCTTATATTGTTGAGTGATTCTGGATCCCGTACTGTATTTCTAGTATTTCCTTTAATGCAGTGGTGATGCTGTGTGATGTATAGCCTTGTCTGTCAAACAGGGGTCAGGTTAAGCATAAGGAAACAAGGCTGGCGAGGTGTTGCGCATCACGCTGGGTTAACGTAACCTGAAGAGGGTGCAGCTTCCCGCACCTCTCCGCCGCTAGAGGGCGTGAGAGGGCCTTGGTGGGGCGAACTAAAAGCAGGGGCTGGCCTTGACGGAGGAGGGTAGTCATGCTTGTTCAGGCAGTTCCTTTGTACACTGACGGAGCAGCGACGCGGGAGAGCACGCCGCTCTGACTCACACCAGCGCGCACACGCACACCGCCGACTCCTCGTGGCTGAGTCCGGCCGGCATCACACTACACACCACGACCGGACAGGCCGGCGACAGAGGAAGAGAGTCGGCGAAGCGGGTAGCTTTGCCCCCCCCCACCCCTAACCGAGTGAGGGAGAAGAAAGAAACTCGGCCGACGATGTCGGGGTTAAAGAAGAGGAACTCCAATTCCACGGCAGACCCGGAGGAGGACAGGCAGGTCACGCAGAGGATGCTGTCCCCGGGCAGCGGCGGGGAGAAGGGGGATGGAGCGCTGGGAGACTACGCCAGGGGCCCCAACAACGCCGTCGGAGGTGAGGACGGGGTGGCCCTGAAGAGGACGATCACCCTGATGAACGGCGTAGCCATCATCGTGGGCACCATCATCGGCTCGGGCATCTTCGTAACGCCGACCGGCGTGGTGAGGGAGGCCGGCTCGGTGGGTCTGTCCCTGATAGTGTGGGCGGTGTGCGGGGTCTTCTCCACGGTGGGAGCCCTCTGCTACGCGGAGCTGGGGACCACCATCACCAAGTCCGGCGGGGACTATGCCTACATCCTCGAGGTGTACGGCTCCCTGCCGGCTTTCCTCAAACTCTGGATCGAGTTGCTCATCATTCGGCCGTCCTCGCAGTACATCGTCGCCTACGTCTTTGCCACCTACCTGCTCAAGCCCCTGTTCCCCGAGTGCCCGGTGCCGGAGAACGGGGCCAAGCTGGTCGCCTGCCTCTGCATCCGTAAGTACCCGACCCGAGGCGGATGATGCAACTTTATGCGTTGTTGTTGTTGTTGTTGTTGTTGTTGTTGTTGTGTTGAGTCGCGTCAGGACTGTGGACACGTCGGGGGATCGCACTTCCTGTTAGTCTGTCAAAATGGACACACCTTTGCGGCACGTAAAGCGCGGTCGGGCGGGAGGAAGAGCGAACTCGGCTCACATACAGTACACGCGCTTTCAGCTCGGCGTGATTCGTTACCGACCACGTGTGACGCCAACGAAACGCACGCGCGTGGTAACGAGTTGACGTTGTTACGTCAGCTTAGGTGGCGCGGATGGAGGATGGTTCTACCTCATCACCACCCAAATGTCTCATTAAGCAATGCACGTTTTTTTTTTTTTTTTAAACCTTCCATTTTCGTCTAATATAAAATGAGCGTGTTTCGTTTTTGTGTTCTTTGTAGTAACTCATCAATTTAACTGTGACTCACAAAGCTGAGAACCGCAATTACGCCCCCAGGAGCACCTTCTGGTTTAGACTTTAGTGTCTGTAAATATGAAGGAAAATCAACTTAAGTATATTGAATCAAAACAAAGTGCTCACTCCGGCACATGTGTTGGTTTATTGTAAAATATCTTAAAGTTTCATTAAGTGTTTTTTTAGTGTCAGCAGGAAGCTCCTGTTCCCTGACACCTCATGTTTCAGGCCTCTGGAAGGTTGCGTCTCAGTTTTTGGGGTTCTAAATTTGAGGATGTGCTTTTTAATGAAATACTCCTCTCAAAAAATTAAAATTGATCATTTGTCCTCCACAGTCTGTAAGATATTGCTAGAAAAATGTCTGTGGATTGAATTGGACGTGAAGGATAAATAGCCATCATGTTTCTTTTAGCTCAAAGCAGTCGATTAGACCCATCGGTAGCTTCGAATGTTGGTGAGCGTCGGCGTGTCTCACAAACTCATTGTGTGTGTTATATTGTGTGACACCTTAAGAAAGTTAAGTCTGGATTATTAGCAGCACTGGCCTCTTAGTGCCGGTGTCTGTTTGTTGTCGTTGACCCCACTCGCCCCCCCCGGCCTCACATCTCACTCTTGTCTGAACACATGATCACACGTGTCACTATGTATGAATTTATATTGACGTCTGTGTGTGTGTGTGTGTGTTAGTGTGTGTGTGTGTGTGTGTGTGATGCAAGCAAGTAACCCTAGCACTTAATCTTCAGATGGACTGAAGTCTTATCCTGACTGAGACCACCTGACCAGGCCGTGGCCCAAGAGGATCAGTTATCTGTGTGTGTGTGTGTGTGTGTGTGTGTGTGTGTGTCTTTTATGGGGATTGCTCACTTTGGCGTGCATGTGCATTGAGCTGTCAGGGTCACTGTGGGGCTGAGAGCCAAATGTCGCTGCACTCACGCACACACATCCATAGGTCCATAGGTCTATTTTGATAGGACTCATCCCGTTTCTTTGGGAACTGATGTCATCGAGATCGGTGTCTCATTTTCTCGGTGTGTTCGCTTGCACACATGGCGAAGTTTTGCACATACGTGTACACACGTGCATACATATCACCAAGTATTCGCCACTTGTGTGTGCGCGCGTGTGAGAGAGTTTGGATGCCAGGCTTTGTTTCTGTGTGTGTGTGTTCAGTCCTCTTCTCTACTCTCTCTCTCTCTCTCTCTCTCTCTCTGTCTTCTTGGTCTCTTTAACACACAGAACCTCATTGTGCTCTCTCTCGTCCCTCTGTTGTGGCCCCGACCTGATTTAGGAGCTTTGAAGGGACCTGCTGCTTTAGTTAATCACTTTTAATGGGGTCCAGGGTTAGGGGGCCACTTGAACAGCTCTGACTGAGTGTGTGTGTGTGTGTGTGTGTGTGTGTCTGTGTATTGTGGAGGCAGCTGGGTACCAGTACTGTACATGTGCTGGTTAAAGACAGAGGGATATGGTGGAAAACATTTGCACAAGAATTTGTTTACCGTGTCTGGGAATTCTTCTCCAGCTTGCTGCGAGAGCCACAACCACACTTACACACACGGTACCTCACACGTAAGCAGAAAAAAACCAAATGATTGAATATGTATGTATCCCGTGTAACAAGTCTTTCTTCTTCATCTTTTTGTTGTGCAGTCCTGCTGACGTTCGTGAACTGCTACAGCGTGAAGGCGGCCACCAGGGTGCAGGACGTCTTCGCCGCGGCCAAGCTTCTCGCGCTCCTGCTCATCATCATCATCGGCTTCGTCAAGATCGGCCAAGGTATTCGACACGCACCAGCGAGCACATTTTCTGGGGGTCGCTGTTAGCGAAGGGCTCTTAGTTGCTCCGTCCAAGGGTTAACTCATTGGTGCTGTGATAAGTTAACAGGTAATGCAGACACAAGAAGATCAGATCATCTTCCATACATTTCTGCTGTCCAAATAAAATTAACCAAATGTTCAATATATCATATGCATTGCTATATCAATATGTATGTAACTATGTATATCTATATATGCAGCACAGAACACACGTGTAAAGGAAGGGGGGGAAATACTCACACTGATAGGGGAAGTGTTTGCCGTGAAGTTCACTGTGAATCTAAATCATGTTGGCGGCAAAGTGACAATGACGCAAGGAATCAGACAATCCACGTTGACACGCAAGGTTTTTATATTGCATTAGGTTCTGGAAATGCATCTTTCTTTCACCAAACTAAACTAAACTCACCAAAAAGTACCAAACTCTATACTTTCTGTGAAATAAGTTCTGAAGGACAGACCCGTGAGAGGCAACGCCCCTTGTGAACTATTTGTCGTTTGGTTATGCACATACCAGTGAAGTATCAGTTTGGCATAGGATGCAGTGCAGTTGCAGTCGTTCGGCACACATCCGTTCAGTACTTGCTGCGGGGACCGTGCCCATCTGCAGCAGTCAAGTTGGTGCCACATGACTTAAAACAGGATGTGGCTAATCTGCATTCATTTAGAGAATCTTTCTCGCTCCCTGACCGAGAATCCTGAGATGACTTTATGTCATTTTCTCACACACAGGGGCCACAGTATGAAATATAGCTGTCCTCTAATTAAAATAATCATTAAATCAAACACAGCTGAGCTTTCACTGAGGAGATTTTTTTGTAATCCGTGAGGTTGTGGTGGCACAGACCCATAAACTCTTCATATCTTTGAGCGCCAGCTATACTTGGTTTTTTTCTTGCACCGCTCCAGGGAAGATATCTGACCAAATTCTGGCAGTGAAAGCTCATTCTGGCCAAAGTTAATGTCAGCGAAGCCCTTTGTCTTTGTTGCGGGGCCAGAAGTAGCTTGTGTTTCGCTTCCTGGAGTCGGACCGGGCCATCGTTAAGGCCACAGGATTTTGTTGAGCGTGGCCAGAGACACGAGGGCGTGGCAGAGGAACCAGACCACGACTCTTAAGTGAAACACATCTCCTCTCATTTGGAAATCCACTCATTAGCTGCAAGAAGTCCCAGAACTAAGCAAGAATTCATGTCTCTTTTCATTTTAAATGATCGCCTGACAAAGGTACAGTATGTT
Source organism: Psettodes erumei (assembly GCA_016785225.1). Classification (NCBI taxonomy): domain Eukaryota; kingdom Metazoa; phylum Chordata; class Actinopteri; order Pleuronectiformes; family Psettodidae; genus Psettodes; species Psettodes erumei. Next base: position 596,244 of record JAFBJZ010000821.1, on the reverse strand, counting down.
AACATGCATTATGCAGACAGGAAGCGAGTGAAGCGAATCCAACCCTGCCCCCTAGAGTAAGGCCGTCTCAGCCAAGACTTCGGGGTTCACTGGGTTCATGTCACAGAAATTAGATTACTATGGCGTGCGCTCCTTAATATTGAAGGTGGCAGAATACCTTTCCGCTTCCTTTCCAGTAATTAACACAAAAACAACATAAAAAACTTGACCAGGTAAGTGGAGGCTTATATCCCCCCTGCTGCCAAACCTTGCTAAGCTTCTATGGCCGCCTGCCTTCCTCTCTGCAGTGAAGTTGTCCACTGCTGTGCTCTCAGAGAGGCAAATAGGATATAGGATGTAGTAAAGTCTCTTCTGCTCTGATTCTAAAATAGAAATAAGTGAGAGGAGGAACCCACTGAAAGGGAAGTCAACGACAATGTGCACTGAATGTGAATGAGTCGGCGTGAGAATGAATGTGATCACAGAGCAAACCTTGTTATGGGTCAGGAGCAGGGAGCTCAGCTGTGAAGTGACGTGTAGTTGAAAGAGAGATGCCTTTGGAAAAATGTCTCCTGAGAGGACCGTGAAGAGCAGCTGACCCCCGCCAGTGACCTGTCTGTTTTCTCCAGCTGTGTGTTTCCTCTGTCTGGAGCACCGAGCTCACCCCTGACCTCTTTCCCCTTTGACCTCACACCTGACACTGACCCCAGTCAGCGTGATCTGTTTTACTGAAAACTGCCGCTGTGTTAAATGTGAAGGTATCCTCAAGTCATCAAGTTCATGTCACTAAAGCAGAACCAAGCTGGGGCCAGTTTGGGCGGTGTCGTTTCTCCAGCGGGATTGAGATAAGAGACGTGGCGCCTGCAGCATCAGGAGCAGGAAATCTGTTATCAAAAAGGCAATCCAAATTCACACACTCACGCACACGGTGAGTCTAATGACAGGCTGCCTGTTTGCGCGGAGGCCAGAGGTCACAGGTCTGGGGTCAGCTGACTGGCAGGCCAACTCGACCCCGACGCTGGCTGGAGTAGTTGCAAGGGGAGCGAGCAGGAACGTGTCGGCGAGGTCGGAGGGAGGGAAGAAGGGCAGATGGACAGAGCAGGAAAGAAATGAGGGAATCGAGTTCTGTAGTTTCACCGGGTTTAGCAGTAAGGGGCCAGACACAAACACAACTCTATGCTGTTGATCATCTCTGTCTAATACCTGTTTAGGTGTGTTTAGCTGGAGCGTGAGGAGTAATTCCACTCATTTGTTCCTCTAGTCACTCCAAAAGTCCGCCTCTCTGTCTCGGCCAAACCTAAATCTTTAACACCAGTCTTTTTCATCACAGTGCTTCTAATAACTGTTTATCTGAGGGCACTAATCGACAAGATTATGTAGATTTAGGTAAAGGCGGGGTGCGTGGCTGAGATTACATCAACAGGCCCACCTGACAGGCTGTCTCCACCGCGGCCCCACTGCCTGCTGCACTGTGGGAGTGTTTTTTGAGGGATTTATGAGTTTAAGCAGGCATCCGATCAAAAAGAAAAATACAATCCATACTGTTTTTTTTTCAGTCCTTGAGTTTCTGAAATCCATTGGAGAGATACATTTGGAGAGTTGCATTCCAGACTGGCAGAGAGTTTCAGGAATAATTTTTGTGTAAAAGATAAACCAAAGTGACGCCACACGCACACCGCTTATCCTGTCCGTGGAGCTCTGTGGCTCATAAGGTCATCGTCGGGCGGCGTCTCGGATTAGAAGCCGGTGTAATCTGATTAGCGCCAGCAAAGCCCCGCTTTCTCAAACTGACACCTGCCCGCGCGGTTTGGAGGTGAAACGCCTCGCCTCGTTTCATCATGTCGAACGCCCTCGGTGATGCAGGGATTTCCCCTCTCAGCCTCCTATTTTTCTCATCTATCTGATGCCAACACAGTTTTTTTTTACTGTAAACTCTGAGTGACGCATCTTGAAAACGTGTGTTTGTGCAGTGGGAGGGTTCTCGCTGAATCAAATATTGTAAGTAAACTACTTATCTCACAACCCCCAAGTAAACAAATATGGAAGACTTGGCCTTTACATGAGTCCTTGTCTCTTTAAACTCCAGTTATACACCTGAATAACCATAAGCCCCCCCCCCCCCACTCTATCTCCATACTACATTGTGGAGCTGGAGCTCTAAGGTATTTTCTTAAGGTGTATGACTTGAATAGGAGAGAACAACCAGTGAGGCGTGAGTAAATACAGACGCCGGACTTTCTAATGCAAAACAGTGGAGTCCCTTTTATTTAACCAGGCCTTTAGGAGCTTGGTCTTTCACTCGCTCTCTGTGGGTGCGTGTGAATGCGTGCGTATTTCATTCTTTGTGCAACTCCCAGATTGAGAGCGTAAAGGTGATGATAAATGGCGGGAAACCCGAGGATGTGCACATCAAACTCGTACTTGAATAAATATACTTAGTTACTCTCTATCACTGGGAGAAACGATCATAAGGAGCCTCTGTCCGAGCTCCAGGCTTTCAAACAGCACACCCAGCACCCAGAGGCGCCCCAGCGCAGCTCTCAGGACACTGGTCTGACTGGTATGTCTCTAGTCATGGGCGGAGTGTAGCGTGGGACAGTCGGAGGAGGACACATGGGGTGGTGATGGGGCGTTTTTTCCACACCGCGCCGTGGCTTAAGGGCTAACCCTCCCAGTACCAACACTGCCTGGGGCTGTTGGTCTAGCAACCGTCGCTGTGTCTGAGAATGTGTGCGTATGTAGCGGGGAGCAGGTCCATCAGGAATGTGGCACAAACCAGCAGAAACCCAGAGGTCAGAATGTTGTAAATCCTCCGAATGGCTGAGAAATTTAAGTTAAAACGAAAAAAAAAAAAAAAGTCATTTACCCCCTCAATCCCACCCCCCGTAAAACAGGCAATAAACCACAGATTCTTCTCTGCTTTTGCTTCTGTTCGTCCCTGTGATCAGTCCACGCCTCAGGTTGCTCCACAGTCTGGGTCTCTTATTGCCCGACTCAGCCTGTATTAACTTCATTAAATTCTGCAGCCCTTCGCTAATCCACATACTGAGACAGATTTAAGCCCAATATTTGCCGGAGACTTCTTGGCGTAGGATAGAGCATGTTGGGTAAACACAGACCATTGTTCCACTTGCAGGCAGGTCGACCAGCCAGATGCGACTGAGCAGTAATACAGACAGAAGGATTTGGGCTTTTTTTCTTCTTCTTGTCTTTACCCAAATGTGTCTCTCTCTCCTCTCCTCGTCCTCACTCAGGTGATACAGACGGACTTCTTCCAGAGAATTCCTTCAAGGAGAGCAAATACGAGTTCGGAAGCATCGGCCTGGCCCTGTACAGCGGCCTGTTCGCCTACGGCGGTTGGTGAGTTAATACAGTGTTGATCATCTGCCCATTATACAGTACAATTTCCAATTTTCCCATCCACTTAAAATGTTAATCCTGCCGATTTGTCATGTTCTGTAATGTAACGTGAGGCCTCCTGGTGGGAGGATGGAAACAGACACGTGTAACCATCACCCATGATGCTTCGGACAATAACAATTTGTGAATTAGTACATATCACTTTGTCACCATGATGAGATTCCATCGAATTGTCAAATGATCACTTCCTGGTGTCCCCTGCTTCCCTAATATTGACTGATTGTGTCTGTTTTTTGGCCTCTCTCTTTCCAGGAACTACTTGAACTTTGTTACTGAGGAGATGATCGAACCCTACAAGTGAGTATTAATCACTGACGCAACCCTGGTTTGCGGAGGAGCGACTGACGCGCCGCATTTGTCATCTGCCTCGTAACTCTGACCCGTCCGTGTGTCTCCCTCAGAAACCTTCCCCGCGCCATCATCATCTCTCTGCCCATCGTGACGGCGGTGTACGTCCTGACCAACCTGGCGTATTTCACCACCCTCTCCCCGGATCAGATGCTCAACTCGCAGGCGGTGGCCGTGGTGCGTGCCCGAGTGGATTGTTTTTTGGGTGAACGGTAGCAGATCCAGTCGAGAGTTAGCTCGCCAGCTGCAGCAGCTGGTCACGATGTCACCCAGAGTCACTACGAGGGAGGGTTTTGGAGTGTACGTGTATCTGCTGTGAGGGTAAACTCACATCTCTCCCGTATATCCGGTGTCCCGCAGGATTTTGGTAACGCCCACCTGGGTCCGATGGCATGGATCATCCCGGTGTTCGTGGGCCTGTCCTGCTTCGGATCGGTCAACGGCTCTCTGTTCACGTCATCCAGGTAACACGCGCTGGAGAACACTCTCGGAGACGCACGCAGACTCGCTTGCCGAGTTGCCAAGAAAAAACCCCAAATGCCAGCCTCTTCTCGTGCGCGCAAAAATGCATAATTTACCCATGCATCCCGTGTCTGTGCTTCCCTCCCAGGTTGTTCTTTGTGGGTTCCCGGGAAGGTCACCTGCCTAGTCTGCTGTCAATGATCCACCCCACTCTGCTCACCCCACTGCCCTCACTTATATTCACTGTATGTACGCTTATTTTGGAATACACTAGATCACTGGGACGTTACACTATGAAATCGAATAACTCTATTAAGCAGAGGGGCATGCTCCACTGATTTACAGTGGTCACGAGGAGGATAATGAGGATAATGATATGATATTTCCAAAGAAATATCCCAGTCTGGACTGCCTCACACACAGTCGTGACACAACCTGTACCAATTCGTGACAACTTTTGCTGCTGCTTTGAAAACAATGTGGCGTGTGGTTACTGTTGTAATATCAGACACATCTAACATCCTGTGTTATACAAGCAGTGGCCTAATCCCAGTGGCGGTTGGTTGTTTTCTTTCGCTGCCAACCTAACTGCTCCTCCCTCACTCGCTCCCTCCAGTGTGTGATGACGCTGCTGTACGCCTTCTCCAACAACATCTTCTCCGTCATAAACTTCTTCAGCTTCTTCAACTGGCTCTGCATCGCCATGGCGATCGTTGGGATGATGTGGCTCCGTTATAAGAAGCCCGAGTTGGAGCGGCCCATCAGGGTGAGTGAACCTGAATGCACGCCAGCCGATCTGAATGCAGGAAGCAAGCGGTAACAGAAGAGGCTTGTCGTTTTTGAAAAGTACACCCAATCGTCAGAGAGGATCACTCCGAACCGATTTTCACCCAAACGGGTGATGAGCTGGATCGTGGACAGACGCGCAGAGACAGGCGGACATTAAACTGTTGACTCCCATTCAAGTTAGCGTTGGCAGCAGGAAGCGTTACGCAAACAACAAAGATCCTTTGAGCGGAGCTCAGACGAGCAGAGGCTGATCGCGGGTTCGCTCGGCGGAAGAGATGCTGGATGCTTGTCAGCTGTTGTTGAGGCCTGCTGGGCGGGAGACCGCTTGCTGCAGGACTCCCCGACACACAGAGGGCCATTGTGACCATTGTTGAACTTCGCTCGTGTGTGCGAGGGTGTGAGCTTTCACGTGATGCTGTGTGTGTCTCCCTTATTAGAGCGGAATGGCTGCCCTCTACTCATCCGCCCGCTGGCATGGCCTTGTGTACTGGTCTGTCAGGGCAGTGAAGTAAAAGAGGCAGATAGATCTGTTGGTCTAGTGGTGTGTGTGTGTGTGTGTGTGTGACAGTGCCACCACTGTCTCATCGCTGATTTCTATCTCGCTCTTTCGCTCTCCCACTCTTTCTTTCTTTCTTTCCTTGTCTTTCCTTTTTTCCCTTTCTTTGTCTGTCACATTCCTGCTGCTCAACGGATTTCGAGCAAAGCTGCCGGAGAATCACACAATTAAGTTTTCTAATTAACGTCCTTCAGTTCAGAGACACCTGCTCGTTTAACCCGCGTGGCCGAAAGTCCGTGGGTGCCTGAACGTTACATAAGTGATTGTTGGACGTCTCCTTCCAAAACCAAACTCCTGCAATGACGGACTCCACTTTTCTGAGAAGCTCAGCCGCCGGCGGCTCTCGGCTGGCGTTCAGGTTCATCCTGACGGGGTTGTGATCAGAGCTCTGTGTTGGCCACTCTCGTTCTTCTTCTTCTTCTTCTTCTTCTCCACACCAAACTGGGAGAAACACTTCTTTTATGGGCCTGGCTCCCTGCCTCTCACTGTACGCTGTCGCAGTTTACCCTCACTGGAATGACAGGGAGTCTGGAGAGCCTACGTGTTCCTCTCAGTCTCTGTCCAGAGTGTTTTGGGTTTTTTTTTAATCTCAGTTGCACATTTCTACTTACTTAAAACCAAAGGAGATCACAGTTTAACTCACTCTGAATCTCTATCCCAGAACACGTGACCCCGTCTGCTTGGAGTAGGTCATGTAGGTCGTGTTTTGTATCTCAGTTTCGTGAAGGACCTGGTGATTTCTACTGCACCTTTTAAGCAGACGGGCCAAACAAAACTTTACGTACATATTTTATAATTTACATATGCTATCAGTCCTCTCATCCAACTTCCACAGATGGAGCCCGTTACCCAAAATGCTGACCTACTCTTTTCTCCTGCAGGTGAATATTCTGCTGCCGGTGAGTTTCGTGCTGGCCTGCCTCTTCCTCATCATCGTCTCCTTCTGGAAGACTCCGAAGGAGTGTGCCATCGGCTTCGGCATCATCGGCACCGGAGTGCCCATCTACTTACTGGGCGTGTGGTGGAAGACCAAGCCCAAGTGGCTGCTGCACAGCATCTGTGAGTATGACGCCCGCGGGGTTTCTCCTCCCTCTGGAGCTCCCGGAGGACGCCGCTGGTGACTGCGACCCTTTGTTTGTTTTGCAGTTTCGACGACGGCGTTCTGTCAGAAGGTGATGGAGGTGGTGCCGCAGGAGTCCTAAAGGGCCTCGCCTCTGACATCATCCGGTGGCCGATTAGATTACAGCAACAGTGATCTCTGGGTTCCGACGTCACAGCTGATGAACCATGACCTCTGTTGACCCCTTCAACCCATTCTCTCTCTCTCTCTCTCTCTCTCTCTCTCCCTTACACTCACACACACACACACACACACCCTGTCTGCAAGGTGCTGATAAGGACCTGATGGAGACAGACACAAGCAGATCTACAACTAATTTTCTTTTGTTTTTTATGTTGCTAACATTTCTGGGTTGTTATGTTTAACATGGACTATTTTTAGTCACTAACATCCTTCGTAGGCCGTCATGCATTGTTGCCTTTTTTGGGTTTTTTTTTTTTTACGATGCATTACAAAGAATTTGTGTTATTTCTCGTGCATTAGTTCCTCCCTCCCTTCATGAGAAACCTGCAAGTCGTGCCTTACGTGGCAAATGACGAGCTGTTGGCTGGGACAGATGTTGCCGGCGGTGTCGGCCTTCACCTGCAAACGGCTGTAAAGAGAGCTCTCTCCCCGTCGTCTGAAGTCGTCTGCTCCCCCGGAACCAGGTTTTGGCTTTGGAGTAGAAGTCTGAAGCTTTTCAGCGGTCCTGCAGTCATCACACTCAGCCTGTTCATGCAGTCGCTCTCTTTAGCACTACTTCCAGTGAAACGGTTTGCCTTGTCTTATGTCGTTGCTCGCCGGCCTCTAGTCCGAACTGTTCCGGGGTCTGGGTCGGTGTTGGCGTCCTTGCAGTTTCGCTCTCTCTGTTTTGGTGAAGTCGTCTAATCTGCTGTAGGAAGTGAGTGAGGCCGAATGAAAATCTTAGTGTGTTAAGACATGTTTTGGGGGGGGGATTTGTTGTTGAGTTGTACTATTGATCCATGTTTTCCCCACCACAACCGGCTTCACATCACACATTTATCTCTAAAGCCTTACAAGACTGGGCGCGGTGGTCAAGATGAAGCTACTATGTGCAGCCTACTGATGTCACCTCAGCTGTCTCTGGGTGTTGGAGTTTCACCATATCATGTTGCATTTTTATGTTCTTTATGTAATCAGACATGGCAGACATATGTAGTATTACCACCAGCACTGAAATATGGGTCAGAATGGAGCCGCTTTCGTGCTGCTGACCGCACCGAGCTGTTTTTTGGGTCAGTGATCTCATTCTTACATTCGGGATCAATATCGCTGCGTACTGAGCCCAGCTCCCGAAGCTCCATCCCTACATAGTGTTTCAGGATACATACTGTAATAAAGCCATGTAACTGTAACACACACATCGTCAGGCCAGAGCCGAGAGACAGAGACGGAAACCTGATGTCCCTTTTCAGGGTTGTGGATGTCCGTGTCATGTGTGCATGGGTGAGGACATGTTTGGGCTTGTGTGTGTGTGTGTGTGTGTGTGTGTGTGTGTGTGTGTGTTTGTGTGTGGGTGGGTGGGGGTTGGGGGGTGGGGTGTTTCCACACTGGGAGTCAGTTTCTTGTGTTATCTTCTCTGGCACAGACAGATGAACTTAAACTTCTGCTGAACATACAGGCGTTTGTGACATTTACATGTATGCATCTCACTGTTCAACACCTCTTCTTTGTCTCAGTGTGTGTCTGCGTGTGCTTGGGGGTCCTTCATGTGGGTGGAGGTAGGTGGGGCGGGGGGTCACAGAGGATGCAGTAAGCAGAGAGACGGTCTTCAGTCTGTGGAGTGAAGCGCTAGAGAGGAAATGGGAAGATTTGTTTTTTTCCTTCAGTTTTTGGGGAGCGGTGGGGGTTGAAGGACAGAAGGGGCAGGTTTTTCAGAGCACTACATGAACTTCTAACTTTTATCTTCTGTACCTCATGTTTTGTTTCTCCGGTATTTTTTCCCACACACAGTGACAGCTATTAAATAAAGTTAGTGCTGTATTATTAACATGGACTGTCCCCCTGCAACGGACCAAAAGTACACGAGCATGGCAATGTTGTTTCCACAGAGACAGTGGAACACCTGAGGAGAGGCGGTAGAGTTGTTGCCATGGAGACAGGATGCAGGAGGGGTTAATGTGTATGTTTTAGAGGTAGAACCTTTCTAACACTCCAGCCATCGTGCAAAGCCGATGGGAAACTAACCTGAATAGGATTGTAGAAAGTTTATTTATTTATTTTTTAGGAAACTTTGTTGTTGTTTAGTCCCTCGAATTTGTTTACAGGGCATTTTGTGGAAAGTGCTTTACAAATAAATTTTGAGTTTTTTTTCCCATTCTTGCCTTCTGTTGTGTTTTTATTTATGTCATTTTGTCTCATCTGTTCTTCTTAATTTGGTATTTTTATTTGATTTAAAGTCAGATGTGGTGAAATATTAAATATTATCACAGCAAAATGAACCAGCACCAAAAATGCAGTGTATTTTTATTTTGAGTACATTTCATCTGAGACCACTTTTCCATTCCCAGATGTTTTTAGTAAAGCAGACCCAATAAACCCACTTCACACTACCTGACCAGCACCAAATATTGTACTGACAAATTTCTCATCTAAAAAGACAGATGTTTCCTTCAAGAACAGAACCAGAACAGAACAATATTGGTTTTACAAGTATCAGCTGGCCAAAAATACAGCTCACAGATGTTTGTCCACAAAACACTGACAAACTGGTATTACTGTATATGTAAATATTTTATTTACAGCTTGTTTCACTGCCCCCAAGTGGCCAGAGTTTGTGGAAGATGAGAGTGACTAGATTCCAACTTTGACCTTGATTTCTCAGCCTTTGGGTGAACATAAAAACTGTGATAAGCAGTGTTATCTGCTGTAAACCTGAATGAAAGGAGTAGAAAACGATGCACACCACATATTGTTGACACTACAGATTTAACATTGAGTTGCAGCTTTTTATAACATTGTTCTGCAACTCCTTTATAGATGTGATTGATTTAATAAAGGAAATTATTCTCTGGATCTAACTCATCATTAAATAATACATACTTAAATAAAACGTATAATTTGTACTTCAAGTGTACATTTTATTCTGAAAAATTGTACATGCAGTCGGACCTTTGCATGATAGTGATTTAGTGGCACACTGTAAGACAGCAAGACAAACCCTGCCCGACATAGCCATGTTTACAAAACTGCTATGAGATAAACAACAAACATTAACTCAGTTCATGCTACAGGACTGCCCATTTCATCAGACAAGTCTTATCAAGGCTTTTCAACTGAACTGATGTCAAAAGCTGAAAGCCATGAAGAGGGAGCAGAGATATTATTGTTTCATTTACTCTCTTTCTTCTGCATCTGAAGCAATACTGAAAGTAACACACTAAAGTCACATACTACCCAGACTAAGAATGGCACTCGAGATGGAGAGGATATGGATACTGATGGGAGTTGATTCAGTGATAACAAGCTGTTCAGTCAGATGCAGTTTCACTTATATTTGCTGCTTTGTGCTCAGTAATCACGTGTTTTATCGATTGATAGAAGAAACCAGATTAAGTGTTTTTGAATTTCTTTCTTCTTTCTCATCAGGGCAAATTGTTTTTTATATCTTACTGTGAAATCCTCTTAGCCTACATAGGAGCTGTGAAATGAACTATGTTGCCTTTGTACCTCTGTTAAACTGCCTCTCATCTTGCTTTGTAGCCTGTACAGCGCCAGGAAGAATTAATGTAAGAATAACATTTTTTTTTATCTGTCAGGGCGAAATAGAGAGAGAAGGGGGAGGCAAAAGATCAGATTTGCTCCCCTCCATGCTGTAAACTGTGAGCTTCTCGGTCCATCTTTAGGCCTTACTCTGCCTTCACATGTTCTTCTCACACTCCTACGGCTCCAGATAGAAAAGTGCTGATGCTCAGGTACTTTAAAAGATTTGCAGGCAGTCAGAAATTCCTGCATCCCACTTCTGCTCCCACTTGTAACGAACGACTGAATGGATGTGGAATGCCAAAACTTCTGAAGAGCCTTGTGATCGGGACCTTTACTGTGTAGTTGTAGCCACTGTGGCTTTGTCATTTGTCTGCAGGCCTGGGTGCTGATGTTGCCTCTGCTGAGGAGAAGAAGCAATGTGTAACTATGCTTTATCTGAAAGAAAAAAAACATGCTGTGAAAGGCTGTTGTGTTGGGTCCAGGCATTCTTTCAATTTAGGTCATGTCATGTTAGGTCAGATGCAGACGAGTTTGAGATCAGAGCAACATTCAACCACTGTGCTATTGCTACCTTTATCTTTTTTTCTCCTCTTGATGTCTGTATGATTTTCTATTTCTCGTTTTCATTCTGAATAAAAATGAAAACATCAAAATAAAACCAAACTGTGATTGTGTGCTTTTAACACCACGATCAGGCAGTAGAGTTTTATTGGGTTTAATCTAGCTGTATTTTGTTGGTGGTATGAATGACCACGTGAATCTGTATTGGCAGTAAACTGTTGTGGGAGATTAAAGCAGAACTTTGTGGAGTTGGTCCTCGAGGTTAACATGACACCTGGCTGATAAATGCTCATAGAACCAAAGAAGCTAATCCTCTCAAGTATTCAGAGTATTCAAAGCAGCCTAGGGTGGAAGTGGGAGACTGATCTGAGGTCAATTTTACAGCCTCATGGTAAAGGTAATGTAAGAGGACCAGAACGCTGACACATGGACATCATCAAGGGGACTGACAAGACCTAATACACTTTGTAGGCCATTTATTTAGGTATTTACAAGGTTGTACAAGGGTATTTTCGGGTCTTTCAGCTTGTTGTTTTGGTGTTTTGGTTCAGTCTCGTTAGAATTGCTTACAGCAGCAACAAGCAGCCAAAAAGATAGTAAAAAGTATACAATTTTGATTGATGCAACCAACAAAACAAAGTCAGTGACTACCTGTTGAACACAGTAGAAACACAGCATTTGTTTCTCAGGAGTTAGGTGAGGGAATAGGTGAGTGAATATTGGACTTACATTCATTGGGTATCCAGAAACAACAAAATGCTCATGTTCGCAACTTGTTGCTCACTTATGAACCATTCAAGCTTAAGGGGTGATTGCATGAGTCAGTGTTTACAGCTAGTTTTTTCCTCTCCCCAGGTTGACAAAAAAATCAGATAATGCATGTTTAAAGCGCTGACAAAGACAATCTGCTGATGAAGACCACATAATATGATCATAAGCTCCAGAACAGCTACTGAATGGGCTGATCATGTTCCAAACCTGCACACAGTTTAACCTTGTCAGGGAAGTGACAGGGAGTGCACCTTTGCCCTCTTGACCACTGGTTGGACCAAAACTAACATTACATGATCTTGGTGAATGCTCTTGAGGGGAAACAGACAGTTCTCTGACAACCTTCCTGCCGCAACACCAGAGAATAAAGAATCCTCTCATCTCGCAAAACTTGGTCTTGATGACTGGACAATTCATTTCTGGTGTAATTAGTGTAGAGATGCAACATCTAGTGAAGAGATAAAATCTTTATCCATAATTGCAGAATAAGAGCAATGCCCATGTGTGCTTCATTCAGCACAAGCAATGCAATTCAACAATGATTAAATCCTGAACCACACACACCAGCAGAACCTAATGATGACCTGAAACCACGTGACAGCCACACTGTTACTCTGAAAGGAGTTTTAGGAAACTGCTCTATTTTAGAGGCTACTGCAGGTTGCTGTAAAATTTCACATGAGGCCTCAGCTGACCCTGAGGGTCCCTGCCTGTCACATCTCAGGACAGAGAGCCAGCTGAGTCTCAGAGATGCATGTGTGAAGGCTAGTCATGAGACTGTTGAAGGAGGAATGTCTGTGATATGTAGGGCTTGATGTACCTTTCTCCAACACCTGGTTTCTCTAACTGTAATTTTCTGTGTCCAGCTAAAGTCACTGTTGGAAGTAAAAGCTTCTTTAAAGTATGTTAACAATGAATACAACTTTGAAATAGATGTTTTGTAGTCTTCCAGGCTACAACATAGGACAAAGTTGGATCATCTTTACTTGAACTGTGAGTGTTTGTATTTCTCATCCAGTCTTGGAGTTATCTGCGGACACATCTCTGCTGTTTTACTGCTCGGCCTTTTTTTTATCAGTGAAAACAAGTCTGCAAATAGGAGTTGAATAAATCTGAAAACTATGGTGACATAACCTCTCTTTTTAAAGGAATAAAAATATATACTTCCGACATGAGTGTAGTGAAGAAAAATGGTCTTTGGTGCCAGCATATGATGCTCACAAGACTGTAAACATAGAAATACAACCCACAGGGCCATGAATGCTGTAAAAAGAATGATCTATTTATTAGACCCAAACCCACAGATGGTGTCTGTTTTAAATTAGCTGAGGGCTCCTCCTCACTATAACAGCGAGACTGCATGGAGACGTGGAAAGCTGCTGACGGTCGCTGCTCCTTATATTGAGCGTACTTCCATCTGAACATTGCCAACCTTGGTAGACAAGTAGCAAACCTGACGCACACCTCCAGCGGCAGGAGCCCCAGCATTGTGCATGCTGCACATCACTGACTCATTTTTAATGTCATTCGTTACACCTTTGACAAGTCTGTGTCCTTTCTAACTTTTCGGATATGTGATTCTATGACATTTTCATTCACTGAGATCCTGTCAGATAAAAATTAGAATAAAAATTTGGACATTTCCTGAAAAAAATGAAATTGTCGGTTTATAGCTAACTCTCTAAGAACCTGATGTCATCAAACAGTTACACAATAGGTAATCATACAGTTGGCGCAATTCTTAATTATTCCAGAAGTGGATGACAATGACATCATCCAGTATTATTTAATCATAACTGTTGCTCTCAGGGCCAAAACAGTACACTGGTAGATTGATGTTCCTCTTACTCCCAAGTTTAATAACTCCTTAGTTTTTTGTCAGAATAATACAATCACAATAAAGCTAATGTATGAGTTTACCTATAAATAAGATGCAACATTTACACCAGATGAGATAAACCAGGCTCTGTAAATGTCAAGCAGGCCAGTGCAGGGACACACGGGGCTATTTATCTGATTCTACAAACATCTCTCTCAAGCAAGTGGCTCTCTTAATTTAGGTCATGGATTTGATAAAGAAAAAAAGAGCGCGCTTTATATGAACATAAGCTGTGCACAAGCTACGTAGCTACAGTATTTCTGTATGAATGAGAAGATGTTCCAGCCCTTATCCATATCCAAATTTATGTAAAATAAGTATGTTGTGGAACAAGTGATATTTGTGAGCATCCCCAAACCTGCCATTTAGTATGGAATCAGCATAAAAGTGCGGTAAAAACTATTTTAAATTGGGTAAGAAGGGCACTGGCTGTAATATAATGTGTGTGTGTTCCTGCTTTACATTAAATGCAGCATGCATAGATGTCATAAGCGCTGTGTCGTGGAAACTTTTCTATTCTGTCAGGATTCTGTTTCCACATTCATGGATTCATTCATTCATTCTGTTAGTTCAAAAGTTTAAACTGTCTACATCTTTGTCTATTTTTACATATACGCTTCCTTAAACCACAATGTAACACAGAAGTTGAACTTTCATTACTTCTTGAATAGAGACACTTCTGCAGAAAACAGGAAACCCTTCGCCGAATGTTTTGCAGACATCTTCAAGTCAGAGCAGTAAGAGTGAAAAGTTCAAGTTACACATACATTCAAATAGTACATTTACCATTACAGCTGCACTTTTAGAACTTTTATTTCTTCGTGTTTTAGTGAGATGACACAATGCTGTGTCAAATACACTTCACTTTCTCCAGCAGATTACTGTATTTTTTATAACTGATAGGTGTCTGACAGCTACACATAATGGGCCGAATCACAACGCAGCCTCCTCCTGCTGATAAAGTCTGTGTGAGAGGAAACCAGATGCAGCAGAACAAACAGTCTGTATCCACACTGCAGGGAACACTGACAGGTGTGAGCTCTGATTTAACCGTCTCTGCATAAACACACAAACACACACACACACACACACACACCCACACTGAAACATCCACACGTAGCAATGTACACAGACACAGAGACACAGGGTGGTGCACCAGGATCAAACAGTCACTGTTTACTGAAGTTTGTCTTTCTCTATTGTCTGTGAAGTTTAAAGGAGGAGAGAGGAAGAAGATGTGGGCTGCACACCCATGCGCCACCTCTGCATTTCGTTTGTATTTGCCTTGCTGCTGATTGGGTCTTTACAAAACTTCTGAAAATGATGAGTCTCGGCATGTTTGTCTTGTCAATCTTTTGTCTATCTCTTTATGTTGCACAATGTTTAGTGCAATATTCATGGAGAAAATAGAGATAGAAGTGTACCACTTAGATCAGGAGGCTGGAGGAAGACAAAGACGTAGAAAACAGTGTAAAAATATAGTTCAGGTCTTACCTGACAAATTAGATTGATTGATTGATTGATTGACTGAAAATTGTTTGTCAGCCCTGTGATAGACTGGAGACCTGTCCAGAGTGCACCCTGCTCTCACCAAATGTCACCTGGGGTTGGAACAGTTTATCCATCTATGTCTTCCTGGCTGCGATGACAAGTGACTGCGCCTGACTGTTGCTCACCTAGAAATAGTTTTAACACCCCTACAACAACAACAACATTTTATATTCCTGTATTTGTACAGACTAAACTAACAAGGTGCAGCCTGTTAACTGGTGAGTTGATGGTGGGTGTGTTTTTCTCACTGTTTTTTTTCTTCCTTTTTTCCTTCCTGCTTTAAGTGCAGCTAATTTGGCTCCAGCTCCACGCTTCAGAGACAGATATGCATATTTGTCACAATGCTCTCTCTGAATTGCATAAAGTAAGAAGACCAGAATTAGGAAATTAATATTGTACTCTAATCACAAAGTCTTCACAAAAACAATGATATGAATGTCTGTGATTTCTTTTATCTGTGAAAATAGGTTCCAGCATGAAGAGCTTTGTTTCTTAGCAACAGAATGATATCAGTTTTCCATGATGATCTATTGCTGGTTTCTGTGTATGCAGCAACAGTGACAGTTTAAAAAAAAAAACTTTATCGTTACAGCCTAGGTAATTTCCAATCAATTAATTCTGTCCTTTATTCTCTCCCTCCAGCATCAGTCACGAGCAGCCGCTCAGGCAAACGGGCAGAAGGCACAGTCCCGAGGGCAGTATTGATGCAACGATGCTGAGTCACAAGCGTGTGTGTGTATTAATGCGGTGGGGCACAGGTGCAACACAGCCATCTGTTCTTATGTCTTCATTGGAGTAAACAACATTTGTTCAGAGAAGATGTTCCCTTTTGGCTCACTGACTTGATCTTGAAAAGTACCTGTGTTGTCAAGGCCAGTTAAATTAGTTTGAATTAAGTCGAATCAGATCGAGTCATGTCCAACTAGGCCATGCTAAGCACAGCTAAGTTCTTTTTAGTCAACTCTAGCAAATCCACATCATATCAGTTCAAAGGCAATCCCAGTGATGTCAACATCAGTGGCCCTGAACCAAGCAAAGGCAAATCAGAGCCAAGTCACGTCAGCTCAAGTAAAGTCATGTAAAATCAGATTAACTCAAAACAAGTCAAGATGAATCAAATAAGATACAATAAACTGTATCAAGCCAAGTCAAGTCAAGTGAAGCTTAATCAAACCAAATCAACTAAAAGTAAAATCAAGTCTCTTTACGTCACGTAAATGTCTATTCATAATGGGAGCTGTTGCTTTATGTAAATGTCCCATATATTGGGACTATATAGTCACTGAAAGGTATGCCATGAAAACTGTAAGACCTTTGAGTTTTTGCTTGCATTTCAAATATAACTTACTCGCTGTGGTAAGTGGTTATGCATACTGCTTACAAAAGCAGCACCTGCATCTGTTGCCAACACCCACCACCACACGAGGCAGTCAGTCACTTTGAGCATGGCATTTTTAACTATCACAGGCTTGGAGGAGGAATCTGTTTCATCATGCGTCACACCAACAGACTGATGTGAACTACCTTGTCTTGTGATGTACTGTGTGGCCGCCCGGCAATGTCCTGAGGTGGAAGAGATGAAGATGAGGTTCCTCGGGCTCTCTGCTAACCTTTCCCTCCAAACAAATGTCTCTTGCTCTCTGCATCGTTTACTATAAAAAGACACACGCACACCAGGGGAATGACCATATCAGATATGCCTGTAAATGGAAATAAAAACTCACTCATATTCTGTCCTTTACTCACATGCAAATCCACATGCACACACACACACACACACACACACACCCTGGGGCACCTCAGACAAGCAACAAAGGTTAGCAGTCAGGAGTGAGCGGTGGGTAAAGCAGTCATGTGCTGTGTGCGTGCGTGTCTGAGTGTGTGTGTGTAGTCAGCTGACACAAGCATGCGTGTACTTGTGTATATGAGCTTTTGTGAGTGTTTGTAGATGCTGGGAAGGAAAATGAATATCACAATATGCTGACAGATGGTTGGAAAGGGCAGAAACTGGCCTTGATGAATTTGTGCGTCAGTTCTAAGCATTGTGTCCTCCGTTTTTAATCACTGTGAACTGATATGAAATAATTACAAGTGATGGAGACGAGGGATAACAGCTCCTTTTAACCGGAGAGGGTTGACGCATTCAGAGGAACAGATGGCACAGATGAGACATCCTCACTAATACTGTGAATGCAATAAATATCAGCCATCTTGTTCAATAATTTGACTGGCCTATTTAATTCTGCAGCGGGTAATATTTGTAAAATCAGCCTCCCCCTACAAAGCACAAATCATTATTCAATTTCCTGGTGTTGCTTTAGTTGGACATCTGATCTCCTCCGGTGTGTCAGCCACTAAAATATTTCTCTGCCTCTAATTATCAATCATACACAGTATACCTGGAGGTGGTTGTGTGATTATGATGCCATGACTTTGGTTTTGAATGACTGGGTTCAGAGAAACACACAACTGCCCTCCTCTGGTTATAATGTGAACTGTCCATTTCAATGAGTCCTTTGCTGCATCTTCACTTTGCATAGTTTATTTTTTTTTTTTTTGGGGGTACTTCCCTGACTTACAGCAGTTTCCATAAAAGTGCCAAACGACAATAAGCAGAATGCTGTGTGTGTGTGTGTGTGTGTGAGTGTGTGTGCCAGAGTTTTTAGTGATAAACAAATGTCATATCAGCATGTTAAGACACTGTACTGCTTATTAGTGCCTGTCAGTTTCTCTCTGTGACATTCCACACACACTAAAGATAATGGACACGTGTAATTACAAATTCAACACTTAAGTTACTGTGATGCCCACGAGGAGCTAATCCTCACCATCAGCACCATTAACTTCACTCCCTGCTTTGTTGGTTTAAATTCAACATTTTGTTCATGTAGCCAAGCTTTATAATGTATAAATTATTTACAGGGATAACTCATTTACTGGTTATGCAATTCCTTATACATTTTATTATCAAGCAATGTAAATGAAACACACAGAACACAGACATAAAGTCATATAAAAAAAAAGGTCCCTCCCCACGTTACAAGATAAAAGCTGTACTAGACACTCTAAACAGGGAGACACCATACATAAAAGGTTGGATTGTAAACTGGGCAAACTGGACAACTGCCCTCAACTTACTTTTCTCTGAGGCCCCCTTGAATGTCTCTTAACGCAGTATATACAGTGAATGGTTACTCTGTTAGGTACACCTATAAAGTCTGATGAAATCCAGTGAGACAGCTCTCCTATAAATTCTTTTAGAAGTTAACATTGCCCAGTTTTGTGAATAGGCGCTTCTATTTTTTGTACTTCCCATTTACATACAATATAAGAGACTAACTGATTCCCTCCATGTGTTTGAAAAAGGTTTAATTAAAAGCATCATTATATCCTATCCTGTCCTATCAGACCAGTAAGAACAAGCGGTATGAGTTTCGTATGTGTGGTGCCATTCCGCCCTGTGCCGAAGTCAAAGCGCTAAGTGTCGTCCACCTCGCTAGAGGGCGCTGTGACATTTCCGCCCTGCTCTCGCGCCAAGTTTGTTGCCGGAAGTAAATCTCACTTGTCAGAGGAAAAGCGTCCGCACGCGAGTTTGTTTGTGTTCCCACGCGGCACCGAATTCATTCAAGTAACTGACAAAACCCGGTGTACTTCAGAGGTAGTTGTCATTTCCGCACAGCCACAATGGGCAAGAAAGGAAAGAAAGAAAAGAAGGTGAAAGGAGCGGAGAAGACAGCTGCCAAAATGGAGAAGAAGGTTTCGAAGAGGTCCAAACGAGAAGAGGTAACGTTTAATCTGGAATAAACGTTTGACGCTATGCAAATATTTTTACTTTAAATATGTCACCAAGAGGATCTAATGTTCAGCTCTGTAGCTTGTTTGTACTATGAGAAGGACGTCAATGTGTTGATAAAAAACACTTTTTAAAGCCCTCGAGCTCGCTAGATGTTTTGTTGTGCTAATTCAATTATAACTGTCAAACTAAACTGGCACATCTGTCTACAACATTACTAGCACCCACAACATTCGTTGTTCTGACGTTCTGACAGCCATTTACTGCCTTGTTACATGACATTTGGTTCTTCCTCCCTTCATTCTGACATCTCCAGGAAGATCTGGAGGCTCTAATTGCTGAGTTTCAGAATCTGGATGCAAAGAAGACCCAGGTTGTGGAGGCAACATGTCCACCTCCATCACCAAGGTGAAAGACTGCGCTGTCTTCAGCTTTTACTTTATCGCTCCTATTGGGACGTTTGTCTTTCAGCCAAGTGAAATACATGCATACCTGACTGCAGAACATAATAAAACACAAAACAAAAATGTGTCAGTAGATCACATAGAATGATTGGATGTCAGTGATGACATCACATAAAACCTACTCCAAGTACACCAACCCCAACCACGTCACCCTCCAACAATATAGGGAACATCATCAACCGACTAATACAACATTTAACATTTTGATGGCATCAGAGACAACGTTATTTTCATCCTGTCAGACCTGGCATTTAGAAATCTGAATTGAGACGTAGAGAGATGTAGATAGACTTAATATTTACCAAGTAAAGTAAGTAAATGTAATAAGCGTCTCGAGGACAGAGTTGTTGAAGAGCATCATGAGTTGCCCGCACACCCCAAACCAGCTCAGCTTCCAAAAGAAGCTAAGAGCTCAGGTAAGGCTGAAATGGATTAAAATGAAATATGTGACCTGATGGTGTTGCCTTTTGGACATTCTGGAAGTGCATCACCCAGAGGAAGACACATTTCATGGCAAACCATCAATAGTTGGTGAGACTTTTGACTCATAACCCCAAATGTTATTCTCAGGGTGGTTGTAGAGGAAATGCCAGGAAAGTTTGTGCAAACCTGAATGGCAGTCAGGCTAACAGTTGTTGAGCTGTTTCACTCTGACCAACACACAAGCATTGCCACCCCTGCATCCCTGCCAGAAGGCAATCATAGGAAAGATTGTAGCATAATTTATGATTCACTGTCGTCAGCCATGGTAGGAGAATGTGTGTATCTGTGTCTCTGATGTCTCCTGATGCTTCTCAGGTTGAACGCATCTCTCTCTGCCCATCCTGAGAAAGATGAGCTCATCCTGTTCGGAGGAGAATTCTTCAATGGGAAGAAGGTAACCAAAATCACTCCCATACACACTTCTCGACATTAGCGAGGTATAAAAATTTTCACTTTGGATGCAGACTTCCAAATACGGTATGGTTCTTTTTAAAGAGGAAAGACTGAAGGAGTAAATCAGGTCAGGCGTTTAGCTTCTATGTAACAGAAACGGTCATGGTTATTGCTCCTAAACAGTCACTAAACAAAGTTGTGGTTTATATTTGTATATGTTTATAGTATACATATTGTTAGAGAGGTAAGGGACCTAAACCTGTCGTTGCTTTTGCTTTCAGACATATCTGTACAACGATCTGTTTTTGTACAACATCAAGAAGAACAGCTGGGTTAAATCAGAGATCCCCAACCCTCCTCCACCACGCTGCTCTCATCAGGTAAGCCCACACACTGGATCATTCGGTGCTCACACTGGACGCTGCCCTGGTTTCGGGCTCTGATTTAGAACCCGGCTGCCTGCAGACCCCATATTTTCCACAGGTCGAGAGTATGTGATTTACAGAAGCAGGTGACGTTTCAGCTGGAAGTCCTTGGATTTTGAATGCAATTATTGATGTGAGTCTTTGTTTCAGCCACAAGGGGGCAGACTGACAAAGATCAGGAAACTTTGCAACATATCAGCAATGTCATCATGGCTGATGGGCTGGTGCAAGAACACCAGTTAAATCCGAGGACATCAGGCCTCCTTATCTCCCCTTGTTTACGCATTCCTCTTCCTTCGTCTCCCTCCCTACCTCCCTTCTTTTCTCCCCCCAGGCGGTGGTAGTTCCCCAGGGTGGGGGGCAGCTCTGGGTGTTTGGGGGAGAGTTTGCCTCTCCAAATGGGGAACAGTTCTACCACTACAAGGACCTTTGGGTGCTGCACCTGGCTACACACACGTGGGAGAACATCAAGTACGTGCGCAGTGTCACAAAAACAGATGTAGTAACAAACGAAAGGCCCGGAGAAATGGAAGTTAGCAGACTGAGTGTGAGCTTACAGGGACCCACGGGTTACTATAAACACTACATTTCCTTTGTGGTTGTAACTAAAGTATAGCAGCCAACAGTGCTTAGAAATGACTGTGGTGTTTTTCCAGGGCGTCGGGCGGCCCGTCGGGTCGCAGCGGCCACCGGATGGTCCTCAGCAAGAGGCAGCTGCTGGTGTTTGGAGGTTTCCATGAGAGCAACAGGTAGGCAGGACTGAATAGTAACAAACAGACCTGTCCTTAAGGGAAGCTACCACTTCTCCACTCAGGGCACTGGACATTCATTTGAACATAAAGCTGCACTGATCAATATTTTTACATTACTTATAGTAACTTATCCCCAAACTTATCTGTCTCTGGAGTTTTTGGAGATATATGTTGGACTTAAATTCATCAGTGTACAGGAACGTGACTTCTAATGGATGCTCATGTTGTTGTGTGTTGGGAGATATTGGGGTCTTTTTGGAGTTCTACCCCAAAGTCGCCCCAAAAATTAATTGCTACATCTTTAAGAATGGATAACCTTCTGTCCATTTGGCGTCCATTGATCAGGACGATTAAACAGAAATATTCTGTGTACAGCGTGCCGGGATGCTGGTGTCAAAGTTTTGATTCTTAAACTCATTAAACTTCACTCATCTGATGTCATTCATGTGTGAAATTGCTTCTGCAGCCTGAAGATCTTTTTGGTTTGTCTTCCAGCAACAGGTCATAAAGTCAACACCACTCACGCTGCTTTTCTTACTAAGTCTCAGCCTGATTCTCTCCTGAACCCCCACCCTCTCCCCCTCCCCAGGGACTTTATCTATTACAGTGACGTCTACTCTTTCTCCCTGGACACCTTCTCCTGGTCACGCCTCGCCCCAACAGGCTCTGCCCCCTCCCCGCGCTCAGCCTGTCAGATGACCTCCACGCCTGACGGCACAGGCGTCGTCATCTACGGGGGATACTCCAAAGTGGTGAGTGTGTGCTCTGGTCCCCCACGTTGAGGATATATTGCTTTATGTATTGTGTGATATCTGATGACTCTGTTTATCTAGAGGGTCAAGAAGGATGTAGAGAAAGGGACCATCCACTCTGATATGTTCCTTCTGAAGCGAGAGGGTAAAGATGGCCAAGGTACAAAAAAACCAAAACGCTCTAGCTCGAAATCATGCAGATACTATCCTTCCTGTCCCTTTTTTGTGACTTGTCTTGGCTCTGTCCTGCAGACAAGTGGACATGGTCCAGGGTGAACCCCTCAGGTAACAAGCCGCCTCCCCGCTCTGGTTTCTCGCTGGCGGTGGGCCCAGCGGGCCGCACGGTGCTGTTTGGCGGGGTTTGCGACGAGGAAGAGGAGGAGTCGTTGGAGGGCGACTTCTACAACGACCTCTACCTGTACGACACCGTGAAGAACCGCTGGTTCCCCGGCGTGCTCAGGGTGAGCTCCGGCGCCGCGATCTACCTGCCGCGTGAATGTTTGCGTGGATGAAAGTGCACGTTTGAAAGAAATGATGCAGCGCGGCGTCGGCCGCGGCCGGGTCACGCGCTGGCACCAGTTGCGCGAGCATCTCTTTGTGAAGAAGTAGCACATGATTGCAGCTGCTTTGCACAGACGCATCTTAATATCTTTGTTCGGTTCATTGACCTTGTTTGTCTCCTTGTGTTTTATGCTCAGCAGCCACAAAATGAGTCATTGGGCACTTGCTGGCAGGTTTTTGCACCAACACAATTGATCAAACAGACTCTAAATCCTAATGTTCCCTCTGCTGCCTTTGCTTTGCAAATTTTTTTATTTACACAAATACTTCCAATTTTACTATAGTTAGAGTTACTGATGCTGCTTGTCAATATGTAGACTGCCCTTTTAAAGTCAGATCTTGTTCTGTGAATGGTTAAATGGTGGCTGTGATTAATGTGAGTTGAGCAAATCACTGCAACATGAAACACTGCTGCACCGCTCCAGCGTCTGTCGGCGCTTGTTTATTGTGCTGTCTGTCTGTCTGTTCAGGGAAACAAGACGGAGAAGAAGAAACGGCGACGGGGGAAGAAGGTCGGAGCAGAGGGGGAGGGAGCAGGGAAGGAGGGGGAGGAGGCGGAGGGGGAGGAGGCGACACCTCAAGGACCCACTGAGGTCATCAAGGAGATCGTCACCGAGGACGGCACAGTGATGACCATCAAGGAGGTGATCCCTGGAGCTCAGGAGGAGGAGGAGGAGGAGGAGGAAGAAGAGGAGGAGGAGGAGGACAATGGCAAGATCACACGCACGCATACACACACACACACACACAAAATTAGATGAAAAATATGAACAAGTAGAGATCCCGTGTTTTAATCTCATCAGGTTCAGCCTCCGCTCCACTGGTGGAGCCCTGCCCGAGGTCCAGCGCCATGGCAACGGCACGTCAGGGCAAGCTCTTCCTGTACGGGGGGATGTTTGAGGTTGGCGACCGCCAGTTCACCCTGAACGACTTCTACTGCCTGGACCTCCACAAGATGGACCAGTGGGAGATTCTGGTCGAAATGGATCCAAGTGAGTCAGCCGGGTGACACGTGTAAAAGAAAGCATGGCCAGGGATCTGAGATGGTGTCACCTCAGCAGGTGGCCTGCAGCAGCCGCCACGAGCTGATCGGTCATGTCTGAGCGTCCTCTGATGCAGGAGAGGAGTCGGAGTGATAAAAGGGGAAGAGAAGGGTGTGAGGTTTGGATTTATGGATCTGGATTTATGATTGTTTTTCCACAGAGACGCAGGAGTGGCTGGAAGAGTCTGAGTCAGAGGATGATGACGAGGAGGAGGAGGAGGAGACGACAGGGGCAGAAGGGGAGGAAGAGGACGAGGAGTCTGAAGAGGAAAGCGAGGATGAGGAAGGCGAGGGATAATTCTACCTCTTTTGTCTTCCTCGTTGCTTTACCTTTTTATATGATTTATAATGAGCACAGTATGCACAGCGTTATAAATGCCTTCCAGGAGAAATGGCGCGAAATTGCGCAACATTACCCCCCTCTCTATGATGGCCGGCTTTTGAAACAGCCACACTGTGAAGAGTTTTGCCCTCCAAAGTAGTCGGACGACACGAGGACAACTAGTTAGTTTCTTGCACAAACCCTGTAGTCCAGCAGAGAGTGAGGATATTTTAACGTACACCTTTAACCTCTCCGCTTGTCTGTCTGTTTCCAGGTGAAGAGGAGCACCCGGCAGTGCAGGAGGGGGAAACAGTGACGGATTACCAGATCCGCACCGAGCGGTACTGGGTAGGACTGGCACGGGCTAACATGGGCCCCGACGCCAAGGACAAAAAGGTCGCCAAGGTCGCCCTCGCCATGGCTAAAGTCTTCTATGAAGACCAGTAGTAGACTATTCCCGACTGTTTGAGTGACTGCGTGTCTGTGCGCGTGTTTTAAAAAGTGACATTTTTCGAAGCAGAACGAAAAACACTCGATCAAATGAAATTTGCATTTACTATTTTTAATTTGTGGTCATGCTGGTAAACTGTAGGTTTAACTTTCAAGATCAACGGTTTTCATTTTCAGTTCAATAATTCTATTCAATGACTGTACTAAAGAGTAATATGATGACTTGTATTTCATTCTGCCACTGTCGTTTTTTTAAACCGGACACATGATCAGAGTCATGTTTCTGGCCACCTGATGAATGTCCAGTTTAACTCTGTCAAATGTGTTTACTCTTCAAGCCAGGGTTCCACACAAACTTATGTTTAGTGCAGTTCATGTTGCATTTCGCGGTTAATTGCCGTAAACTGCCGCCTGCTGCTGCTGGAGATTAAGTTGGTGGCAGAAAACCAAAACAAAGAGCCGAAAGACTCTAAAACTCTCCGTTGAAGGGTTACTGCAAATGCGGGTGATGACTCTCTGTGGGTTTGTCATCACAAGCAACACCTTTCGCATCGCACACAGTCCTTTTTGATGCATTGCTATGCATTGCTAACATAAAAATGTTGAATGGCGCAGCAGGGGGGTTGACCATGTTGTTTAACTTTTCTTCATGTTTGTCCCCATCTGGTGGACATGTGCGTCAGTGCAGTCGGTGACAGGCGTGAGAACGATCTTTGACCGCAGTTGGACAGCGACGGCTCTTAAACTCCTTTAGACACCTGCAGATATTGAGTGGCGATGCAAGTAAATACCACGATGTGCTGCAGCAAGAAAAACGCTGATGTCGGGGTGCATTGTACTCAGCTGCTACTTTCCACTTGCCCTGGCATGAAGTCCCAAATGAAAAAAGTAGATCAACCACAGGTTAGAGCAGAACGTACAGAAAAATCCTCCATGTGGCACAGCTCCAATAAAAAACATTTTGGTCTTTCTTCCTTTCCCTCTGACTCTGAACGTTCCTGCTTTACATCAGGCCAACTAAGTTGCCTTTTCCCACCACTTTTGCTTGCTGGGGTCCATATTTCTCCCCAGCAGCAAGATCCATCGACGGTGATGGGTTGGTGTGCCCCCTGCAGTTATTTACAAGCAGCAAATTTCCTTTGTCTTGAGTTTTACTCCTCTACAGCAAATAGGAAGTAGACTGGGAAGAGAGAAAGAGAGAGGGAGGCGAGCTGAGGTGATGAATGAGAGAATCGTCAGTAGATGTGGGGAAAGCGGTGTCGGAGAGGAGAAGGTAGAGAGGCAGACAGACAGAGCAGGTGAGAAAGATGGGACGACGCGACAGTGGCGGCAGCAGCAGAGAAGTGAGAGGGAAGAGGAGCGAGGGATGCGGGGAAGGAGGAGGGGACGAGCGCACAATATGTCAGGGAAGACATCAGTCGCTGTGCGAGCAGCAGCC
This sequence comes from Psettodes erumei, assembly GCA_016785225.1. Taxonomy (NCBI): domain Eukaryota; kingdom Metazoa; phylum Chordata; class Actinopteri; order Pleuronectiformes; family Psettodidae; genus Psettodes; species Psettodes erumei. The sequence goes on along the minus strand of JAFBJZ010000821.1, from coordinate 570,228 downwards.
GATCCCTCTGTGACCTATTTTATCCTCCATCAGCGTGCTGAAGGCGGGATGAGAAGAGGCTGATGAATAATAGAGGAGAAGGAGAGATGGATGAGAATGAGGCTCCCTCTTTCACAGCCCCTCTTCCCCTCCTTCCTCCTGCGACCCCTTTTTTTTTTTTTTAATTTTAACTCCGGGGACAAAAAAAGACTTTATAAATAACTAAAGAGAAGAATTTCTTTTGGGTGCGCTGCTGACGCGGGGGCACGTAGCGTGTAAGCGTCAGAGATACGTTAGTTGTGAGCATGTGTGTGAGAGAGAGGAAACTTGTATATGGTTCCGTCAGTTTGAAACAGAGGAATATTTTCAGCTTTTTCTGAACTACTTTCTGATGTACGTTATATTGCAAAACTAGATAGTCAGACCTGGTTTTAGAATATATATGAGGACTCAGTCACTTCTGGCAGGATTTGATAATCTTTTCACAGTGGCAAAAGGTGAGGACCCAACATTCACTTCCCTTCTGAATTTACCCCTTTGAACTCAAGTATACATTGTTTAAGCTTTTTAAAAGCTGATTTCTGATTATTTTATACAAAGTTGGATTCGGTTCACAATCTCTGGGTCCTGAGGAACACAATCCCAAGACACGCCTATGTAATCCCTGAGCACCCAGGGGAGTGTCCTTATTGATTACTTGGAGATGTGACACACTGTAGAGACAGACCAGATGGTGACCAACACAGTGAGCTGCTCAATAAGGCTGCTTCACAGAAGAAAGGGAAATGTAACTGAAATCCAGCACATTTTGATGTGATTGATTTTTGATCCACTATGGAGAAACTGACCTTTGACCTTCATAATGGTTATGAAACCACTTCTGTCCTGGGGCATATGTGAGCTGTATATGCAATAATTCACACTATAATTCTCACATTAGTGAAACAATGAACAAGACTAAGAAAGTAAAACTACACTAAACAGTCGAATTGAAATATTACACACACGTTGTTTGAGTGCAGAACTATATTCATAAATGTAATGCCTTAAAATGAGTTATGAGGTCAGAGCTGTAATCAAAATTGCTCATGTGACTACGTATATGTGAAAGGTGTGATTTGTAATGACAACCCACAGAGAATTATCACGGAGAGCTTTAGTGTCTTTCAGCTCAATGTTTTGGCTTGACATCTTGCAACCTGGTTCAGTGTCACTGAAAAAGCTCTAAAATGCTGCTGGGTGTGGCCTTCACAGCACCTTTGATGACGCAAAATGCTTTATTGACTTAAAAGTTGATAATATGTCAGTGTTGTGTTTACAGGTGGTTCCCTTTGCCCCAAGGCAGCATAAAAAATCACTTATTGCAGCATTTAAAACCCTCTCCCCTCCACTCCTGGTGGGGCTGCAACAATTTTATTATTTTTTATGTTTTGAAACTGGCAGTCGGACAGACGCACAACCATTACAAACAGTGACTGTGTGTTGAGATGAGAATGTACACAGGGTTTGAATTTCTCTTCTGTTTTTTAATCACTCATTAACTGCTTCCATCATAGTTTGTGTGTTCCTGTTTTCCAGTAAATGCCACACCAGTGTTGCCTTAAAGAAGAGACTGAGCGTTAATCCACATTAAAACAATCATCATGTTCCACCCGGCTCTATGACAGCAGTCTTTTTTTGCCCTGCCTTTGGGTGTACGTCACCTCCCTCTCTATCACTTCTCTATCTAGCTCAAATGCTATGCTAGGCTAATGATGTCAAAGTTACTGGTGCTAGATTAATTATGCAATCTCTTTCAACCAAGCCATCATATATTGACATCAATGAAAGCGTACCCTGACTTACATTTTAGTTTCTAAAAATTCAGAAAATTCCAGCAATTTAAAGTGAAACTACTCTATGTAACTTTCAAATGTAGAAAAAGTCCATCCTTTCCCATAAAACACAAAACAAAAACAAAAGTTAGATTTCCAAGCAGTAACAATAAGGCACTAAACCCGCCGTTAATTTGTTTTGGCTGCTAAATCCTACTTTTTCCCGCTTTCTGCGTGTCCTCGCTGAGAGCTGCCGTCATTTGTGTCCCACATCAACATCAGGAGAAGTAAGTGACGTAAATGCAAAGTTATCAGTGACACACTCCTTAGACGTGGATGGCAGTAGTGAGTCACTTTATAGTTTGGCAGCCTCCATTAAACACAAAAAGAACCAAAGGGAGGGTGGCCACAACCAACGTATGTGGTGGGCCAACAATAACACGATAGATGGAAGTGAAGCAACTGCTGGGTTCCATTCAGCAGAGGCACACAAACTAAGTCTACCTCAACCAGATCTAGTTTGTCATAATGTTTCCATTCATAGAAACTGCATTTACTGCCAGACGTATCCCAAATTCTTTAATTTATCAGCCATTTATCAATGATATAATTCATAGGTATAGTGGCTCATTATTTTGTCAGTGTGTAATGTAGCTCATAGTCCACAGAGCTAAATTCCAGCCTACCAGGCTCATACATTTATGTAATTACACCTGTGTCCTGCTCTTTACAATGTAACATCTCTAATGACCCAGGAATCATTATCCATGATCGTGTCAGAGCTGTCTAAATGCTAATTGATTGTGTCCACATGATGTCATGGATTTGTACGTGCACAATCTTGTGTCACTAACTTCTCTAAATCCTAATCCCTTTGTCGTGGTCAGGAAATCACACAAACCGTGCCTCCACCCACCTGCCTTCTTATTCTCTGGCGCACCTTCTCTCTATCTGCCTCCTCCACTTGCCTCCCCCACTCTCTCTCTTTACTACCAGTGTGTTTAGAGGCCTAAGCCTTAATCCCCGGCCTCGCAGTGATTTTATTACTGTAATCTGGGCTGGAATTGGCTTAGCTCTCCCAGACACTGGTGGACAGAAGGACAAGGACGACAACAGCAACAGGACAGCTGCAGGGAGGAGCTGAACAGGAAAAGGAGGACAAGGAGAGAGAGGCACTTTGTGATGCGAGGGAGACGTAGGGGAAAAGACAGGAGAACGGTTTAAAGGGCAGTTAACCACATCAGAGGGTGATTTAGTGTCATTTGCATCACCTGTTGTTTCCCTTCTGCCCACGCTGCGAGCTAAATATCCGTTAAGTGGTCCACACTGGCACAAAATACTCAAATTAGATTTTAAAAAAAGACAAAGTGAGATTTCTATGTGGGTAATGTGCCGAACTATCTCTTAGCCAGAAGCATTAACTTCCTGTAGGCTTGTTGTCACAGTGCACTTTGAAGGTGATGGTCCACAGACTGACCTTAGACAGACCTTGGACAGAGACAAGATAGTCTTTTCCCCCTGTTTCCAGTTTTGATTTGTTGTTGGGCTAAGCAAAACAGCTGGCTATTAGTCTCACACAGTGCTGGTGGAGAAAGTGAGCGAACCCTTGGATTCAATAACCAGAAAAACCTCCGTTTGGAGCAGATAACCTCAAATGTGTTTCCAGTAGCTGCAGACCTGCACAACGTTTAGGAAGAATTTGGAACCATTTTTTCTGCAGAACTACTTCAGCTCAGACAAGTTGTTAGGGTGTCTGCTGTGAACAGCTCTCAGCTCTTGAGGTCATTTTACAGCATCTCTGTTAAAGTCTGGGCTCAGACTGGCCCACTTCAAAAAGTCCTTCTGAGTAGATTTACTTCAGCGCGTAGGGTCACTGTCCTGCTGCAACATCTACTGAGCTTCAGCTGGTGACAGCTTCACTGACATCATCCTGTCCTTGATTTGGAATTCTCTTTTCTGATGATGGCAGCAGCAAAGCAGTCCTCCACAGTACCTCACTGTAGTGCCCTATTTATGCCATATGTAGTGCTGCATTTTCTTTCTAAACGATTCAACCTTAGTTTTTCCCAGTTGCTTTGTCAGAGTGCTCTTTTCTTCCATGGACAACATGTAACCGTGCACGTAACCATCATGAGACACACAGATCTTCACCAGTACCACTGATTCCTTCAAGCCTGTTACTTTTGAGATCTGTACCTTTGGAGTCATTTTAGCTGGCCGCCCACTTCACCACAGGTGAGGTTAAGATGTATACATTTACAATTTGTCTGACTCTGGACTCAGGAATGTCCAAAGTCTAACCCGTACTGATGTCATTAGCTGAGGGCTTCACATGATTTTCCCATCCTACACTGTGATGTTTTAAATGAGTTCAGTATGGAGAAGAACAGTATGATTGTTTTATGAGTAAATAGTTAGAATAGAAATTATTTGTTCATAATTTGACCTTAAATGAAGATCTGATCTCATATTTTATAATATAATTACATATAATTTTCTACATTAATACAGGTAATTACAAATGTTTCACTCACTATTTCTTACCACAATCATGAAAGCGACACTGATCCTCTGGTCAGGAATGCAAACAGGTGAATTGCATAAAACGTCGGAGGTTCACTCTTCCTCTGACTGAAAACATGCATTACAGTCATCTGTATTCTCTCAGTGAATACCCAACAAGCTGAGACTGAGGAGAGATGCAGAAAGACAGACCAAAGCTGAATAAATGATAAAAGCTACAGGTGAGGACAGAAGAGAGAGGCTGGTCCCCGTGCGCAGTGTGTGTCTCTTTAAGAGCTGGAGTGTGCTATTGAGCAGGAGGAGGGGGGGTGGGTTGGTTGGCTGCACTGGAACAGTCCTCTCTAATGAGCAGATTTTCTGAGAGAGAGAGAGAGAGAGAGAGAGAGAGGGAGAGGGAGATAGAGTGATCCAGCCATAGGAGGAGAGACTGGGAGAGATTGTAAGACCAAGACAGCAGGCAGGCAGGCAGGCTGTGCGTCAGCCGGCGCTCCGTAGGGAAATATGGAGACAAGCAGGAGATGCTGAAGAGGACAGAGCACACCACCACAGGATCGTATGGATGGATGTTATCTCATCAAGCAGGCAACCTGAAGGCAACCCACGCAGAGGATAAACCACTTATGGATGCAGTGGATTAAAGACCAACAAGATAGACTGAGAGGGAGAGGGGGAATAGAAGAGGAGAAATTAATCAATCCACTTGTTTTATTCTCACTGTCTGTGTGTGCGCATTTGCTGTCAGAAAGTGTGTGCGCGCTTGCTTATGGTGTGTGCGTGCAGAAGGCAGGAGACTGCATTGCTGCTCTCCGGCACCACAGGACAAACAAAAAAAAAACAGCCAAGCAGATTACCTTGTGTCTTTTCCCCCATTTTTCTGACTCTCCCTCTCTCTATGCATGTGTGTTCCTTCGCTGTGCGTTCAGGCACAGTGTGTGTGTGTCTGTGTGAGAGAGTGAAGGCAGAGAATAAGAAGAGGATGGTGAAGCCTGAACTGAGTAACACATTCAGAGTGCGACTTTGAATTTTTTTTTTTTAGGAGGGGGCTCAAAAGTAAAAAAAAAAAAAAAAAGAGGAAGAGAGTCTTTTTTCTTCATCACACAACATGTCACACCTTCAGTGCTGATCAGGGTGGCCTCTATGCTGGAAGCTCAGAGGTTTGAAGGGCTGCCACCGGGGAGACTTCTCGGCTCTACACCCCAGAGAGGTGGAGGCATTACCAGGTAGGAGGCGACAGAGCGAGTGGGCCTGAGCGGAAAGCAGGAGAGAGGAGTAGGAGGAAGAGTTCTGCATCTGTGTCGTCGACTGTGTAGGCAGGCGGATGGCAGGCCGGTGGAGCTGCCTCGTGCTTTCATCCCCGGCTGAGGGAGGATAATGGCAGCTCTGGGCCCACTCTGCTCCTCTCTCACCTGCATTTGCCACAGAGAAGCTGGGGAGTGCTAGCCGAAGCTGCGAAGAGCCCACCAAGAGGATGGTGTGAACAGCGTCAAGCTGCCTTTTCCCACCACGCCGGGAGACCCCTGACACCCCCGTGAGGGTGGAGTTTTGTCAATCACCTCGTTTCTCCTTTCTCTCCTCCGAGCCAGCTGAAAACAGAGGGTGGCTTCTCTTGACTTGTGTGGGAGTTCTCTCCCATTCCCTCCCAACTTTCTCCTCCTCCTCCTCACCCCTGACCTCACCCAAGTCTAAATTCAGCTCCATGGATTAGTTCTAGCACCAACCTGTCCTTCTTTCTCCTCCCTTTTTCTTTTTCTTTTCTTTTTCTTTTTGTCGAGGCTTCAGGGGAATTGCCAAGACCTGTTTCATGCATGTCCACTGGCGGCAGGTTCAACTTTGACGATGGGGGGTCATACTGCGGAGGGTGGGAGGAGGGCAAGGCGCACGGCCACGGGATCTGCACGGGACCCAAAGGCCAGGGCGAGTACTGTGGGTCCTGGGCCCATGGTTTCGAGCTGCTGGGCGTCTACACCTGGCCCAGCGGTAACACCTACCAGGGCACCTGGGCTCAGGGCAAGAGACATGGAGTGGGTGTCGAAAATAAAGGCCGCTGGGTGTACAAGGGCGAGTGGACGCACGGCTTTAAGGGACGCTATGGTGTACGGGAGAGCACTGGGACGAGTGGGAAGTACGAGGGGACGTGGAACAACGGGCTGCAGGACGGATACGGAACAGAGACGTACTCAGATGGAGGTAAGGGGGCGGGGGGGCACACACAGGCAGGTGCGCTGTCAGTGTTTTGGGTGGTGGGCTTGAGTGTGTGTGACAGAGAGCACGGTAGGACGTGTGAACCAAACAGTGCCTGTCAAAGTGCGACATTAAGAGTGACTGACAAGTGTCCTCAGAGAAAATGACTTGTTACTGGAAAGTGATCGACAGCCTGGTGACAGATGTGCGGTAGGAGGAGTTTGTCTAAAGGTCTTCTCAGGTCATGCTTTCTTCTGCCATGCCCTGTCAACACACACACACACACACACACACATTCATGCAGAGGCAAAGGGTTGCATGAGGACATACTGAACGTTTATTCTCCTCTTAATCTCTAATTTAAAAAAAACAAATTCTCTGACTCTTCCTTTCTCTTTTTCCTCCTCTTTTCCCCTTCCTTCCAATCTTAACCCCTTTCATTTAGCTGCGTGAGGACACACTGTGCATTTGGAGGCCTTCAATTCAGGCCATGCAGTCGTAAGGGATGAGTAAAAGGTTAGAGGGACAGGAGAGGACAGCAGCTCCCAAGTAACAAGTCCTAAGAAAAAAACAAGATCCATACATTCTTACAATGTTGTGATAATTCAACAGAAAGGATAGCAACATCACATCACTCACGTCTTAACTGTATGTTTCCCCAGCAGTCCTTACTATGCTGTGTCTAATTACTATATATACTGTATAATGGTTTCTCAAACACAGTATAGAATGAAGGATGCACATTTATGTGGTCAATAATCTGGTTTTAATCGAAATATTTTTTTAACCAAATATCATATCAATCCAACCAATAGTTGTTGAGATATTGTAATCTGGAGTAAAGTGGTGGATCAAGTGACTAACAGGCCACCATTACCATCTCTGCTATTAACTGCTAGAAATACAGACAAAACAGGGCTAATGTTTTCTGATGGAGCAGGCCAAAAAAATCCAATTGTAATTGCAAAGTGTCATTCACTTACTTGCACATAATATATATATTCTGTGTCTTTTTTTAATGTGATTGTGAAAAAAACAAAAGTACCAATAATGGCAACATGTACATATGTACAATTCTTATTCTTTATGATTTATAAGGAAATCAATTAAGGAATTTTGCAAATCTTACAAATATTTTAAAGGACCTGTAATTTGTGGAATAACTTTTGATTCAGCAACAGATTTGCCCTGAGCTCAAAATCAATGCCATCAATGCTCTTTGAGCCTCTAACACCAGGGTGCACTTCACTCACTGTTAATGAGACACATAACTACCATATGGATTCCTGCTTAAAAATAGCAACGCATGCACACACAACGGTGCATAGGCATTGTACATGCCAAAATGCACTCACACAAATTTTGGCAGCGTGTGTGTGACTCCAGCAACAGAGCTGACAGAAGCAAACATACAGTTAAAGCATCATTACATAACTCTACAACTAGCAGGCTGTTTTACAATGACAGTCTGGACCACACACACATAGTCCTAAGCAGGCCGGGTAAATCCGCAGACCAGACTGGTTTGAGGGGTTGAATCGGGACAAAGAAGAAGGAGTCAGCCTGAGAGATAACATGGACAGATGTGACGGATGGACAGACAGAGGCAGGGAAAGATGGATTGACAGATGTACAGATTGATGGATGAATGGACCATTTGAATGATGAACAGATAATGGAAAAACGGCTGGCTGGCGGGCTGGCTCGATGATTATCATGATCTGTCTGAGAGATACTCTCTAATCAGGGGATGAGCGAGGTCGTTACAGAAAGAAAGAGAAAGATAAAAATGGACGAGAAAAAAAAGTGATCAGAAAACCTCCCTGAGAGCGACGTGTGGTAGATAGAAACCGTGTAGCTCTGTGAAGTATTTGAACCCACATACTGTAAATGCAGCAGAGACTGGCCTAGTTATGAGTGTTTATCTCTCTCCAACAGTACACAGTGTCCTTATTATAACAGCATGCATTTGTCTTCAATATGTATCTATGAGGTAATAAAAATGTAGATCGAATGAAAAGGTTTTTAACATAAATAATGATTGATCGAGCTGGCAAGATAGAAAGAAATTACCTCAAATGATCAATAAAATAATGATAATAAATTCCATGTATTGCCAGACTAAACCATGGCTGACTTATTTAACTAACATATGGCTTTGTAGTGATTTTCTCATGGCAAACATCCTCCCTGAGTTATCTTTAGCTCTATGCTAATTTACTCTCTTTTCACAGTGTGTAAGTGAGCTTGTTTCTGTGTTACTTTCCAAGTCGTGAACTAACCTGCTCCACAGCAAGGCCTGCGTAAAGCCTCAGGGAGAAGAACTTTCTGGAACTGTACTCAGTCTTGGTGCGGCAGGGGACACGCTACATATAGACACACACAGGTGATGCAAATATGATGTAAATACAAAGACATGTCCAAATTTGATAACCCCCCCCCTACAAATTCTGACGTTGATCCAAAACCCAAACAGCTCAACACCGCAAACAGTGTCTGATTGTAGTGTTGAGCGCTAGCCTGTAATGGATTTCTGCTTGATATGGCAATACACAATAATTTGCCAAATTACATAATTGTTGTTCAGTGATTTGTGAGTTGCCAGAGAACACAGATTTTAAACCACAGTGCTGCCTTTGCATTGGTGCTCTGGCATAAGAGTTCGTAGTCCAATCACCCTGATAAAAATGTGTGCACCGGATTCAATATAGGATGAGGTTTGGATGCATTGTTTCTAACATATTTGCATTGGTAATCTAATTTATTCAGTTGTTATATTTAGATTGATTCATCCTCTCTAAACTTGTTCTCCCACACACTCTCTCATCTATACTAATGTCAGTGGTCAACTCTTGTCAGGTATTTCACCCTTGCATTGGAAGGTGTGTACAGGCGAGTCACAGATTATCACAGAGGAGGAAGAGCTACATAATGCACTGAAATCAAATCTTTGGCAACACAGTTTCCAAGACATGCAGACAATTTGACAATATGCATGCAATAAAGTATAAAAATGGCAGCACTGCTTTCTGCTCACTGCTGAGTGATCCGAGCTGTAAAGCGCATCAGTCTGCTGACAGCATAGACTCTATATAAACAGAAGTTACAGCACATTGCACTATGCTGTACTGTCTTATCATTTGTTAGAGACCTTTTGTTTTTACACTACAGAGCATTTGCGAAAAGGTAAAAAAACCCCCACAAAATATCACCTTTTTTAGTAACTTTATGATTTTGATGACCCATATCATATTAAATTGCATATATTGCATCATTTTCCTTTGCATCGTATCACGCTGAATGGCATCATTTTGAGGCAAATCCTGTGGAATTGCCATAAACTGCAATGGGGTGAATTGCAATGTATTGCATTAGTAGTTGCTTCATATGTATCTTTAGTGCATCAGATCATTGGCAATGCATCAAGATGTGTATCACACCGGCCTCGGTGATCCAGCTGCACAATGCTAGTAGGAAAGTATCCAGTGGAGGTATACAGTAGGATAATGTAATGTAAAGTAATGTAATGTAAAGGATAATGTAAGCCGTGTTGTTAATTCAGTTCTAATGTTTACACTGAACTCTGAAGTAATTCAACAGAAATATACTTTGTGCTTTAAAATACATTAATGAACTGTATTTAAAAAGAGTAGTAGAGTAGTAATTTAGTAGTGCAACCATGACATCCTTAAATAACAACAGGCAGAGCAGTTAGCAATACATCATCACATATTAGGTATTATTATTAATGACAAAATAGTTGAATGTGATGTTAATTTGTCTTCATACATTTGGCCCTCTCAAGTGAACTCTGCCACGAAAAGGTCAGAGTTCTTTAAGTGGTCTCCTGGTATGACTGAACACAGGTTACGCTCAGATTAAAGCTGACAGTCGACGTTTGCAACCTCAGGGCTCTGTCACGTCCAAAGCAATAAGAGTCAGGAAGCCGGAACACTTGAAGATGCTTTGCTGCCTACGTACGTTCGGGACACTCTGTGCGCTTTAGAGCCGGCTACGTTTCCCACAGTCGGTTCTGAAGTTGCCCCACTCTCCCCTCCAACTACACCTGATGCCACAGTTCTTGGAAACACTCCTCCTCTGCTTTATCGCTGCTGTTTGGCTTTTTGTTCCTCTCCCACGTTCGCTAGCATCTCTCTCTCTCTTGCTCCTCTCCTCTCCTCCCACCTCTCTCTTTCCTCCCTCGCTTCGCTGCACTTCCACGGAGCTGCTCTGTACAGTAGGGTTTCCATAGCAACGCTCACCGATGTGCAGCAGGTCAGCATGTCACAGGGGGACTCAGTGTTCGTCGCACCCATTGGCCGGCCTGCCGGCTCTACTGAGCTCTGATTGGCTGGCTTGGCCTTCTGGGCTAATTGTTTACTGAGATGAAGAGCTAAGCTGACTGATTACCAACCACACACACAGAACGAAAGCAAGTGATCATTTGAGTGAGACATGAAGTGTAGTCAAAAAGGGAGGGGCAGAGCCTACAGCTGGCACTGTGTACAAAAACACCCGTAACAGCTAAAGATTATACTAGTAGAGGTTGTTGTGTCTGAGTAGTTAATGCACCACACACAGTGTCAAACCACCTAAAGACAACATGATATAAAGAAAAGAAACTGTGGGACTGCATTTATAGTAAGTCACACCCAATCACACATGCTTCATCACAGGCTTGTGGCAGCTCAGAAGCATCCCGGAGCCTCCCTCCCTCTTGGCAAATAAGGTGCAACGCCATTATAACTGTCCTACATAAACTGTCTTGTTAGCTTGCTAAAGGCTGCTACCTGTGCAACAACTGTCCCAGCTCGGACCATGTGATGTGAGCTGACATTACCTCACACCTCACATCATTATGAATAGTTTCATCTGTTAATGAGTATGTAGCAATAATAGGCCTGCAAAGCAAATCACGTGTGAGTTGTCCTTTGTGAACTACTTTGTGGGTCATTGCTTCATAGAGAACATACTTTTGATAAAGTTGACAAACTTGCCTGAAGCCTCAGTTCATCAGATGGAAATGCGAGACTGCAAAGCTCAGTCATAACAATCCAGCGTCCCACTCCCATAGCTGAAAGCTAACTAATTCCTTTACTCTATTCAAGATGATCCTGTTAAGCACTTTGCCTGGTATGGGCAGCACTGTGATCCCTCCCTGCTTTTCCTAGTTTGTGCCGATGCTGAAGTTGCCCTGTATTGGAATCTTGATGTGAAAGGAAAGGAAGAGCATCTCCACTACAGAGTAAAGTAAAAATGTTGTTAGCTCCTGCTGCTTTTCCTTTGGTTGGTTTGTTGCCTGTCTCTTTGACCATCCTTAATTATTGTTTTCACTGGTGTTTGTGGCTTCTTTTACATGCTTCATTTTTTTTCATTGCAGCCACATTGCTGTGTCATGCTGATGATTTAAATGTGACTGCCAGGTTGTCAGTGTAATTATCTTTTGGATTCTTCTTACCTGAATTTCTGACCTAATCAGCATCAGTGTTTTAAATTACACGTGACTGCCACAAGTGCTATGACACAGTGTTTTTGTGAGCTTGCCGCTATTTATTTTATAATCTAATATGTGGCAACGCAATCAGTTTTAGGAGATCTACAGTCAGTGCCATTAATGTGTCAAGAAATTTGCCAGCAAAAAAGAAGACTGCTAACTAGCAAACATGGACGTGAACAATGCAGACTGTGTTTTCTATTCCTCAACAACAGGACAACATGAGGACAGCCCAGTTGTATTTGGGAAAGTTGTTTGTGTTATCAAATCATATACTGTGAGGTCATGAAAACAGAAAAAAACAACAACATTTTGAAATGTTCAGGGTGATGGGCTACAACCATGTTATCATAGGTCTTTTCCATGATTTTTTGAGCAGATAAATAATCCTCAAATGGCAATCTGAAAGACTCAGACAGAGAAGGGGCCCAAGCAAAATCTCTTAAACGGATAATGGTCCCACACAGTGATTTACGCAGGCAGAGGTTTAGCTTTGAACAGACTTTGCTTGCTCTCATCGTTCAGTGATTTGACCAGCTCATGTCTGTCTAGCATATCTGCTGTGTCTGTCCAGCTCTTTAGCCTGCACGACTGTGCGGCTTCCTGCCTGTCACTTGTGTTGTCTACCCGTCTTTCTTTTTGCTTGTGTAGTTGCTGCTTTTCTCCCCAGCTGATGTGTCTGGGTTACCTTGAGCCTCTGGGCTGTCCCAAACAGTTCAGTACAGTATGCACCACTTCACAGTGAGTGCTACCTAATATAAATCCACTGGCATTCATGCACACACACGTACACATGTTGTTGACTAGACTGACCGCTGTCCTCTAAAGGAATTTCACATACCTGCACATGCAATTAACCTATAAACAGTGTGGTCAAAGAAGATCCACCTGTTGTTTTTTTTAGATTTCCCACAGACAAAACTGAGCTTTGGTGTGTGTGTGTGTGTGTGTGTGTGGGGGGGGTGTTTCAGGGCCACTGCAAAGAAGCACCTCCTCCTCGGCTACAGCAACCCCACTGCATGCTTTAGCTAATGCAATGGGAGTGGGTTTATATTTTGTAGTGAGGATTAGCGGTGCTGTCTGAAACATGAAAACTCAAAAATATCTATCTTGGAAGTCTGCCCTGCACCACTGCTGATACAGTACTAGACATACCAATGAGAGCGTTTGCCTGGGAAGCACTTGGGACAGCGTAGTACTGCAACTTTTGATTGGATGAAATGGATGGATGAAAATTAATACCAGCAGAGGAGGGTTAAAAAACAGGGAGGATTATATATTTTCTTATCTCTTTTTGGAAGAGCAGGGGAGGGTATTTATTATTTCCCCAGTCATGTTATTTTTTTAAATTAAAATTTACATTATTAATTAATTATAAAATAATGAAAATGACTATCCTGTTAACAGAGTAAGGTTAAATGTTGGTGGTAGGGTAGACCATCTGAAATTTTTTATGGTTTCTAAATATATGTTTATATTAGTTAGTTTACACTTAGCTGTGGTCATGGAGCACTGGATGTGAGCTGGGGAACTGATCTCAGACATTAAAAAATGTCTGCAAAACCTGGCCTTGTCTTGTCTAATGTTAATTTCCCTCCCCATCTCGCTCACATACACAAAGACAGACATTCTTCTGAAATGCAAGTGCTGACATGGTGAAAAAACAAATTAATAATTCATAAAATAAGAAATAAGTTTTCAGTGCTTTCACAGCCTGTTTTCTTTTTACTGTGCAAATTTAATATTATATTATTAGGTGTAAAGTCATAGCCTAGGATATTTTGCTGTAATATAGGAGCACATGATTTCCAAACCTTGACTGCTGTGGAGCGAGTGACTGAATTTTGGAGTCTTGTCATGAATAGTTGTCTAGTTGGGGGTTTTTTTTTCTTTTTTTAAAAAGATACTCTTAAAGGAAAAAAGGGCAGATACAGCTCAAGGAAACAAGCAGAATTTCAATAAGCATCTCCCAGTGCTGTATCCTTAGAGTGAAATACAGACCCTAAGAGACTGATGGTTTTTAACCTAGAAACAGACAACAGTCGCGCGCATTTGTTAAAGAGACAATTATGAATTCAGCCTACGGGTTGGCACGTGATCAAATCGCTGTGCCTCCGCGATGTTTCCACAGCTTTGATCTCCCTGCGTAAACCCTTTCCGTGTGGCTGCCTCGTGCCTGGCCAGGGTTACAGGCCCATATGATGTGAGAGCACTTCCTGTTGGCCTCCAGGCCAGAATCAGTGAAATCGTTTTGGCATTCGAGTTGTGTAGTAGATTTTCCTCGCAACTGTAGGCCTGGGGTTGAGGCCTTTATGTATCCAGAAGTCTGTGTGACAGGTTCATAGTGAAAATGATAAGAGGGGCATAACCCAGTCTGCTGTCGCACATCTCCCTTGTCAGAGATCAGGTGTAAGTGTAAGCGAGTAAGTATTTTTTACTATGTGACCACACTCTTTCAGATCCTTGTGTTTTGGAGAGTTTCCACATCATGAACTGATTTCACATAAAAAGTGTAAATGGGTTTGATTCGAAGTGAAATCACTACCAACTGCTTCACAATGTGTATTTTTCAGCACCATGGAGAGCGGCAGGCGGCCATTAGAAAAGCAGAGTAGTGCCCCACTCATTGAGGGTAGTAGTATACTTATTCACTTACACAGTGCGGTTGCCAGTTTCCTAGATACACCGAGCTGAAACTAGTACCCATGATAGCCCTGCAATAAATCCTGCCCTTTTTGGAGGCTGTAATGTAAAGTTTTTGTTGAAAGTGTATTGGAGAGCTGTTGATTCATCTTTATTGTCATTTGGAGCCTGCAGTTTGAACTGTATTGTGTTCGCTGTTAGTTTGTGTCAAACATCCAACCATTACTTTAACAATTGCTAATGAAAAATCCCTTCAAAATGCCCATCGTTTATCCACCCATGTTTTAGTTGTTTTTTTTCACAGTTGTTAGCACCTCTTCAATTTTTCTTGTGCACTGCAGCGTGGGAGGGTACCCTCAAAAATCAATAAATTTCAGTAATGTGAGTACACCACATGCTCAAAACCTGGTAGTATAATTTTGGGAAACAGCTATTGTGTTGGTTGTTCTGCATTTAATGAAACACCCAGGAACCCAGGTAATGCCTCTTCTTTCTCTGGATACTCAGGACCGTTTCTCTTTGTCTGTTGTCTCCTGCTCATCCCTTCTGAAGGCCACTTAATGAAATGGTAATCTGGCCACGCTGTTGCGCAGGGCGTTTGTTTGTGCGTAGTGCATGTTTGTCCTTTGATCTGTCCATCATATGGTCGGACAGCTGTGCACTGACATGATTACAAAGGACTGGCCAGATGTGCTGGCCAGCTGTCTATGTCACAGACTCTGCTTTTGTTTGTGGCCGTGTGTATGAGGGATAAGAGGCAGCATAATCCTCCTAATGACGAGGGCAGGTTCAGAAACAAGTTTTTTTAACAGCACTGTGTGTGTGTGTGTGTGTGTGTGTGTGTGTGTGTGCTCACCACGCTCACGTGTGTGTGTGTGTGTGTGTGTGTGTGTGTGTGCTCACCACGCTCACGTGAGTGTGTGTGTGTGTCTGAGAATGTAAGCAAGAATACGAATGGCTCACAAGGTTGCCTTCATTCAGCACTTCCCACTTCACTGACACATTGAGCCCACAAGGGAAATATTTGTGTGTGTGTTTGCAAAAGAACCGGAGAATGCGGTTGCAGTCCTTATATGGTCATGTAGTTTGGTTAGAACCAGTGCGTTTGCTACAGAATGAATCAGAGTCTTGTGACATCAGAGGGACGGGCAGGCGGGATGGATTACTTGCACTCCAACTGGAACGCACACTTCCGTATGAGTGTGTGTGTGCATGCGTGTGTGTGTGTGTGTGTGAGAGAGAGGAATGACAGAGGCACACACATTCACAATGTCCTACTTTTCAGCATCATGGAGATGTAAGGACCGCTACGCAGCAGTGAGTGCGGGTAGTGCAGAGACATTGTGTGAATGAATGGGAATGGATGGCCCGACAACAGAAAGACACTCCCATGTACATGTATTTCTCAATTTATTACTTTCTCAGATTTTTTTGGGTTCAAATATGGCTGAGAATGGTCAAGTAATAATTGCAGTTTGGGGATATTTCAAGAACCATAATATTTTACTCAGTGAGACTTTATTACCAATATATGCATGTAACACACATTGCATAGGAAACTGGACAATGCTCAGGCCTCTCCTTTCATCCAGCCACGGCCGAATTAACTTCGTCATGGGGCAAAAGATTTTGGCCCCCTTTTGGCCCCCTAAGAACACAAGTATGTATTCATTAGTAGGAATGTTAGCACAATATATGTTAAAATATGTTTTAAAAGTATTAAAACTAGACTAAAACAAGATTAAACAAGTCAAAACCAGTAACTCTCTGCAGTCCGAGGTTCACTCTCGTTTCAACTCGGGTGCTGTCACTCCGCGTTTGCCTTCTTTGCCTCCTCCTACAAAGGGGCTCTTTTTCTTTTGCTGGGTAGTGTTTGGGGAAAGCTACTGATAACTACCAGGGAAAACAAAAGTGCTGTCCTTGTTCCAGTTTTGTCATGCCACCACAGACATGCTTCAAATCAAATTGTGTCATAATTCAAACCTTTGTTTTTCGGCATAAAGAATTGCATGATGAAAGCAAGGCTTTCTGTTGCCACTTTTATAGAGATGAAACCTAACATAATGGTCTCATAGTTTCTTCAGGCCTCTTGTAGTCACTGGCCCTTAGGGTTGTGCTACCCCTCAATTTCAGCCCATAATAATGGGCTGCCTACTGCCTACTATTGACCCGCAAATTGTAAATGTAATTTACACACCCATTCATGCACTGATGATACATCGGCAAATTGGGGTTCAGTGTCTTGCCTATGGACTGCATTGAAGGAGCTGGGAATTGAACCACTGACCTTCTGGATGAATGGCTCTAGCTCCTGAGCCACAGCTGCCCCAAAGAACATCCAAAGAACATTCAAGAGTTTTCTTTTTCTTGTACCCATTACGTCTATGTATGTAGACTTTGTTTTAAGTTGTTCCTCTCTCTGTCTTCAGGAACATTTCAGGGTCAGTGGGTTGGCGGGATGCGGCATGGCTACGGAGTTCGTCAGAGTGTCCCGTACGGCATGGCGGCCGTCATCCGCTCCCCGCTCCGCACCTCCATAAACTCTCTCCGCTCCGGTTCGGAGCACAGCAATGGCACAGCTCTGCTGGACCGGACCGGGGTGGTGGTTCCCGGTCCTCCTCCCGTTCCAGGCACTCTGACCACCAGCGTGTCCATGTGCAGCACGGGCAG
This sequence comes from Psettodes erumei, assembly GCA_016785225.1. NCBI lineage: Eukaryota > Metazoa > Chordata > Actinopteri > Pleuronectiformes > Psettodidae > Psettodes > Psettodes erumei. Next base: position 552,924 of record JAFBJZ010000821.1, on the reverse strand, counting down.
CAGCGGCAGCAGCCCCGCAGTGTCCCGTGGAGGCTTTGTGCTGATGGCGCACAGCGAGGCCGAGCTGCTGAAGGGGAAGAGGAAAGGAGGGCTGTTCAGGAGGTCCATCCTGTCTGGACTCAAGCTGAGGAAGTCAGAGTCCAGGAGCTCTCTGGCCTCACAGAGGTCCAAGCAGAGCTCATTCAGGAGTGAGGCTGGGATGAGCACCGTGTCCTCTGCAGCATCTGATATCAACTCTACTATCAGGTAATAACAAGAGAAGATGAGTAGTATGGTCTATTGGCTAGTTAGATTGTCCTCAAACTGATAGTCAAGAAGAAAAACATGGGAAAAACAAGGATTCAATGATTTAGAGGCTTTATCTGAGAATTATGTCTGAGGATGATTTAGCACCTCACAAGTTATGCCGCAGGTTAACATTCAATGCCTGTACATGAAGTACAACATGTGTCACAAATCTTACTTTAAGGCAGGAAACTGGGGTTCAGGAGTTTCAGTTTATAGCAACCGGCCTCATCCTTCCTCAAGTCTTTAAGTCATGAGGTTCCCTGGCCCTGGCCCTAGCACCTTGTCTTTGTCAGCAACAAAAACAGATATATCAATTTCAAGTCCATTTCAAGGGACTTTAAAACACTACATACTGCCCTGGCTGACTTTGCACTCTTTCCACTTACCCTTTGAGTGAAGGAAGCCTAAAAAAACCAAGCCAGTTACGTAATAGGAGACTTTGGAGAGAAGTGTGTCTTGTCAACAGTGTCATGAGATAATGAAAGTAGGGAGAAAGGTGGAGTGAGAGGACAAGGAAGGATGATGTACTGTTAAAGGGAACTGTCCTTCCTCTGGAGGACATAGATTCAAGGCAACAACAAACACCTGACCTACTTAGGTTTCTTTAAAATGAATTTTCATGCGGTCCAAAGTGGCCTGTAAGTCAGAATGTCAGTTGGCCTGCTGCCTGGTAAAAATGACTGCTTTTACATTGTGTCATCCAGTGGTGAGCTTGTTCTGTTTGTCTTTCTGCTCCACTGTGCATTTTAACATTATCCAACCAATCGTATTGGATGCACAAGATCAGAAGCAGTCAGACAGTGGATGTTCTTGTGGGACCTCTGACTTAGAAATGAAAAGTAACAGCATGTTTTATTATGTAAACCATGGCTTAATTCAGTGTTGGTACATCAATTGTGTGCCATTGGAAAAGCTTGGTGTCAAATTCCAAGTTTGCTAGATTAATGGGGTTTATTTTTAAAGGCAACAATTACAAGACCACATGTGTCAGCAGCTCTCAACCTGTTTGTTGGCAGAGGGGCTGACAGCAGCTTAACAGGTCTGATTAGTTCTTTGTGAGGCATGATAAGGAGAGAGAGGTTTGGGTGCTGCAGGAAACATGCACAGGAAAGCTTCTGTAAGTGCTCATGTATAAAAGTTAAAATCCATCTATAATTCATTTGCATGAAATGGAATGGAATGAATCAATTATTAACTTACACTGTTCGTGAGTTGCTGGTTATGTTTATCATTTGATGGTTCATATTATGAGCATGTGATAGCGATACATTTTACGGTGGGCCAGTGAATTTAATCAAAGGGCCCTGAGGAGGCAAGAAGAAAATGAAAAGGACTATTTATATATTTATTTATTATTTATTTTCTACAGAAAAGACTATGTTCAATCCTAGTTGAGAAAGACAAATATTATTCCCCACTAGCTTCAGAAGAACTGCGCTGTGTCTGAGTGTTATATTAAAGTGTTCCATGAATTTTCTCAATATATGTGAGCAAAGGAATGGGAGGAAGATGGAAGTCTTTGATCATGACTCTCTGATTGAAATAGTAGTTTCCTCATTTATGGATGCTTTGCTCTCAATAATTATTTAAGGGGCAGTTCAACATTTTGGGAAATCCCCTTATTTGCTTCTTGTCTTGTCTTGAAGTTGTTATCCATGTCACATCTGTGTGAACCAGTGAAGTTGCCAGGTTGGGCCTGTACAGAGACAAAAGGCTATCCTGTGCTCACCGACCGTATCTGGCAACCCACTCCAAAGCAGGGGATCACAATAACTTACGTCAAACTTATTTTAGTCTTTCAAAACTATTGTACTCAAATGTATTGTACTGTCGCCAGAATACACAAAGAAACCAAATGCAACCTTCCTACTTTCCCAGTCTGGGAGATGCAGACGCAGAGTTGGCTGTTGCTGACGATGACGTGGACGCCACGGCGACAGAGACCTACTGCGGAGAGTGGAAGAATGACAAGCGGACAGGGTACGGTGTGAGTCGGCGGTCCGACGGGCTGCAGTACGAGGGCGAATGGCTCAGCAACAAGCGCCATGGCTACGGCTGCACCACGTTTCCTGATGGCACGAAAGAGGAAGGGAAGTACAAGCAGAACATCCTGGTGAGCGGGAAGAGGAAGAACCTGATTCCCCTGCGGGCCAGCAAGATCAGAGAGAAGGTGGACCGGGCTGTGGAGGGGGCTCAGAAGGCCGCTGACATCGCCCGACAGAAGGCCGAGCTCGCTCTGTCAAGGTAGTGGCTCGGTTGATGTTTGAGGATGTCTGTATGTCTATCTTTTGTTCTTTTCTCTCCATTCTTTTGGTTGAAGGCGATTGACTCTCAAGAAAATATCAAACTGATCTACATCTGGATACACTTCTTCTGGTTTTGGGGAAATGATCAGTAGTCTGCCCACCCAGAATACTGAGGTTTTGATGGTTGCACTTTAAACGAGTAATAACCAAGTTGATAACTTTTTCGGAACTGCAGCGTTCCATGATTCCTGCTAAATTATTCATGAATATTTAATGCCAATGAGAAATACGTAAAACTGAATTCTTAGATGCTTAATGTTTCAAAGAGCACAAGATGCGGATGCTCTGCAGACTTAAAGGAAGCATATGAAATAAGATTTCAGAGAAGCTCTTTGAACTTGTCTGATAAAGTTATATAAATCTGTTAATTGGACTTCATTCTCATTTCATTTCACTTCATTCAGCATTCTGACACTAAGCTAATGTAAACCAAGGTTTGGATTTGGGTTGTGGCCTTTTTTTATTCTGCCTGTTCATGTCACTTTCGGTCAACAACAGTCAGTCTCTTTTTTCATAGCTACGTAGCAATTGCAGACTTCACAGTTTAGATGGTACACAACTATGAGGGTTAGATTTTTCATGACTGTGTTCTTTTATAGATGTGGGACTTTCACTAATGCCTAGACTGCTGCAGCATCACATGGTTTACAGACTCTGGGTCATATGATTATCCCCTTACCCCTTCCACCACGTCACTCACACTCCCTCTCACTATCTTTCTGTCTTTGCATTGTACCAGTGTCCATACCCCACCGAATCACTTGGGAAGAAAGGCAGCTCTGTCTGTAAACACTTGTGGACAGCCCCATTCCACATTATAATTGAGATCAATGACAGATTAAGAAGAGGATTAAGGTTAAGGTGAAACAAGGGTTAAGGAGGCATGGTGCAAGTGAAACAGCAAGCGAAGCGAGACCGTCTGGAGCTGTTAAGACTTTGACGAAGCTTCTCTGCCGAATGTAAATGAGAGCCTGCTCTCATTATAACGCTGCTCATTCAACTAAAACAATAGGCACAGTCGGGGTTACGATGTTAATGGGCGTTCCCTGACCTTCTTTACAACAGCAGCAGAACTTTCAGACGGGAATATGAGGCAACAGTTTTTGTTTTTGAGCGCTAGTCTCAAAGCAGAAATTAATTAGCTGTCCTGGGACCTGTAGTCATGGGTACACATTGATACTCCTGTCATGTGGAGACCCATCAGAAATAGGCCTTTGACCCATTTTGGTCCCAGTCCTTGTTGTTTCAAGGAACGAGGTTATAGGGCCGCGGATGCAGTAGTTCTGTGACTGTAGCTGCGGTTCAAGTATCAAACTGAACAGTTTGGATAACATTACACCGCACAGATCAATCCAGAGATAAAAACTGAGCAGTCCGACTCCTATTCAAAAACTGATTTGCCCAAGTCAATTCTGAAAAGTAATACAGACAGTCAGAATAAATGTCCGTCCTTGTAGCTTTATTGGATTTATGACTAAAATCTGAGAAGACAGACTTGAAGTGATGAATGTTTTTTTTAAAAAAACATTTATCATTTAAGATTTGTGACCTTAGTTTGGAGAACCAAGTTTGTGAATGAAAGGTTGCTGGTTCAATCCCCCACAGGATTATTATGTATGCGAAAACTGAAAGAGCAGCAGGGCTCAATTAGCACTTAGTGTCTGACAATGCATGAAGATCAGACCGCAAAAGCAGTATTAACAATGGAAACAATAGAAGTGGTGAACGAATAAAAAGAAATATTTAAAAGAACAGTTTGGGAAATTTTAGGAAATACACTTCACTTTCCTGCTGAGAGGTCAATGAGATATCAGAGATCACTCTAACCTCAGCTTGGTGATGTCGCCTATAGAAAAAATCAACAGGTTGTATCCTGTTTGTTTAATCTGTACATAAGCAGAAATGTAAAAATGACAACTTGTGGTTTTATGGGGCATTATCCCCTTCAACAGAGCTAAGCTTGGCTAACTGTCTCGCAGCTCTCGCTGCACATAAGAGGCAGATATGAGAGTGATATCGATTTTCTCATCTAACTTCCAGTGGGAGAGTGAGTAAGTGTATTTCCCAAAATGTCAAATGATTTGTTTAAGGTGTCATTGGCAGGTGTGTGCGTACAGATAACAGCTCTAAGACAAATTCAATACATTCTGAAAATTTATCATGGTGGACTATGTACAAGATTTAGCTTATTAACATGCAGTTCAAAAGATGTGTTTGATCCATTTTCTTGTAAAGTATATACAGACACATGGCATTTGACTTTGAATTCAGGTCTGATTTGATTTTTTGAGAGTTTTTACTTGCCTCACCAGACTTGGTGTGCTAGACCTCCAGACCTATAATTACTTTGTTAACTCTATAGCTAGAATAACTCGAACTCAGCATAAAGTGACTTTCAGTTGCTTTCTCTCTCACCTTATCCGATCCTTGTGGCTATGTGCAACAAAATCCAATCCTGCTGCATGAAAAATATGTGGAAATTGGATTTTTAAGACTCAGTGATGGAAAGGAAAACAAATACTATAACTTCAGTGTTTTGCGGGAAGACACCTGGCCTCACGAGTGTGTTTCTGTGCACGTTGCTGAAAAAGACAGTTATGAGCAACAAGGCTGTAGAGTGAAAGCGGTCTCAGACAGTAGGTTAGTGTCACTGAGTTAGTGAATGAAGTGGTGGACCGAAAATAGGTTAGGTTTACTATCTGATTAACAGCTGACCTTGGAACAGATCAATTTTTTTGCACTCTGACATCATGGTCAATAACTGTAACTTATGCACAGTATATGTGTATATTGTGCATGTATGGAGGGGAGGTTAGGATCCCGCACGTATTCAGAAGTGGATCACCTGTTTCTTCTTCGGTGTTTGAGTTTGTTGAGATGGAGAATACATAAGAGAGACAAAGAAAGACGTGAGACGGAAAAAAAAGAGGAGACAGAGCTGAAGAGAGTGTAAAGTGGGAGTAAGAGAGAAAAAGAGAGTAAGAAAGTGAGACAGAAAAAATAGGGAAAGAGAGAGAGATTTCCGCATTATGCCAACAATGTTGGCAGGCAGCCTGAGGGAGCAGGGAAGCTGAACTAGACACACACACACACACACACACACACACACACACAAATCTGCTCCTGCTTAGATGCTCATAAGCTTACTCGCGTTCAATGTGAATGCAGCTGCTGAGCACGCCTTGTGATTGGAGACGGTGCATGCGAGAGGATGCATGAGCTGAATCAGTGAAGATCCAATCCTATTAGTCCTAATGACAGTCTTCTGCTGAGGGCGGTGTGACCACAGAGTGCTACAGCTGCTCCACCTCACTCATCCACACTGTTGATAAGTCACACACAATAAGAAAGAAAGAGATAAAGGCAAAAAGAAGACAGACAGGCAAAGTAAAAAGCGCATCAGCCCCTCCGTTGTCATGTATTATGATGATGAGGTCTCTCCCATGTAGTACTAGTAGTACTCCCAATAGATCTGCAATGACCAGATGTCATATATCAGTAAATGGAACTTTAGATATACACAGATAGACCCTGATAGGTGGGATTAGACTGTCACATATTTAGCCTAATTGTCATAGCAACAGTGTGTGCTTACGCAGCATTAATAGTTCAGTGCGGCTCACACTTGTTCTGTGAACATTTCTTGTCTTCTTGGTTAATCCATACCAAAAGTGAAGTGTAAAAACAGTAAACTGTGGTTGTACAGAAGTTTACGTGCTGAACTATTTTTGGGTTGCTAGCAGTAACTTCCTGCAATCTAGTCATCACCACAAGGTTTCCAGGCAGCTAGTGGAGATTAGAAAGTTGAAGAAAACTACAGATTTGTGTATTGTGTGATCCAACAAAAAACATATAATGTATTGAGTGTTGATTTTTAGAAATTACCAACAGACAGACTAATCTCACAACAGTTGTATTTCTTAAATTGACAACCACCGTTCCCATATACTCTGTGGTAAAATTATCAGATAATATGCCAGCAGACTACTGAAGTTCTTCGCAGATTTACAGATTATTCTGTTAGTTTCACCTGGTTTCTGTTTGACTGTCTATTATCTTTGCCCAAAAAGCAGTTTGATTCTCCGTCATTCTGTGGCTTATAAAATCTCTAAAATCATTTTTTTCTGCCTTATTCTGTCTGATGCATACTGTCAAATTGCAATATCTATTTGATGCTTTACTTGTTTTAAAATTAGACACATTTCTCTAAAACTTACATATTATCTTTACAACCTCTGGGGTTTCCACCAGAATTTTAAATATAGTTGTGTAGGTGTGAACAATGATGTTACTGAAACAACAGATGACTCTGGTAAGGTTAAGACATCAAAATGAGAAATAAAGAAACCCTGGCAAGTGTAAAGACTGTACAGTATGATTTAAGATAATCCGTGCTGAGGAGGATCGCACTTGGATATTTGGAGGGCAGGAGCTCATGCACAAGAGGGGGCCTTGAATTATTTTTGGGGAGGGACAGAGTGTCCTTGTTTAAAGTAGGGTGCCACTGCATGTATGCTTAAAGCAGATAAACCCAGATCCCAACACAAAAAGTACTTGGGCACTTTCATGAGTTCAGGCAGAGGAGTAGAGAGAAGTCAACAGCCACAGTAGCAGCTCTGTGGGTCTAATGGCACAGTGGTGCTTCGAGTTAAATCCCAACAAATCCCAATTTAGCATGTTAACATTAGCATTAAACACAAACTACAGCAGGGCGACGGTAAAGTGAGTTGTGAAATTTTAGAGGAAAGTGAAGAGATCTCTGGAGTTACAACAATTCATCCTGTGGGGACCATGAATGTGTGCACCACATTTCATTTCAACACCACAAAGGCACATTATGTCAGGAACTGTCAAAGTACAAGTGTATTTAACAGGGAAACGGACCATTTATTCTTCTGCAGCAGTTCATAAATTTAATGGCGTCTGGAATTAAACCAAACTCACTTTTATTTTAAAGACATATTCCTTAAAGCTATTGGTATAGGCTCAGAGCAGAGATAGAGGGCATGTAGGGGTCAGTGACTAAGCTGTGCAAGGGATCTTTGTGTTTTGCCAATAATCTTAATGACACAGTCAGTTCATGTCCTTTTGAAAAAGGGATGTAAACCAGCAAATTGAGAAAAAGGTTAAGATTTTTTTTCAATAAGAGAGTAAAAATGACAGTTTTCTCAGATCTACTCCAAAAGACCTTAGTTCAATGTATGTGGATGATCTGTGCTTCACCTGTTACACTCTGACTTTTCCATTTATGCATTAGATAATGCACAGTGATTGTCATTATCTCCCTAGAAACAACTGCCATCTACATTTAGAAATGGTCAAATGCTCAAAATTTATGTGAAATTTATAAACCACAGCATGTTTTTCGGTGTCTGAGATTAGCTCTTTGAAACAGAAGCAGCATTAAGTGCTCACCGCACTGCTGAATGTTGTCAGCGGGAGCAGGAGGTAACATGCAGATTTTACTAATGCGATGAGTCACAAAGTGGTGATGCTCGGAATATTTGCCAAGGCAGTCCTAGCAGATGATGCAGCTTGTTGTTGTTTTGTTTTTTTGGGGGGAGAGTAACAGAAATCCAACTTCACACTATCCAACAATCGGGCCTAACCTAACTGTACATACAGCTGAAGCCTGGCCTGCAGCTCGTACCGGCTCTGACGCTCTTCTACACACACACACACACACACACACGCACACAGAAACATCCAACCCAGATTTAGAAAGCGGCACAGCCCAGGACAGGACAGCCTCTCTCCCTCTCTATCTCTGTGTGTGTCCCAGAACAGCAGGGTATTTCCTAGTGGAACACCAGGAGAAGCCCTGAGAGGTGAAACGCAGTCACAGGATAATTGCTGCAGATATTCTTTCTGGAGCTTAAGTAAAAGCCCCACGGCAAACTGGTTCAAGGATGATGGCTTTTTTCTCTAACTTTGTGAGTTGTGCAGGTTTCTAAAAATGTTCCTGAATATTCATCCCGCTGCTTAAGGGCGATGTGTGCGATCCATGCCGGGGGGCAGAGAGGTCAAAGGTCGACTACAGAGCAGAATCCGGGAGCAGGAAGTTCTGTGTCAGCTGTCCACGTGCTTGATGTTACAGTAAATCCTGGATTTGTGTCTGTGTGTGTGTGTGTGTATAAAGGATGATGTGCCCTGATCACTGTTGTCACATGTGCTGATATAACTGATATGACATCAGGCTACCTGTGATTAGTTAGTACTAGATGAACATACTACACCAGAGCTGTTCACTGCAATCCTGTGACCTCGTTTCACCAGCAAGCCTAAAGCCCAACGCACAAGCATGTACACATGCACACACACACACACACACACACTCTCTTAGCAGTGATGCAAACCGGAAAGCTTTGTCAGATATTCAGGTATGAATCATCCTCACCATCATCAGCTGGTTCAGAGTGACATGATGAAGGAGATTACCGCATGAGTCCTGGATTAGTCTTTCTACCCCCGTCTCTCTCCTCAACTCACCTCAGCTCATCTCCTTGTGTTTCATCGTCTTCCTGTGTGTCTCTTTCATCTTGTCTTTGTTTTGGTCGTCCTTGCCTCCACCGTCCTTTATGTCTCATCCTTTTGCCCTTGATATCGCTGCTGCTCATTTACTCTGTTCCCTTAAAGCTGCTACATGTCGCCTTTTAAACCTACCTCTGTCAAAGTGACTATTAATTGAGACGCAGGGCTGTTAAGATGTGGATTTCTCCACATGTTGATGAAGTAAGAATTGTACAATGTGTATAATGAGTAAATTTACAGACTGAAATGTCTGAATGGCTTTTTAATGAATTACTCCCAGTTTTGGTGCAGCCATTCATGGTCCACAGAGGATGAAGCCTTATGAATTTAATGAGCCCCTGACTTTTCCTAATGCCATCATTAGGTCACATCTTCAGGTTGTCCAGTGGTAATACTGAATTATCAACCCGGCTTGTGTGAAGCTCCAGCAGTAACAACATGCAGACCTGTCTCATGTCAGTGGTGTTTCTGGTGCAGGTGCCTTACAAAAATTTCCCACAAATCCTGTGGTTTCCTGGCCTAAAGGAGACAATGCTCGCTCCCCTCCTTTAGCTTTACTGTAGAGGTTGTCAGTCTTTTGGACACCGCTGTAATTACGCTGTCTCACAATTAATCTGGTAATGATTAATTGATGTTGAATACGAAACACCTTTTAACTCCATCCTCTTTCTTCCCTTTCAGTCTCTCCCCGTGCCTTTCTCCATTACACGCTCACCCTATGTACCTTTCCTTTGTCACACACACTCTCCCCGACTCCCTCCCTCCCCCCTCATCACCTCACTCATTCCTTTTCTCTCTTCTCGCCCTCCATTTTTTTCTTCTTTTGGACAGGATGTTGTGTTGTATAATCAAGCCCCCTTTGAAAAGGTGTTTCTTTTCTGTCCAGGCAGTTGATTCATCCAGAAACAGGTTGTTCCCGCAGAGGACAGGAGTGGGACAGGAAGTTGTAGAGGGAAGGGTGAAGGAGAGAGAGAGAGAGAGATTAAAGGAGACTTTTGTGTTGCATTGTGAATACCAAGGTGAGAGCAGGTCGTGCCAGATTAGCAACAGTGCATTTGAATGGGAAGCAGTTTATTCATGACTTTTAACTCTTGCAGATTTTGGATTTCTGTTAGAAAAAAAAATCTACATGTGATAGTGTCATGTGAAACAGGAGGACAGTCTTCTTCTCCCTTACACATCACCTCCCCCGCAACCAACACGCATGCACTCGCACACCCGTCGGTGTTGAGTATACTGTGGGCCTGGCATAGCGGTGCTGGCAGTGAGTGTGCAGAGAGGGGTAGAGCGAAACAGAGAGGCAGAGAGGAAAAAATCAATAGCCATCGACATGCAACACTGCATCAAGACTGTTACTGTCCAGCGAGGGAAGAGAGAGAGGGAGGGAGGGAGGGGTTAGAGAGGCTATTCTACACTAGTCGAGGGCCCTTCAAAAGACAGAGAAAGATAGGCAAATGGAAAGAGAAAGACAAAGGTGAGAAGAGGGCTGTAATTGAGAGAAAAACAAGATCTATTTGATTCCACCGGAGAGAAAGAAAGAGAGGGTGGGACAAGAGGCAGATGAAAAGGGGATCGTGATGAAGAAGGAAGGCGCAATTAGGGAGAGGCAGAAAGGAGAACGGGCAGAAATTAAAGAAATAGCGAGAGAGGGTGATTTGAAAAGGCGGCTCTAAAGGATGCATCAGAGAGATGAAGGAGATGTGGAGGGCCCAGCAGGCAGAGGGACAGTGAGATGAATTATTTCAAACCCATTTTAATGCAGAAGATTACAGTGCCTGTAAACAGATGAATACTGTACTACCTCACCGCACCCTAGTAATTGTTGTAGTGGAGCTACGGCGTGAGATATTGTGTAATATGTATGTAATATGCTGATGTGTGTTTCTAACCGTCTGACTCAGGCTTCTTTTATAATAAGATTCGTCAGCCACAACAAGGCACAATGGAACCAATAACTCAAATATAAATGAAGCCGTGTATACTACTGAGTATTCTTTTAATAACAATACCTGAAAATAAATGCTCCGCATGGGCACAACAGTGAGAGAGTGCTATGCTACAGCATTGTGTCCAAGTTTTTATCCAAAGTTTTATCCACGTAAAAGAATAATGGGGATGAATTTCACAAAGATCGAAAGAACTACGAGTTGCTTAAGATTTGTTAAGCTGATTTAAAGAAACATCAATCATGTCATTACACCAACAAGAAACAGGCTCACATGAGAACAAAGTCAGCCTGAATGAAGGAAGTCAAACAAAATGGCAGTTCAATCTGAGCTTTCTTCTTCCTCCTCTTATCTAACCCAACAAACAACAAAACTGTTCACAGTTAACACAAGCTCAGCAATGGGACCAGGAGCCTCTGTCCTCTGCCCCGCACACACCTACTGTGTGTCAATACAGCAGAACTCATCACCTGGTTGCGCCGATTATCATGCTTTCTGTGTTGTCAGGTAACGGGATCAGTTCAGTCACAGGTTTTAGAAGCTCCCTGTTACCCAGGCAAACATAAACTCCTGCGCTGCTCTTATCAAATGCTGATCAAATCGCGGTGGTTGCACAGTTGTAGCAACCAAGAGCCCCTATTGAATCATTGTGAGAAGAAAGGCATTCCTTAATTTGCATGCCGTTGAATTTTAAATTTTCTCCCGAGCATCTGAGGAATGGCTGCAGTATCCCTTCACCACTTAACACAGCAGCACAAGAATCCAATACAAAGTCAACAGAGGTGAACTGGTCCTGTGCCTATTGAATAAATCGGGTTTCAGTGAAAAACTGAAACACTGTGGTGCACTATAAGCAGTTTCATTGTTCCAAAGGTCACTTCCCATTTTTTCTCTAACCTGTACAGTATTTTTGGACAATAGTTCTCTATTCTACTCTGTTCCTCACCTCCTTCCCCGACTGCTGTACTTTGTTCTGTAAGGATCTTCATTTTGGACGCGACAAACAATGATTCCGTCTCTTGAATTTTCTCATTTTCAAATGATGGAGGCTGTATTTATTTTACTCATTCCCCTCCTTTTCCCTGTTGTCTGTGTGTCAGGACTTCCCATGCGCAGGGTAAAGCGGAGGCGGCAGCAGGAGCAGCTCAGAAAGCCCAGGAGGAGAGTCGTATGGCCAGGGTCACCGCCAAGCAGTTCTCCCCTTCCTTCCAGCACCCAGGAAATGGTGAGCCACACACTCACCATCACTGCCACACACACACACACACACACACACATATATATATATACAATATAGACATATACCCACGTCCAGAAAATGTCCATAATCTACAAGACGCAGCCAAGCATATACAGTACACAACAACACATGTGCTTACACGTGTGTGAATAAACAAAGCACATACACGTGTGGGCTGGTGATAAAGGTCAGTGCCAACCACCCTCCAGCTTTCAGTTTCTACCTTTGTCACTCACACCTCTAGCGCACTGTAGGTAGCCAACCTTCAAGACCATGAAATCTGACACAAACACACACCTGAAATGACAGTGACTGTTCTCTTGCCATCTTCTCTGCTCTCAGCGGCTGTCTGTTTGTCCATGTTATTGTGAAGACGTCTATGTCAACAAGAGCCAATACTGACATTTTGCAGCATCCCTGCTCATCATCTTCTACCCCACTGTTTCCTTTGCATGTCTGAGTTTGTGTGTGTGTGTGTGTGTGTGTGGTGGGGGGGCACGCAGCAGAGCTGCTTCTTGCAGCTTTTGCTTTTGCTTTCCCCTGTCCTGTAGCTGTTTGCAGATCTTCGTTCAAAGAAGTATCTGGAATATTCACCATTTTGCCATTGATTTATTATTACAGACATTGGGGGGATTTGGTGTTTTTGATGTCAAGGACTGGACCCAAAAGAAAACATAAATTTTAGAGGGCGGTCTTGTTTTCTCATAAAATGAAATATTAAAATGTTATTTTATAAGATTCAGCCCCACCCCCAACTATAATATTTTTGCACAGTCCCTTTGCACTGAAATTATATGCATGTGGACTGGCCACACAAATCAACCCCCTGTTGTTTGTGCTCTCTCTCTGTACATCATCAGCACGCTCACATGTCCCACTGCAATGCCTGTAACCTTTTCTTTTACTTGTTTGTCCTTTTGCTTATTACATATAAGCTAATTTTCATCATATATAATATAATAAATGTAAAATTGTTAAAACCACTAAGCACCCGTGTTCATATAAGTATGTCATATTGGGGGTTGGGTGGCTTGGATAGCCATGACAAAATATTCCATAAAGGTGCTGCGGCTTAAAAACCACTGATGTAAATATCACGTGTTTCCCCTGAGTGAGGGTTAATTTAGTTTAGTTTAGTTTGCCTGGCCTTACTACCTCTATTTGGGTAATAAATAAAAAAAAGAAATATCTAATCTCCCTTCCCGCCCTGATAATTTTCATACAGTCCACTGAGATCCCATGTATGTAAATGGTTGCACTGATACTCATTGTACTGTCATGACTTTCAAATGTTTAACTTTTAGAGTTTAAAGTCGAAAGTTGTGATTACTTTGCACTTCGTCTGCACTGCACCTCCTCCCTTAATGTCTGTTGTCTTTCTGATCCTCTTGTCTTCTGCAGGTATGGAGGTGCAGCGTCCCAAACGTCAGGTGTCCAGCGAAGTGGAGGGTGAGGGATTGTCGAGTAGCGCTGGCACAGCAGATAGCCCCGATCTTTATGTGAAGAGTGCAGCCTCTGATGACCCTTCAAACGACGCTGCCACCCCTGACCTCAGCCCCCCATCTTCCTCACCTCCTCACACCCCGCCTCCCCCTGCCCGGCCGTCCCAACGCAGCAAGAGTGCCCGCTTCCACCGGCAGAGTGCCGTGGACCACGGAGACAAAGGGAAGGAGGGAGGAGAGAGGGGTGAGAAAGGTGGGGGAGGAGGGAAGACAGAGATCCAGGTGTTGATGGAGGGAGGTAGCGGCGCAGGTGAAGGCAGTGGGGGAGGAGGGAAGGGGGAGTACCCGCGGGCCAACAGCTGGAGTGAGGACAAAAGAAGAGGGATGCTGTCAAAGGGAGGAGGTGGGATCAGTGGACGAGGAGTGAGTCGGACCAATGGACACAAACACAGCTCCTCCAATCACAAGTCGCGGGAGCACGGATCATCCAATCATAGACAGGCCAGAGGGGACAGGTGGACGGAGTCGTCCTCATCTGCTTCCTGGACGTCTGCGCACAGGGGTGTGCACGGCAGGGGAGGACGGCTGCTGGAGCAGGATGAGGAGAAAATTAGTAACTACGAGATGGAGATGAAGCCTTTACAGCCCAGAGACTCCACGACCCACAAGCCCCATGGGCACGGGGAGGAGAGGCACGGGCACGCTCACGGAGAGGGGCGCTCGCACGTTGTGCAGCGACAAAGACACAAGAACCGCGATGGGAGGGAGGGGAGGGAAGGAAGAGAGGGGAAGGAGGGGGGTAAAGACTCAGCACACAAGCTGGACAGACCGGGGGAGAAGCTGGATTCACGGCCTCTGCGCCGGGACCTCACCCTCTCCCCTCCTCTGAAGTCCTCACCCATCACACCAGAGCAGCAGGACCAAAGTGTTGCACAAAGCAAAGGCAACTCGGTAAGACTCACACTGCCCTGACTAACGCGACTCAAAAAGATTTGTGTTCCATATAAGCGGTGATGACCGAATGTCTTCATCGTCATCTGCACATTATTCCCCACTGTAAATGACTGGCCTCATAAGTTGCCTTATGTAGATTTCTGTCATGAGCACGTTGACACAAAATACAAAAACACAAAAATCTCTGCAGTGTGAATATTTCCTGGTGTAATACAGTACATAGCCTTGAGGACTTTTTTGTGTTCTGCTGTAACTTCTTTGTATGTTGGTCAGCCAACATACTGAAAGTGGAAATAGTCAGTAAAAAGTGAACATATTACTGACCATGCTACACAGTACGGCTTAAAGAATGCAGACGCAGGAACGTTGAGCCATTCATGGCATGTATGATGGGTGAACATGTTATTCCTAAACCACGAGCAATAATCTGCTGCTGTAACAGCCTCCACTTTTCTGGGGTTTCTGCCAAATTTTGGAACCTGGCTGCAGGGATTTGCTCTGATTCAGCCACAAGAGCATTAGTCAGATCGGCCGCTGATGCTGGGCGATAACGCCTGGCTCGCATTCCATTTCTTCCTTAATGTGTTTTCAGTGGGGCTAAGGTCAGGGCTCTGTGCAGGCCAGTCAAGTTCTCCTACACAAGCTGAGAAAAGTGTTTCTGTATGGGCCTGTTTTGTGCACATGAATAAATCTTGGTCCACAGTTTGCTCTAGGGAAATATCTGGCTCTTTAGAAGCTAAATTCTTCACTATGTTCACCATCAAGCTGCTAACCTTGTCTGCCATGTGGTGCTGGGAGTTGGATTGTTTTGTGGGTTTTTTGTTTGTTTTTTGAGAGCTACCTGGTGCTTTTGCTGGAAAAAAAACCGAGTGAACCACAATATTAAAGCAAAGCAAAACAATCAGCTAAAATCACTATAAAGCTCTGCAGAATGGAGGAGAACTGCAGAGTCAGTTGTTAATCCTCTGTGGGTTTGCCATGTTGAGCAAACCATTTCCCATTCCATTTTTATCTAGTATTAATATGAAAATATTGATTATAGCAGCTTTAATTTTTTTGTAGTTTGAACATGTGCACGGCTTTGATTGGAGTGAATGTCTCACTGGACAGAAGCTGTATGGTGCATTTGTCATATCTGTCATGTCACTGGCACACATTGATTTGACTAAAAGGATTTGTTGCCCACTGTCATCAGGATACATCCCATCCCCAGTGACATAACACAATGTTATCCCACATATTAAGATAATCCTGGGGGAGAGGCACAAGGTTTAACCTTGTGAAATAAAGAAAGATATTTTTTTTTTGTGCTCCATGAGCAAGCGGTTGGGATTACGCTGTTGTAATATAATTTTTTGGCTGCGTCTTGACTCCGGCTGGTGGACGGCCCCTACCACACTAATCCTGGATGATAATACCGGTTGCAGCATTAGCTAATGAAACCGACAGGAAACTCAGCAGTGAGTGAACACTGCACATTGTACACCTCAGACATGCACTGCGCACATTGTGAATACAAGCCCCCTCTAACACACACACTGTGTGTAAACTGTTAAACACAGTTCCACAGTCGTCACGCAACTAGCTCACCATAATACAAATTTGTCACAGTGTGATGACTCTGATGGTTGTGTTGGTCATCTAGTGGGTTGAAGGCTGCTACTACCTGCTACATGATAACATGCACACACACATACATACAAATATACAGGCGGGCAGAGAGGGAACCTCAGCGATCCTCTCTGCACCTTAGTAACAGCAGATTGGCAAACTCGCCCCTTCCTCACAGAAGTCCCCCTATTGGATAACCAGCGCTCTGTTGCTAGGGAACAGCTTATGCCTTGCTTCAACAGCGGCCAATCAGTGGCCGTGTGTCAGTGACAAGGGGGTGGGGGGTGGGGTGCTTGTGTGTGTGTGTGTGTGCGTGCGCGTGTGTATGCAGCCATAGAGATGCAAGTGAGATTTGTGTAAGACAGGTTCACAGCATACACAGATACTATCACACACACTGATAAATGTACACAGGGAGCGCTGCCAACACCATGGGAACACTGGGGCTGCTCAGGCACGCGTGTGCAGCCACACACACAGGTCTTCGAAACCAGTCAGTCAACTGAACTTTATTTATACTGCGCCTTTTGTGCAACATTCGGCATTATATAGAAATTATGTAAAGATGCTATCGATTAATTAGCACCGTACATGAACAAGAGACGTCAACTAATCGTCATGACGGAACACAGAAATTAACCTCCGTGCGTCCCGAAGGCTTATATTTACAAGAAGATGCGTCCTGAGGCCACTGAACGTTTCCTGGCCCACAATACCAAAATTGAACACAGTGATGAAGAGATCTTGAAATCTTGAATCTTGAAAACGGCTGCACCCAGCAGACTTTAGAACAGGTGTATGCGCACGTAATGTCTCTTCTCTGTACTTGTCAGCAAACATGCCACTGCTGCATTTTGGTTGCTCTGCAGTTCATCTAAAGCTTTCATGGGCAGGCTGCAAAAGAAAGCATTACACAACTGTAGACAAACCTGTTAGTGATAACAGCATGCATAGGTATCTGTGTGGGAGAGATGTGGCTATGCCTTTGCAGCATTTCCTAAGATGATAAAAGGCAGTGTTGGTCTCGCTTGGGGCTTGATGTTTCGTGTTACTGATTTTATGTCACTGTACAACATCTTGTCTAAGCCCGTTAATTAAAGGGGCTTATGTCTTTAATTAGTTGTAGAAAATTTTGCAACATAAAAAAGTTAGTATGATGAATGCACGGTTGGTTTACCAGTGGGGCTGACTTCACAGAGTGATGCACAGTTTTCAGTCCAGTGGCACCAGGATGATTCTGCACCTCGTGACTGTCATCCAGTGCCAGTGTTCAGCGCCAAGGCAGGAAGTATGTCTGCTCTTTCTGAGAGGGAGGCAATTAGTGCATGGAGGTGGGGCTGGTGGATGGTGGTGTAGTGTGTTCCAATATTTTCATGCAGGAGACCGAGGTTCGTGTCCACACTGTCTGACATATTATTATCCCATAAAAGCTGCTTTATTAACCAACAATTCAGGAGGCATAATGCAAGATGAGCATTCATATTGACTTGGTCACCTGATGCCATATAAGTCCAATATTCACTCTCCCTTTAGCTCTGCTTTAGTGTCTAATATCTGGCTCTTCAGTTTCTAAATGTTCCACTTACTTTATCAGCAGGTCGCTAACTTTCTCTGCCATTTGGTGCTGAGGCAGGTGGAGCACAATAAGTTTACCAGAGCTTGTTTGCTGCAAACAGCTGCCTGATGTTGCTGGAGGGAGGGGCTGATGAGGAGTAAATCTGAAGAGAGGAGTGTAGAATTTGTGGCCTATAAAGGTTATGTAGAAGGTAAGAAGATGGTGAAGCTCTGTAGAGCTGCAGATTTGGGTGGCTATTTCCTTTGGTTTTGCCACCGAGACTGATCCTTTTCACATTACACATTGTCATCTCATTTCTTATTAGGAATCAGAACCTTTATTAGTTTGATGTTTGTTCAGAGCCAAAGCAACTTGCTCAAACAAATGATCACATTAGGCAGTGCCATGCATGGCTTGCAAAGACAGCAATTCCTCCCTCGTATCAAACTCGGCAGTGATCCCAAGCAAAAAAAAAGTTAGCCGGGCAGTATCTGTTGTGTCTGTTGTTTCATCGCAGGCCAGTGAGAAAAAACATAAATTTCATGCAGTGTCCTTAAGTGTGTCCTTGTCCTCAGGCGGTGTCCTTGCGCTTTATCAGTAATCTGTGACGGTTCTTTGAGACATACTGACACTTTGGAACAATTTGACTTTGGGCGTCTCATTCAGCTGTAATGACACTCCCGACTGGACCTTTTGTGTAACTGCAAGCACGTCCCTGCAATCTAGACACACTGGTCTCTCTTTTAATTCAGCAATAAACTGACGGCTTGCCCATTTTGCGACATTCCGCGTCTACCTTTCTTTTACTTGACAGTCACCACGATGCTTGTCAGCCATGAGTCGCAACTGCTACGCACGTTCACCCTGATTGCAGAAAAAAAGTAAATGCTGCCATGAGAATTTTTTTCATATTTCTGAGTCGTTGTCATTGTTTTTGTATTTATGAATTGCCCCATGGGCTGGATCAAACTGTCTCACAGGCCACAGAAGGCCTGGAGGCTAGACATCCCCCCACCTTTGTTTTAAGGGATGTTTCACAATGGCAGTTCTCTGTGCCCAGGGAAAGATGCCAATAAGCAGAAAAGTGATTTGTTCTATGCCAGCACTTCATCCTCAGGATAATATGCATTCTGTTATAAAATGGGGAGTCACACATTTGTACTGCGATTATACTGAACCTGATCTTTGTTGTCCCTGAGGAGTACCGCTCTGTGCATTTGCAGGATTTACACACCAGCACGATTAAGAATAAGCCAGCGCTGTTGTAGAAAAGTAAATAACAGTTATTAAAAACACAAGTAGTCAGTTCAGCATTTTTAGTGGCAAGGCTGCAATTACTTAGTCATACTGGAGCATTAAAAAAGGTAATGGTACAAAATGTGGATTTTAGAGTGCTGTGCTAGTCAGTAAAGAGTGAAATAGATTACTATAACAATACATTACTGTAAAACAGACATTTCTAAAGGGCAATGGTAGATAAAATGTATCAACATAAACTGCCACCCCACCATTTATTTTCCCCCAAAAAGATTTAAGAAACATAATAGAGCATAAAAGTTTTTTCCAGACGTTGAGGACATATTTAACCCAAGTCACATTTTTTCAGTGAGCATGTTCTCCAGTACAAAATAACATTTACTTATTTGAGTCCTTGACTGTTCAATGTTCCCTAAAGCAGTTGTAAATGATACCTGTATGCTCACTCTCAGATCTGCATGATAACAATGAAACCTCAGCCAGCAGTTGATTAGCTTAGCTTAGCTCAGAGACCATAGAAGCAGAGGGAAACAGCTCAGCTGGCTTAGTCCAAGTGAGAAAATCTGCCTCACGGCACCTCTGAAACTCATTAATTCATGTGTTACATTTTATTTGTTTGACACTTACATTACAAATAGCAAAACAACACATCAATCTTCTGAATCTGAGCAAAAACGAAAATAAGTTTTCCAAAATATTTAACTATACTTTTGACAGGCATATCCTGTCTTTAATATCTGAGAGTTTCCATATGATTTACTCAGGAAAAATACTAATTCTGGATGATTATACCCTTTTCGTACAAATGAAATAATAAGACTGAAAGTAATCTAATTATTCTGTAATCAACGAACAACTTGTCAAAGTAGAAACTTCTGATTAGAAACTGCAGAAAATGGGTATTAGCAAAGAATATTGCTAAATTTTTGAATATTGGCAGAGAAGGCGGATGATCAGAGGATTTCATCCACCTGTGGTCTGTTCATCACTGTGACACAGATCTGTGATAAGCCTATCGCCGGGTTGATCAGCAGAAACCTCGTTAGCAGCCACACTGGACAGATTCATTTACAACAATGTTGCACTCACGCAGCTTAATATCAGTGTGTAGTGTTGCTCAGAGTCCAATTTCGCCTCTCCCACTGCAGCTATTCTTAAAATTATTTCCGAGGTAGCCTTAATTAAAAACATAGGTCTTCTGCACCTCCTCTTTTGGCTTCTCCTTTAAAAAGACCAAAATGCACCCTTTGTGTTTGATTTTCAGGCAGGGGTAGATTAGATTAACTTTCACATATTTCCCCCTGGCGTACAGGTGGTCAGAACGACTGGCCTTCACCTGCGTGACCCAGGTTGTCAGCAAGCATCTGCTGAAGTGTCACTGAGCAAGACACTGACTCCCCCAAAGCTCCAGGCTGCTGTTCTCGCAGTCAAGCTTGACCTCTGACCTCTCTCTGTCAGAGAAGGTGGGCTTCCCTCTGGGATCAACATAGGATTATTATTATTTGTCTTGAGATGCAAATGCCTCCATCATCGCAGCGCTGCATACATGCATCATCATTGCTGCTGGGTCATTATTCTTTGCACCAAATTTTAAACAGCATATTTGGACTAGATGTAGATATGGGTATTTTCTATCTGCAGAAATAACCAATATTGAAGTGGAGGACCTGTATTATCAAACTATTAAAAGTAAAAGGATTGGATACAATTCAAATTAACTTTTGAAAAAATAAAAATTAATTTTAGTGACTCAAAGCTGAAGGTGTTGGGTAAATCCTTTTGCTCTGACTGGCCATTCCTGCTCTGATCATATACTCTGTTGAATGTTATTCAGTCTTAGTGACTCTGTTTTTCATTTGCGATAGATTTGATAAATCCAGGCTGTGATAGATACAGTGACCACACACGGAGTACTGGTAATGTAGGCAGATTTGTTCCCATACCCAAAAATATGGGTCACCAGCTGTAGTGTCACCAAAGAAAACATTTCTTCAGCACAGGATCATATTGTGACTGGTGGGTGAAAGCCTCGCATCTCTTCAAAATGTCACAGGATTGTATTTAACTTGACACCCGTGTGTGCGTTCATTTGTATTTTTTCTTTAAAGGTTTTACAGAAACCCCAGGGCTTGTGGGGTTTTATGAACTAGTTTAAGACCCTCCTCTGGCTGAAGTGACAGTCGTCAGAATTCACCTGACAGCAGTGGGATCGACTGAGGCGCAGGCAGTTACGCAGGGTCCAAGTGAATGTGAAAATAAGTGTGAAATTATTTCAAAAACAACAAAATCAGCAATTTCACAGGAATATGTTGATGAAATAGAGGAGAGTGGCTTTGTCCTGTGAATGCATTAAAAAAAGGCACCTCCCCACCCACACTTAACCACTGGCTGGTTTAGAGGTTTGTGTTCCCCTGTACTTTCTCTTCAGGTAATCCTCATGAACTATACATCAGGTAAATTGTTTTAAAGGTAAATATATAAATATAGATAAATATAAATGACTGTGTGTACATCTGTTTGTATATAAGCAGGGTAGATATAAAATATAAAACAGCCTCTTTCTGTGTCTGTGTGTGTCATTTTTAACATGCTCCCCTTTTCTCTCTCTCTCTCTCTCTCTCTCCCACGCAGGCCTACAGCTCCATCCTGGTCGTCATGGTGATTCTGCTCAACATTGGAGTGGCTATTTTGTTTATCCACTTTTTTATTTAAAGACAACACTGCTTTCAGAGTCAGCCTATCTATGCTACAACAACTATAAATTCATATGAGTATTATGACAAATCTGCTGCCCCTTCGTGTTCCTGGTGAGAGGACTGCAACTGGTTCAAGCAAGACTAGGACCAAGGAGGGCTCCACCATCATCTGGGCTAAAAGGTGGCTGACCCCGGATAAGCTTGGTCCACTCGTCGCGAAACAGATGTGGAGCCTAAAGAAGTGAAGGAGCGAGAGGTGAACCTCCAGGGAACTGGATGAGGGAGATGATATAGTCCAGAAACTGGACTGAAGTGAGCTTCAGTAGTTCACATGTTAGACTCAAGTGGGCTGAACTGGTCGGATCCCCAGGCCCCTGAGAGATGCAGCTGGCATTACAGCAAGACGTCTGCTTCCACTGTCTGCAGACAGGACTGACTGAGACAGACTTTTTCATCTTCAAAATCATAGTTTTCGACAGATTTGTAACTTCTAATTTATTTATTAACATTTTCTCTCATGTACGATACGTTGATGGATATATTCTTTATTTTGTAACCCTCCGCCCCTCTTTGTATAACTCCTGCCTTTTGATCCCTCCACCTGCCCAGGTGCCTGCCCACGTGTTGTTACTGATGGTTCAAGGTCTGTGTGTCTGCTTGAGCTGCCAAATGTATGCTGCCTGGATACATGGTTGGTTGATGGCTCCCTGTCCACACACACACACACACACACACACACACCCTCATTGCACCTTCCCTATCATTCATCTGTCCTCACTCTGATGTCTGTTTCCTCTAACTTTTTATCTTGTGTAGGGAGTGAGGAAGTGTGCACGTGTGTGAACACATGCTTATGTGCATCTCTGCATACCGCACATACAGTATGTTGGCGGCGTATGTTTAAATGGGTTTTTCTGTAGAATGTGAGCGTGTTTGCATCTGTAACAACCTCCGATTGTCTTTTTTTCATCAGGTGTGTGTCAACGTATGTGTGTGTGTACGTGCATGGTCTCAGTGGCCTTTCGCGCTCTTCGTGAACTTTACGAGAGCATCTCATGAGGACACAGTCGCCGCTCATCCACATGTAGCCTGCTAGTATCGGCTGACAGCTGGGCTCTCTCGGTCTCTCCCTCCTACTCTCTCCCACACCCACAGGCACCACTCAGAGGATGGAGCTTCCTCTGAGTTGGTGGAAGTCCAAGGATGACCGTCCTTGGCAAAGCCCTGCGCCTACTGTACCACTAGCAGAAGTATTTAGAAGAAATACTGCTTCAGTGAAGCGTGTATAATGCCACAAATATGGTTTAAAAGGCAAAGCGATATTGATAAACCTGTGTCTCCAACTGCTTCTCTCAAAACAGAACCTGAAGACAACAACATCTTTTATACTATACTTGCAAGATGTCTGAAAAAGTACTAGTTGCCACCCGCCTTGCTTTTGTAGCGCAAATTGATAAAACTACAATGCATGCATATGTACTGTAATATCTAAGTTGTGCATCTGAAAGCAAAAACAAACAGAAAAAAAGCTTCAGAAGCACAATGCCACATGTTACGTTTTGACAGGGGCAGCGTCGGGAGAACAACCTATTTGGCACAAAAAGCTGAGTAAACAGACAGAAACACACTGAAGTCTCTCTATTAGGCCGAGTGGTATTCCATGCAGAACTGAAATAAGTTTTTTTTTTTAAATAACGCAAGTGTATTGCAGCATGGCAGACAGCAGGATCGAGGTCAAGATTTACTGCCTCAAGTCCTCAGCTTCTCCTCCCCTGATCTGAGACCCTAACCAAAGTACAGTCTGAAATACCAGTAACAACTTGTCTATTTTTACAGTCAACTGAAAACACTGGGTTTTTTTGTGTCCCTACGACCCTCTGCGTTTGTTTGCATGCGTGCACATGAATGTTCATTGGAGTGTGTGAACATGCGTGTGCATCTTCCTCCTTCCACGTGATGGGATGGGATGGGATGGCTGAGCCCGTTGCCATTGGTAACAACTTACAGGGGGCAGGGAGTATATCGCTGTTTTTTTTTCTCTCCAACAGCGTTTCTCAAAATATGGATTTGAACTCAAACTCTACAGTAGCTCCACTTCTGGCATTTCCCCAAATTACAAGAGTTCGGTCCAATGTGCCTGCACCCTGAGAGGCAGAACAATATATATATATTTTTATTTTAGTTTGGGTCCCAAACAGAAACACGTTTAAGAAGCTCTGCTGTTTGCCATCAGCCTGGTGACGATGCCCTGCGCCACCCCTCGTTAGTCCGCAGCATGCTACAGCATGCCAAGCTCTCTCTATAGTTTGACTTTCCTCTTTCTTTCTTTCCTTCTTTCTTTCTTTCTTTCTTTCTGTTCCTGGGAATTACTCTGTTTTGTTTTTCAGTTACGTGGAGAAAATAATGAAAGTGTTGGAAAGAAAATGACCCTTGGCTCTTGTGTTTTTAATACACTGTGTGTGTGTGTGTGTGTGTGTGTGTGTGTGTGTGTGTGTGTGTGTGTGCGTGCGTGCATTGGGAACCATCCCTGCTGCAGAGATGGAGTGGTACAGACCTGGTTGAGAGGGTGGGGTGGGGTTACTATAGCAACATTAACCGAATTTTCCTCCGTCAATGGAGGGGCGGGGTTTGCGTTTTGGGAGGCGGGGTTTGCCTCCAGAGACCAACGTTCTGAATGAGAGGGAGAACAGAGGGAGGCCAGGAGAGCTGTGCTGATGGAAGAAAGAGAGTAATGACACAGAAGGCCATGTAGAAGGAAAACAGAGATTTTAGTAGTAACACACATCATATCAAGTAAATCTGAATGTATGTGCGGCCAACAATCTGAAATGACTTTCAGTAAGTGAGGTTTTCATCATCTGTGAGCGAGCACGGGCAGTTGTCGTGAAGGATGCAGCACTGCATCCATCAGTAAGCCTGCTGCTACACCAACATGGACAAATGACGCCATCTTCTGGTCCTAGACATGAACTAAAGCGCTCGGGGTTTTACACCAGGTCACCGCGGATTATCTTTATATGTGGTACATAACTTGCATCATAGTTAGGATTACAGTGTAGGATAGTTTCTATTGCCATGTAAGACATAAAGTATATGAATCTAGATAGTGGCTTCAATGAAAAGCCATGGAATTACACATCCACATCTTACGCCCCTACACCCAAATCTATATGTCTACATATTAATATAATTTCCATCACTGTCACTTTTTTGTATTATAAAAACATATATATACCCTCGTGCTACTTTCTAATTCGATTTCCTTTTTTGTACAGCAAAAGTTGATTTGTGTTTACTGATAAGCTTCCTTCTAAAAGTCTAAATGTACTACTACTACAAGTAGTGATATTTTATGAATTAACTTTCATAACAGTAAAAATAACTGTTATGAAAGTTAGTTAGGCAATAACTTTCATGAAAGCATCAAATACACGTGTATCTGGCGCTTTAAAGCTAAGCTGAGCTATGTCTGAGCGCATGAGAGAAAGATGTGAAATAGTATGGTAGCGGATATCCCTCCGGGCCAATCACGAGGAAGCCATTGATTACGGACAGGACTTGCAGCCAATCAGAGCAGACATTTCAGTGTAGTGGGTTGGTTTTGCTGTCAGAGTTGGGATAATGTTAAACACAGCTGTTTTTTTCTGAACTTCAAGACTCATGGCAGAATGCAAGGAGCGTACAGCTAAATTTTTGCACTAAATTCATTCGCGGAGACTGAACAAAACCTCTGCTGTCGTATCTGGTGAGATTTTTATTTTTCCACAGCGTTGCCCGATGAAGTAATGTTTCGAGAATGTTATAATGTTATTCCCAGCAGCAGCAGCAGCAGCTTTGGGCCACACAAGCTTTGTTTTTAAACTTTAACCCCAGCAGCCTTGCTCGCGGCTGAGACTTGGTGACTGTGCTTCTGCTGACGGCTCCTTGCACAAGTTTTGGGAAACCATGAGGACGGAGGAGCAACTCAACAGGAAGGGATTGTTGTGCAGTGTGGGACAGCAGAGCGGGGCGGCTCCGATCGAAACGTCTCGTATGATATGATGAACGTATGATTCAGAGTCTCCTTGAATGGGGCGGTGTGTTTTCATCTTCTCTACCAGTTTGTGTACGTCCGGTGGGGTTGGGGGCTGCGGTTTGACCGGCGAGGGCTCTCCTGACTGCCGGGCTGCGTGCTGACGGGAAAACGAGAGACCACTTTTGGAGAGATTATGGTTGGGAAAGGCCTGCTGCTCGCTCCCCGTCAACAAAGGAAACGACTGTTGCTCCTTTTGGTTCTGTCGCGTGGGGCCGCCGTGCGTGGAGACAAACGCTGAGAGTGTAAGGTGAGAAACGGCCTCAGTCGCCGATTTCAGTGAAAGTTGATAAACAACTCACTTTATGGCCGCCTGAGAGCAGCGCTGCTTGCGCGCGCCTGCGTAATTACGCACGCAAACGCACACACACACACACACACACACACACACACACACACACACACACCCCTACACGCTCGCTCCCTTTGTTGTCAAGTTTGCTCCCAGTTGAAAGTCTTGACATTTTACCTGCGGCTGCTGTCTAGCCAATAACAGCCGAGGCACCGGCCGAGTGGATGCATGAGGATGGTGGAGAGCCGGAGCTGTGTCCAGAGGGAGGGGGTGTACCGCTGGTTCTCCTCCCTGACCTCGGCCCAGAGAGCGGAGTTCCTGTGCGGGTTGATGGACCTCTGCGTCCCCATCGAGCTGCGCTTCCTCGGCTCGTGCCTGGAGGACCTGGCCCGCAAGGACTACCATTCCCTCCGGGATGCTGAGATCAAGGCCAACAACCCCGCCGACCTGTCGGGCCTCACCAACATCACCGACGAGGTGGTGCGCAGCAAGCTGCTGGTGTCCCTCGCCCTGCTCGGCTCGGACAACCGGGAGGCGGCGGGGGTCCTGTACCGGACGCTGACTCACACAGACACGGTGATCAACAACTACGGACTGGCGCTGAACGACGGGAGGACAGAGGAACAGTTTCTGTTGCTGTTCACCATGGCCTCCAATCACCCGGCATTCAGCTTCCACCAGAAGCAGGTGCTGAGGCAGCAGCTGAGCCAGATCCAGGACATCCTGCAGGTGAGAGGGATGCTCAGAGTGGAGAGCCACAAGGAAGTTCATATAGAGTATTCCGCAGGCTTATCAGGTGTAAGGAGCAGAGATGGTTGGAAACGAGTTGAAAAATCTAAATTGCACAGAATCACTTTGCTGTTATGCAGATGGAGGAATGAGAAACTGTTGGAAAAAAATGTTTAAATGCATGGTTAGTTCGTAATTGAGTTTATTTTTCAGTACAGTCAACATTTAGATAGGACACAGTACATCTATTTAAAAATAAGGCAAATTAACTAGAATTATCCTAGGTGGTTACCAACACAATTGTTCAGTAATAAACGCTGACATGTACAATATGAGGGCATACATCAGGTAGAAAAATTCAAAATTAGAGGAAGAGACTTTGTGTGTGTGTGTGTGTGTGTGTGTGTTTTTTTGTGGGCACTCAGTGAGAGGAAGTGAAAGCAGCACCAAAAACGGCCCTGTTTAATGTCATGTTGGTGTGTGAATGGAAAAAAAACCTAAATATAAGTAAAGTGATTGACGGGCTGAGAACATGTGATTGCCCACTGTCTCAACAAAAAGTTTGACATATTGAACAGGTATCACTCTTGTTCTGCTGGGGATTCTAATCCCTCTGACAAGGTGCACTGTAAGTTCAGAGCACCGTGTTCTGCCGTCCGGTGCAGCGTGCTCGTGACCTGCGCCCATCCACCAGCCCCCCCGCCACAGGTGAGGTTTAGGTGAAGAAAGTGTCATGATGGCAGGTGAAACACAGCAAGGGAAATAGGTCACAAATTGCTGCAGCACATTCACATGTTACTTACACACCAAAATAACAGGTGAGACATATTCAATGACAGGCTACCTGCGAACGCAACCAACCTCAGTCGTGTGGTACGCAGTGGTGAACAAAGTAAATTACACGCTTGCAGGTGGAAACTGACAGCGAACAGGAGTTCAGGCTGTCAACTGCAGCTGGGATCCGATTAAGAAGGTTTTCTTTTACTTAACAAAAACGCACACTGATTTCTAGGAAATGCATCATCTTTATAGGTTCTGCAATAAATTTCCTGTTTTGGCAGCAGTTGTAACTTCAAGGTTCTCTAAGCTTTCGATATCACACTTATTTTAATCTATCACAAGACGTGATGACTAGAACACATCCAGAATGAACTCAGTCATAGGTTTGAGCAAAAAAAAGTTGAGCATTAATTCATCCTTAAGATTTATTGTGGTGATGGGAATATGAATCATTATACTTTAACTTAATGTGTGAAACAAGTGTTGGCACAATGCAGCAAAAGGGCCTTTTCATGTCTTTTGATGGACCGATCTACCAGCTGTGTTACAGGTAGCCATATTTGTTCTCTTTGGCCTCTCACTGCCCCTGTTGGTCGTTCCAGGTTAGCAGTGGAGGAGCAGGTGAGGCTCACGCGGTAGGACTGGGCGGGGATCGAGCTGCTGCCTGTTACGCTCAGCCGCATCACCACTATCACCATCAGACAGTGTCCCTGCCACTGGCCTCGCTGTCCCCCGCTGCCTGCTCCCTGCCTGACGCCAGCGCTGCCTACCTGCCTCTGTCCGCCTGCCAACCCTGCCACACTCACTGCACCTGCTGGCACAGGGTAGGCAGCCACGCAAGTCAGACTATGTTGAATTCTTTAGTGTTCAACTGAGTGACGTTTATTTCCTTATAGAACTGGTCATTTGTTTTTCCTATTTTATTGATACTTGGTAGGTTTAGTTAGGGTAAGTGGCTAAAAGGCTTATAGGTTTATACACTTCCTGGCCAAAAAAAAGTCTTAAGTTCTTAACCCAATTTAGTAGTTTCTGCAATCTCCTTAGAAGTTTTCTGTGCTTGATGCATGATTTGACCCTTCTCAAACAGAC
Organism: Psettodes erumei; assembly: GCA_016785225.1. Taxonomy (NCBI): domain Eukaryota; kingdom Metazoa; phylum Chordata; class Actinopteri; order Pleuronectiformes; family Psettodidae; genus Psettodes; species Psettodes erumei. The sequence continues at coordinate 524,136 of JAFBJZ010000821.1, read as the reverse complement.
TAACATCTTTAGCAGTGTATCCTCTGTTGGTTCTGGAGGTAAACGAATACAAAAGAGGGACAAAGTGGGAGAATCTTAATACATTCAGCAGATGCTCTCAAAAACTGGTAGCTTTCTTAAATTTAAATCATTTTAAAATATGGCTTGTGTAGAACTTGAATTTCGATTGATTTATATCTAAAAGGTGCTGCTGATTGCAACAGCATCAAGATAATGCCATTAAATAATTAATGCCTATATGTAAAAATGTTCACAAATTAATTTAAACCGAAATTTAGATGTAAAGTACACAACGTTAAACATTTAATTTCAACAGTGTAGCCAACAAAATACAAACTCAGAACATGATACATGTAGTGTAATATAATTCAGCACTCCTGCATGTACTATTTACATTATCCCTGATAATTTGTGAGCTGTATTTATGTAAGTGTGTCTGTCTGCAGGTGCACAAACAGCTGCATGAAAGCAATCAGTTTCCATGTCTCGATGTGGAGTTTGAACCATCCATCATTTTTTGGTGACAAGCCAAACCCCTATCATGTGAAGAAATGTACACTTCTTGTAAAACAAATATGTTTGCTAACATCAGTGGTCAACCATAAACTGTCCAAATACTGATGATAACATAGAGCAGGAAAAAAAGGAGAAAAAAAGTTGTTTACAACCAAATGTGGTCCCTCCGCCTGGATGTGTAGTAATTTAAAAGGTGGGGATCACAGGAGGAGGAAGAGGAGGGGATTTCCCAGTGATGCCGAGAAATGAGTGGTTCATTATCCCTCTGTTACAGTTACATCTGAGATCATCCTGCAGAGATTTGAAGGATTATGTAGATATGAATCAGGACCGTTGGAAATATGGAAGAGAAGGAAAGGACTTTTCAGCTCAAGTCTGATAAAGAGACTTGGAAAAACAAAGTTTGAAGAAGCAAAATACACTTGTTATTTTGTTCCTGTCTTCTGCAGAGACATACAAACACACACACACACACACACACACACACACACGCTTCAATGTCCACACAGAAGCAGGCAGGCACACTGTTTAAACATGTGTGAGCAGTGAAGGGAAAGTACCCAGCTCAGAGAGGAGCGTTTGTATTTAGTGTTTTGTTGCCCTTGGCTCCTGCTTAGTGCAGGTCAGCACATTTCTCTATGCTGAAATCAACCCACTGTGGTGTGTGTGTGTCTGTGTGACTGTGAGCGCGTGCATGTGTGTGTGTCTCCAGTGAATCCCCAGGAAGTTATAAATGCTCTTACTCTCTCTCTCGCTCTCTCTCTCGCTCTCTCTGGCTCTCTTTCCTTCCCTCAGCGCTGTGAAGGGAATGACAGGGTTCCATTGTAAACCAGAGAAGTCAGGCCCTCTGTAAACTACTGTCGATACATTTGATACAATAGCTGAGGTCTCAAGGTGCAACAGTGTGTATCTATACTGCAGCAAGGTTTATGTTAGCCATAGTGCTAGCAAATAAGTTTGAAAGCCGTGACTGCTGGTCTGCTAGTAGCCATCAGTGCTGGAAGACACATTCAAAACCTCCTCGAAAAGCTGCACCAATCCATGATTTTATGTTTACAATAAATCTAATGACTATGACTAACGCGAAAGTGATCACCGAAGTGACAAACCCAACAAAAACATTGTCCGTCTCGCCTGTCTCCCACCTCTGCAGATTGTTTTGGTGCCTTTTAGTTTATTTTTCCTGTTTCATGTCCCACAAATTTAGTGTTTTTCCCCCCCGACTCTCTCCAGACACATCCGGGCCACCCTTTTATAACAAAAAACTCCAACCTTTTCATAACTCTGTTTCACTGCAACCTGTCCAGCACCATCTGGCAGAGAAGACAAATTTGGGGATGTAGCTGCTAACATAGTGGAGCATTTAGCAGCTAAACAGCCAGAGCTGTATGTCACTCAGGAGCTGGTGAAAACCAAACCAGAGCTAAAACAAGAGAAAATACTGATCAGTGTCAGGCACCATAAGGGCATGCTAACATTTCTTTGTGTATGTGTGCACTGGCAATGTTTGCTAACACATTTTCCACAGCATTTTTTAAGGTCTTAATATCTAAATGTTGTGTTTGTAACTTATTGTGCCACCCCAAGCTGAAATTCTTCCAAGTAGCTGTTACTATGGCCACAAGTTGCCACTGGTAATCGTTCTTAATTAGGAAACTAGCACACCGAATTTCCCTTCATGATTCTCCTGAGCTTTAAAGGTCATCATTAGGTGATATGAGTAAGTGGAACAGAGCCACAGGCAGGAAACAACAAAGTGCTTTTAATCCTTGTTCATACAGTGAATTATCTATCTGTGGCATGATAAAACGTAGCAGTGGCACAAATGAGGAAGTATTTATCTGACCTATTAGTATTTAAAGTTTGTGAATACTGGCTAACATTAGTCATCATGCTCATGTTAGCTAGCGTCAGAGCTACACTGACTGCAGAAAGTGCTTTATTGCTCATTAAATGTACTTTTTATATTATCCCTCAAAAGGCAAATGTCCTCCTTTACCATCTAATCATACTTTTAATGTTGTAGCTGGGGGTAGCACTGATTTTTAATAACTCTTTTTACTATTGATTTATTATAAACTGTAACTAATACTATTTTTAACTGCTCATTATGCTTACGTTCCAAGCCAAGTTTGGAATGTAATATCCAAGTTTTCAAAGTAACCAGTAAATATAGCTGAAAGATAAATGTAGTGGAATAAAAGTACAATATTTCTTTCTGACCTATAGTTGAGAAGATGTAAAAGGACACGCAATAAAATCCAAGTTCCTCCAAATTTGATTTAAGTGTAGTTGAGCAAATGTACTTGGTTACTTTCTACCACAGCACATAAGACACACTATAGTGCAGTGCACTAGTCACAGCAGCCGGTTCTTCCTCCAGGATTTTAAGTCAGCTTGCATAAGCTTATTTTAACACAAAGCAGCTGGATGCCGAGTCACTCCAGAGGAAACAGAGTTGAAGTTGGTTTTCTCCAGCAGGCTCTAGCTACAGAAGAGCAGTGGTATGAGCAGCACATACAGTATGTTTGCAACATCTGTTGGGCCTGTACAGACCTGCATAATCACCTTATTAGAGGAGTGCTTTATATATCTATAAAAAACAATGCCAGTGTCAGAATTAACAGCAGAGTTAAGCCTGCTTTTGCAGGAGTGGGAGGAGGGGTTGCTGTCGGCACACAGTCTGGGTTTTTTTTTAGTTTTCAGTTGTTTTTGCTGTACTGCTGCTACAAGAGGCACTCCAAATATCTGGAGCAGACCTTTCTCTTATTTCCACGTGCCTTGTTTTTCTGTCTCTTCTTCGTAATCCCTTCCCACTGATTTGTGCTGTTCTCATAAGTGCCGTTTTTACTTCACACACCCACAGCGTTGAAGAGTTGGATTCTCCTTCCCTTCGCTTGCAGTCTGCAGACAGAGCAGAGAGTTGGCAGGCTGCGCGAGTAACATGCGGATGTGGCAGTAGCACACTTAATTGTTTTCAGATCTACTGCCTCATGCTGTGTGTGTGTGTGTGTGTGTGTGTGTGTGTGTGATTCTATGCAACGGCACATACTGGGTTTTTCCTCTGCAGGAGGAGACAGCCACACACTCGTATCTCCAATGCAGTTTTTATTTTCAAGTCTATAAATCAGCATTTGGAGTAGCAATGTATTACACCACGATTAGTGACTTAAAATGCTAGAAGATACAACAAATGATTGATTAAACATTCACCCTTATTGACTTAAAATCTCATTTGAGTGACGAGAATCACTCTGGATGAACGTAATTGGTTGAATTTCCATGTCAAACAGAAATATGTGAGTCAGACGAGTCAGATGGCTCTGAATTCCCTGCTTTGTTTACATGTCAAGGATGAATTGTAATTAAAGCTATGAACTGTGTATTACAGTGACAAATTGTTTACAGCGATGGCTTTAGGTTGGGGTAATATTTCCTAATCTTGTGGGCTCTGGGGATTTACGAACTGTGCTGTTTGTTTTAGAGACTGACAGTTTGTGGTACTGCCACGTTAGTGATTTGCTCTCGGCAGTTACCTCTTGAACAATGGACTGGTTAAATGAATCTGTTGTAAATAAGCAGTTTTTACCCGTTTACTTAAATCTGCTTAATTGATGTTTTTTCTCAGGCACATTACCCCCCTTTAAAGCCTAAATTATACTCCCTGAGAGACATGGACAGCTGCGGACACCACAGATGTGTAGTTGCAGTTATACATGTCTGTAGTTCGCTCTGAGGAGTGCATGTGTAGGTGGTGTCCTTGTAGCATAGTGGGTGCGCAGACTTGACAAATTTGAGGGTACATGGTGGTCCGCAAAGAGCCTCACATACACCCTCTGTTGACAAAGTTTAAGTCATGCAGATAGATATAAACACGTATTAGCGAACAGTCATTTATACATATATATATATATGACAGGGGAGTATTATAAAGTGGAGTTTTTCATATGTGAACAAATTCTAATTGTTTCTTTATGATAATAATTTGCAAAGCATAGTTCCTGAAACAAGTTAGAAAGGTTTGGTTGGAGATCTGGGATCAGTTCCTGAGGGAAGCACATCAGTCCCAACTTGGACTGAAACAGCAGTTCATCCAGCAGTAAAAGGCAGCTCCAGGTTTAAATATGGGACTAGACGTCCACTCTTTCTCCCTAAAACTGCTCCTTGAGGGCGTAGCTATAAATAAGAGTGCCCTCGCAGTCGACCGGCCTGGTTAAATATTGGTTGGCTCCGCGCTGCCAGATCTTTCTCCTCACTTTGTTTTAGCACTGTGCCAGGCCTGGAGAGAGAGCGTTGCTTAGCCTCTGAATCTGTTCACCCAGTGACAGCACAGAGCTTAAGCATTGCATTCATCTAGATGGTTGTTGAATGTTGCCTTGTGTGTGTGTTTTTGTGCTCCGGTGTGGGACTGTGATGGCATCTTGTTGAGAAGAGGAGGGAAACACTGGGGGACTGTTTCTGCAGATACAGCACGCACTATTGGCTTTTTTGCAGTTGACTCATCTGTAAGCAAAACACATTTCACATTAAATTTTGAATATTACGCAAGGACAAACTTTACACTGAATAATTCTGTCTCAGGGTTGCACCCTGAGGTCACAGTTATATTGGTGACGCACTTGTGTGAACAAGCCTTACTTAAGGCTGAGCAGGTCATGTCCTGGACTGTATCTAGTTATCCCTGACCTTTTCTCTGTGCTCGTAACCTCCTTCTCTTCTCTGCTAAATGATCTCTCATTCTTGAACTCCAGGGCCAGACCAGGGAGGCCAGCGCTGTCTCAGGGCTGAGCTCGGGGGTCACCATGGGGCGAGCAGACGAAGCGGGCAGCCAAGACCTCACCCCTCCTCTCCCAGACCTCCCTCCTCCCCCTCCTCCACCACCACCACCACCTCCTCCTCCTCATCTGTCCCTTTCTGTACCTGCTGGGCAAGGCCTGGATGCAGCAGCACCAACAAAGTCCCACCAGGGCAAAGCAGGAAAAGGTGAGGTACAGGAGCAGTTAAATCTGCTACATTTCGGAATTGATGCTTCACAACTAAAAGAACACTAAGGTGATCCTGCACAATTTACACACACATCTGGGCTTCCGTAATGGAAATATTGTCTACTGAGCTGCTGTATTCTCTTACTTTCTACTTTTCTTGATTATAGTGTCTCTCTGTCTCACTTACTGTATGCATATGTGGTTTCACCCCCTCCCACCATCTGCGCACATCGGCATGAACCGTGTGTGTGGTGCTACACACCCAGTTAAGCCCAGTGGAACAAGATGTGGCATGCTGACACATCTGAACACTACAACTAAGCTTAAAGAATGCTGCCCTAAGGCTTAGGTGTCTGTGTATCTGTGTGGGTGTGTGTTTAAAGTGCAGTGTAGCATGTCACTTGAGGATGCACCTGGTTTCAGGTTCAGGGTGATCCATCGGATCATCCCATAACCAATCCTTTTGAATCAGTAATCTCTATTGGGATAAAACTTTAGGCTCTGTCTCAGTGTTTGAGTACAAAACATTGAATAAAAGTTGCTGATATTTGGACTCCAAGTCATGTAAAATGACATAGGCCTACCACTTTTTTTCCCATTTTTTTCATAAAATGGAAGTTTTTCAGTTTTATTTGTCAGTGGTTTGAATGCTGCAAATTTAATTCAATTTGGTTGATGAGGGGTCTACATTTAATGGATTTTAGACCCCTCTCATTTTACGCTTTGTTTTTTTTAATTCACTGTAAAAAAAAAAAAAAATTGATTAGTACCACAAACTTGACTGAGGCATATTTACTCATCCATGGACACGGAGCAACATTAGCATTCATTTGGCAATTGTTAGTACGCCAGTATTCACTCTCCTTTTAGCTTTATTTGTTTCCTACCAACGCCTTAGAAAGATATATGGCTCTACAGTTTTAAGTTCTTAGAGCTGATGTGTTATCAAATAGTTTGCATATTCCCACATCCAGCATGAAGCATCATCAGCATTCGGTGGAGTTGGGTTTCTGTCCAAGTCCCAACAAATGTACGTCACTCTCCTTTTAGATCTGCTTTTTGGTCTCCGCTCGCTTCATAGAAAACTATCTGGCACTTTAGCTGCTAAATGTTTAACTTCTTTCACCTGTTAGTTGCTAACTTTGTCTGCATGCTTCAGCTGCTCGCTGAGGCTGAAGCTGAAACTGAAGCTGAAGGCTAAAAATGCCATAGTGCTCCAGAGTTGAATGATTATTCTCTGTGGTTTTGTGTCATTAGTGTGGTTTGATTCACTTAATATAAAAATATTGATTAGTAGAAGTCAAATGCATTTTTATATACCTGTTGAATGAATTTAGTGTTTATATAATGCAGTCAGAAGGGCCTTAAAGCCCAGCAGAGCGAAACAGGAGATTTTAGTTATTGTGGCTGATTCGACTTCTGCCTAGGTTAAAGTCTGACAGAGCTAACGGGACAGTGAGGGAAATGTTTAACAAAACAAACACTGTCTCTACACACCTGCATTGTAATGAGTTGAGGTCCAATCAGGTAACACTTGTGAGTGAGTGTGAGTGTATCACAGTGTGCATGGTCTTTCATTCCAGGTCACAGTCACACACTGGATCCTTGGTTTTCATGAGGCACTTTTATCATTTAGGAAACCTGTCATTACTATTGCTTGGAAATCAATCACCCAGTGATCAGCTGGTGTCTCTGGGTGTACGGTACAGTATGTGGTTTAAGGTGGGGCGAGCCTCCCCAGGCTGGTCTGTTATTGTCTTGGCCTCGTGCCTCTGTCTGTAACACAATACTCAACTATCCCACTGCCTCATGGTCACACCGCATAGCTGTCAACAGCATAAAGCGCGCGCACACACGCGCACACACACACATATTCAGTATGTGGAAATGCATAAAACGTTAATGCAGAAGAGCATACGCAGATATTATCACAGACGCACACAATTAAGTTAATATGCCGTGCTCCCTCTTTCCCTGTGTGATTGCAGTTTTTGCTGCCTCAGGTGAGGCAGACTGAAGCACACCTCATGTGTTTTACAGCATGATTTCACTTGAAAACTGTAGTCGTAAAGTAATCATGTTACAGAGGCAACGTAAGGGGTGTTTATTAGTGGGTTACCTCTTTAGGAGAAACTTCTTTTGATCACATCATGAGCATGTCATGTGTTCAGTTCAGTACAGTGTGTGTGTCTGCCTGTGTGTGGTAGCCTGGATTAGTGTGAATGGCAGGCGGCATTTTGAGACTTCAACAGCTGCTACCCAACATGCACACAGCAAGGTGTGTATGTGTGTGTATGCAGTGAGAGTAACTCCTCTCTCGTTCCTCCTTTATCCTTCTCTTTATTCGTCTCCTCCTTCTCCCCATGTCTTCCCCTCCCCTGCTGCTTGTCCCTGCACGCCTGATGTGGTTTTGAATAGAGAGTTGTGGAGTCTAATATGTGTTAATTGATACCTGGAGGTATTCTGCTCACACACAGGCATGCACACTCACACATGCGTGCACACACACACGCTTATTCAATATTCTCACCATTTCAACTCACTTTCTACCTAATGACATGGATCTAATGGCCATGGAGCTCTAACCTGTCTCTCCTCCTCAGGCAGACAAATTTCCATGCACTGTGGAAGGGAGGATGTTATTGTAGGTATAAAGGCGAGGGAGAGATGGATTTTAGGTGTTTTCAAGTTACACCGGATGACTGGGAGTGACACCAGGAGGTGGGGTGGGGGCAGGAGAGCAAGGCTTCAGCACCAGAGTTAGGGCTGGACGAGTACACTTACCATAGTAGCCCTGGTCATGGAAGACTGTGGTGGAACATGAGTGTACAGAGCCAGAGATCTCCATGTTAGTAAGTGTTGGAGTATCAAATGGTTAAAAACTTCATGGATTAATGGAAAAAAGAAGAGAAGCAGCGCCTCCGTTTCTATCTCACTGATGAGTTTAGCTCATGTGTGAACATGAAGCTAGATGTTCAGCAAAAGTGGGGATTAATTGTCATCACATGATTTATTACTTTTGATCGTGGGCAAAGATTAAAATTCCTGCTGGCCGTTTCCACTAATCCCAAATGACCAATCATGTTAAGTGTTCAAGTAACTGTCTCAAATGCTGTTTTAGTCCAGTTTGCCGAGCTTCAGTGGAGTGTGCCGAGTTGTGAAGTGCGGTGAATCATCTGTGAAACAGTTTGCTCTTCTTTCAGTGGTGATTGAGAAGGTGGTGCTGAGAGGAGCAACACACAAGTCTGAAGACACCAGTGAATATGTGTTTGAGGTCAGTACAGTGGAAACGACAATACATACACATGTGGACACCTTCACTCTTGCTCACTTTTCCAGAGTTTCTCTGTTTATGTTATCACGTTCTTACCCCTGTCCTTCCAACTATTTTCCCTCTTCCTCTGTTCCATCACCTCCTACTTCTGCTCCCTCTCATCCCTTCCCTCCCCTCTCTCTCCTCCAGGCAAGCTGGTCAGATGGGTTTGTGTTATCCGTTGTCCGAACACAGCAGGAAGTGACAGAGCTTTTATCCCAGGTCAGGCCACCTATTTACAGCATTGTTGACTGAAACAGCTAAAAACATGTAACTGGGGATGGAGAGCTATTTCACAACGTAATATAGAAAAAAGTACACAGAGAATTAATCAACATGGGGTCAATGAGGCTTGTAAGTAATACCCATTTTAACTACATAATCTGTCAAGCAATCTTGATTATTCAGGTTATATGGGGAGGTATATAGTATCATCAGCATAGAAATGTAAGGATGTAAGCAATGCTTTGTTTAGTATGTGCTTATGTCTTATTTACCTTTTCTCCTGAAGCTGTCACAAGCATTTCCGGATGAAGGAGTGGAGAAGTTCCTCTCTCAGTCCAAAGAGCAGGACCCCAGGTTTGACCCATAACCCTTCATCTTTGTGTTTTGTTACTGAATAGTTGCTGTTTCTCTCTTATCAAAGGTGTGTTTCAGCTGAGGAAAATATGGATATTTTCTTATATACTCAGAAGTTTAGCTTCTTTCCTCTTTTGCTTATACTGAAATATATGAGTTTCTCCACACACAGACCCACTGTTTGCCATAGTGCAGCTCCACAGCTTTGATCACGTTAGCATGTCACGACACTAAACATAAAAAGAGAGATTAACTCAAGAGTTAATAGTAATTTAACAACCCATGTACATGTACATGAGCATCCTCATGCACATGCACGTGGTAAAAAATCCTCTGATGGTTCCTCTTGGCTGCCATGTGTCTGACATTTGTGACTATGAGTGAAATGTCTCAACAACTATTGGATGGACTGTCATGAAATTTGGGACATGCGTGTATGTTTATTCCCTTACAGGATGGATTAAAGTCACGTTGATGATGAGCTCACTTTTTTATTCGTGGCATCAGATTGAATTTCAGCTGGTCCCGTTCTTTGGTTCATGTCCAAATATCTGACAAACCAATGACATTTGCATCAGTCTCAGCTCTGCTTTGAGTTTAGTGCTAAGTGGCAAATGTTAGCATGCTAAAACACTAAACTGAGACGTGATCCTAGCGAAAGTTATACATGCTTACCATCCACAGGTTTGTGTTTGTGCAGTGCCCCAGAGCTGCTAACATATTCACTTTGCAAGAAACCATATCAAGCTAATTCTTATCGTTTGGCTAGCAGGTGCCTGTGAACATATCTGGAAAGAAGGCACTGAATTAATCTATATCTATACCACAAACAGTATTGTTTGGGTAATGTATATTCATACCTATTGGTAATATGAAATGCACAAAATTAGTCCTTCAGTGCCCATCTGTGATGCACTGAGATGTTTTCATCCAAAGTCAACCCATCTCTTCTTCTGCAGTTTTTAAACCCAGTTGACTTTCTGTGGCCTCCTGTGTCGGCCTGACTCCCTGCTGTCCTGTCTCTCTGCCCACACCCAGGTGTCTGACAGCGCTGCCCACCCATGTCCTCCAGCACCACAGCGTCCAGCTGTTCTTCACCTCCCACAGGCCTCTCTCACCCAATTGTCCTTCCTCTCTCGCCCCCTCCTTCCCTCACTTACCTGCCTCACCTCCCACAGCTCCTGTCGCCCCGACCTGTCCGTTCACCACCAGCTCTAGTGAGTCATTATTTTTTTCTTTGATAGTCAATGATTTCTTCTTTCTTGAATTTTTGGATTTTGTTTCTGTTTATTGTTTTCTAAACAAGGAAATGGCACATTGCAGAAATCATCAGATAGGTTTGAACTGATGAGCTGATGTCATGAGTGTGAAGCAGCAGAAACTGGAAAGCCAGTAAGACTTTATAGAGGGCAGCAGGGATATAAAACAGGAGATCCCTATTCTTAGATGCAGGGAAGGAAGTTGCCAAGAAGGGCCAGGGTAGGACAGGCAAGATAAAAGATTTCATGTCTGGGATCTGATGTTGGAGACGGGAGAGAGAGAGAGAAAAAAAAAGTAGTAGAAAGGACAAAGCCATGAATCTGAATCCTGGTTGGTGAGAGAGGTGAGACTGTAGGCAAGATTTTCAGTTTGTGTTTTGGAGGTGTTGGAGGGAGCCAATGGGGTCTATTTCAGTCTGGTGTGGGAATTCAGCGTGGCATGTTTGTGTTGGGAAGCCTAGAGTGTGGTGACCTCATCTTGATGTGTGTGTGTGTGTGTGTATCTAAGTGTGTGCACGCTTGATTCTGTGAGTGTGACTTCATCCCATGGAGTATTTTTAGCCGGCAGTGCAGTGTGTTTGTGTGTGCTTGTACTTTTTTGCATCTGTTTATGCCTCTTTGTGTGTGCGTGCGTGCGTGTGTGTGTCTGTGTACACACCAGACTCACAGGAGACCCCAGGGAAACAGGGTTAATATGAATTTTTCTAACTTTATGTGCAACACAAACACACAGATCTCTGCCCTCCACCACAGTATATCACAGTCCATCCTTCATGAGCTGAATACGAGGCTGTAATATCACATTTATGGCACTGAACACATGGGTCACTGCTTGTGTGCCCCTAGTTAATGGGCTAATGTCAATAAACACACAGCACACTCTTCGGTCAGACAGGGACAAAATAAAGTATGAGTTTGGGAAAGCTTTTAATAGGCTGTCTCACTGGGACAGTTTGCAAGTTTATTTGATTTTATTTTTGTGCAAAGCAAAATGCCACTTTTAATATTTTGAAAGCTTGGGCAGCATCTCAGCTGTCTCATAATATGTGCAGTAGTTTCCAAAGGTCTCAGATCACTTCCCATTCACTAAAGTGAAAGAAGTGGCGGTTAATTAATGATTTAAGATTAAAAAAAAGACACCACAGGCCTTTTGCTCCAGTAACTGATAACTGTGTCAAGGTGTCACAAAATGGGCCTGATAGACTGACCCAAATAAACTATACTTATAGTGATGCTAACAGTATACACTGTGACAAAGACTATCCATGATTGGCCAGGTGTTCAGGACAAATATTTGGACCACTTTGTTTCTAAAGAAGCAAAGATAAACTTGGAATACAAAATAAGTAGAAGAAGTTGCAGGAGTGTATTTATGATTCATTCATGTCTTACGCACAAGTCTAAAAGTATTTATTTTATGGATAAACAGTGTTAAAGCCTCTGTCGTTCCAGTTTATGCAAGCTGGCCAGATTGGCAATTATGCAATTAATATTAGATTATCCACAGCAGCTGGCCATTCCTTACACTGCTGAATCATGTCAGCTAGGGCTGCTCGATTATGGAAAAAAATCATAATCACAATTATTTTTTAGTTACACGATGCATTTATTCAGCATTTCTCTCTCTCAAAAACACTGTTATTGATAATTTATGCAAAATGTTCAAATTGAAAATAAATATAGGCTACAAATATGGCATGAATGCCGTTTGGAGACACTACTTTCAAATTGAATTCTGTGTCAATGAATGGATCGTCAGGCTAATATATGGCTCTGCTGTACGGCTGGATCACAGATCTGTCATCACTGCGAAGTCATCAGCTTTAGACGCTTCTTTTATGACTTCTTCTCGACATTGTCGGTGCATGTTTGGCAGAACCATTCTGCTGAAATGGTGCCAAGATGGCAACGCATAACCTTTATCAAAAGCATGGATCATCTTGAAACCTTCGCCCTTGACTCTACAAATAGGTTGCAAATCTTTTGCTAAAAAGTATCCAATAGCAGGTCGGATAAGGAGTTGCATTATACAGTGTGGCTGTGATCGATGACTGAGTCTGCGTTGACGTCTTGCTGGTTGTGGCACTGGCTTTGTCTTCTTGTTTCTTTATTAATTCGTCGTGAGTGACTTTGTGCTTTTGTTTGAGATGGTTGAAAAGATTTGTTGTCGGATTCTTCGAACCCGAAGTGTTCCCATACAAAAGAACTTTTTCTACCCTTTTTGTCAACTAAATGATTCTGCCCTCCCTCTGCCATTTCTTGATCTCACTCGTGCTGTTTTTTGAACACCAAACACAACACACCTCCTTCGCTCTTGAGCTGCGTGAGTGTCAGCAGGGCTGCGTGGAAGGGAATGTATTGCACGTGCGCGTCTCTTTCAGATATAGTGTGAAGAATGGCAAATAAATTGTTTCGATTATATGAGTTTGGAGATCGTTTCACACGAAAATCGAAACTGCGATCAAAATTTGAATAATTGCACAGCCCTAATATCAGCTGACCGGTTACTTAAACCAGTTCTGATTAAAGAGGGGCTGTGATGAGGTTCACACACTTCTGCATAAGATGAATTGTGGAACACTCACTCACCATTGTCGAGTTTTGGTGCCCCTTCTCATAGATCCTACACATCTCTGATTTAAACTGGATAAATGAACGCCACTCATTTGATATTTTGTTGATGGTGGCAGAGGGCGCCATCTTACACGCCGCTTCTGCCATTCCCTATGATTCACACTGTTTTCATACTCAAACATTCAAACAGCCTCTATGTTTCTCAACTGACATGTTTAGGTTCTCATACTTTGCATTAGGGTTTTTTTATGCATTTATGTGCTGAAGATGATGAAAATGATGAAGGTCTTTTGTTTGTCTCACAGATCTTGGCTGTATGGTTCAGTACAGAGGAGCCAACAGGTGAGATACTTTACTCTCTGTGTGCCTTCACATCATTTATCATCATCGTTTGTTCCCCCACTCATTGTCTCTACTCCCTCAGGGCAGTGTATCGAGTGGCCAGCGTGCAGCCCGTGGTCAGCACCCACAGCTCCGTCTTGACTCGCTCCACTCCTCACCTCGCCTCCCTACCTCCTCCTCTCCCTCCCTCCATTCCCCCTCCCCAGCACTCCCCCCAGCTATCTGCCCTCCCTCACCCCCTGCCGTCCCTGCCCGGCCAGGGCTCCATAGCAGTTGGAGGTGACGGCTCCTCTCTGCCGCAACATGGTCAGTCACACTCGTACTCTCAGCCCCAGCAGCACTCCCAGCACCACCTTCACTCGCAAACCAGCAGTCAGTCCAGTGCGCCGCCTCAGTCCCTCCACCTGTCCCATTCCCAGCCTGTGTCCCACTCACATCCCCAGTCCCTTCCGTACTCCCAGTCCCAGTCCCACGCCCAGTCCCGTTCCCAGACCCACACCCAGACACCATCTCATCCTCAGCCCAACACTCAAGAGCAGAACGGCATCCTGGACTGGCTGCGCAAGCTACGGCTCCATAAGTACTACCCTGTCTTCAAACAGCTCACCATGGAAGAGGTGGGTCGGCTTCAGATCCTGTCGGTCATGACATTTTACAGATATCAACAAGTCAGCTCCTAAATCTGTATTTCCAACTGCTGTCATGTGAAAGCTCAGTATATCTGTTACTGTTAGTTAAGCTTTTTCCTGTTCCTGCATGTTCTGATTCTATTTTCCTGTGTAACCCTCAGTTTTTAGCTCTGACAGAGGAGGACTTAAACAAGTACGACTTGACCCAAGGAGCGAAGAAGAAACTCAAGACCCAGCTGGAGTTACAAAAGTCAGTAGAGTAAACCATAGAAATCACAATATCTATTTTTAGTCTTTTATGTCTGACACTGCTTCTATACTGGGGGATTGTGTGTACATGCAGGGGTCTTGTGCATTATCTTAACAAGTTATTAAATTGTACTTAAGTAACAGAAAACCTCTGGAGAAAACCATGAGAGCAGATTTTGAGCTCAGGGTGCACAAAATCACTCAGAAATGGCTCCTGAAATTTACTGTGCACCCTCAAACCTGTCCGTGTACGCTCCAAAATCTCAACTAGCAGCTCAATTTCGGTATCAGAGTACTTTCTTCTTGCATGGTAGTTTTGTCATTGATAACGTCTCATGTTATGATAGGTAGTGCTAAGTGCGGTGTGGATACAGGACTCAAAAAATGAGTGGTGGCATTAATTGCCCCTTGTCCCTTTTAAGGTGTAGGTGTGTATGTGGCAGTGCATGGTGAAGTAAGCAGATGCATTGTCCTGTTAATAATTAACAGACACACCGATCAGCAGCTGATTTCCAGCAGTAACGGTCTCGATGGTGTCAATGGTTAACCAGCTATAGGTGGGCTGGATAGATAAGATGTACTTGCGACGAGATTACCAAGAGAAACGCATGAAAAAACACAAAAACATGGACGTGCAAGCAAATGCGGCCTCATGCGGCATCTCTTTTAATGACACACACACACACACTCAAGCACGCCCATGCGCACGCACACACCGGTGATCCCTCACATGAGAACCTACTCTTATTATCTCTCGATCGTGTTTCCATCACCGGTGTCCGCGGGTTTCCATTAGGCAGGTAACAAAGCGTGTGTGTGCTCACGTGCATGCTCAAACAAGAAACAGAAAATGGAAAGTTCCTGCAGTGGTTTTCCACGCAACCGGTTTGCAGATGTGTTTGCAGAGGAGCAGCTGGGATGCTGAGGAACATGTTGAGTGGACAGTGTCTCCCTCTGGTGGTCATTAAAGGGCATTCTTTTAAAAAGGCTAAAAGTCAAGCTGATAAGATCATCTGCCCCCTCATATTTACGCTGCTTCTAGAAATAAACATATGAATAGACTGATCAAGGTGAATCACAACCTGCATCAAACACCTCTTCACCTCTCTCTTGATTTATTGTTTGCTATGTGCCTGTGTATCCCCAGCAGGGAAATGAAGATGGAGAAGCGGTCTTGCAGCGGCATCGCCAGGGTGACGCCTTCCAGTCACATGGGGTCATCATCACACCCCTCCTCCACTGCAGGTGACTAAGCTGGTTTGTCTCAGTCTAACTGTGCTTGTTAGAGAAATTTTAAGTCAAAATTTTGTGCTTTAAATGGCCCAAAATGAGTTGAGTTGGTGTTTTTGGCTCTGGATGTGAAATAGAGTGAAGTGTCAGTGCAAATTAAATAACTAAATGGAAGAATGAATGGAATAAGTGGATATGTATGATTGTTAAACAGCCAGCTCTTGAATTTTACATTTTTTTGACTGAAATGTATTTCAGGAGAGCTGCGGGTGGAGGTGGACGCCGTGTCGCACCATCACCCCACAGTCTCCACAGACAGCAGCTCGTCCTCGGGCTACTCCAGTTCTTCCTGCTCCCCTCGGACGCCCCTCTGCTGCGACTCCACCTTCGACAGGAGCAGAGACATGCACAGGCGTGAGTTTTATAACCGGACCGTTGAGCGATAACCCTGAAAACAAACAAGCTCGATGCTGTATTGACAACACGATCTGTCACTGTCTGGCAGATCAGAGTCCTTAAAGGTTCTATTTTATCGAAAGAATGATTCATTGATTGATTGAAAAATAATCTGATAATCAGTAATAAGAATAATGCCAGCTGCAGCCCTAATATACATGTACAAATACAGTAAATATATAATATAATACCAGAAGAACAGACATAAAATCAACACAGAGCTCTATATCAGAGTACTGAAACACCAGCTCAGTAACAGTAACAATAATTGTTTGATCAATGAAAAAATGAAAGACCATGTATCCTTAAGGAAATATTCAGTTCCAGCATATTTGTAAATGCATAGCATGCACAGTCATCAGCTTTGAGCAACTGTGTCTGATTCTGGTGTGTCAGGTCCGGATGCAGCAGGAGGGGGTCCAGAGAAGGACCGGTCCTGCCTCTTCATCATGAACTCCAGCTGCCCCACAGGCTCCAGTCGCCCCACAGCCCAGGTCCTACCCGTCCAAACGGATCAAGCACCTCCTCTCCCTCCCTCCTGCTCCTCCCACCTCCCCTTTGGTATCCCGCAGTCTCCCTACCACCCGCAGGCCAGCTACCCCCAGACACTTCTTTCCCCGGTCTCGAACCCGGCACGTATTCTGACCTCCCCGCGCAAGCCCCGACCCCCTCCACTGTGCATGGAGGATCGGACTAAGCCGCTGGGTTCAGGTCTGCCCGTGGCTGCGGCAGGCTTCAGTCCGGGGCTCGGGGTGGGGATGGGGGTGAGGCTGGAGAACCTGTTCCCTGGGCTCAACGTGGACGGCTCCTCTGCCCTCCAGGACCCGGTGGTTTGTCGCAGCATGGCGGGAGGTGGTGTGGGTCTGATGGTAGAAACCAGTTCTGCTCTGACCTCCACCTCAAACAGCCTCCACCACGTCTCCCACCCCCCCCTCCACTTCCACCTTTCGTCCTCTACGTCCCCCTCTACATCTGGATACTACTCCTACCCTCCTTCCTCCTCTTCCTCATCCTCCTCCTTCCCTTCTTTCTCCTCCTCCTGTCCCTCCACAAAGTCTGGCTCACAGTCTGGGAGCTCCAGTGGTGGAGGTGGAGGTGGCTTTGTTTCCATGGCAACCGCCAGCAGTGTTCCTGTGGCTGCAGTACCCGGCAACACTTACTACCCTCCGCAGCCTACATCCAGTCCCTCCCCTTCTTCGTCCTCTGCTTCCTCATTGGATCAAAGTTCAGGTCACACCCCATCCGTGTGTGTTTGCAGCTCCTGCGGTTGTCGGGGGAACTGCGGCGCCTACGGAGCGTTGCCTGGATATGCTGCGGCCGGCTACCTGCAGCCATTCTCGGCCGGCCCCTCCCTCTTTACCCTGGGACCTCTGCTCCACCTCAGCCCCCTGTTAGCCTCAACCAGTGCCGCCGGCCCTGGACCCACGCCTTTCTCATACCCGATGATGATGCCTCCCCCCCTCTACCGCCATAGCCCGGTGTCACATGACCAGCAGCAGGGCTTTGGTTTCTACCAGCCCCATGGCATCATGGGAAATGGAGCCCAGAAACGGGCAGCGGGGAGCCTTTCATGTTATAACTGTGGTGCCAATGGACACAGAGCGGAGGACTGCAAACAGCCGCCCATGGATTCAGCACAGCAAGGTGAGCGGAGGAGTGTTGTTGACTGTTTGATTCTAATCACAATAGGTTTATGATTAAGTTATAAAGTCACTCAACAGTGCATTAAAAAACAATTATTGCATTTACCAAATGATAATTCTGTTAGCTTATCTTGTCTTTAAATGGAATCATAAAATGAAGCCATTGTTTTCTTCTTGTTCATCTCATTTTACCAATGGGGTTTCCTTTCATAAACGCACATTTCATTTGGCTAATAATTCATTTTTCTTCTATAGTTTCCATTTTTGATTCACTTGATTTCCTCTTAGAGGATGTGTCAAGATTGTGCCACCTAATGACATACAAACATGAAATTTAAAAAGTATTTTTTAGAACTAGAAATTTTGTAATTAAAATTAATTAATGTTTTAAATCTTTAATATACTAGTGCATCTTAAAGAAAACTACTGTGATAATGTTTATTTATCTTCGTAATGTAAATGAAAAGGGTAAACTTTCATATAACATATTCATTACACATAATGTGAACTATTTCATATTTGTGAAATGAATATAGAAATTATGATGATTGTGGCTTACAGTTCATGTAAATCAGAATGAATATCTCAAATATTCTCAGTTTGATTCAACTACTGTTCTTAGTCAAGAAGAGAGGATTGCAAGACTAAAAATTTATATTATTTATTAAAACGGTGATTAAATTGGCAATCCTTTTTAAGCCTGGAAATGTTTAATTCTTACTTTTTTACCCATAATGGAGACACCACATGGTCGATTTTATTATTTATGATGACCTATGATGAACTCTTCGCATAAAAAAATAAAAACTTAAGCGACTAAGTTTGTTAATATATTTTTTAAATGGGCTCTACTGCATGACTAATGTTTTTCATGTCAGAATTAAAAGATTTGTGGAACTGGAACTGAAACATTAACACAACTGTAAATCTCTGTTGTGCTTCACAGGGACTTTTCGACTCAAGTACACTCCTCACTCTGACAGTAAGGACTCAGGGGACTAGCCAGCCGAGACCGAGAAATTTTCAACTGTCATACTCCCGACACAACCGTACCTCATGTTGCTACTGAAGACAGCAGTCACACAGTTGAACACACAGATGGAAATGAGGAGGCGTGAGCCTGTTCTGAGACAGACTAAGAGCAGTGACCTTTTTTGTCCTTTGTAATCTTTTACAAGAAGCATGTGGGATGACGCAATGACAAGAAACAGAGAGGAATGGCTGACGCAGTCAGAGCCATCAGAAGACCTCACATCCCTCTTCTGATCCAAACATAAGTCCAAAGGTGGGATGTGTAAACTCTGCCCCACTTCACTGCAGAGAACTGACTGGAACACACCCGCGGAGGAAACACTACAAACATGTAGTCATCAGCCATGTTACCTGTATTGACAGAGACTCCCAGCTTAATGCCTGAGCATTCATAGTTTTCTAGATGGTTCATAAGACAAAAGGCACAGTACTACAGCATCCTGACAACTTCCTGGACACTCAGCTGAGTGCCTTTCTAACTCCTTCTGAATGATACAACCCAGTTTGATCAACCCATGAACTCACTGTGACATACTGGATACCCTGGATATACTGTATGCGCACAAAGAAGCATCAGTGTTGTTTTCCCTTTGACTGAATGTACCGGTGAGGAACTTCTTGTTCTGTTCCGTTTTAAGAGGAAAGCACTTCTCTTGTATGTCAGGTTTGGCTCACTGTACTCCATGCATGTGATGCCCACTTGCAAGAGCTGTGTCTCAATTCCATACTACATATTAATTGTATACAGTATAGCATATACTATATTGTAATTTCTATGTATGTTTTTTTTGCAGTTAGCATACTATACAAGAAGGTGTTACAGGATTTTGCAAAAGTCTTAGACCACTATAAGATTTGTTATTAACCATATATAATTGTTTCCTAATCTCTTTATTAGCATACAGGAATCAGAAAATACAGGAAATATGTACGTAGTATCAGAGAAAATTTTCTGAAAAAACTGCTTCTACAGGCTGAAGTGTCAAGTATTTAGTGTGACCTCCCCTTACACCAGGGACCTTGGCTTGATCAGGAACGGCCTTTTTGGAAGGTTATGGGTAAGGGATACTCACAAAGAATGGAATGAAGATCAATGGAACAGCGAGTGATGGCCTAAGACTTTTGCATAGCACTGTACCTAAAGCAATCTAACGGAAAAGGATGCAATACATGTGGCATCCGACGGTAATGCAACTTGAGAATGAGACAGCAAAATGTTTTTTAAAACAATGTTGTTTTTTGTCTTCTGATGTGTTCCTGGATTAGTTTTCATTTTCACATCAAATTTTTTTATGCAGGGAGAGTGGCATCCATCAACAGCATCAACTCAAAAAATGGAGTATTTATAATCTACACACAAACTGATTTGAATGTACTTTAATTTGTGACTTTGTCATGGTCTGAACACACTGCAGACTGCTCAGAATGAGTGTGTACTGTAGTAGGGATTTAGGACACAGCTGAGCTGTTTTTAAACAAGGTTTTCAACTGTGGAAGAAGGTGGCACACCGACAAAGCAGAGAATTCCCGTAGAACCTCACATTTTCGTCGATGATCGGCCGTGCTATTTCTACAGGCAGCTTCTACCACTTTAACTGCTTTGATCGTCAAGGTTGAGCACCTGGATGGAACGCAGGCTTGTTTCGCTTTTCATCATTTTTGCATCATCCTCGAAAAAAAAGTTCATTTTACAGTTACCCTGTGTTTTTTGTTTGTTTACAACAATGAGACTCCACAGGGCAACTTCAATCCGGCTCAGAGAATTTGAAACAGAAAGCCAAGTACCCCTGACTCCAGGGCTTGTTCCTGTGAAGGAACACGTTCATGATGGTGGATCCTTCGGAGAACGTGGAGTTCTGCTGCAACCAGCTGCTCCACCAAAAAAATGACGTGCCTTCGCCTTGCCTTGA
Organism: Psettodes erumei; assembly: GCA_016785225.1. NCBI lineage: Eukaryota > Metazoa > Chordata > Actinopteri > Pleuronectiformes > Psettodidae > Psettodes > Psettodes erumei. The sequence continues at coordinate 503,419 of JAFBJZ010000821.1, read as the reverse complement.
TTACAACTAACAGTGGATTCAGGTGGTTCTCTGTCAACTACTTTAAAGCTGACAACTACAGTGTTTTTTTAGAAGACTAATGTCCTACACATGATAGTCAACTGGCAAACAATGCTAATGTTAATGGTAAAAACCGCACATTTCTATCCTGCCCTGTAATAACAGCATGTCTCGGCTCCTAACAGGAACATGAGAATTAATTGCGGATCATGGTAGCCTTTTTTTGTTTTTATCCTCGTATATTTACCAATAATCAGTAAACACCAGAACGTCATAGGTATTGATCAGGACCTCGTTTGACAGTTACTTTTGGTCACACAAAACAGAACGCAACGTGTCAAGGAATCTGGACTTTGGAGTGTGTTGTGTGTGTGTTTGTGTGTGTGTGTGTGTGTGTGTGTGTGTTGAGGTACTGTATGTGAAGTCCCTCTGCACCAGCCATCTTCTCATCCCATCCACCACTTTAACAGTGCCTGGGGCTCAACCAATCACTTCTGAATGATCTGAAGCTTCTCTACCTCTGAGCCAACCTGAGAGCAAAATGACCTGTGCCAAACGACGATTCCACAGAATGCAGACTGAAAATATTCTGGTAGAATCTGCAGTTTATGCTAATGTGTCTGTGGTCATTGGAGGTGGATGAGCATTACAGAAGTGCCAAAACTCTTTCAGTTCAGTTTGATGATGTCGAGCTTAGCGGATGTTCTCCTGCAACTTGTTCTCACTAGGGGACAGATGGAGCTGCCTCTTCTCGTGATAAATCTGCACAGTCTTTATGCCAGATCGAAGTCCGGGCTGTTGAATTTGGAGAGTTGTAAAAAATGTATAAGTAAGTGTGTGACTGTGAGTGAGTTGCTGGGCAGGACCCAGAGTTTATCAGACACAGGGACAGCTGGTCCTTCAGATGAAACTCTATCTGTACCCCTGGAGGGCACAGCACAGGGACAAGGGATGTTTATTTAAAATGGTAAATAGTGAACATTCAGTATGTATAACCGCTTCTGTCTCAAAAGTCAACATTGTGCTTTTATACTGGGTTATGTTGGGTTTCTCACCAACATTGTAAGGTCTTGGCCTTACTCTGTAAAGTGCCTTGAGGTAATGTATGTTGTGCATTGGCGCTACACAAATAAAATTACATTGGATTGGATATTGTAATAGAAAATGTCATTGGAATATGTCTTTTCACACAAGTGTGGGGCTCAGAATCGCCCAGCCAGCCCTCAACTGTTCACCTGAATGCTAATTTAAATTTCAACAGTGCTGCTGTCTCGATGGACGTGGCCGCATACAAACACCCTTTTATCCAACTGTGACAAAGAAGGAGAAAGTGCCTTCACCTTCATCATACCAAAGAGCGCTTCCTTTTAAGGAATTTTTTTTGACAAATGGTAAAATTTTTGTAGGTTTTATTTCTCACAATAAGGCCTCATAACTACGTGATGCTACGGCATGCACGCTGCTTCACCTTGAGTCAAATGTGCTTTTGAACTATTTTGTGCAGATGTTAGAAGACAGTTTATTACCACCCAGTTTATTTTTAGGACAGATTTTATATTGCTTATTGTGTTTTAAAACGTGATTGCTTTATCTGGATTTTGAGGTTGGGGGGGGGTGTTAAATAAAATATTTTCAGACTCTCACATTTCAGATTCTTTTCATTGTCCATGTGGTTTATGTGTTAAATTATTGTGTTTCTCACAACAGACATTTTGAGCACAAGTGTCTTTAACCTCCTCCGACCCTGTGACCCCTACACCATATACTTCATTCTGTTAGGCTTAGACTTGTTGTCCCCACTAGTGGTGGTTGCAGAAGACACTTTTTTGTGCCATCTAGTGTTAACAAAAGAACAATCCACTCAACAGTGTAAAAACACTCCCTACAATCAAAAAATGAATAAAAATAAAAATGGAATGAATAGAAATGAAAATAAAAATGGAAATGGCATAAAATGTCCTTAACTTTTATGGCTGAAACTTGTTTATTTATGCCCATTAAAGTCTGTAGTTTGAAAGAGCATAAAAAGTTGACATGTTTTTGCAATAACGGTGAGCTAGGACGCTGTGAATTAGGAAGTTTGAGGACATTGGGACTTTATTGTTTATAATTGGTCATGAAAAGTGTAAATATCTATATCGATATGGTGTACACCCTGATGTGGAACAACTAAATGATGAAGATTACACATGTATTCCACCTGATTCATCAGAATCTGATCAACTGATCATCATTATCAGTGATGATAATGACAGTAAGCCACAACATGATGACAGTCACCATGTACACATCAGCGTGGTGAATGTCTTGACATTGACGGTATGCCAGATTTTAACAAAACTCATTGCTCTCTCAAACGTCAGCTCTTGGAGCATCAATTTTGACAAATTAAGATGTTCTGATCCAATACTCTCCAATCCCTGCCATTGTTGCCCAACTCGCAACATAGAGGACATAAAAGAACAGACATTAATGTCTTGTTGCCTGAAAATTCACACCTTGATGGACCACAGCTATTTTGTTGGCACAAGGGGGACCTACACAGTATTAGACATAATGTTCTGACTGACCAGCTGGTTTAAGCAGGACACGTAACAGACTAAACACTTTGCCTGAAATGCTGTTGTAAAAAGTTATGACCCTCAACTGTCTGACTGTGTCGCACAGAAGGTGAAAAGACTCTTCTGAAGTTCTGTGGACTTCAGTTCTATCTTGCTACAACTCAGTGAAGTTTGAAGGCTGGTGTGCAATAGAACAACTGAAAAGCTTGAAGAAAGACAGCTGTCCTTCTTGTGACATTTTTGATGCCTTACTATGCCATGACCTTTTTCTGAAATTTTTGATGTTTTATTATAGTATGAGCTTTTTTGTGACATTTTCTATGACTTACTATACTATGACATATGTATGAAGTATTAGATGCCTTATTATACTATAACCTTTCTGTGACATTTTTGATACCTCACTGCACTATGACATGTTCATGAAATACTTGATGACTTGATACTGCACCATATTCATGAGGTATGACCTTTAATGACATTTTGGATACCTTACCATACCATGACCATATGATCTTTTTCTGACATTTTTGATATCTTACCCCACTATGAACTTTTTCTGAAGTTTTTGATGGCTTAGTAGGCTATGACTTATTTGAGACATTTTTGATGGCTTACTATACTATGACATATTTATTAAATGTATGATTCCTTACTATACAATGACCTTTTTGGACTTTTTTGATATCTTACAATACTATGACATATTAGTAAATTATTTAATGCCTTATGATACTATGACATATTTATTAAGTATTTGATGTCTTACCATGGTATGACCTTTTGTGACATTTCTGATGCCTTACTGTACTATGACTTTTTAGGGCAGGTTTTTTTTGCCTTACTATACCATGATATATTTATGAAGTTTTTGATGCCTTACAATACCATGACATATTTCTGATATTATTTGATGCCTTTCTATAGTATGACCTTTTTGTGACATTTTTATGACTTACTATACTCAGAACCTTTTCTGAAGTTTTTGATGCCTTACTGTACTGTAATCTTTCTGTGAGATTTTTGATACCTTACTGTACTTTGGTGTTTTTGTGAAATGTTTAATGCCATACTATACCATGGCATGTTTATGATTACTTGATGCCTTAGTAAAGCATGATCTTTCTGTGACATTTTTGATGCCTTGTTTGTTGTTCTTGTTGTTTCATGTTCTGAAATGGCAGTTAAGAGTCTCAAATAGCTCAGGCAGTTAAAAAACTGTTGGATATTCTGTTCTTTCTTTTATTGAATAGAACAAACAAACAAACCACTAATCAGTATGAGAGATGCTGCGGTACAGGTGAAAGATGTAGACTGCAGTAAAGAGGGTCTGGTCCAAACTGGCTTTGTCTTCTCATTTGACAGAGAAGTGCTCTTAGGAAAAAAACCATTACAATTGTGTTATTTACAGTTTCAAATATTTGATGTTATCCTTGCATCTCCCCAGAGAAGATCCTGTATTTAGAAAGAAAGTGGTATGTTTTTCTTGGATTCTAATCCATGGTCGGAATAACAAGACCATCACAAAAGTTACTTTTTTTTGTCCATCTTTTATTGTTTACAAAATACCAACATAAATACATAAGAGGAGGCTGTGTGATATTGCTATGTGTGGACGTGTGTGTGAAGCAGAGGAGCACCACCCCTGTGTAACAAACACAAGGTGGCTTTAGAGAGAAAATGTCACCTTAACATACAGTAGACAGTGACGCTTCGAGACATGTCAAACAAAGAAATAAAAATCACATTAAATAAAAAAAGAACTAAAGTGATAAAATGCTGCAATATAAAAGCAGCTAAACCTCAGATCTGTTAAAAAAAGATGGCTGAGAGGAGGAGGAGGAGAAGCACAACAGCTCAGAAAGTAGGACCATCAACAGACAAACTAAGTGTGTTTACTGTCATTCTTTTTAGAGTGCAGCCCTTGAAAATCCACTGGGCAGTCCACTGGGAGGTTCCCACAGTGGCAGCGCTTGTTGCATTTCAGCTATATGAAATATAACAGTAGCAGCTCTGGGAAGTCAACCCTGTAGGTCAAAGGGTCGTGACGGATGAACAGTAAGACACAATGCTCATCAGCCTGCCAGGGTTTCAGGACCTTCCTCCAAACCTCCCTCACCCTTTTTGATCGTTTACAGAGAGAAGGAAAAGGGACACGGTGACCCCCCCCCCCATTAGAAGTTAACAGAAACACCATCATGCTCCATTCACACATGCAATAAGACCATGATCCCTGTAGTGTGGCCAAATTCAACTTGGTTACACTCTCAGAGGAACCCCTTTTATATTCAAAGCCATTAAATCTGCGTTATCTGTACACCGAGGCTTCTTTTTTTTCTTTTTGCAAACTACAATCATCTGTTTAAAGAGCAAAGCAGTTTCCTATCATCTTTTTGTTACTGTGAAGAAGATGCTTCAGGCTGCAAGGCAGGGAGGGATAAACACAGCAAAGAAGGACCTGGAGGGAATGTGAGGAGACATACAGCAGAGAAATACGTTGAATCATAAGGGTCTTCTCTACTTAGTCCTTCTTTTTTCTCTGGCAGAAGGACACTGATCGAGTCCAAAAATCCCCAACTTTAACCTGCGATAAAAAGCTTCATCTAAAAACAACACGTGAATCCAGGAACCCTTCTCCAAACAACCCTAACACCGAGGTTGGCTTTGTTCATTGGCTAATGTATATATAAGTGGTGGAACCTCACCACTTGAATCTAATATCACTGACTGAAATGTATATATACATTAACATAAATACAGGCCCAGGAGACACGTAACCATAACACTGAACATCACGTCAACGGGCGGTACGTTGTCGTAACAGCATTCACCAGAGGGGGACGAGACAGAAGCAGAGACACACGGTAAATGACTCCACTGGCCAGAGCCATAGTCAGATTTGGGGGATTTCTTTACTTAAACTCTGCTGTTCTGTTCAACCCTTCACTGGTGAGCGTGGCGGTGCACAAAGAGTAAATCTGCTCATTGCAGAGTTAGATCGTAACCTGAACCAGTTTGCGCTGAGAAAAGGTTGCACGCTGTGTTTAGATTTAATAGTTTTTGTTTTAGTTCTTACAGTCAAGACTAAAGTTGTGTGGCGAGAAACACGGGGGAGGGGCTAAAAACTACAACTGTCCAATCACCGGCCAGGTGGAAGAAGAAGGAAGGCGGTTCACTGGGTGGTCGTGGCAGAGCCGAAGGTCTCCTGGGAGGCGTACACCATATAGAGGAAGCCGTCTTGGTCCCGCTCCCGCTCGTACACCTCGGAGATGGCAGCCGACACAGACACCATGCTGTGGCCGTTAACCAGCAGGAAGAAAGCCTGGTTTGAGTTTAGCTGGAGGCGCCTCCTGGTGGGGAGAGAAAGACATGACACATACGAGATGAGGTGAGGAGAGGAGAGGAGAGAAAAGCAAAAGGCAAGAAGGGAAAGCAAAACAGAGATGACAGGATGAGAACCTGAAGAGGAAAAGGAACAGCAAGAAATGAAGGAAAAGGAACATGTGGAGGAGAGAGGGGAGGAAAGGAAAAGGAAAAGAGAAAGAGAGGAAAAAGGAAACAAATGGGACAAGACGAGGTGAGCGGAGTTCAGACGTACCTGATAATCTTGATGAGCTCACTCATGTTGACGTGGTCTGGCACCAGGAACTTGGTCTTGTCCAGGATGGGCAGCTGTTTCTCTCCTTTATACCTCTCAATGATCACCTGCACAGGAGACACGCACACTATCAGTCACCGCCTCCTGCTCTGTCTGCAGCGTTTCAGATCAATACTGAGCTGTGATGGGGAGATGGGGCAGCACACGGATCGGGTGACGCGGTAAAAATAGAAAAATTCTGTCTGTTCTTGTGACTCTTCAGTCCGTGCTCGCTGGACCGACACTGATTTACTTGCGCTGCAGTGTGAACGCACAATCCTTCACTCACTAAGACATTTAATCAAGTTAAAGTAAGCCTTTAAAACAAATAAATAGTGATACATAATGCAGAGATCATTATTGGTGCTTTGAGAAACTCGTTGAAAAAAAGTTGCCATTTAGTGGATGTTCTTGATAACATCATGTGGAGAGGGTTTTTTCTGAGCAACCTATGGGTTTCTTGTACTTTTTTGCTTTAGAGTTGAGAAAATGGTCTTTTGAGAAGCTATAATCTTATTAAAAAGGTGCAGGTTTGGTTAAAGAAGCGTGAGTGGGACCAGAGACAGAAGTTCAGGCTGAGCAGCTCTCCTCATAATGACTGAAAGATTCCCTGTGGAGTTTTCCTATGAACAAACAAATGTTATCTTGACATGCAGTGTTTCTCACTGAAATGCAACGAGCCGTGAATAAAATGATCTTGGATAAATAAATCAATGGATCCTACACAGGATATGGATATCTTGATTTGCTGTCTAGTTGTTTCATAATTTAATGTTAATGTGCAATATGTGAGTTGAAAACTGCATTTGGTTTGTGCCATTTGTTTTCCGGTTGCAACTGTTTTTTCTAAATTAAACATAGTAATTTTCTTTTGTTTAACTTCCTCGGTTTAAATAACAAGTGTTGAAATTTTTTTAAATAAATAAATAACTAACTGATTTGAAATGTCAGCAGTTATTTAGAAAAAGGCGTGCCCTCTGGGGTGCAGAAATGGAGCCAGAAACATATATTGTTCAGTGAGGCAGGGCAATTATCAGCCCGTCACACGGTCCTCTGCTCCTCCACCCCCCTCCAGGCTCCAGTGTGGCTGTCTGGATGGGGTTACGTTACAGTGACACGGCGCATCTGCCCTCTGGTCTCAGCACTTTACCATGACATGGCAGTTTATAATCCCAGGAGAGCGGACAGGAAACCAACACACGCTCTCAGTGGGGTGCTTTTAAGATGAGGAGGCCTTACATGGGGCAGCAGATGGACAGCTGCTGTGATACCCTATCTCCAAACGATGACACCAGCAGGTGAACCGCGAGGTGTGCGTTTGTTTATCGGCGGTTGCTAAGGAGCCGCTGGACACCTGACTTCTTAGCAGATGCAGTCACACCCATTTCTCATGAGAACAGACAGAAACAACTGCTGCACTGCCTGGCTGCTTCCATTCAAATAAAGGATAGAAATAATGGGTAATCAGTGAGACACACAGAAAAAAAAAAATCTTCCTCCAGAAAACACCGAGCAGAAAGCAGAAAATGACATTTAAAAACCTCTCACAGCACAAGCAGGAAACATGTGGCAACACTTTCCGCTGCAGTAGGGTTTTCTTGTTTTAACTCGTGTCTTCCTGCGTTGTGCACATCATGCTGAGACGTTTGCGCCCTGACAGTTTTCCTAAGATGATCCTCGTGGTGAGAATATGGTTAGGCAGTAGGTGAACGTGCATCCGACTTTTGACTTATGTGTTATTCCTACTCACGGGTATCTTGTTCGGGTGCTGCTCTCGGATCAGTCTGACATCTTCTACTCTCTGCTCTGCGGGGCAGAAAAACAGACAGCGAGATTAGAGGGTCAGGAGAATCAGCTGATGAAAGACAAACGAGGTCAAAGACAAAAGTAGACACAGACATAAACTCGTCAACGGAGCCCGGCAGGCAGGTTTTTAAAAGAACTTCTTGCTCAACCGAATTTGAATACAGTATTTGACCCACCGCTTTCTCTAAGTATAAACATGTTTTGATATTGTCAACTCTGGTTTGACAGGTTTGTGTGGGTGTTATACACGTGCATTACAGTAACATCTAAACCAAAAATGGGGCAACTCCCGCGATTTTCCGTCTAATCAAGTTAAAACAAATGATTCCATTCTTGGGTGTTAATATGAAGCAGAGTAGAAATATCTGGATGCACAGGATTCAACAGACTGCTTAGTGGACTAAATCTCTCTAGTGAAAACATAATGGGCTTTAATCAACTCATGGTGTAACCACATTGTTCCACATTGATTAGCAGATTGCCGCACAGAAAGTCTCAGTTTATACTCAATGAGCCCAGTGTGTTTGGTGTGCCTCGTTTGCAAACAGACAGGAACGCACGCCACGTCTGCACGCAAGAAGCGAAACCAAAACGCGCTGCAGGATTTGTGCACTGAAGCTTTGATATGTCCAGGGTGATCGCAGAGCCTCCACAACGTTAACAATGTATTTCCCCTAACTGAGAATCATCTTCAAAAGAAAATCTACGATTGTCAGCCTGGAAAACAAATATTGTTGTGTTTCTCCTTCCGCAGCCATAACCTCGAGCGGTGAGGTCAGGTGCTGATAGGAAGGTCCACTTGTTCATCAGTGACCTGGGGCAAAGCAGACTGCTGTTTCTTCATGTTTAATCCCATTTAAAGATAAATAACAGTTGATACTTTTGGCTTACTGCACGTTTAAGTGGCAACATCAACAACAACTCTGCATCATGGTCAAAATGGGCTCAGTCAACAAATTTGAACACGGGGGAAAAGCGTCTTGTCATCATGACCACCTCCATTAGTTTTTAAATGTTGATTTCCAAGGAAACGTGTGGTAGAGATAGTAAAACAATTGCGTTGTAGCGTGCAGCACGCTGTCAGCTGTCAAGCCGCTGAGGCTCTGAGTTACTGGTATCAAGTCTTTGCGTGTCTGCCGAGGGGACAGTTTGAACATCCACTGTTAGGATATCTAATTCAATCAACTCATTACGCGCTGTCCCACAGGACAAATGTTTATCTTCCCCAGGGTGCTACGTTCATGCTAAAGTTGAGGAAACAGTTCCCTGATCACATCTCAATACGGGCGTGTTCATCACCGAGGAACAGAGGAGCTCTTTATGTGTCAATGTGACTTGTCTGCAGTCCAGGCAACAAACTGCCTTTGAGTCATCAGTTTTCAATCACATAGAAAAATCACAGAATAGGAAGCAGCTGGCCTACAAGCTTGGCTGGTTTTCCCTAAATTTCTGTTCTGTCATAATAGAGAAATTAGTCAGTATCACGTGACACAGCTGGAAGACTCTGGGATTTCCTGAGTCATTTAGTGACTTACTATAGAGATGCAGAACATCAACTCAGGTTTAAGCCGAGTGATTCACACAGGCCTAGAGACAAGGAAGTGAACGCTGTGAAACATTAGACGTGTGTTTTTTTTTAACACGTGGTTCGTGATGATCACACAAGGCAGTGACACAGAGGCTAAATAAAACCCAAACTACAACAACACACTGTAAACCGCCGCTAATGCAGGCAAACTAGCAAAACTAGCAATATGTCGACTTGTAATCACAACCCCACTTAGGTTATTATTTATTTAATGGAAGTTTGTCGCAGTTTGACTGTAAAAACTTTTCTTCACTTTGCCATGTTCTCAAGTAGAGTCCGGAGCACGTGACGTGCTGTTTCCCTGGCGCTAGCTGACCCTCACGTGCATCGGTTGCATAAATTTGGACCAATAACGTGACGAACAGGAAGTCGGGGCCTTTTAGTCATACTGGGAAATGTATTTCAACGGTTACAGGCAACACGTTGGTTCCCATCTTTGTTTAAACACATATGACACTTGAGAAAGACAAAACAACTTAAGGCCGACTTATCTTACCAAACGAAAATTATGAATTTCTTACATCTTAAATTGTAATGAATACGTTTTCCCCATTGTTTCGTGCTCTAAACCACTGAAAACATGACAAATTATACGCTGTCAGAGAGAGAGAGGTAAGTTACAACGTGTCTACAAAGCACTGCAGTCTTTGTCTTTAGCTGTGAGGGCTGGGAATGCGTAACTGAAAGTGTAATCCGCATCGAGGCTGTGGCCTGCCCTGCACCCAAAGAGAAACACAAAAGGTAAACTCTGCATTTGACAAACTCCTCTCTCCTCCTCCACACACTGTCCCATCCCCCAATCCTGCAGCCCTCGGTTTCTCTGCCCTGCGTTTCGACATCACTTTGTTTTTCTCCCGTCGAGCTGACACAAATAAACACACGCAGGGGAGAGAGAGAGAGAGAGGGAGAGAGAGAGGCCTGCAGCAAACAGCCTCATTCTCTTCTATTCTCGATTGAAAACATATGAGATGCAGATGAGGACTCTTTGTCATGTTTTAGACAGGCTGACATGTCCACAGACCTCCGTATATGACCTCGTCTTCTGATTAGCTTAGACAACCCGCCAGTGTCTCGCCCGTGTGCTGAGTAAAGTGTCCTGAACTAGCCTGGAACGCTAACAGTCGCCTCTGGGATAATAACACACAGGTACCTGTCCGCTGGGACACCTCGATCCCAGCTTTACATGCACGACGTGAAAACAGCTGGTGCTGAGCGTCAAGTGTTGAAAAAAATAAATAAATCCGACTGTGTGATAACACCTACCGTACGTCCTTCTTTGTTTGAAGGTTTTTTCTGAAGGCATATTGCGTCAAAGTCAACCAGTTGGCAGCAGGATAAAAAACAGAGGTAGCGGCTGTATTGACGCGAATATAGAAAAGCTAAAAAAAACCAAACAACTATATATATAAAACTGTCGGCGGTTACGGCGCTGGTAGGTGAAACGCTGAGGAGTTTGGAGACGGTTTGATGTCGTCGCTTCCTTCCTCCGGCTGTGTTTTTATCTCCAGCGAGCTCGAGCAAGCAAAACAAACCTGTCAGCTGACCTCTGACGTCACGCCCCTCCCTCTCTGCGCGTCTGTCAAATTCAATTTAGGACAGAAACACTTCATTAACGTTAAATCAACAAATCCCAGGGATTTAAGTGGTTCTATTGAATTACTGTCCTTTGAGAACAACTGAATTTTATTTTTAATAAGAAGGCAAACTGTTGCATCAGCTTTTGGGGAATGAATTTAGGTAGGAAAAAACCATCCCATCTGGAAGGTAAAGGTCTGACTGGTTTTTATTGAGTATGAGTCTATTTTCACAACAAGTACACCAAAATTATGAAAACCATGCAGGGAGAGATTCTCTAGTCTATATACAGGTGTGCAGACTACTTCTTCAAATGGCAGTTCACATTGATGTTGAGGAGACAGCTTATGTTTACCTTATATAAAATAAACTAAATATAATTTTTAACATCCCCCATGTGGACAGATATAATCCCAAGAAGTTTAATTTCTACCAATCATATAATAATCAAATCTCTCAAATTAAAGGTAGGAAATCTTTTCCAACACTACTTTGCACATTGGGCTGATAAGGATTTTTAATGTTACAGGTTGTTTCTGGTGCAGCCTGAGATATAGTAGAGTATAACCCTAACCCAAGTAAAAATACGTTTAAACTGTAATTACATCTATTGCTTGAGTAAATATACTTAATTATTTCTCTTTTGAATCTGTGTTGCTACTAGGTATAGATCCCGTAAAGTAGGCCAAGAAGAAGATGCAGTTCTTATTTTTGTCCAGTAGGTGGAGAGCTCTGCTCACCTGTTGCTGCTTATCCATGCTGTCAAAGGGAACAGCGCTGGTCTGTGGCGCAAGAGCTGGGGGGCAAAGCCTGGTTCACTGCCCAGGGTCTTCATAACCACTGTCTTTACTTCACAAATTGAATATATGTTTGTGTGTGTGTGTGTGTTTGTCTCTATGTTTGATGTCTGACAACTTTATGTTGTCCTTCAAATTTATAAACACACATGCAAAGAGTCTGTCTCCTCACCCTTCTCTCATGCTCTCTCTCTCTCTCTCTCTCACACACACACACACACACACACACACACAATACCACAATCAAGTTGTGCATTTGTGGTGTCAGCTTGGCCCCGAGGACTGTGTGTGTTTAGCATCCACCCCTTTCACTCCACCTCAAAGACAGCTGTAGATGCTGGTAAAACATCAGCAAATGTGAGTCTGGGGTTTGGAGCGTGTGTCCACGTGTGTGCACACACACACACGTGCTATCTGTTTCTGATTACCGACCTATGACTTGGGGGACACCTCTACCCTTGAATCAAATATTTGCTGTCAATATTTAGGCCCTCTCCTTGTGATTCCATCCTGCCACCTCCAATCATTAGGTGGTGGTGTTGTGATTTCATGGGTCTCACCAGGAGGCTCCACAAGTGGTCTCAGTCAGCTGTGCAGATGGCTGAAGTGCTAATCCGTGTGATATGAAATGTTGACACTGTTACAGCTTTATATGTTACTGGGAGGAACAATCCTAGCGTGGTCGATAACAATAATAATACGGTCAGGGATATGAAGGGGGCAAAGGTGAAGGCTGGGCGTGTGTGCGTGTATTCAGCCTGTATGAAATAATTCCTACTGTGCATGCATCAATGCATATACACTTAAGGGAGTACAAATTATCACGGAGGACTATGAGGACAAAGCTTTATTGATCAGCTGGAGTTCACACTAATTTCAAAAATACAAAAACACCTTTTTTTCTTTTTCTTTTATTTGTCAGTGGATTTACAAGTGGTTCTTAAGTCTCTACTTTGTTTGTCAAAAACTGTCACAATAAATGTGCATTGTCTGTGATTGTTATATAATCACAGTTAGAAATTAGCTTCAAGGCCGACTACCATACTCAATAATGTATATTTTGAAATGAACCTTTTCAATTGTGGAATCTGTTCATTTGCAATATAAAATGTATATGATTCAGTGAACATGGAGGAGAAACACCACAGCCATCTTCTGAGGGTTACAGCTGTGGCCTCTCAGTCATCAATGGATGTAATGTCTGCTTTTATATGTCAGGGGATAATGAATTCCCCCTCGCTCCCACAACCATAAATCCTTTCTGATCTTTCTAAACCACAACCCAATATCCATATGATTATCCGTTCTTCCCTATTCTTCGGCAGTGTAAATGGTATAGGAACCATGGACCCCCAGCCCCCCACCCCCCTGATCTACTCTTAGCGAAGCTCTTAAATCCATCAGAGTGGAGTGGAGTGGAGGTGATGTGGTGCTTTTGCAACTACAGCAACGAGCAGGCCTGATGGAGAGGATGCTCTCTGGAAACATTTTGTAAACATTTTAGCCTCAAGGCAGGGCTGATAGGTGGTTAGGAGAGGAGTCTGTTTTGGAAGTGGTCCATAACTGTGTCTGTTGTGGTGATTTGGGCATCTTCTTAAAACCGGAGGGCACCGAGAGGTGGTCGTAAGGGATGTGCTGTTGCAATATCAAAACCTTTCCTCTAGTTCGCATCGTACAACCATGTCATTTTCACCGTAGTGATCAATTCTGTTGTCTTCTCAACCCAGTGACTAACTCCTTTGTAATCAAATTCATTTGGACTCTAATTCCCATGTAAGAAAAACTGCAACAGCCCCCCTACGTATTGGATCATCACAATTTCAACCTTTATCAAACTATAATTTGTTCCAACCCTTTATTGGTGCTCATTATTTGAACTGTTCTCCATTACATTCAGCTAACTTTTTAAAGCTAGTGAGCTTTCATTGTCAGTCACAGCACATAATGTTCCAGTGTTATAGTTGACTCAACATGTAGAAAAATATTTTTAATTTAACTTTATTATTTTATTATTTTTTCTTCCATATTAGCAGAAGTACACTTACAATCTTTCTAAGTATTCTTGGTATCTGCCCCGGGGTGCACCTACCTCTGGTTGAGAACATACTGTATAATTGAAACTAATGTTTTAGAAGGCTGCCTTATTTTTTGGAGATTTTGTGACCCAGCAAAAATCTCAGTAATGTGTACACAATCAGGCCCCTTCCATGTGTGTGTGTGTGTGTGTGTGTGTCAAGTGCTCTTTCTCTGCTTTCTCTCTCTGAAAGTAGACACAGCTTGAATTCTTCAGCTTTGACCATGAACCAAAAAAAAAAAAAAAAGAAACTCAAGCCCGATGTTCCTTTTGAGAGCACTGCGAATCATTTCATATACAGAATGTTGGACAGTGTTCTAATATTAAAAATTACATTTTTAACAGTAAAAGGATTTTTAGACCCGTGTGTGCCATTTCTATACACTGTATTTGTGTGTATTTCAGTGTCAGCCCTGCAAGAGCGAAAGTGCAAAACCTCACATGTACCAGTTGTTGATTTTTCATAGGTGACTGCTGCCTACATGATTAAATGTGTCTGTGTGTGTTTAGTGGCTGCTGTGAGAAGCTGAGCACTGCAACAGGAAACACTTAGGATTGTGGCCTTTTCTAGATTACATTGGTTGCGCTGTTGCCAAGACAACAGCAATTAGAAAAGACTAGGTTACCAAGCAGAGAGCGGTTATGTTTCCGTAGCAACCAAGGTCAGGGAGAAGGCTTTAGGTTTACCTGAATCTTAGGAATAAGACAGATACAAAATATTTGTTATTGTACTAAGTAGTGGGAGGCATCAGGTTCACGCATGAATGTCTTTTCTGTGTTTGCGCTCCAGCAGTAACTTAAACCCCACAGTGTCCTGCTTCCTTATTGGCTTTTAAACATCTGTGGGGAGATCGAATAGTTCGACAGTTATGTAGTTTAGAACCGAGAGGGAATTAAGGCTCCCATTTGCTGCAGAGAGCTGAGAATATGTATATGTATACTTCTGACAGTCTGAATGGTTAAAAAAAAAAAAAAAAACCCTGGACATACGAGAGGGAGCACTAACTCACCTCCTGACAGGCACACAAACAAACACAAACCAACACATTTTCTGTACGCAATGCGTCCGCAGGGACGAGGACAACAGACATTGTGTCCTCCTATATATAGGGCTGTCTGTGCCTGCTGTGTGCGCTTCCTGTAATTAGTTGATTATCACAGCATGTTGTCACACACCAGCTTACACAAACACACCGTAATGACAATGACATACCCTGGCCTCCTTAAGCCTCGATCTACAAGATAGTATTCACCGTGCTTATGCAAAACCCCGGCAGCCGCATTACACAGTTGGTGCGCTCGCACCGCATCGATCCCCACCTCCCTCCGTCCTGTTTTGAGGACCCCCGTCTCTCACCAATTCTCCATCGCTTTCATCTCTCCATCATCTTTCCATTTGTAAATACCTTCTTGCCTCTGCCTTTCGTCCGTCTCTCTGACACACCGCACAAACACACCTCCCGTGTCCATTGCCGGTGTGTAACCACAGGCTAGGAGAACACTTAATCCCTCAGCACCTGCTTTCCATACCACCATGACCTCTCTGCAGCTGCCTGGGCGTGGGCTTTTTGTCCGCACGTCTGTTTATTATACATGCGTACATGTCCGTGTATTAGCAACTTTGCATTCATGTCAGGACCGGAGGTGCCGGCCCATTTGGATACATGTAGATTTGTTTTTATATGCTTGTGTGTTGAGTTAAACAGATGTTCGGCGCTTAAGTCTGCGCAACAGACGCACGTGATATGAAATAGCGACGTTATGATCCTTCACAGCGCAGGGATCAGCTTTCAAATTAAAAATGACGGTACTCGTCTTGCGCTCGTCTTGCAAACCTGCGCTGAAATCGTTTCAAGTTCATCATAAGCCACGTGACTGTGCAATTGATTAAATATTACAAGGTATGTTGGGAATTATATCTGATGTGTAAAATAAAAACATTAATCCAGATGAAACAATGTTTGCACTCGTTTTTCTTCTCCAAATCTGTCCCACTCACACGTACATAAAAAACCCCTCCCGTGCTTGCTTCTGCACCAGCTCTCTCTCTCTCTCTCTCACACACACACACACACACACACAGTATAAGTAAATGTTTTCTCCTACAAAAAAGGAGAAAATACAGTAAAGTCAATAATCACGTTCCTTGCCACACCAAGTTTTTACCTGTTCAGCACAGAAACACCTGAACTACAAGAAAACCTGTTGAACAAAATTTCGACAGTTTTATTGGCATAAAATATATATAAACAGTAAAATATAAAAAAATGTGTAAAAACAATAGAATATAAAATTACCTCTTTCCACATCCGTGTGAGAAAAAAGCAAGTTCGTTGGACAGCCGGTTATGGACCAACTGGATAAGCAATTCTGATATGAATGCGTAGCTTACAGTGCACGGCAGAAAAGGAAAAAAAAAAAAAAAAAAAAAAACCCCACCTTTGGTTTCTTCTAAGAGACCTGGCTACCTACGGCTCCCTCCTCCGTCGCACATCAATCACTCTCTCTACATCTCCATTTACACTTATTCCAGCCTCTCCTCCCTACAGGTCCCTCTTTGTTCTGTGGAGGAAGGGGGAAAGGGGAGGCGAGAGGAAAAGGCAGATTTGCTGCCTTCTTGCAGAGGGGGAGGCGGGGGCGGAGGTGGAGTGACCACTGTGTGATGGAGGGGCAAAGAGGAAAGAAACAGCGGTTTCTATCAGGAGGAGAGCGCGCGGAGAGCGCTGCTGATTTCTCCGGAGGAGGAGGAGGAGGAGGAGGAGGATGGTGGTGGGGGGGTGACGAACAGAACAAACTGTTTTGTGCCTCCTGATGGAGGACACGCTTGTTGCATTGTCACCGGCAGCTGCTCGCAGAAGCCCAGCGGCCCTGCGTTTTGTTCCCGGGGGCGAATCGGCGGGCTTCCTCCCCCCCTACCCCCTCACGCGCAGACGTGCCTCATGTGGAAGTTGACCACGTATTCTGCGTTGGTGCGCTGGACAGAGATGGCAAAGGGTTCGAAGGGGTGGAAGGTGAAGGCGACCAGGCGGCGCACGGCGTGGTTCACCGGCCGCCCCAGCAGGCCCGCCTGGATCTTAAACTTCAGCAGGCCTGAGTCCCGCGCGTAGAACCTAGCGGGTGAGACAGGAACAGATGAGAAGCCATTAAACCCTCTGCTACTCTTTTATCCCGTCTGAAGAGCCGGCGGCCGATGTTGCTGCAAAACAGCGGCTGTCTGCAGAAGGAGAAAAAAAAAAAAAAAAGATCATTTTCATTACAACTTTCGGTTAATCTTACGGTCTGTAACTTTTACACGGTGCAAACAAGTTGCGAGCTACGTTAGCTACTCCTATTACATTCTGTGGTGTAATTTAATACACTGCCAAACAAGAAAGGCACGACAATCCTGCACGGCCGCCTCGCTCTTATAATAGAAAAATACAACGAGAAGGCAAATAGTTTGATAGTCTGCACCGAATCGTACAAACTTGTAGAGCTCGTCTGATTTTTTTTTTTTTTTACATCAAGACCCCTGGAACATCCCGGCATCAAACTTGGTGCAAATCAGTTCACTACTTATTCTGCAGCTGATTGCTCAAATCAAGTAAAAACAAATGGGCACCAGTATTGACTGACTGATTAAATTGGCAACAAATTGGTAAACATTTACTGGTCTCATCTCTTTTTGGACAGCGGCGTTATTTCTGGGCTGTTAGAGATAATGTGATCCTGTTGGATCGTGCGCTCGGATCAAGGTGCTCATGCGCCGTGAGGGGGGGGTTCCGCACCTGATGGGGTGGTCTCCGCAGGTCTTGGGCCTCTCCATCACCGACACCCACTTGTCGTCGTAGCTGAAGAGGGAGAGGTCGAGGTAGGGGCTGCTGCTGTAGGACTGCGCGCTGATGGGCAGCTGACCCAGCAGCCTCCGCACTGCTTCGGTGTGGCCGCCGTACTTGGCATTCACTATGGTGTCCTTAAATCTGGAGCACGGGAAGTAAAGCTCAAACACCTTCATTTCAATTTCAAAATATTTGAGAAACACATTTGATTCAAAGCGACGTCTGAGGGACCCTCCTGGCTAAATCCTCCTCCGTCTTCCCTCGACTCTTCAGTCCTTTAAAACTCTACAGTCGCATGTTTTCAAGCATCCTCTCGCCTTGTCTTTTGCTACAACACTTCCGGTCGGTTTTTCTCTGTGAACCAGGCGGCACTCTTAGCAAGTTGTAAGTGGTACAAACCTGGTTTACCGAACGTGCTCGCCAGCATTCATTTTCTCCTCTTCTCCTTTCCAACCTCAATTTTCCCCACTTTAAAATCCAATTCTAAGCTCTTCTTCTCTCTCCTCACACTTTATCTTCTCCTCTTTCCTCAGCCCCCCCACCCCCCCTCCTCCTCCTCCTCACCCTCCACTGAGGATTTTGGGACCAACGCCGCTGAGTCGAACCCGCCAAATTCAATCACGGCCCTCACGGCCACGCTGCCTGTCTTAATGTCTCTGTATCCAGATTAAATCCTGAAACTCCTTCCTTCTACCTCCGGGCGGTCGCTGCTGATCTCCTTCCTCCTCCTAAGCACCATCCTCAAATCCTCCCTGACATTTGGCTGCACAACCTCAGGTGAAGGTTTTTTTTGTTGTTTTTTTCCCTTTCATTCAGACAGCAACCCCTGACAGAGGTTTGGCCAGCTCATATAATGTCAAACTGGAATCTTTACAGTTTTTGCAGGAAAACATTTGATAATTTGATGTGATATTACTCCTGCGGTAAACAGCGCGGTACCACCTTCAGTACCTTCTCTGGACCTGACGGGCGTAGTTGTTGGATGAAGCGGAGCACGGGAACTGGACGGCCTGGCTGTGCAGCGTGGCGTTTCTGAACAGGTCGCAGAAATTCTCAAACAGCTCCAGCAGCTGGTCGGAGGTGTTCTCAAAGACGGCCAGCACCTCTGTGGACACCATGTTGTACACGACGAAGAACGACGGCTAAGGGAGGAAACGTTAAAAAAAAAAGGGGGGGGTTGAAGAGATGTTTTCTCTAACCATGACGCAGTCCTCCCCAGTCTTCATGAATAAAAATCCAAGGCCAATCAAGAAATGTGAGGTGGTTATTCTAACATTACTCGGTATTTCAGGCTTTGGCTTCCATCTATAATTATAGCATACTGTAGGTTTAATATGACAAAATTATATAGCATGCATTCTTCACCGGTGAGATGTAAGTAGCTAATCAGCAAGGACCTCTGTAAATAAAATGAACATTAATTAGATCCGTTTGCTGCTGCTCCCAATGAGACACGGGGCTGAACAGAATCTGGTGGGGAACCGTGTCCTTGGAGACCTGAGAGAGGAATCCCTTTTATACGGCGAGGACAACAAAAGACGCCAGCGAGGCAGGGAAAAGCGGCAGCAAAGAGAAGGGGTGGGGGGGTTCAGATGTGTGTGTGCGTGCGTGTACGTTCCTACCTGCGAGGGGTCGGTGACTCTGAGCGTGACCACGTCCTCGCTGGTGTATTTAATGAAGAGGTGATGCTCATCCAGCAGCTGCATCTTCCACATCCTCAGCCTCCGCAGCTGATCAAAGAACTGGAAGAATCTGGCGACACCGTGCAACAAGCCGTGTGTTTGTCAGAACCGAGCTGGGTCAAAGAAACCGATCAGTCAATTAAATGCTGGGGTATGGACGTGGACTCAACAGCCAGCTTTTGGTAACGGGCTGGGGGACAGAACTTCAGAGCGGGGAAGTGACACGGTCCGACTCGTCCATTTTATTCATAAACACACACCGCGTGAGTTCCTTTCTCTACAGAGACTTACTGTACATACATGTGGGCGGAGCAAAAGAGAGCTCTTCAAGCATCCTCCCCGCTTTCAACAAGCACTGAATTAATGAAGGGCCAGACTCAACTGAGCTGTAGTGAAACATCTCCACCTGTTTACAACACGGCTGCCGTGTTGTGAGGACCGACTGGATCGGTTAAACTCGAGTCTGGGGGCTTTCTTTGGGCTGGCGACAAAGCTATCAGTCCTGCTCTGGTGCAGACTGAACCCAGACCCGCCCTGCCGTGCCACAAAAACCGCCGTGTGGTTTATCCGGGAGCGAAACCAAAACGGACCAACCCCGCGACTGCGTGAGCGCAGACGGGATTTTAGCAGAACATCAAGAGGTAAACTGCCACTAATTCACCTGCTGATCGCGATCCCCTGATCTGCGAGGGGCAATTTAGCCCGTATACACGCTGCCTCCAAGGCGATGGTTTTGTAACCATGGCAACGCATACGCGCGTCACCGCTCGAGCGCAGAAATCTTCACTTATCAGACAGTGGAAAGGAGTTAAAACGGAGGTGTAGTGCGTATTTGTGTATTTCAGCAGTTCCCTGAGTGAGTGAGTGAAACCAAGCGACCACACATCAACTGCAATGCCCCAGTAATATTACCACTCAGAATGCCTCTTATGTCTACGAGCTTGACATTATTAATGCAATTCACTGCGTAGCCCGGCCACAGTCTCGACCGAGAATGCCGATCGTACGCGATTTACTGAACTCTTTGTGGCAGCAGAGAAGAAAAAAGACCAGCTGTCAGTCACCCATGTGGGTCCACATGGTGCTGATGACGCAGGAGGGCATCACCTTAACTCTCACAGTTACCCGTTTCCTTGTCTACATCCATTAATTCATCTGCAATAACTGAACAGCAACCAGAACTAAAAGGCACTTCTTTTTTTTTTTTTCATCTCGATCGAGGCCAGATGGTCGCGCGCTCTGCCGTAGTTAAGTTCACATTTATAGTAAGCAGGGAATAAAATGAGCAAGTGAGTGAAAAAAAACCCTGCAGCCTGGATAAGCAGCAGAATGGATCAAAGTAAGCGAGCAATGAAAGACCCAGACTGAAAAGAGGAAAGCGATCTCGTGTACCTCCTCTTGGCAGTGGCACTGCCATCCTGCTCGGCCCTCCTCCAGAGGTAGACCAGCAGCCTGTGCTTCAGGGAGTTGATGGTTTTGTCGGTGTACAGGCGAGGGAAGCCCGGCTGGCTCTCAGCCTGCGCCTCCGTGTAAACCGCCGAAAGAGTCAGGAGGTCGTCCTCGTAACAGAAACGCCCGATGGTCCTCACGTCCAGAAACGTTCCCTCGGGAGTCACCTGGTCGGACAGGAGACAAGGGAGAAAAAAAAACAGATTAAAAGGGCTGGGATCAGGTAAAATATGCAGTTCTCTGAACATCACTTTCTGTTCACCTGAAAGACATGTATGGTCTGCTGCTGGACCGACAGCACAGCCAGGATGTTCCTGTAGAGGTAGAGGCCCTGGTTGTGCGACAGAATAATCTTGTCGCACTTGAAGGACCTGGTGTCGCACAGCCTGCCGGTGTGAAGGTCGATGATGTGGAGGGAGTAGTCTTCCAGAGGAGAACGGGGATTAGGGGTCACAGATTCGTTGTTACGATACACCTGGCGGGAGATAACAGATGGGTGAGGCTGTCTGATTGCTTCATTTAGTTTCCTTGTAAATTGGCTAAGGTTGATGATGTCGTCACCTCAAAGAAGTACGGCGGCGGCTCTTCTGGGACGTACACGGCAGACCCAACAATGACATAGCGGCAGTCGTCTGTGAAGAGGCTGCACTCCCTGTTTAGGTGTTCGCCATTCGAGGCCACGTTAGTGACATGCAGCAGGGAGAAAAAGCGCTCGAACAGACGGCCGCGGATGTTGAGGGAGCGCTGGTCATTGGCTGTCAGAAGAGTCTCGCCCTCTTGGCCTCTCAGCAGGTCCTGAGCTGCCTGGCAGCCTTGGTATTCATATATCTAGAAGAGGAACATTCATTTTAGAGAACAGCTTTCATTCATTTTTATGTCTCAGGTAAATTGGAGTCGATGAACCAAATCTGTTTCCAGTCTGAGCCAAGTGTTTGCTGACAGATGGGAGATAAACATACACAAAGTCAACAGCGAGGTTTCTCTCCTCTTACCTCCAGAGAGGTCTGGTCAGAGGAGAAGGCGATGAAGCAGCGTCCATCGGGCGAAAACTTCCTGAGGAAGCAGGGGGGCTTCTCCACGTTGACCACGGTGAAGTTGGGGAACAGGTTCTGGTGGAAGCAGCGCACCCTGTACCAGTGAGCCCCGGGCCTGCCCGAGCAGACCCTGCGCTTCTCGAGACGGTGGACCACGTTCTGGTT
Organism: Psettodes erumei; assembly: GCA_016785225.1. Taxonomy (NCBI): domain Eukaryota; kingdom Metazoa; phylum Chordata; class Actinopteri; order Pleuronectiformes; family Psettodidae; genus Psettodes; species Psettodes erumei. Next base: position 481,233 of record JAFBJZ010000821.1, on the reverse strand, counting down.
CTGGATCCGCCTGGGTTTCAGGGTTGGAGTGTCCTCCTCCATCGCTGCGATTCTCAAACCCCTTCCCTCAGCAGGTAGTTAGACGGGCGGCGAGCGCGGCGAGGCGACTACATGACGAGCGCAGTCCAGGTTCCTGTTGTAAAAGAGACGTCACGTTTTCATTTAATACTGCACTGAAATAAAAACGTGGAGATTAGTGAATAGTGACAGAACCGCACTCATACACATCGTAAGTAACCCATGTTAGCAACACAGCGGGGGCAACCAGCTGTACGTGAGCGCGGAGCGACGCAGAAACCACAAACCGTTGACGTAAACGGACGCGCAGGCAGGCAGAGACGGGAGGGTGTTCTGATCTGCCCGCATCCAGTCACGACACGTCAACCGCCAGCTCGCTGAGCACCGTAAAAACAAACAGATACTCACAAGGTGCCGTTTGAGCCCAAGTATCCCAGCACCGAGAAGCTTCCCTGGCTCCACCAAGTTCAGCCTCTTGCGCTAGCAGCGGCTTCGTAAGTTTGGCTCAAGTGCTCGGCCGATCACAGTTCGCTTGCAAACCTCTCGTCGCTGGGAAATGTCTCACGCTTCGCTTGTTTCGCGAGGCGCTGCGGTGTGCGCAAAATCCCGCATTTCTCCAATATTCAGTCCGTGAGCAGCAATGTTTGTTGTCGGCGAGTCGCGGAGGAAACAGAGGAGGAGGAGGAGGAGAAGAAGAAGACGGCAACGCTGGGCTGAAGGGGAGCACAGCGGCTCTGGTTTTAAACAGCGCCACCCCTCCATTCAGGCCGAAAGTGGCACTGCAGCCTGGAAACTGTCGCATCAGTCGTATCAACAAGTTAATCACTCGAAATACTGGCAGCTGAAACAGGAAACCAAAATCACATGCGGTGATGTCCAACGTTACTCATGTATGAGTATCAAAGTGACACAGGGCTGTTACATGTAATGGAGCACGGTGTAACACAGTATCTCTGTTGCATGGTTAAAGAGACAAATGAATGCACGTATCTTTGATTCCCCAAAAACATTAGAAGCAGCAGAGGTTGAAGTTTTAGAACTGAAATGATCAAAACCGTATTTGATATCGTTTGGAGATGACTGAAGTCAGGGAATCAAAGGATCGTCAGTTTCAATTGGTTTTCCAACATGTATGCTCCATTACTGGCACTCATGCCCCAAAAGTAACTGAAGCTATACACTATAATAATATATCTGAACATCCCAGTGGGCTATTTTATTGAGTACAATTTGGACTCGGTAATTACATTGGATTGTATTTCTTTGAAACCCTTATGGAAGGCCACACATGAGCCAAAGTACACCTGCTGACCGAAGTGCCAATTTGCTGATCAGCAGGTGGATTTTTGCAGGTGAGGAGCACAAGTGCTGCAGCACACTTCAAACATGATTATAATTGCTTTAAGTAAATTGGCAGGGGGGAGAAACAAAAGACCTGTGGCCGCTCTACATACAGCATATATAACTGTCTTGTTTGTTTAGCCTATTTCCCTTAATTGATTTGTTTATAACAGCATGCAGCATAAGTGAACCCAAGGTGACCAGCGTTTTGCCCCCCCGAAATGACAGATAATTAAATATGATTATCCTCTTTCTTATGAGACATGTTCTTAGGGATTGAGAATGGTATAAAACGAAAAAGAATAACGCTCACAGTACATTGGTCTTGGAAGACTGCTAATGGTTCTTTGTGCAATTATGCCTGACCAAAGAGTCTCGTTTAAATGTTATAATTTTCCATAAAAGCACATGTAGTGAGCATGAAAGGCCAGTTTGAAAAGAAGAAATGAATGGAGGGAAGGAAGTGAAATTATCCACTTTAAAGTCTAATGGCATTTTCCTTTTCAACTATGTCTGATTAAACCTGTGCCCCATGATGTAGATGTGTGTGTGTCTGTGTGTGTGCATGTGTTTCTTTGTAATGTTTGCGTGCCTGAGTGCATATGTTTGAGCGGTGCCTGTATTCCTGTGTGAGCCGTGTGTGTGTGTGTGTGTGTGTGTGTGTGTGTGTGTGTGTGTGTGTGTGTGTGTATGTGTGCGTGCGTGCGTGCGTACAGTATATATGTGTGAACACACAGATAACCCACACAGGAGTAATTCAAAATAGAATCTATGTACTATCTTCTGGTTGTTCTTCTGTTATTTTCCCTCTAATGAACCGCTCACTACACAGGACCCTCGCCTCAGCTTTTAGCATCAGCCCATGAAGTGGAGAAGAGATGGAGAATGTTTTTTATACTGTTTTTAGCCTATCTGCCAGAAGACACCGCACTTATTAAGAGCTTTTTTCTGTGCTTTTTACAGCCCAAAGTGGACAGTTTCTATTCTTTCTGCTTTTGTTCACATCTCTTTCTCCAGGTGAAACAGCGCAGATATTTTGCTCTCCACTGCATGCTTTCAGCACTATCACCCCAGCCTAAAATGGAGTTACCTGAAAACTTAAAATTGTTCTCTTTTTAGCAGTCAGTGAAAAGAGCATGGTAAAGAAATGCAAGCAGTTCAAGCAGTGATTTTCTGTGGTAACAACATGTTGCCACACACAGTCAGAGGGAGAAAGAGTACGGCTCTCCGACACCCTTTTTTGGACTAACTAATGGAGCTGAACAGAGTGCACAGTCTGCAATTGCCGTTATCATCATTATAATGAACAGAAATTTCTAAAAGAGCATTTACATTAAAGGATGTCTGGATGAAAAGTATAGAGTAAATTCATTGACATGATACAAGTCCTATATAAGAGGCATTTAGAAAAGGTTATTCATGCATGGGAGGCAAATAGAAATACATTGTTTTACCATTTCCTCCATCTTTTTTATTCAGACATTTGTGTTTGGCATTTAACAAAAGCTTTTAACTTTTCTATCCAGCCCATTTTCAGAGCATGCAGGGACATTTTAACACCATAACTTTTCAATCCTTATGCAGCTGAACTTTTCCTGTCTTTTGTGACAGTGGATGATTTCTGCTTTTTTCTGAGAAATTACAGTGATCACAAATAAATTATCGCAGGCTGGTCTGCTGCAGTCGCCTCAGCACTGCAAAGTGTGAACAGCTGGACTGTAAGAGAAGTGGAAGGAAGGAGAGACGAAGTTGAGTGGAAGATGCAGCTCTGTCATCTTCGCTGTTGCAGACCCCTAAGTCAGACCCTCTAATGTTTGCATTTCATGTACAGGCTCGAGGCTTGTGTATTTTGCCAAGAAATTGACCATTTTAAAGTCTCCTGAATTATTTGCACATTAAAATATTTTGCTGTATTCTACACAGTTGTGAAAAAAACCCAATTTAATTTTACTTTATTTTACTGCATTATTATAAAGTATAACACTACATTTGAATTGCTGCTTCGAAAATGTCACTTAAGTATGTACGACAATTAGCAAAATGCAATTAAAGTGTCAAAAGTAAAATCACTCAAAATGCATAACAAAAGCCCTACGAGTGTTATATTTATTATTATTACTGACTTTTTAATGTGTAAGTAGCATGTTACTGCTGTAGCTGGTTGAGGTGTGGCTTATTTTAATTTCCATACAGTTGGAGCACAGTTGGTTGTGGTGCCTACTGAGCCGCAAGTATATCAAGTCTAATCTTAGTCTAATCAAACCAAACTGAAATGAATATGCTTGAAAAGACTCACACTAAAATATATAAACGTACAGGCTGGTAGAGAGTACATGTCATAATATCTTGTGGTGTCTTGGCTGAGGGTGGAGGCATATTTATGAAAAGCAAAATTCACTGCATGTGATAAAAGACACATTAACTGACATCCAACCACACAGGCGAGCCAGCAGCATCACAGTATATTTACTCTCAGACAGTGGGGAGGGATAAGAAACAAGTGTCGTTACTTGGATATTTTACACACAAGAAAGGTTCATTGGCTTAATATACACCACACACACACGCAGACACATGCTGTGTTGCAGTGCTCTTTGTCATTGCATCATGAATAATTTGGTCAAGTGATCAAACCTCAAAAGTGATGAGAATAATAATAAAAAAAAGAAAACAGTGAGCAGTGTGTGCTTCATTTTATTCGGTGAAGCTCAATTAATTTTCACATTAAAAAAACAAGTCTCTCAATTAATCATTTACGTTTCCTCCAACCTCCTGTTATTTATTGGTGCTGAAAATAACTCCTCAGCCTTGGGAAGCTATATTATGATTCTTATGTGTAATTGGTTACAAGGGAACCCTCCTGCTAAATGTCCCACATTTTCAATTTCAATTTTCTTCAAGTGAGGCATAATTTTAGATGTGCGTTACCTGGGGGAGAGGAAGGATAGTAAAATTGTGACAGCCGGTACACTCGTGTATGGGTTGTGGTGGGAACGTGTGTGTTTTTTGCATTTGCATGTGTGCACATACTTATGTAGGCTAAATTTCAATTATCCATTCCTTTCTCTTGATCACTGCAGACAACAGAAAATTGCCATTTCACAATTACAGTTATTACACCCAACAGACACCCATCCCTGTTTTTTTCTCTTTTTTTCTGCTATTGACTTCTTGTATTTCCCATTTGCAAGGCTTTAGCATGGTGGAAGTAAGAGCCAGGGCTGTAGAGAGTAGCATGCGTGTATTTATGTGTGTACAACAGTTGCAGAACAGAGACCAAGCATCAGACATCAGGAGAGTATTGATCATGAACAGGACATGGCCAATTCTCTCCATGGGGTCAAACTTTCCCCTCACTCAGGTTAGCAGCACAAGATAACAAGACAGGGACACAATTATTTTTGCCATTTTCCCCCATAGAAAAAGAGACCATGTTCAAGGAAGAGCTTAAAAAGAGGTCACCTGAACTTGCCTCACTACCCTCTCACGTTCCCAATTCAGTCAAAAAGGAATGGCCTTGGTGGGGGACTGAGCGGCTGTACACATTACAGCCGAGTCTCAACAGCTAGAGCCAAAGCAGGCCTGTAATTTCTGCCATTTGAGAGTGTGAGCTGAAAAGCAGAGTGATGGGCACTTTTCTGTTATTATTCCTTTGGCAGAGTGCTGCCTCAAGGAAACAACCATGCTTTAAGAACATGTCCATCAGTGGCTGGGAGTATTTGGAAATGGTGTTTGTAAAAGTAACTCTGTCATGTTGTATCGTTAACTTTGAAAAGCAAATGCGGTTGCACATGTTACAGTATATTAGGTATATCCCACCCTGTATCTGTCCTGCTTCCTCCTCTCTCATTATATGGCAGCAGCTGTTGTAGCTCTGGCTGCTACTTAAATGCTCCACAAAAGAACTTTGTAATTTAGTGCTCAGATCCTTGGCTAACAAACTGCAGTTTGCCAAAAATATTCCTTGTTGCTTAAAAGTGCAATGAATAGCAGCAGCATACAGTGTGGTAAAATTTGAATCAAAACTATAAATCCAACATATCCCCCTGGAAGGCCGAGTAGGTGCCAAGGGGCAAACACTATATTCAGGTCAGCCTCCAATTTGTACGTCAAAGTCAGAGATATCTGGACTTTCTGACAGGTAGGATATCTCCTGCTGAGCGGCAAGAACTTTAGGTCAAAAACTGATGAGGAAGTGGCTGCAAAGCCACCACCGCTGGCAGTAAGATGGAAGTGAAATACACTATTATCACTAATATGTAATTAACTGAGCTAACACTGCTTGTTTCCCCTATTTATAAGCTGCTACATACAGCAAACAACAAAAAAGCAGCAAATTTCAGATTCATGTTTAAGTGATGTTAGAATAACTGGAGGTTTTCTTTCAGTTCTGCCGCCTGGCATGCAGCCTCAGCATGCTAGTTAGCCTCCGTTATAAGCCTTAAATTTATGTGACAAATGCTAATTATGACAGACAATACTTGCTAGTAGGATTGGGCTTCACACGCCAATGAAAAGAATTTTGTGGAGCAGAGCGCTGTCTTTGCTGTTTTTAAGATGACTCGATATGTTGCAAGTGTTATCAGCCATGCTTATGAATAAGGAAATGCAATACAAGTTGATGTTTGTGCCCAGAGGAGTAGCTTTTGCATGTCATCATTATAATAGCACTTGCTGTTAAGGCAGAAAATTGTTTACAGACTGAGCAGACATGATGTGATAGGGAGGTGTGATTGCACAAGAGTTTATTCAATAAAGGCCATAAGTGACAGACAACACAAATTGACCAAACCAGTGGTATGAAAATATCCAGTGTTTGGATGTGAGTTGTGGAGCTCCTGTTTGGCTGCAGCTGCATGGCTGCTCTACCTGTCTATTTTCTCCTCCATATCATCTCTCTTACCCTCTACCTCTCTCTTTCTGTTTTCAGACCCGCTTTCACATTAGCGGGTAAATGAGTTCTTAGTGAGTATTAACTAAGATCAGTGGTGGTTATCTGATCAGAGCGGGTCACATGGAACAAAGACCTCTCCTTTTCCTCCAGCCACCTGCCCTGCCCACTACAAATGAGTTTGAAAGCCCTGTGTGTGTGTGTGTGTGTGTGTGTGTGTGTGGGTTCACGTGCGTGTGTGTGTGTACCTGTGTTTGTGCATGTGACTGAATGTTCATGTAAGTATGTTTATCTATGCATCTATGCGTAACTGTGTGTGTGTGTGTGTGTGTATGTGTATGTGTGCGTCTCCAGGGCCGAGGGGTCGACAGATGCTCTCTCTCAGTGAACACAATGAATTACTTAAAGGCCGTTAAGCCAAACACGGCCGTCCTGGCCGCTGGTTTACCCAACACTGATAGGGCCATCTGCTGAGGTGACTCCGCTTGCCTTCTCCGCTGCTCTTTACAGACACGTAACCAGACGCTTATCTGCCAGGGTGGGGCCCCACTGCACTGCTGATTAAAAACATCAGGACTTCTACAATTGTCTTGTGGATTTATTCCGGTGTGTACATGTGCATCTGTATATGCAGGCGCGTACTTCAGTGCTTGTGAAGAAAAAAAGACACAAGGGGGTGAGGGGGAATTTTTAGGGCTGAGGTTAGGTTAGGTTTGGAATTAGGATCAAGGTTAAATGAGGGAAACAGGGTCAGTGGACAGAGACCATCACAATTCAGGTACTCTGATATCAACAAGTACTTATTTTAACCCAAACCAGGATCTTTCCCTAAACCTAACCAAGTTTTTTTTGTGCCTAACTTAACCAGATTTTTACTATAGCACTGTTTGTGTTATAAAAGAGTTATTTCCAACCATGATTTTTAGGTTCATCAGTAACATATCTCCGACCACTGCAGCGGAACCTATTTCAGGAAATCCTGAAATGACTCCTATGGGTCATGTAGGGCAGGAGCAAATTACCTGTTGAGATCGGTGGATGTGTTAGGACATGTTAGAAGGTCCATTCTGTTATTACTGTAAAAATCAGGGGCAGCGTTATGATAAGAATAAGGTTAGACTTTGTTTTGATAATTCAATGTATTTGTTTTTTTAACACAAAAAATATATATAATAGATCTACCTAACAGGCACTTACATTCTAGGATTTGTATGCATTATATTTCAGTTCTATTGTTTTTGAAGATTTTAACTGTAAAAGGGTTAATTAAGATTGTATTTTAAATTGTAACTGAGTTTGGGTTTTCAGTTTACATTTCCTGAAGGATTTCACAATGTTGAGTTTTGTACGTGTGTGGGTGAGTTTGACTGTGTGTCTCGGAGCGTAGGTGTACAATACGTACCTGACGGTGTTCGTGTGTGTTTGTGTGTGTGATATTTGGAGTGGTTGCCATGCTTACAGGGTCCTCTGTATAAACTGTAGAGACAGAATTATAGATTTGGAAGGTCTCTCACTGTAATGGTGGTTGGACCTACTTCAGTCAAACTGTACTGTAAGTGCAATCTCAGTCGTATTCAACTCTATGAATATATAGCAGTCTGTCAAATTGATTAAACTGTGAATATTCTTTTAGAAGTGTTCCGGCCCTTCATTCAGCATGCCCAGTTTTTGGGCACGTCGGGATTTTTCTTTCATGTGTTGTATTTTTAAATTCAGTGTTATTTGTGGTTTCACACAAGCTGAACTGAAGGGCTCAGTTCCAAAATGCATTTGCTTGAAAGAAAAAAAAAAAAGTGTTATGTTGGCAACACTTCAAAAATACAACCTTATATTATGTATCATGTTTTAACGCAATTGCAATGTCATGGAAAAAGTTGTCCTACTGGGCTCATGAAACCCTTTCGAAACCCATTAAACAAGCCGTACACTCTGCTGTCATCCAGCCAAATACGTGGTTATTTTTATGCCTTTATTTAATAGGGACAGCGAAGACAGGAAATAAGGGGGAAGAGAATAGAAGAATGACATGGAGGTAATGCTCCAGCTGGTTGAATGGGTGACTCGCTGTTCAGGGAATTTACACCTGTGTGGTATGTGCCCCAAGCACATCAGCTCGCACCACTTACTAGATATGTAATTTGTTTTTAATGAAACCATGAGCTGCACAGTTTTCTCCTGTGGTTCTACACAAAACTGCATAGTCAAACCACTCATGTTTAACCAAGATAAAACCAGATTATATCTGCCAGCTCTTTGTTTATTCTGTCAGTAAAGTCATATAAAGATGTTCCCAATGAAACAAGTAAAACTTTTTTGCAGTGACCATCTGCTTTACTTGGCTTTAAAGCTGAAGACGTCCCATTACTTCCAACTCTACACTGTGTATTTCTATCTCTGAAACCACAGAATGACTGTTATAATTGTATTTCATATTCCTTGTGCAGTGCATTGTTTGTCAAAATTGAATATAAAAGCAGGTCAAGCAAAACATCTGTTTAAAAAAGGTACATACTAAACTGAAACATTATCCAAATTTCCCCATGGGAGACCATTAATCTATTATTGTGACAAATGTCACACCATTTTTAGTCCTCAGCTGAGTGTGTTGTAGATATTTGGTGGCTGCAGTAATCTGTGTGCTGTGTGTTGATTTATGAGGAAATTTGGCATTGACTTCTACAATTCACATTTGTGTTTCTATTCGTTTTACAATGCATCAAAGGATGAGCAAGAGTTGCAGTGACTAGTTTGGGTAAAATGTACAGAGGAGTGTTCATACTTTAAGTTAATTAATTTAGTTTTCAAGGTTTCAATTAAAAGTTTTACCTGTGATTTTTTCTTCTTCTTTTTAGCAAGAAGGCAAAGTTCTGAGTATTGTGGAGCAGTTTTTTAAGGAATACACATTTTAGGGAAATACACTTCACCTTCATCTTGACCAGGTTATGTTATCTTAGCACAAAACTGGAAACATGTCCTATTATGTAGCTTAATTGGTCAAGTGCTTGTGGTTCATTAGTTCAGACTTTTTTCCGTCTTTATTATTTGTGATTATAAACTTTGTGGAAATGTTGATCCTTGAACATGACTCTCATGTTTTACCTAAAAGCTATTGTTTAAATGTCTTTGTTCATCATCTGGGATGTGAAGACAGTCTGAGAGTGTAAAAGTAGTTCTAAAAAAACAGTCACAAAAAGTGTCTCTCCTGTCAGGCTGCTGACAGTGCTGTTAGTCGGACACTGGGGCTGACAGAAACTAGTCAGGGTGCTCTGTGCTGTCCGGCATTGTCCTGTCTTCTGTCCAACGCTCGTCCCTACTCCCATCACAGTTAGTTTTGTGGTTCAGTCATTGAAGGCAGAATTCAGTAAAGTTTATATTCTGCCACACCATTGTTCCTGCATTGCTCTGAGGTGAAGTCAGGAGGATTTTGTTACCTTTGGAAAGAGCCAGGCTAGCAGTTTCCACATGTTTCCAGTTTTTTATGTTAAGCTAAGCTAACTGGATCTTGCTTTGTGCAGTATTTACCACACACACATACACATGGTAATGATCCCCCATACAACTCTCAACTAGAAAAAGAAGAATCACTTTTCAATAATATATATAAAAAAGAATCACACTGACTTGATTTGAAATATTGACTTCAACAATATTTGTAGTCAGGTTACAGGTCAGGCTGCAAATCCAACCTTCATCTTGGTTATTTCAATATCAAATTGTATTGCTAATGTCATCCTCAGACATAATGTGAACCTCATGATATGTCAAAAATCCCATTTGATCTGTCTGTCGGTGTATGGCATGCTGTGTTCAGTGAGCTGTCGGAGCGGTACAGTCAGCCTCATCAACCCCATTATGCACTGCTCCTCAATACTACAGTCTCATATGAAAGGGGTTCGGGCTTGACCTAGATGTATGTGAAAGGGAACACAAATGAACACAGGTTATATTAAAGTCCACAAAAAGAAGAAAGAAAGAAACAAAACCCCTGCACAAATGTGTGCGTGTGTGTGTGTGCACGTAGAGACACATTTCAAAAGCTGCACACGCACCAAAAACCCCACGAAACCCACAAAACCCACAAAAAACAACAATAAAAAAAACAAGCACTCGACAAACACAATAGCATTTACCACAATGGTTTCTGAGTCTGGGAAATTAGAAAGTACAATGATGCACGCCGCACACAATGGCCTTACGAATTGCTCATTTGTGTCTGAAAATACACCTCTTTTCCAGCATTTCTGCCATCACCCCGCCGGGGAGACACACGGTGACAGATTATGCGTAGCTGTCATCTGCTGAGCGAGTAGAGTTCATGTAAAATGTAACATCATTTTTCAGTTTCTTTATTGGCTTCGGTTGTAGTTGCTGCTTCCGTTTACAGCTGGAGAGCAGTGAACAGGTTCACGCACATATGCACTCCTCACATCTGTGTTTCCTTTGAAAACATCACAGTGTGCATACAGGCTTATGGAAATCTTTACAGTTAGATTTGGATACAATATACATTATAGGTTTTTTTTATTTATCAGTCTAAATATATTAAATGTTATGCCACAAAATAAAATGTAAGTACAGTTTCACATTTGGTAGCAATCTTTACAATAAGGGAAAAAAGGGTCTAAAATGGAAATCCAAAACACGCAATTAAAAGCACAGATCCTATTAAGCATACCCAACATTCAATTATAATAATCAATAGCTATAAAATGTGGGAAAGATATTAATTTAGATATTCATGGTTATCTCACACACAGGTTGATGGCTGCATTCATGACTTCTTAATTGACCCTGGAGGCTGTGACACTCACAGTATGATGCAGCCTTACATGTTAATGATGCCTGATAACCAGGAAGAATAATTTGTGGCCTTGCTTAGCTTGTTTTTCATGCTGTTGTTTCTTTTGTTTTGTTTTGTTTTTTTTCTTTCTTTTTTTTTTTTGCAACAGCAGGGTACGCAGGATATACACACCCAAGGGTGTCACTAGTAAGTAACCGATTACATGCTAATATTTTGGTCACCTCTTTCATTCCAGTGTCACGTTTGTGTTATCTTATAACATTATACATTGCCCTTTGTTTTTTTTGGTTTTTACTTGTTATGATTTGATGAAATGAAGGTATTTAGTGAAATGTACTTCAAGAATAACTAGTAAAGGCTATCTGTCGTAAACAATAATTGGATCATTATTAATGATGCAATCATGCAAAAAAGCACAACTTGAATATATTCAGCATGGAGCTAAATGCTTTAAAATGTTTTTTTCCATTGTTTAATCTAACAATAGGCTACATGGTATGTTATAAGATAATAAGATGTTTTACATCCAAAACCTTAATCTGTAACTATAGCTGTTACTATATAAACAGTAATTGCATTCCACCACAGCAGGAGTATTTAAAATAAAACATAAAACTTGAAGGACATGCTCAGATATTGAGCTGCAGCCTGTTGCACACTCTGCTGAAGTGAGCACTGACCTGTTTCTCTTTGTCTCCATCTCCTCTTTTGTGACTCTACTTGCTTCTATAGTCTTTTGCAGTAAGTCCCTATAAAAAAAGATCAAACAACATTCAACTTTCAGTAAATAAAAGAATGAACAAATTCATGGAATAGCAACCCACAGCTGAGCACTTACACTAAAATCTTGTTTGGAAATGAGACTTAAACGTATCGACATCTTTTCTTCTTCTATGTGGAGGAAATAATGCTGATATAATTTCTGCTTTAGTTCAAATCGAGAGGGGTGGGGTGTGTGTGTGTGTGTGTGTGTGTGTGTGTGTGTGTATGTGTGTGTGTGTGGGGGGGGGGTGACGTCAGGGCCGATCAAGCTGACAGACCTCCTATTGGACCAGTGGAGGCTTTTTAAAAGAGCAAGCAGCAGCGCACCGGAGGTTTGTTCTCCTGTTCAGACGCGCCGCAGCAGCCTTCCACCTCTCCACCTCTCCATCCGGAGCGGAGCCGGACTGACAGCGGTCAGGTGAGCGCATGTCGCAGTTCAAAGGAAAAAGAAAACAGAGCTAGAAAGAGTAGAAGAGCGTGTGTGTGTGTGTGTGCGGGGGGGGGGGTGTAAGGAGCGCACAGTTCTTTTGGTTAAAACAGAGAAAGCAAAAGAGATTTCTTTAAAAAAAAACAAAACACTGAGATCACAACCTTACCTTTGTTACCTTTGTGATCAGAGTCAGATCACTTTGTATCGGCACGATTTGAAGTAAAACAGGGAGGATGGGGTGGAACTCGTCTTTTCCTGTCTGACCCTCTGTATTCTCTCTCGCGCTTAGACGTGTTGATGCCGAAGAGGACGCAGCGCGCGGTGCCGACTGACCTGCCAGATATCAACAGGTATGTGAACCCACCGATCTTACCATAACGGAGCCACAAACGGCACCTCTAAAATGTAAATATATAAAAAGTGAGCCTCAGCCCGGTGTCTGATCCCACTGCCGCATGGCAGCGAGTGCCTGTATTGCTCTCAAGACGACAGTGCCCTCATTAACATTAATGGCAACGTATAATAACATTTTAAAAAGAAGAAGAAAAAAAGTTCTTTATCCCGGCTCCCTCGCAGACAGAGCAGCGTGGTCCCCGCGTCGTTCACTCCCGGTGGATTATCAGCATTCCCCCGCCTCACAGCCTGTTTTGGGCTTCCTGGGGTCAAATGACAACAGCTCAATGCTGAAGCTCTCCGACTGAATCAATATGTGGGTTGTCTGCTGTAGACTGAACACATGACAAAGACGCAGTCAGAAAGACAAGCTGAATTGGTCTTTTTCAATATTAAAAAGAGTGTTCAAGTGGTGAGATGAAGTGCAGCTTAAAAATGCAGCAAAACTATAACTGCAAAGAATTTGACGTTTTAATATTCCCAGGTTTGTCCTTGAAAGCTGTGGTGCAATTACAGCTTTTATGAGCGTGAAAAGAGACTCGATGTTGTTAAACCCAGGGAGAGGGCTGATTTCAGCACTGGCACAGTGGACAGCTCCACACATCTGGCCATACACCCCAGTAAGAAACAGGAAAGAAAGAGGGAGAGGACACTTGCTGAATCTCAAATATACAAATATGCTAGAAAGGGGCACAAACATAGGTTTGCTCTCACCTCATAAAGTGGGTTTCTAATAAAGGTAATAGAGACAGACAGACAGATAAAATGTTTTCCTCATGTTGTCTAATCTCCTCAGTCCTTGTGATATTATACTATGTTATAGCTGATAAAATGAGTTGAAAAAAGGCTAAAAAAGTCACTAAAGGAGGCTAGTGATGACAGCACGAGAAATGTGAAGGCCAAGATGTACCATGCATATGATTCATTTTTGTCAAAGTCCCAAATTATTCTGGGTGAATTGCCTCGGGATGTGTCAGTGACAGGCAGCCTCCTTCTGGCAGGGTCTGAGGTGTCAAAATGGAAACTGGAGCGCAGCCAGGATCCCCTATTTACATAAGCCCCCCTCTTACATGAGCCTGGGGGTGGGGGCAACGCAATCTGAGGCTGACACACACACACACATAGATACATACATACATACACCCACATGTCCGCACAGACACACGTACAAACACTACAGCAAATGGTGTTACACAGCACATACAATCTGTAGCCATGAGAGAAATTCAGTGCTAACAGGTGTTCAAACAGGCCCGCTCGGTACATTCTTCCAATTATTGCAATTAGATGCTGCCTGGTTACCACTCCATAATGTACAACTGCTGTGGAGGAGTGTAGATGTGTGTGTGTGTGTGTGTGTGTGTGTGTGTGAGAGAGAGAAATAGAGAGAGAGAGAGAGAAATTGAGGGAAAACAGCAGGAAAGCACAAGAGAGAGGGAGAGACAGAGTCCTCAGTGCAACTGTGATGTGGTGTCGCGATTGTTGCTATCTGTGGAGGGTGAAAAAAACAAGTGTGAATTATATACTATTGAGTGAACGCGCTCCGAATGCAAAACTAATCCCTTTTTGCCCTGAGTCATTATCAGCTTTAGCAGATTGTCTAGAAACTGCAGGCTTTTTGCCTCTGCTGCAGCGGACAACAGTGTGTGATTTCAAATAAAAACTCAGACTCCCTCAGTACAGTAATCTGAGTGGTCGGTGTGTTTCAGATAAACTGGTGGGTATTGCTGGTTTTGTGTTGCGCGCCAGTGCGTGTGTGTGTAGATGCACAGCAGGCGAACTGGAACGGGCGTCGACTGCAGAGCGAAGCTGTCGTGAATAAAGCGAACAAAATGTGAATTTTGTTGCCACAGTATTATTCGTTATCGATTCATCTGCCAATTATTTTCTCAAATAGCCGTTTGCTCCCTAAAGCGTAAGAAAAACAGTGGAAAGTGGTCATCGCAATTTCCTTGACTCAAAAAGGGATGTCTTCATGTTTTGCTTTGCTGACCAACAGTCCAAGACTCAAAGATATTCCAATTTCAGTGATTTAAAAAAGAGAAAAAGCAGTCAATTCTCATAATTGAGAAGCTGGTGCCCTCAAACCTTTTCTGCATGAAAGGTGGTTACAATAATCTTATCCTTTAGTTGAGGGGAAAACGAGAGAAACCTGAGAGTGACAAGCAGAAAAAGTATGTGATAGAGGGCTCAGGTATTCCATCACGACGAGCGAACGTCTTGATTTGATGAGTGACTGAGCTGTCATACTTCACAGAGAGCAGAGGGCAATCACAGTGGTCTGCAGTCTTATCACAGAGCAAGAACAAGAAAGACAGATAACAGGGTGCCATAAAGCAGGACAGCGAAGAGTGACATCTGAGCAATATTGGGTGTGTGTGTGTGTGTGTGCGCATGTCTATAGGTGAGCGTTCATGTGTGTCATATTAAGCAGGAGATGTTTGTGGCAGCTGTCGGCCTTGTTTGAACAGCAATCACAATCAGCGGCGACAGCAGCTGAGTGTGTGGTTGTGACAGCGCTGGTGGGAGACTCTGTGCCATCGCTCCCCCACCCTCCGCCCAGCACCTTCTGCTTCTCCACTCCGCCTCCTCCTCCTCCTCCTCCTGCACCCTGTTCCTCTCTAACCTCCCTCCTGCACTTCCTGTTGCTTCTTCAACCTCGCTTCGGCAAAGGCGACTGACATTGCATCAGTTCCACCGCGGCCGAGGCAGGAGCTGGATCCATTCTCCGCTCCCCCAGCAAAGTTATTATAGCTTCAGATCTCTTGCAGTCCGACTTCAAAAAGCTCTCTTTGTAAAGCCATGAAAACAAGGTGTCCCTGTTCCTCTGGCGTGGCCTTGTATAGATCTTCTTCAATACTGCCTAGAACAAACATCCGAGCTTCGTCTGTGCTACTCCCGCTCGGCTACCTGGGATGAGAGTCACACACTGTGCAGATGATTTGATTACGTTACGATGATTCTCTGTGGGGAAATTGGAAATTGAAAAAGAAAATTCAAATGGGAATGGGACAAATGGGGTACAAATCATGACATTTATTGTCAATCACTTACATCATCTGCCGGTTTAAGCTAAGCAAATAACTTTTATGTTGTCATGTTTCTTTCTCCCCTTCTTTTTCCCTTCTATCACTTCTTTTCATATAATGACATATGTCACTGACCACCCAAACCAAAATGTTTTATCCCCTGATGAAATGATTTGTTTTAATTTAATTTCAGATATAACATTAAGAATTCAAGGTTTACTACACAACAAACAGTCAGATAAAGAAAAAAAAAATAAAAAAAAAAAAAAAAAAAAAATGATTTTTGTCACTCTTAAGACAAGAAATGGACCAACAGAGCAGAGTAGAGGTTCAACAGTCTTTACCGGGCAGTGGTCGGTGCACGGGCAATAGTATCCAAACACAGCAAGCACAAGGAATGCTCAAAAACACTAGCAGGGGTCACGACAAACCCACAGGGAACGCGAGAAATAGCTCTCACGTCGGGGTAAAGAAGATACTGAGCTTAATTACACCAGGGAGGGGAAGACAAGGAGACACAGGTGCAGCACATTAGGGCGGGGCAGGTAATCACAAGAGCGGGACACTTGTCAAATAATAAGACGTCAATTAAGACTCGTTAGTCTTAAATGTTAAAAGTTAACACTAACAAGAACGATATTCTGAAATACTACCACAATAGTGTGTTCTGTAATTGAAAAAGAAAATTTCAGAAGACTACAGTATATATACAGAACAACAGAATGTCAGCAAATATGGGAAGTTGCTGCATTATGTGTCACCCACTGTCTAAAATGTCACATTTTATCTGTGTAATCTTGTGGTAAAAGACCTGAAGCTTTATGTCAAATTTCCTACACACCCAGTATTGTTCTTTCCATCTTGTGTCTGTCTACACCCGGTCTTCACCTTTTCCCTCTCTTGCACACTGCACTTCCACTCACACCCCCGCCCCCCCGCGTACACCCTCTCGGTATCCCATCTTCGTTTCTCTGTCTTCCTCGGTTGTTTCCCCTCCCCGCGTGTGCTTAGGGAGCAGGCTAAATCCATTGTTTGATGTGGCCTTTTCATTCAGTCGAGGAGGAGAGGGGGCAGGGATGGAGAGGTGAAGGAGGTGGGTGGGTGGGGGGTGGGGGGTCACTTGAGGATGAGAGAGAGAAAAGAGAAAAAACTATTAAGGGGGGAGGGAAGAGTCCTAGAGCAACAGGCTTGTCAGGGTTTGTAGAGCTGCCTCACAGTGATTTACACACACACACAATAAAATCGAGGTCAGGTTTTTGTTTTTAATTTTTTTTATTTTTTTCACTTTCAAGACATTTCTGTTTGAGTTCAGTTTTAATTATATTAATAATTTATTGGCTCATGTCGCTTCGGGGTACTGCAATACAGCAAAGCATTGTTTTACTTGGATTTCGTGTTGAAGTTTAAAGTCCACCTGAAATTAATTTTCATCCTGCTCCGTAAATGTCCTGTGCTCTTCATTAAAGAGAGAGAGAAAAAAAAATCCTCATCAGGGAGAAAAATATGTTTTGGTTTCTGTCTTTGCATTAACTAGGTGGAATGCTGTTGGAATATCATGTTTTCATACAGCAAATCATTTTTAAATTGTATCTGCAGGAAGCAGTAGTGTCACCGTGCTATCAGAGGCTGACAGTCACATCTGTCTGTGTACCAAATCACTCCATAGATGGCTCATGCACTATTCCCTACATAATAGCCATTCAGTAGTTGACTCTATAGTGAGCACTAAACAGAGAACCTTTTTAAATTATAGTCATTTTAGTCAACTGGTGGAGAGTCACACAGCTGTAATTTTCTATAAAATGCTTTGGTCTGTTAGCAGAAAGTACATGCATGTGTGACAATCAAGCTTGTTTTTCATTTTCGACAAAGCCGTACAGTGGATAAATTTCACAGTCAAGTTTTAGACACGCCAATAAAATGGTGGAGTAGTGCACTGTACAGTAAAGTGAATAGAGAGTGATTTCTGACACAGCTAATGGCAAACAGCTAGACGGCAGCCTGTTACACCCTCCATTTCACTATGGGGGCTCAGTTGTCAGTCAAACACAGACAAGTCTTTCCTGCAGCTTATAGCATTTTTGGATATTTTAATATTTTCCCCAAATATCTTTATTTTTATTTTTTCAACTGCCAAAGCCAGCTGTTCCGAGGAACAAATGTAGAAGCTTGAATTAAGTGAATCATTATCCCGTCACAGTATTTTGTCACAGACCGAGAGAAGCAAGTTAGTTCAGTTATTTCGTTCTGCAAATAAGTTGGGAATGATGGACAAGTACATGTCGTTTGCGGGACTTGAAATGTGAAAAGTAGCTGCTTGTTTTTCCAGGTGATTTTTATTTTCAGTATGAATCTTTTCTTGGCAACAGTCTGACTAAAAGAAATCACGGAACTCAACTGAAAGGTGAATAAGATAAACAAATCCTGGACTGACAGATGGTAGACCATAATTACAACTGGTTGGAAAGAAACAGCAGCGAACGAAAATGAAATGCAAAAATGAGACTGCAGTATCAAAATGGGCTAACGAGCAGTATAGTGATCTATTTCATCATCTATTTCCAGTGAGTGTCTGATGAGATCAAGCCGTGGCTGATTGACAGTCCTGACGACTGATAGGTCAGTCGGGCTGGTGGCTGCGTGGACGAATCTCCTTATCTGGTTTGACATTTGATCCCCAGCTGTAGCACCTTTGCTGTTATTCTCCCTTCCTACCAGAAACATAGGACAGAATGAACACTGGTGTTGATTGACTGATTGTCACGCTCATTGTTTTTTTTCTCTTCCCGTGCTGAGAAAATGTGTTGTATGAAAGGCAAGTTGTTTAAAATGGAGCAGAAAAAAAATTGCCGCTGCCGCGGTCCTCATGACATGCAGGTTGTGAGTCATGATTGGCTCGTAGAATAAAAGATGTGGCTGTCTCTCTGTCTGTTCTCCGACAGACTGCAACATCTGAGTTGTCAGGCTCGCTCCCCCCACTCCCCGCACAATGATAAGAAATTATTTATTTCAATAGCACTTACAAAGGACTTCAGCATACAGAAAATACAGATTAATGCAAATAGAGGATCATGCTTGAAAATGGGAAGGTCAGAGACAAGATCTTCAGTATACATGACTGCCTCTGTGTATTAATGTGTTGCTATGGTACAAACAGCTGGCTGCCTCTGTTTGTATATATAATACGTGTTCATGTACAAAAAAAACATGTATTTCTTTATACTGTTAAATTATTTAACCTCTAATCTATCAACTATTTATCTGTCTGTGTAAAAATTACAAGAGGATCATCAATATCACACACATTCATCCATCTGAAATGTACATTTAATTTTAAACAGTTATCCAAAATGAAAGCAGGTACTTTCAGGAAAATAATGTCAAGGGGAATGTAATTAAAGATCTGTGGATTGAACAACTACATCAGCATTAAAACTGGTTGACATGCTTCTTTAATACAATGTTTGAATAGAACAGCACAGGGTTAGTCTGTGCAGATGTATTATACTGTATATCTCAATGTGAAATCATCTGACCTGCACGCTGGATGTGATTCCAAACACAGACCTGCAGAGCAGAACAGCACTAACAGTCTCACACGTCTTAACTGGCAACTATTTGCATTCCCATGTATTAGCGGCACACGGCAATGTTCATGTTCGAGCGCCTTTAAACGCTCATATTTCTATCAGGCCCTTCGCGCTATAGAAAATGTAACAGTGCTGGCAATGATGCATTTCAGTGTGCAGGTCTGTATGCCTATTTTTGCGTGAATGACTGCTGCAGTTAACGACTCACATTTTTCACTCCAAGGTCAACGCAGAGTTCTTTAGCGAGTGGCAAAACGCTTCTTCATCCACCTGCACACTGTGAGTAACTGTCAGCATGTCGGCCATCTGTCGCCTCGTTTTTCTCTACACACTGCATTGTGTTGTCTCTCTGATAGGAATGTTTGCAGTCTGCCTACGTGTATGCATTGGTGTTGTTTGTTTTTTTCTTACCCGAATGTGAGACCTTTTTTTGCACGTTTCTCCACGTGTGAAGTCTGTTACGAGCCTGGATGCAGGTGTGAAACCCGGCATGCTCTGATGTGATCTACTGTCTCATTATGAGCACGACTTTAGTTGGCTAGTGTGATTTTGTGTTCTTTGTGTGCTGTTTCTCAAAGTGCAGGTGTACTTGATTATCGTGTGTGTGTGTGTGCGCACGTCTGTAGGTGCATGGAGGTACATCTTCAAGCATGATGTGTGTTTCCTAAGTTTATGCGTGTGTATCCATGTGTGTCTCCATATGTGTGTGTATTTACAATCCAAGGCCATTCAATAGCACCACATGGATCCATCCCATATCCTGATTGCCATGGTTACCGGGGCCACTTATCACAGAGGGTCCCGGCAGATCAAACAGGTGTGCATCCTGACAATGTCTCTCCTAGACAACCGTTGCCAGGAACCTTTGTTGTACACAACGCACAGGTGCTTGTCGCCACCGGAGAAAACCAGCAGGACCGCAAAAACATTGTCCTGATGTCCCAGTTTGAACTGGTGTGTGTTAGTGTTAGTAAGTGCATGTGTGTTGCTGCATTTGTGGCCCTTGTGAGAAACAGTGTGAGGTTCAGTTCTTCTTAGAGAGGATGTATTTTGTGAGAAAGAGGTCATTTTGTGGGTCACCACTTCATCAAGTTGCTACTTCAGGGCCCAGTGCTAGGTTTAGGGTTCAAATTGGAATAAGGCCGGGGTTTTACTTTAAAGCCCCTGAAAATGTACTTTTGAAATTAAAGTTTCTTTTCTGTAACATTAAAGGGACACTTCAGTAAATGCACTTTCAGGATGTGGGACGAGACAGTTTCGGTTTCTTTTTAATCAAAATCAAAGCAGCAGACTGACTTACTCTTAGTTCCCTTAATGTGGCAGAGTAAATCGCAAGAACATCCCTGTCTGTTAAATGCCCTCATCTTTAAGAACTACACGCCATGTTTATAACTGATTTCTCATTAGGGATGGGTTTTTTGAGACTTTGATGCACTCTATCAAAAGCAACAGAAGACTGTTTATAAGCGCTAAAAAAGCACTTAGTGGAATCTGTGGAAAGTTGGGTTGCCCCTTTAGATATCCATTACTAAATGTGCAATTGGCATGATTTGCATTTTAACATTAGGAAACAGATCAATTGGAGAAAATGAAACAAAAAGAATGAAGTGGCAGAACAAAATGAAACGAAGGGCCGGGGGAAGATTGGAGAGCAAAGTGCTGGAGGCCAGAGAGCCAGAAAAGACAGGATTGTGTCTTGTGAAAAGCAGTGAGGGTTCTTTGACTTGCAGACCCTGCCAAGCACTCGACTCCCCCCCCATCCATTTCCCTCCCTTTGCTCACCTCACTCTCCCCCCTGTGACTGTGTTGACGGTGCTGCCACCATCACCCTTTCACCTAACACCCCGCTGTTCTCCACAGCTCCGTCCACGCCGCTGTACCTCCTATTCATCCACCTGCCCATCTCTCTGTCCTCCACTGCCCACTTTATCTCTGTGTCCTCATACGGTATCCTGCTGTCGATAAAGCACATACCCGCAGTTTCTCCAATCAGACTTGTGACTTTTGCTACACCTCCCCCACTTTTCGTTTACCATATCCCATCTAATAAACCTGAAAGGACAAACATAAGCTACCACCAAATATTGCCCTTACCTCTTAAACCTCATCTCCACCAGGCATTAACATATGTCTCATGTGACGCAGAGTAGAGCTGCATGTGACATTAAAATACATTTCCTGTATATGTGCATTTCCCAATTTAGGTCTCTCCCCCTCTCCGTTTGCGTTGCACATCACTTGCTCTGATAAGGTAATTAATATTGACAGGAAGCTCTAGGTCTTGTTCAGTCAGCTGTTCAGTCTACAAGTATCCTCATAAATCCATATTGACAAGCGTGTTGCAGGCTGAGCTGCTTCCCCAGCTCCCCCACCCCTCACCTGTTAGTGGGCTTATTTCTGTGTACACAATTACTGCATGCTACCGGGATCTGAACTCCTGTGTGCCCCGGGTGCATTTAAACCTGTGGTTGATCTGATTTCTCTCTATCAGATTATGATTTTATAAGGTTATACTTTACTGCCAGGTGCGAGGGGGTCTCAAGCAAGGGGAGGGGCAAATGAAATCTCTTAATAAAAAGATTTCTTTGTCCTTCCTCTTTTCCGTGCTATTTTGCTCCTACATGTTCACCACCTTTCTCTGTCTCCCTTTCACCTTTTCCATATGTCGCTCGTTTCGGCTTTAATCCCTACATTGCACCTCTCCTTTCTCTCGCTCTCACTCCTCCACTTCTCTCCGCTACCTCGCACCTCTCTTACACCACTTCCCTCACCTCTCCTCCCACAGCAAGGCACCCCCTCCTCCTCCTCCTCCTCCTCCTCTCCCTGGATCTCCTCTGTTCTTTCCACTCGCGCTCCTTCCCCTAACCCAATAACCTCAGCTCTCGAGAGCTCCTCTCACCTCTCCACCCCACCTTCCCTGCTGCTCTTCCAGCAACAGCCCCCCCCCCCCCCCACAGCGCCCCACTCTCCACCGCCCCCACATCTCTGGCTACTTTCCCCCCCTGTGGCGAGCCCTCGTCTCAGGCCGCCATGTACAGGAAGCTCCCCTCGGTGAGAGGTCAGCGGTGTGGCTGTTTTCTGTGTTCTCCCCCTCAGCGATTCTCCAACCATGACTGGAGATCACAGGGTCTTTCATTCACTCTTGAATAGGCAGCCAAAGGGTTAAATATATATTTATATATCATTTTTTTTAAATTCTAGGCAGCTATGCTCAGTTCTTTGCTTCATATTTGTTTGTCTGTTTGATCTCTCCAGCGATTAGGGAATTTATAACCACCCTAGCGTCCTTGATTCGTTGCATTTTGAAACATGAATACAGGGTTTTCACATCAACTGCAAACCCTTATAATTACCACAAAACAAATATACATGATGGTAGCATACCAGTGACAATGTTAGTGCTTCTGTGTCCCAAAGTGAGACCTTATTTCCACTGAATGCAGCACCATCGCAAAAAGGATATTACTCTACTCCCTCCCTTTATATATCTGTGGAAAACAAACAGAATGCATATTTCAAATTGGTTTCCTCCTTATTATTACTTGTATTCAATTTATGATGTCAGAAAGTAAGCGATGGTTTCATTTGTGGAAGTGTACACAGGAAATATGTAAGAAAAAGTACTTAAAGCCGAAATGCAGTAATTTGGTTTTCAAACAAAATAATTTTAGCACTTGACCACTGTAGATATAGCCTGATGTGTTGAAATAACCATGAAAATATGATTTTGGATTGGATATTCTTAAAATACAGCCTGTAAGTGATTACTATGACATATTATTATGAATTTCACCACAATGTGGTTTAAAAAGGAATCAAAGCTAAGGCAGAGAAGGTTGCATGAATCGGTGAAACTTGAGGGAGTGTGTATTTATAAATGTATTTCTTTTTTAGTTCATTCTATTGCGCTAATTAATTTGTAAGCCAATTTGAACACTATTTTCCATTGTAAAGAGATGTTATCATTTACTATTTTCCTCCCTGCAGCGAATGACCTGTAAAAAAAAGACTTAATTGCTGAACCTGTTAATTTAATATTCATTTGTTTAAATGTACTGTTGCAAAATTAATCACAATGTAAATTATGGTGAGAGTTGCGAATCATAATGTATGCTGGTGGCCAGAGGACAGAGAAATCTGTTCTGTCACAGAGCGAATAATGAAAATGTGTCATCTTGGATGAGGAAGGCAGAGGCCCACTGCTCTTCAGAGAATTTCATTTTCTAATTCTCTGACAGACGCAGAGGGGGAGCAGAACACATGTACCTCCCCCTCACATACACCAATTACCGCAATGAGCAAATGAAAGGCTGTGTCCCATCAGGGCCACCATAGGGGGTAGAGAGAGGGGAGAATGTAGGAAGAGAAGGGGGAGTTGTACATAATTGCCCCCCCCCCCACATACACACACACACACACACACACACACACACATATATAACCAACAATCATCATCTGCTGTCACCATTGTTGATAATCCCAGAGTTGTCTGTTCCGCTTTAGTGCAGATTGGCTCTCCCTGCTCGCATCCACTCTCCTTGTTTTTATTTTTTCATATTTTTTTTATTTGTCTGTCTCGCTGTCGATTTCTCGTCTCCATCTCCATCATTTCTCCATCATGCCATTTTACCCACTCCACAGATTTTCCCTCCTCCTCCTCATCAACTGTCACCATGCTCAGTGACATTTTCCCTCACTTAGTTTTTACAATAATTGCAGTCAAAATATATAGAAAGGGTCTGTCAGCTCAGTCAGAATTATTTGCAGCCTCAAAACATCCAAATGAAAAACAATGAATTCCTGCCTGTTCTTTAAAATGCCATTAACCAGTTATTAGCGTTTATGTTGATGTAGTTGTTATATTTCAGAAATAATTGTGATCATATTAAGGTATTTGTATCATTCTGTAAAGCTTCGTAAGGAAAATGATCTCTAAAAGCTGTACTACCCCATTTAGTTCTGATTTTCAGTACAAAATCCCACTTTAGAGCCTCTGCAGCCTCATGAACTTAATATCTAAATTTTTCTGTCCAATTTGCAGCCATTCTGTGTCTATCAGCATGCCACAACTTCAATCTGACTGTAAATCTGAGAGCCGTGAAGCCCACCTGACTGCATGTTCTCACAGCAGCACAGTGTCTCTGCAGGCTAATTGAAGACAACCACAGGGCACTGCTAATGATCAGCCTACAGCGACCCTTGATGGTCTGTCATCTTCTCTCTGCAGCTCTGTGTGGTATTTAGAGAGATCCTGAAGGTTGAGAGCAAATGAGAGTAAGGCAAAAAGCGAGGTTAAAAAAGAGGTGGCGGTGGCAGGTGTGTGGGTGTCAGACAAATGACCCAGGTGACAAAATGACCACCTTGTGTGCAGGAAGTAGCCATGTCTGGCTCTGTACACTTCCGCTCAGTGGCCATTATCCCTCCCCCATGCTCCCCCATGGCTCCAAATTCACTAACACAGAATCGATAGGAGCAGGTGGAGCAGGAGGTGGGAGGACAGGAACTGTGGATGAGTTGAGAGAGAGGAGGGAGATTTACAGGGAGGGGAGCAGTGTGAAGAAGGACAGGAGGAGGAAACTGAGGAAAGGAGATGAGAGGAAAGAAAAGGAAAGAGAAAGTGGAGAAAAAGGATACAGGAGAAGAGAGAATATACAATGAAAAGAAGAAGAGGGATGGGAAAGGGAGAGAAAAATGGTACAGGAAAGGACAGAAAGGAGAAAAGGCTAAAGGCAGAAAAAGGAGAAAGGGAAAGGGAAAAGGGAGAGAAGACGGGAGAACAGAAGCAGAGAAGGAAATGGAAACGAAAATGAAAAAGGAGGGAAAGGAAAGGATAGCAAAAAGAAAAAATATAGGGAAAGGAAGGCCAGAAGAAGGGAGGAAAGGAGAAGGAGAGAAGAACAATGGATGTATGGATTCTGGATGGCCGCAAAAGTCCATAGATTATCTGGGTAGAGTCTATTTTCCACGTAGATGAAATTTAAAACAAACAAAGGCTGCAAAAAAGAGATGTTTTTGAATGTTTTGTTGAGACTGTGCTCTTTTACTGCTGCAGCACACAACACACTGTTCGTGCGACTGAAGCTCATTTCTGCCACGTCTGCCCTCGTGGCATTTGGGTTTACGAGTCCCAGCCGCCAGCGGTCAACCTCACCAGTTACTGTAGATAGAGTTCATCCTGAGCTCCATGAGCATAACCCCCCACCCCCAGCACATTATTGCCCACTTTCGGCCTATGTCCCTTTAATTGTTTAATTCAGATGTTAAAATGTGAAACCCAAAATACAGTCCAATCTTTGGATCATAGCTCAGTTAGAATCATCATCAGTAAGTTATAGTTCAATGTATTTTTTGCAGTTGTTCACAGCACATGCTCTATTAAAATTGACCAAAAAATATTTTCTGAATCAATAAATCCTTAACATCATTGGAGCTTCCAGCATTTGCTGATAAAACAAAAAAAAGAAAAAAATTCACCTGGTAACAAAACGAAATGTTTTGGGCAGCAAAAAAAAAACAATTCTTGCTTTCCTTGTTGCTGCTATTTCATTTTGATCAACTTCATTTGGAGTTTGAATTCAAATGTTCGTCGTTTCTTAAAAGACACG
The DNA here is from genome assembly GCA_016785225.1 of Psettodes erumei. Taxonomy (NCBI): domain Eukaryota; kingdom Metazoa; phylum Chordata; class Actinopteri; order Pleuronectiformes; family Psettodidae; genus Psettodes; species Psettodes erumei. The sequence goes on along the minus strand of JAFBJZ010000821.1, from coordinate 455,373 downwards.
GACAGAAATGAAAGAAAGTGACTGATCACATGTTGAGGCAGGAGAGTGAGCCGGGAAGCCAGCTGAGTCGCAGACAAATCAGCTTTGATATATAATACACAGGATGAACTCACAATAACGGCGACACCTGTGGAATATAATGTGATCCGAGAATAAATCCTACCGCTGTGAAGCCCATAACACTCGATTCTGCACCGTATGTCAGAGAATTTCATTTCTCAGACAGTTAGATTGCATTATATTTCAAGGTGTACCTGTTATTCTGTCCACCTCCTGCCGCCTCATCTGCGAGCAGCATTACTTTACTTTAAATCCCTTGCATCGTCGCCACATTAAGAGCCTTGTCCATATGAAGTGGCAGCATGGATTAAAATGAACTCCTGTGGCACTCAGGGAGACTCTCTTTGTGCATGTCATTAACATGAAATCTTAACTTATTTGAATTCATCATCATGAACGAAGAGCTAATGATTTGATTAGCTCACCATATATGTAGAGGGAAATTATTCACATTGGATATGATGGAACATGATAAAAAGGATATTTCCCTCTCTGCTGCTGTATAAGAATTACATTGCACTAACTGGCCTTGACAACCTAATTGAACATTAGTCTAATATAGAACATTACCAGAGAAGAAATGAAAGCCTGCTCTCCTTGAACACTCTTTCAGCTTCATTGTGAACGCCGCTGTCTTCTCCCAGTTATTTCTCTCTTTGGCTCTGAGTGAAAGGACCTTCATCCCAAAGTGAAGAGCATAACTTAGCTTGCTCTAATGACAGGGAACTATTCAGCAGGCTGCCCATAATTATTGGACCAGGGCTGCGAGAATAATAGTCCCAAACTCTCACCCTGCCAGCTTTTCTTCTGCACAAGTCTGAGTACAGGCAGTGACCCAGGTCCTCCAGAAAGACAGAGAGACGGAGATAACTAGAGCCAGGAAGTTATGTGAACTATGGGGAGCCCATTATTTCTTAATATGCTTTTTTAATGTGAAAATTAGGAGCAGACTTGATGTGGAGCTAATTCCTGATGTGTCATTCTGTGTGAGTGCGCCCGTGCATGTGTGTGTGTGTGTGTGTGTGTGGGTTCCTGGGTCTAACCAGGCAGCGTGTCCTTGTGTGGTGATCTTCAATGTTCCTCGGCTAATACCTGTAACTCAGTGGCTGATAGCGGACGTTAATGAGTACTGAGAAGGGCACACCTTACCGGGCAGAGAGAGAAAGAGAGCGAGAGAGAGAGAGAGAAAGGAGAGCAGTGCTGGTCTAATGAACTCATAGCTGGCTGTGCGCTGTCACTCTCCTGCTCAGCGCTGTGACCTGGACAATGCAGCCACATTGTTGCGCCGGCATTGTGCGTGCTAACCCAGGCAGCCCGCGCCCCATAGAGAATCAATGGCTCCTGTAACTTAAACTTGGTGCCGGTGCGGGCCAGCAAAGGCAGATGTCATTCTGAGCATTGTTGGCTCTGACAGCAGCCTCTGATGAGGGCATTGTAAAGGGAGAAACTCAGCAGAAAGCTGCAGGCACGACGTGGCGCAGTGTGGAGGCTGTACAAGTCCACCACGAGATGAAAAAGATTGATATCTAAAGCTGCTGCAGCTAACAGCACAGTTGGGTTAGCGACTGTACAACAATATTTGAGGGGAAAAGTTTTGTAAGAGGCTTTCTTTTAATCAACATCTGGTATAGAGGTGCTGGGTAAAATGAAATGAAGAATTTACAGCAGGTTGGTGGGACTGACAGAATGAAGTTCATAGCCAATGTTCATTATAATGAAGGAGCATATCATTTCAGTGCAACTGTTCAGCTCACTGATATGTTTTCATCATTTTTGGACAACAATGGAGATCTGGAAAAAGATATATCAGGCTCTGACTATACAGACAGTTGGTTTTGGTATTTTCAAAGGATTTTTTTTACTGTAAAAAAAAAAATATATATATATATATAGCATGACGCCAGACATGCTGTATATAGCATGGACACCCAGATAAGACAAATAAAAATGCAGACCACTTACTAAAAGCTTATAATGCAAAGAGGTGCTACACATGCTCTTTAGCTGACAAACGATCTCTGGAAGTTCAGAGCAGAAACACCAGCTGGTTAGCACCTAGGATGTGAAAATCAATTAAAGAAGGAACTCAAGGATTTCCCACTTTTTTTGGTGTTGAGAAAATAGCATTGTTCTTGTGGAAAGCTGTAATTTTAATATAATCATATGCTTTTAAGCTCATGAAACACCAGCTTGGGTGATTTTCTCTTCACACTGAACCTTTCCCAGTCCTCTACAGTATATTTTAATATGCAAAGCAGAGAAATCCATTTATCCTGTTGTGTGATTTCACACATCAATCATCCATGTTATGGGTAAAATAGGAATTTGTTACTTCATTCCTTGGGGGGGGCGGGAGAAAAAAATTGGTACTTCTCTGAGATATGAAGTTTTTCCCCCAGCTGTAGTAATACAGTATACAAATTTGGAATAATACATTTAACAGCTCAACAGCCCCAAGTCCTGCTCCTTAATGGGCTTTAGACTGAGATTTGATTGGGTTCTGTAGTGCATCAACCCCAACGAGGACCTGAAAGGCTCGGCGGAGCAGAGCACCCAGAGAGAGCAGGGATATGAATAGAAAGGTATTGAAACAGGTATTGAGGTCCGTGTGTGTGTGTGAGGGAGTGTGTGTGTTCTTTTCAGGCCTTAAGAGCTCTTATCCCCGAGCAGTAAAACATGGGGCGCAGCACTCACCGACCCCGCCGGTCATTTCATCTACTTCCAAATGTCACAGTGTCACAGACCTTTGTTGAGATCAACAAGCAGGGTACGTGTGTGTGTGTGTGCGCTGTAGACTACACATGATTGAACTGACAGACAAGGCAGAAAGAGAGACAGAGAGAGAAGAAAAATAGAACAAAAACACTCCAAATTGATAACTTTATTGCTCTCCTGCGCTCTGCTGTGCTTCAGCTTCGCGACGTCCGCGTCACATTAAAGCCGTCAGCCCGGCGAAGATGGCCGCCATTAAACAAGAAGTCACACATCTACAACCGTTTTGGCCGCAATTAAAGAACAGGAATTCATCAGGGCTTGAAAACAGCTTGGAGCAGACAAAACAAATGATGGAGAAAGATTGCAAACGTCGCAGGAAGTCTACATCCTCAATACATCTCCGAGAAATAAGTAATTTTTTTTTTTGTTCCTTCTTCTCCTCCGGGACAGTAATGAGGTGGGAAAGCCATGTCGGTCAGTATGTGGCACAGGGCCGTTTATGCGGCATTAAATATTAATAGAAATAGAAGAACGGCGGAGAGGTCAGCGAGGCTGAAGCCAGCGATATTAACAGGAAATAGGATGGAGCAGAGACGCTGTAGGCGGGCTACAGCTAAACAAGCCATTATCATTCATTTACAGGATATTTGTCATTCACAACACAACCTGCCCCCACAACTACTGTTGTGATGTTTGGCTTGAATAACAGACAACTGCTGAAAATGAAAACAGTTATCTCACCACTTTAGTCTCATTCATTTGCCTTTGCCTCTCCTTTTTCTCTCCACACTCCTCTCCTCCTCTGCTCTCTCCTCACCCCTTTCCCCCCATTCCTGTCCTCTCACCTTCTCTTGTTTCCTTTCTCTGCTCCTTTCTCCTTGCCTTTGATTTCTCTTCATTCTTTTATTTTTTTTTTCCACCCTTACTCTCCTTATCAATCTTTTGCTGTACTTCTCCTTTTTTTCCTTTCCCTTTTCCCTCTCTTCTCCTCTTCTTTCCTTTTCTGTTCTTTCCCTTCTTTATTCCTTTCTTACTTTTACTTGTCTCCTATCCCTTCCTTTCCTTTCCTTTCTTCCTTTTTCCTCTTCTCTTTCCTCACCTTTTTCTTTCCTGTTCTTTTTTCTTTTTTGTTTTTCTTTTTCTCTCCTCCCCTGTGCTTTCCTCTTCCTTATCCTGCAGAGATCCCACTTTATTGGCAGAGCTTTAGAGAACCAATTCCAGGAGATTAAACCTGTGTCCTTTTACTCTTCTGTTATTAAAACAGCTGCTCTGTCACAACTGCCCAGCTTTCTCTCTCTTTCTCGCTTTCTCTAACACACACTGACTAGCCCAGCTTGTAGTAGAGTGGGATCCACATAGGCATCATCACAGTAAGTTGTGTGTGTGTGTGTGTGTGTGTGTGTGTGTGTGCATGTACGTGTACGTTTTTGTGTGTTTGTGTGTGCACGTGCGCTTTGGTTATCGTTGCATTACTAGCAGCTCTCAGGCAGCAGGGATGCTCTCTTAAATGAATTCATTTGAATTCAAGGTTGCTTCATCTCTTCCATAGTGTGTTGTTTCCTCGCTCTCCTCTCAGCATCAAAACATGCAAAGTGCATTAATGCCCCTTGATGTTTTACATCATGATGAATGAATAAAGTCATTGTGATTCGTCTAATGCAATGAAATAAAGTAGAAATCTATTCACACTGGTCACTGGGGCAGTCATAGTGTTGAGTGTGCCGTGACATTGCTTGTATGACGTGTTTATGTGATTAAAGTATGCATTGTGTGTATTAACGGTCTCCCTTCAGATATATGATCATGGATGTTTAATGAGGTTGTATATTTCATTTCCGCTGAATAATCAACCTTTTCACAAGTAAGTTTCATCTCCTGGCCTGTTGATTCCTATAGCAAAACCCGCAAAAAGAAAATCTTTTCAAATCTCAGTGTCACAGCTCATCGGATTCACAGGGATGCAGTGGAAAAATACCCATCAGGGTCTAGTATTGTAAGTAACTACTAATTTCTCTCTCCACTACCGTGTGGCACATTGTGGAAGACTAGTGATTTTGTTGTTGTAAACTCACGTTCTTGACAACAAGTCACAGTCTACCTCAGTGAGTCACACCCGCGCTTCCTCTCCTCTCTTTTTTGGATTTTCCTGCATGACTCGCAGCATCCATACTGTGGCTACACCATACAGTCACAATCACACTCCTTGAGAATGAATATGTTTGCAAACAAAACTCAAACTGTATATTAAGATCTGTATCAGAATCTGAAGGAAATATTCAAGTTATAATCCTTAAGATTTCAGGTCTCGTTAATTTGGAAACACAGGTGGTTACTGGGGAGGAAACACAAAGATTGTCTTTACAACAAGCTCCAGTTTTCTGTTCAAAGTGACACATTTTTTCAGGTGGTGGGGGCATGAAACTCACTTTGAACAGCTACTCTGTCAGAAATGCAACCGAGGAAGACGAGCAATCACTACAGCTATTCTTGTACCAACAGTGTTTCCTCTCCAAGGATAACTTATTAGTGTAAACAAATTTAATGGCTATAACAGAGTAAACTCCAGCCATAAATACTAATACAATCTGGGTTTGATATGACAAAATACCTTTATTATTATTATTATTATTATTATTATTATTATACCTTTAAAGGAACTGATCTGTAAAATGCAAAGCCCCCCCCCCCATTATGTCAGTGCTTATGTAAAGGTAAGTAGCCTCATTTTCTTTCCTGCTTATGAATTTATGTCTGCACTTTTAAAAGTGAAACCGCCCTGTAAAAGCAAAGTATTCACACTACTACTCATGGATGAACAGTTTCTTGTGCACATGTGGATATGGCAGAACTGTGAGGCAACGCCACAAAATATCCGGCAAACCCAAAGGGAAAGAAAAGGAGTACACATCATTTTCTTTGCTGTCATCCCTTGCATATGACTTGTACTGTATACATTGTCAACTGTACCTGAAATAAAATGAGAGCTTGTAGCCTGTTCGTGTGAGCTGATTAATGTTCTGCGTTCTCTATATTCCACCCCATTGTACATCTCAGCCAGACTCCAACTGTGGCAATCAATTCAATCAGCAGCGCTTATGAACCCATTACAATCTAGCTGAGAGCAGGCGGGGGCTGCATCCTTCAACTGGCCTCAGAGTAATTACTATTTATTCAAGCCAAAAAAGGATGGAAGGATGAATGGATGGATGGGAGGATGGATGGATGGATGGATGAATAGATAGATAGATGATAAATGGATGGGTTGACTAATAAAACATGTCCCTAATGACTCACATGTGACTATGAATATGCATTACAGTGATTGGGCAAAAAAGAGTGGGTGTTGCGTTATTTACACCCTCACCCCCCCCCCCCCAGCCCCCTCTGAGAACGCTTTAGTGGGTTGCCATAGCGACTAACGTGTACCATAGCAACCACACTCAACGTTCCATCCCAATTCTGAAGGCCAGAGGTCTCACAGCACAGTGAGGGCGTCTACGGGCCTCGGGGGCGTAATATATAAGATGTTGGAAATTCATTGGCTGCAGCACTGACAGAGGCGGCCCCCATTCTCACCTTGTGCATAATTACAGGCTCAGCTATCCATCTGCACAGGAGAGGGGATTTAATCATGCTTCAAGTGAAAATTTTCAAGCATGCATTTGAACCACTAACCCCCGAATGACCGGCATGTGCTTCTGTGTCACTCGATCCAGAACTGTAGTGCTGCTGTTGTGTGCGTGCATAGTCACAATAGTGTGGTACCTTACAATCACTAATGATGCATTTGCTTCTGTTTAACCCCTCAATAACCTCATTCACGCTCTCTGGCAGTCATATCACTATTATCAGTATATCTTCTACAGCAACAGGTTCTGACTCTTCATTAGATGCTATGTAGGTGTTTTGTATTGTTTTATGCAAATACTGACAACTGTCAGTGGGGTCAGTTTACCACAGCAAAAACTGTACTAGTTTACATTTTTTCTTACATTTCATTCATTTTCATTTTGTTACAAGGACACACAGCCTCCTGCACCATCAAGTACCAACACACGGTCCTCTTTAACCAGCCTTGACCACACATAGCCTAAAGTCCATGAAAACAAATTGCTGTATTGAATTCTTGTGGATTTTTGCATCTCTACAGACTCTACATTTTTTGTTTTTACATTCAAAATATGATTGTGCATCTCAGAAATGAGCCCAGGGCTTGATGTTAAGAATGACACTTTAAGCCATTTTAATCTGAAGCTCTTTGATTTCACTAATAATGAAAGGTGCTATATACTTAACACCTGTCACTCACAGGTGCTCTAGGAGTGCAGTATATAATAATAACAAACTTGTGCAAAAAAACCCTAAATGGAAGCAAAAGCAACCCCCCCCCCCCACACACACACACACACACACACACACACACACACACAAGAAAATGGAAGTACAAAAATCATAAGGCAGAGGAACAGGCAAGAACAGGAACAAACCAGCAACAACAGATGAATCAACAAGGGCAGAGGGAAAGACCAAGACTATATATACACACAAGGGAGGTAGGGACAAGTTACAGGTGGAAAATATTATAGCAGGACAATCAACCACAGGAAGTAAAAAAAAAACCCCACAAGAAACACTATTACCAAAATAAAACAGGAAATAAACCAAAACAGATTTTAAAACCAAGAGTTTTTCTACAGGGTCTTTGTAGGTAAGCTGTCTTGCCTTATGGGAAATAAATGTACAGATCAAATGTTATCTTGAAAAATCTATCTATCTCTGAAAAATAGTTACAAAAGATTAAAATGTAAGTTAAATTTTCTTTGATATCACTGCCAGCACAAAATCAAGCTAACTCTATTATTAATGATTAGTCAAAGATTTTAAGGTCCATCGCATCAGTTGAAGGCATCCTGTTGGGCCTCTGGCTCTGGGTAAGAGACAGACTAGCTAAACTAAAGGCCAAGACTCAGATCTGTGATGTCAATATGTAGCAGCAGCTGCAGCAGTCTTTTCCTCTTGATTGAAATTTAATGGAAGTGGTGTTTTTGTTTGCATGTCTTTTTGTTTGTAGGCTCTACAGCATGGGAAGATTTGCAAATTAAGAAACTATGACAAAAGGAAGCCATGCCAAAAAGTATAGACATATTGATATAAAATATCTTATGTATGAATAACTAATAATATATAACATAAACTGAGTTTATTTAAAGGGTTTAGATAAAGATGCCAATCATTTGTGTGAGTATCTCGTCACCAACCTCTTTATGCCCTCTGCTGTACAGCTTTTGAAAAACAGATGAGTACAATACAGTGGGTAAAAAATGACCAACTTCCCTTTGGAAAATTATTAATGTGAACAGGATGATTACTAACTGCTGTGTAGCCACAATGATTCAGAATCACTGCATGCTGTGCTCTTTCATAGATTTTACTTTGGAAATGTATCTTTTTTGCACATGTATATTTACTGAATAGGCAGTTGAAAAACATTAAATGATACATTACCCCAATAATAATACTTTGTCACAATTTTGTTTCTCTTTATTTGAATCTTTAAAAAGATCTGAGTTATGGGTGTGGATGCAGAGAATTGGAAACAGGCACCTTAACAATATATGGGCTGTCCAAAATGCAGCAGATTGATATGAAGTGATATATCCAGAATTTACTGAATTAGTGTTGCTCATTCAAAAGACCTATGATCTATTTCTGATCTATTGTGGCCTTTGTGTTTGATTTTAAGAAAACCCAGAAAAGACCTTCTGTTGGGCTGGCAAGCCAAGGGTTGAAGGTATAGAAACAGGCAGCATGGAATTGGAGGAGGAATTCTGGCAGGAAATATCAAATTATCACCTCAGTGTTATTCCGTAGTATACCAGCCCCCAACACTGCTTCTTGTGCTTTAATAGAAACACTGGTATCACTGTTCTTACTGACCAAAAGTTTCCAATCACCATTTGTGGTTGGGATGTTTCTATGCAACAACACCAATTGCTTTGTGTTGTTTATATTGACTCACTACCTGCCCACTTTCTTTGAGATCTGGTGCTACTTTAGGTCGTTTGTTGAATAATTTCAAAGTTTTTGTGTCCTGTCTGCAACAGCAGTGCATTAACAAGTCATTTATCTGCCCATTAGGAGTTTGTAGCCTCTACTACACCTTCCTTGTGGGTATAGTAAAATAAATATACCTAAATAAATACATAAATAAATAAACACAGCAAATAAAAACACAAAATCAAGTATATGCTTATGGATGTATTTTAATAAAAATAAGTCTGTCAAAATTAAACAGAATACAATATTTCTTCTTTAACATGTTTCCAGTACATATGTATTTTTTTAATTATCATTTTTCCTTTTTTATATCTTTTTAAAGGTTTTAAAAGTCATGCTAAGTAGAGGGTAACTCAACTCACAATTGCTTTTTTCTTTTTTTTTTTTTTTTTTTTTTAAAACTCAAATTCAAAATATGAAATTAAAATCATGATAGAAGTCAACTGTGCACAGCTGGTCTGCGATGCCAAATCCATTTCTCTGGCCTCTCCAGAAGAAGTCCATGTGGCTTCAGAGGCCTCAGAGCCCATTTCCATAACTGTTCACATCCCTTCTATCCTTAAAACAATCACTGATCACATCAGTGGCTATGTCTATGCAGGGAGTAGAGGAAGGGTGCATGGTAACAGGCCAGGCTCAAACACAAAGAACAGCTGGGAGACTTGTTCCCTACAGGTATGCAAACAGAGGTTGTTCTTTCACGTGTGTGTGTGTGTAACAGAAGTTCTTTACAGCTGCAGAAGCAGATGTCAAGTGTGTGCAGTTTGTGTAGTCATTAGAATAGTTCCTATTATAGCAGAAAGTATGTGTTAAAAACAGCTTGGTAAAACGTTGACCACATACCCTGTAGTAAACCCCACACTGCATACATACATACATCTCCGGTATTATCTTATTCCACGTGTCACTACCATAAACTTCAATTCTCTCAGTGATGGAAATATACACTTCAGGGTGGATCCATGAGCCAGGTCCCAACAAAAGCAGCCACACTAAGCTTGCCAGTAGTCAGACAACATCCAGTCCTTGCTATGTGGTAGAAAATAAGTCCAGAGGAACTCAAATGTTTTAGATAAAGTGGTTGAATGAAATAAATGGGTTTTTAAAAAATCAGAACCCTATTAATGATACACATGAAATTCGCAGCACAGTGGAGTCAGAGCTGTTTTAACATGAACCATAATCTGTTCAGATACACAGAGGCAGAAAGGAGATCATTAAGAGTTCTACTTCCCAAATTAACTACTGCTAATAAATCTGCTCGGAGGAACCAACATGTCCAATATTAAATAAATAAACACAGTGTTGTGATACAATCTAAAGATGCAATAATTTAATGATGAAGTCATTTGATCATGAAGAAATAACTTTAATAAATTATCAACAACAAGCTTAACTCAGACCCATAACTGACAGCTAGCTAGCTGGCTGCTGTCGGCTACAACAGCATAAACAAGGGTTGAGGTCACTGAATTAAACAGTTAAGTGAAAGCTCACAAGCCAGCCTAGGTAGTTAGCCAGCTGGGGAGATAGCATGTGTAGCCTTGTTAAGCTCATTTTAAAAAGGCAGTGTTAATGAGTAGCAGCAGATAGGTTGGTGACTCAAAATAACTATCCAGCAAGTAAGCTAGCTGCTAGCAAGCAGTAACTAGCTGGTTATAGCAGCCTCCCAAGAGGAGCTGGAGGATGAAAGTTGTGAGGGGGAGTGACATTGATGTTATCGACCTTTAGTTCTAATAATTCATTACATTAATTCACTATTCATTTGCTCAATTGTGTATTTCATTTTCATTTTCATTTTAGTTCATTTTTTTTTTCAATATGCATTTATTTAATGTTTTATTTATTTAATATTGAACACTTCGGCATCTGACAGTAAGAAGTGGTACACAAAAGATGCTGTAGCTCTAACTGATGTTGTTGGGGCTGAGGACAGACAGCAGCAAAGCTGAACAATGAAAAAAATCCTTCTTTCAAATTGAATCCTCATGTTTTTGTACAGGGTGAACCATGGTTCATGGTTCAAACCATACTGGGACAACCTTGTGATTTTGGGCTTCGGTTTGCAAACAAATTTGACTTGACTATGTCCTTCTATCCAATTTCAGGGAGAACTAATAGTTTATGGTTGTTAGAGAAATGAAGGGGTCTGGATGGAAAAATCGCCTTTTCCCAACAAAAAGTTTTTTTTTAATACAACTCTTAAGTGGTTTTGAAATCAAAATGAAAGAAAGCCCATGATTTAATTGTCACAAAGTGCACCCTAAAATTAAAAACCCTACTGTTTGGCAAATGATTTCACCTCTTTATTTGAAACTGTAATTGCAGCAGCACATGCAGCAGGTCAGACTGTGGTCAATAATCAAAGAAAAAAAAGATCCCTGGGGTGGCTTGACTTTTAGCCATACACACACTGTGCTTGTTAGTCTGCCTTTTATACTGATTTTCTCTATGCTGGCATCGAGGTGACCATAATAATAGTTTGGCTCCGTCCTGAGAGCAGGTGTTGTAGGTGCAGCTAGGTGCGCCTGCAACCACGTCACAGATTGGTTGAAGCTGTGGTAGGTACATCAAAGTTAAGGCTTCAACACCTCTAATATTCCAATTTAATCGCTTGTCATCACCTTCTTTTCCCTGGTTACTGGCAGTGTTCCCCACCACAAAGACCCTTCAATTATGTTTTATACACGGGTGATGTTTCTCAGGATGTGTCCTGTTCTTTTGGTACTAACCTGTTAGCTCACAGTCTACTGTAATTATTAAAATTACATAACTTTGAAATAGAAAAGATGTGGCAACAAACCCACAGCCAACACATTTTTAATTCCAACTCGCTTTTGCCTTGTCCATTTTTTTTTATCAGCGTTAGTGTTTATTGCAGTGCTACATCAGCCTTGACTGGAGCTAATGATCTGCTCCACACAATCAGAGGTGTTTTTCATGCCGAGGACTCGTTTTCTCAACCTTTTTCAAGAAATTAATGCACTTCCAAGTGGATATTTCAGGGGAATAAAGGGCTCAGAGTTTGTACCATCGCTCTGTCTTCTGTATCCCATTAAAGATGATGTAATATTCCTCAGGTTTTGTTAAGTTGAACTACAGTCGTGGGGCTCACCGTGGTAACCAGCTGTGGGTATTGTGGTCTGTGATATGGTGAACGACAACGACGACGTGCGTAAAATACTGATTGTAGGGAATCAAAATCCACCCATAAAAAACAGAAGAAAAAATAAAAAGGGGAGTTACAATTTGTTTTGTCCAGGATGAGCACAACAAACTGACAAAAAAGAACTAAAAAAAGGCTACATAAACAGAATCATAATTAATTATCTTTAAATAGTGTCACACATTTCTTTATTTGATAATACTAAATTAAAAGGAAGCTTTCTTCTCTCTTGCTCTCCTCCGCTCCTCTGTCTGTGCCGCTGGCCCGGTCTGACGGACAGGCAAACACACCAATCACACGCATGCTCTTTCCTCCGTCGCCTTGACAACTACCTGCTGGACATGCCTTCTCTCAGTGCTACTTAACATTAACCTGTGGAGAGATGGGTAATCATCTAAGCAGGGCAATGAATGAATGTAACAGGATTAAAACAGCTTGCATCTATATGTTTGTATAGCATAGATAATACGGTTTCTGTACTTTTACTTTGTTTGGCCTGAATTGTTCTTTTTTTTCAAAGGTGTATCGTGTCCAGGAGTTTTTTTTATTTTGCTCATGTATGCACGGCACAAGCTATAACTCACAATGATGTGTCACACTGAAGGAATATAACGGAGAGACTGTTGTGTTACACCCTCCGTGTATGCAGTATTTCCATTATTATTCCATTGACTTCTATAGGGGACAACTAAGGCTGCAAACGTCACTTACCACGCTGTGAAATTATATCTTATTAAATTAATTTTAGTTTTTAATTTTGGCAGCAATATTAATGTTTAACAAATGTTTCTCCCTATGGACCACTTCCATTCATGAAGAAAGTGGTGAGCAAATTCTCCTAAATGACTTGTAATTTTTCATGCCACTGTTTGTCAATTGGTTCTTGCCTGAGGCCCATCATGCAGCTCTGATATTCTGTATAATATTAACAAACAAACCTGAACTATGTATTGTCCACATCCATATCATAAACATCTTGAAGACCATACCATTCACTCACCTGGACCAGGGCTAGTGCAAAAAGTTGTCTACTCTGGCGAAGGAGCAGGAACCAGACCGGACTCGGGCCATGAGCTGAACACACTCTGTGGCCTGACCCAATGCTAACATCAGCGGAGGCTGCTTAGGCAGATTTTGAGACTCTACAACAGAAACACAATCAGGTAGAGATGCAAAACATGAGTCACAATACTGTACATCACAATACATCCATAAATACTATTTCTGCTATTCTAATTCTCTGGACCAGAATGCCTATCATCTCTGTTCTTTCACTATTTGGATTTGTGTCTGTTCACTGCACTGCTGGGGACATCAAAACCTATTTTTCTAACTTCAAAAGAAGTTGTTTGTGTAGAGTCAAAAAATTATAGATAGATAAATCATTAAATTTGATTGCATTTTGTTAAGGCATCTGGCATTCGTCCAATTTTTTTGGTCACATCCATGTCTCGGACAGTAAATCGTTTCAAATGTGTTAAGGCCGATTAAATAAATGAACAAGTAAATAAAACAAAAACAAAAAAAAACAGAAACAGCAGAACAGCTACACAAAGCTAATCATGCCTAACATCCACTGTAAAATGCTTGCAGGTTTATATGTAGAATTAATATAAGACATAAACTACAGGCAGACTCTAGATGTAGTTTATAGTCCCCACTCTTTATACATCATGGGACGCTGGCTCCTCTCTTCCACGTGGCTGTTACATTACCTTGGTGTTACAATAAAAAACTGCAGGTGTTAGTTGTGTGTGTGCTCTTTACCCAGTATGGCGCTGTTGAGTGCGGAGCAGAGTGATTCTCTCTGCATGGGATCTAACTGCTGGCCGACGGGGCAGTTCCACGGGTCTGAGTACGCTAACAGACTGAATGCATCCTGCACAAACAGACAGACAGAGACCAGCATGAATACACCCAACACTGCAGTGCACGTCTTCTGGCCCTAAAACTACCTTGCCCACAAACTGTACAGTATATTTCTGGGGAGTTTTTGGATTCCAAATATATTCGTGGCAAATGAACGGATGAAAGGAACAGCTTAACTTTGGTTTTCGCTCAGGAAAAAAAGAACAAGTGCTGCAATTTCCCATTCCCATTTAATGCCCATACTTAGACAATAACAAAGGATATAGCAGTTTTAATGTATCATTAAAAATGAATTACTATACATATTATTATATATTAGTATATATATACACACATATAATTATTATAGGTCAGCTGTAGGAATATATACACTTCACAAAAAGACCTCATATCAGTTTAGCAGCTTTGAGAAGATTTTCACCTCTTTCAGCCTTCTGTTTGGATTCATCAGATTGACATAGTTTATACATTTGTGTCATTGGCCATATAAAACCCTCGGCAGCTGTTTGCCATCCCATAAACTGAGACTGCACGTTTTCAGCATCGAATGGCAGTGACCTGGTGGTCACGAGTGACTGGAGAACAGAACCATTCATCTGGCAGGAGAAGGACACAAACATTCAAACATTCAAACTGATCAAACATTATTTTGATCAGATGGTCAGAAGTATGACTTCTGTAATGATAAGTATGATCATTTTGTTCCGTTTCTGCTGAGTGTGTTAGTTTGTAACATTTTAATTAGCTGCAACTGTTTGTTTGAGCTGTGTTTCCGTCACTTGGAGTCTTTCTGCCCCCTGGTGGTTACAAAGATGAAATGTAAATTATGTTCTTTTGGGGAGTGTGGCCATTTCTGTGGCTCTATTCAATGTGATGGAGGTCTTGCAATCATATAATAAGCATACAATAGTATAAAGTTGAAAACAGCCAGTAAATTACAAACAACAAGCTCTTGTTGCTTTTACTTTTTAATGCAGTTTCTGCTGTTTTTCCTGTGACGCATTTGTTCTGAGTGGCTGGGACACAATCTGGAGTGCAAAGTAATCAAGCCTTTTCCTGTACTGGGGAACTGGAACAACTTTCCCACTTGTAAGATACTCAGGACTTTATCTGCTTTGCTGGCACAGCCTAAATCAAACATCTCTCCGATTCCCGTGGCGCGTACAACACTGCGACCAAGATCTTCACTGGTGCCAAGAGAAAAAAAAAATCTCTTCAGCCCAGTCCTGGCATCATTTGAATCTATTGTGGCACAGCTGTTTGTTGAGCTCGAGCCTGCACGTGCACGTGCAGCCCTGTGTGTGTACCTGTAACATCTTCTTGTGCGTGGCGTTCTTGCCATATTCGCGGCACAGCTGTTCGTTTAGCGCCTGCAGCTCCCGTCCAAACTGGATCATCCTCTCTGTGGCTGCCTGGTTCCCTCCGCAAAGCTGTTTGCTATTACTGCAACCCTCATCTGCTGGCAACAGACCCACACACATACAGTGCATATGCAGTTAAAATACACACATGCTATGAAAAAAAAAAAACATCCTGCAGCAAGGTGGATGTAAGAAATATGAGGGAAGAAAGAGATGGCAAAAGTTGATATACAACAAAAAAGCAAATAATGATGCATGGAGTAAAAATAAGACAAAAGAAAGAAAGTTGCAGGAATATGTTAAGTTGTTGCACTCTGCCTGTACGTGCATGCACGAGTGTGTACCTGTGACCCCATTGCCAATGCTGTTGTCGTCTGGCTGAAGGATCTCTTCGTGTTTGTATGTGCCATTCATGATCCGCGCAGAGGAGCCCTCGACAACCCCGTTTGTATAGTGCTCTGCTTCGATCTCCATCTCACTGTCACTACACACACATGCGCAGATACAGAGACACGATACCACACGGGAATGGAAAAGATGAAGGATGAGGGAACTGTTTACATTCAATGCTCCAGGTGCCTTCTGTTCATTTTGACACGACAGGTAGGTCGTGATCAAAAGAAGGAGATTTTACCTTCACCTTTTGATCTTTTTCCACCATTATTCCTGTATTGCAATCACTTGTATTACAGAAAGACAAAACAAGACCCTAGTCCCGACAGAAAGTACGAAAGAAAGCCAAACTACAACTAGAAGCCCTTTTCCACTGAATAAATTTCATAAATGTGACAAAACATGTTTCCATTATCACAGGTTCTGATCTTGTATCCAGTGTTCTGTATCTGCATTGGGGACAGGTTCCTGGAACCAAATGTTGGTCCTGCTCAATACCAAGTTGTTTTATATTATTTTGTAGGGGCTGGCTTCTCTGTTGGTTGTTAGGTCTTTTAATTCATCTACTCTATTTGTAGAGTGTAAAAAGGGAAATTGCTGTTATAGGGATGGCTCTGAATGTGTGAATTGGGGGCCCGTCACAAGAGAATATGCAGGAGACTATGGCATTAGAAGTTATCACTGTAATTAACATTTACCCTACCAATCATAACACATATACAGTTATTTAAAAAAAATTTACTGGCTTGATGAAGATAATCACAAATGTTTTTCAATGGTATTCTCACACCTTACAGATTTGTATGACTTCAGCACAGGCCTCATCCTGAACGTGGACAGACCAAAGATGGGTGCTAATCACAGAAGATGATAATCCAGTGCATGGTTGATCACCTGCAGGTCCTAACGAGTGTTGGCCATCAATGAATCCGAAGAAGACTCCTATCACTCACCTTCTCACAAACACCATTGTCTTATTGACTAATTCTTAGTTACTAACTGTATTGTATGCCAAACTATTGATCCCAAATTCCATCCGATCATTATCTCAGACCATGGCCCCTGACATGACTCGACATCATGTCACACATCAACAGACACAGTTTAAGATTAAATTACTTTGAATGTAACGAAAACTTGAGTAAATTCTTTCAGCTTATAAGAAAACAGGAAAAATCCCTCACAGACACTACCAGTGTTCTGATGACATATTTTATAATAATATCTTAAAATATTTCACCTGGTTTCCTGGGTGCTGTTGGCGCTGTGTGGCTGGCTCTTGGTGGAATCTGAGGAGTTGGACTCAGAGTAGTTGACGGAGGAAGGGGAGGAGGAGGTGGAGGAGGAGGCGGAGGAGGACGCGCTGGGATACTTGACGCCGCTGCTGGTGCCGCCGTGGCTCTTTGACTTGTTGGGGGGGGTCACCCCGTTACTGCATGTAGGGCTGTCTGCTCCTGGGCGGGGGAGGATGGTGAGGGGCGGAGAAGCAGAGAGAAAGCACACATTTCTTTCTTTAAAGTGACTGGGGAAATCTTTGGTGGCTGTTTTTAAGCATTTCTACTGCATGCACCTACATTATGTCCTGGTTGGTTTTTTTTTCCTGTGCAATTCCAACCTTTTTGTTCAGCCCATTACTATTGACCTTTGTTAAAAAAATACCCTTATTTTACAGAGAACGCCTTCCCCTAAAGGAGCCGGGTTGTAACAGGATTGTGTTTGTACCTCCAGTGTGCAGGTGTGTGTTGCTGGCTCCGTGGTGGGGGCTGAGGCTGGGTGAGCCGGGGTAACTGTCCTGGGACTTCGGGGAGCGGATGGTCAAGCAGCGAACCTCGCTGTCTGTACCGTTCACCATCTCCACAAACTGACGACACCTAGAGGGCAGAACTCGCCGGGGTTACTGGAAATTACCGAGGAATTACTCTTCGGCTTTAAAGCAGGTTCACTGTTACAGAATCTCTGTAATGCATTTGATCTCACTCTTCAAAACTGGCCGACTTACTTCAACATGAATAGTAGGTTGGGGTTGTGCTCTAACAGGCCGGGATAAAGCTGCTGAGTAGCTTCTATGGCTTCGCCCACCCGTCCTGCCAGCACCAGCTTCTGTATTCCTGTGAGATGAAAGGAGCAAGATGCTATTCACAGTATATTGACCAAAAGGAGCCGTGCTTTCACAGCACATGTGTGATAGAGGCCAGTGCGTCATTCCCCACGTCATCCGGCACAAACAATACCCACAGTATCGACTGTAAGTCTGGACGTGTTCTGTTTCTAGACTATATATAGTATCTGATGTGGACAGCAGAAACGTATGGTTAAAGAAGCAAACCTTCAGCATTAGTACAGAGAGTCCATCTATCCTTTGTCAAACGGATTACTGGAATTACACAAGGCAGGTTCACCTTAGTTCATTAACAGAGAAACTACAAGAACACAAAGCCCAGCCCTGTCTTTGGTTCTGGTAAGTACCTCATACAGTTTGTAATCTTTGCAGCAAGTCAAGTGAAGGTGTGGACTAGTTTTTGTGCAGATGCCTGGTTCACTCACTCTGTCTGTTCTTTATAGACGTCTGGTCCTCTTGTATCATGGTCTCTGTGGCTCTGGCGAAGGCTGTTGCGGTGGCACAGTACCCATGGTGCACCAGGTAGCTGGACACCATACTAAATATGATACATGGAAAAAAAACACAATAGTTTAAATGTTGAATTTCTGAAAATGATTTAATGAAGTACACCAGGTTTTTGTGTATATCCCAATTTGCCGTTTGAGCTCACTGTTACATTTGACTTTCATTCAGCACTTCTTCACACCTTCCTAATTTTCTGTGATCCTTCTACTTATCACTTTAAAATAAAGGCATAAAAACACACAAACACTGGAATCTCACTTCTGCAGGACAGCCTGCCACTCTCCCAGTCTCTCTCCTATGGGGAAGCGAGCAATCATGCCGTGGATCTTGGCCCTCCATTCGCTCATGTAGTCCTCGATGTCGAAGACAAACGGCTGCTGGCCAAAGTTAGCGTCTACGATCTCACCGGGGGTCTGAAGCCCCACTGTGGGGTACAGGTTGGGCTGGGGGGGGGGTTTAAAGATAGAAAAGAACTCAGGTTAAAACGGTCAGTTTCTGCATTGTTGAGAGCATTTCACTGTAATATGAAGTACTTGAACGTATAAAATATGTTCTGCAGTCCAGCAATTATAACAGTTTGTTTATCTACCTTCAGGAGATAGAGAGATAAACAGGCTGGCTAACTGCACAAACTATAAACAAGCCCTTTACTTGTCTGTCTCAGACTCTGTTGGTTGGTTGCAAAAGCCACCAACAGGACATAAAACTAACCAACACTCGGTTGAGCGCTGTTTAAGTCTGACAGTGGCTGGTAACTCCATCTGTTCTTGTAGCCACTGTGGCCAGCAGCCAACTGAGATTTCAACTCCCTGTTCTATTCTTAAAACCAAATGAGTTGGTAAAACCGTTGAAGTGGTTGTGTTTTTTTTTCTTCCTCAGGGGAATGTTCTAGTTACTGTGGCCACTGGACAAAACAAAATTTAGTTTCCAAACCAACTGCCAAGATAAGCTAAACTGCAATTAGATATGGACCTGCATGGTAGATATCCAGTTTGTCAGTCTCTACAGTTACAGGAAAAGTGGAACAAGGATGATAGGGGTTAGGTGTCATAATGTTGCCTGAATGTACAGGGAACTGTGTTATATGTGTCATGTGTTAAGGTATATCAAATATTTTTCTGAGGCATTTTCTCTAAAACTTTCAAGGAAGGAAGGAAGGATTCAAAATGTTCACATAAAGGAAGAGAATACTGTCATGGCCTTCAAGCTGCTGCAGAACGAAAACTGAAATCAGGTGAGTCGACAGTTGTGCATACTTACAGGGAGGTCTGTGAAGGCTACACCTGGAGGAGAAAAGGACAAGAAGTTTAATATAAATGTACTAAAAAAAATCATGTTGAAAAAGTACATTTAAAATGTAAGAAATTCACCTACATACACAAACATGCATCACATTCACCAACCTAAACTGATGCCATTTTTGGTGTAAAAGCAAGTGTTGTTGATGAGGTTAACGCAGCAGCCAATCACGTCCCCCGTGGTGAACGTTGGGCCGTATGGTTGGCCGGTCCCGGAGGAGCAGAAGGAGTGGCCGTCATCTCCATGGTAACCGTATGAGTGCTTGTCCCATCCTAAAATAGGACAAGGATTAGGATTAATGTTTTATTATAAACTTGACCTCTTATGAAAATGTGTTTGTTAGTCAAACCCGCAGGACTAACAACCCCGGGACACGGCTGACAAATACGCGTGTTGTTTTACAGCAGTCCAACACTGCACACAACCAAGTGGGAGCGGCTCAGCACAAACAGTTTGTGACTCCACTGGA
This sequence comes from Psettodes erumei, assembly GCA_016785225.1. NCBI lineage: Eukaryota > Metazoa > Chordata > Actinopteri > Pleuronectiformes > Psettodidae > Psettodes > Psettodes erumei. Next base: position 435,358 of record JAFBJZ010000821.1, on the reverse strand, counting down.
GCATTTGAGGCGAAGCGACTCGCTCAAGGTCACTCCTCACAGTAGTTCCTACTGGAGGAAGGGAGACAGTTACTCATTGACTTCTGCTGCTCAGATTTTCCCATCTGACTGCCCCTGCCTCCGAGGCCTCTCATGTAAACTCGCACGCACGCTCGCCGCCACCGAGCGCCGCAGTACCGCGAGCGCCCAGCAGGAGGACCCCGTCCGTGCAGAGAAACTGGTGAGTCACTGCCATCAGGAACAGCAGCACGGGAGGCCCAGCCAGGAGAGCGCAGGGGGAGAGAGGAAGGTGTCATGATTTGCTCATCGAACTCCTTAATGTCTTGTTCCTGCTGGTGTGGATGCGCCCATATGCAACTGTGAGCCATTTATTCGTACACCGTTAGCTCCTTACTGCAGCAGTAGAAAGACTCTCTCAGCGCACTGCGCTCAGTATTTCATCACGCTTTGTTTGTCTGGTCTGTAATTTCCTATTAATATCCTCTGAGGTTTCGTGGAAAGGAATGTAATTCGGCACGAATGAAAAATCAAGAGAGACGCTGTTCAATAGCCTCTTTTTCACAACAGAGATTCTGACTTGTCGTAGGAAATGATAACATTAACAACAGCTCCAGCTCCTGATATTGTGCACAATGAACCGCCGTGTAGAACACCAGGACCCTGAACCTGAACCTGCGGAATAATGCTCAGGCATCATTAATTTAACATCGGTGCTTTTCCAACTGTGGCATGTCAAAATGTCTGTCTGCGAAAAAGGCTTAATGGTGCATTTCCGGTTAATAAATAACTGCGGGTGTAACAGTGGTTCCAAGTAGTGTATTTTAAATGTTGTATATGTGTCCTGATCCCTCATCACAGGTTATAGCCTCAGTGTGGACATGAGAGGAAGTTTCTAATCTCGTTAAAGGAGTAGTTTGACATTTTGGGAAATAAGCCATCCTTAGCTTACTCCCACATCACCACACCACGCTCGTGCTGCCTGACGAACTCACAACAGCAACAAGACAACAATAAATGACTGGATCCAATTCAGCAGTGGTGGAAAGTAACTAAGTACATTTACTCAAGTACTGTGCAATTCTGAACGCATCTGAGGTACATGTGCTTCACTATTCTCCGTTACTTGCTCCTTGTACTCCACTGCTTTTCAGAGGAAGTATTGTTTTTTTACTACACTGGTCACTACCATTCATTTCTTATTGCAAATTCAGTTCATCAGATTCAATGTGTTCTGGCTTTGACTTCTTGAAGTCTCTAGAACTCCACTGTAAGCATGTTTTGATGCTAATACTTTTCTACTTTTACTGAAGGGAAATTCTGCAACAGTATTTCTACGACATGGTACTGCTTTTACCACAGTAAAAGCCTGTTGTACCTCTCCAACTACTGCAAGTCAACGTATATGAGGAAGATTCCAATTCTAAATGAATATTATTTACTTAGGTCTGAAGGCAGCAATTCCAATTTTACCTGTAATAGCTACTATGACCTTAGACATTTATAACTGTTAAGAAGTTATTATGAAATAACAGACCTGTAAATCAAAATGTTACCATACATGTGACATATACGATTATAAGTTGTTCCAGGATTTCACAAGGTTTATTGGCTGTGGTAATCATCAAGCCCAGCAGAAACACTGCATAAACAAATCTGTGTCCTTCAATCTGAAAATAAGGTTGTTGTGCCCAGGCCCCTCCAAGTTGCTGATGTGATGCGATAATGCCAGTGGTATGCTCTGTGTTTAATATTATTTTTCCGCTGATAAAATCTCAAATGACCAAATGAAAACGAGACAGCGCACAACATGCGGCGCTGAACAAGAGGCGCCGCTCCGCTCAAGACGAGCGCGCAGTATGGCCGGCGCGTAGTTCGACCTCCAATAACCTTTATATATTTATATAGCACTCTTTAAAGAGGCTGTAAAACAATCCCTGCAGGGTCACGTGTGCCCAGCATTCTGCCTAACCAAGACAAATATATTGACACCAATCCTGAGCTGACACCGGACGGATTCCTGTACGCTCGCGCATGCTCAAGCACAACCCCCGGAATGGCATTTTATGTGAGGACCAAATGTCTTCCTTTGAATGTAACATCTTGACGACAGAGAAAACTTCAAACTGAATCTAAAAAACCCAAATTGGTTGTTTACGCCAGAGATTCGCATGCAGTTGTTTGGACGCCCAGCCTGTTGGGCCTCATGCTCGTCGAGCTCTTGGAGGAGTCCCTCCTCCTGAACCCGACGCGGCGCTCGGCTGCGGCCCGCTGCCCCTCTGTCGGTGTCTCTCCTCCATCGCAGCTTGTCTGCCGTTGCCAAAAAGCAGAGCGGGGGTTAGTGAAAGTAGGTCGTGGGTGAAGCCGAGATATTAGATGCGTACGTGTATGTGCGCATCCGTGAGCATGCGAGAAAAGTATTAACCTGAGCCACGCGTGTGGATTCGTAAATGGGTTTGTGTATTTGTTTCAAGCGTGTCACTGCGTCTCTCATAACTACCTCGCATGCTGTTGTCGGTCTCTCCATGCGTTCTTATATATATATATATATATATTTCTGTGTGTGTATATGTGTGAGTGTGTGTTGAGGTATTAGATTAATCTGCTGACAGGGATATTGCCTCTAAAGCCAGGCTCACTGCTCCAACATGCTAATGAAATGGGCAGGCCTCCACAGCAGGATCAGACACAGAGGTCAGCAGTGGAGAACACTGTACTATTAAGAGACACACGCACATATACAGACACACACACACACACACACACACACACGCGCGCAAATGAATACATGCGTTCACCAGCACATGCAGCACGGTCATAAGAGGTTGCACGAAAGCGCATCAACGCCATCAGCCAGTCCAGTGCAAACACACACACACACACAGATAAATCCACAGAGTTCGGAACAAACACACACTGACACACAAACACACTAAGTCAGTCAGAGTTAAGGCAATCAACAGTAATCTGTCCACCAGGGCTACAGGCCATCTGTAGTGGGAGCCTAGCAACCGAAAATATTTTCATAACCAACGTACGAGCAGGTTTTGGAAAAACATGTCCGTCCACGCAACATGCTGTTCCATGCCGTTCCACCCTTTGTGTGACATTTGACACATGTGAATCAAGAAGAGAGAGGAATGAATGATCTTTGTGTGTGTGTGTGTGTGTGTGTGTGGATCTAGAGCCTGCTGAACTGGCTGCCCCAGTGTCCACAGCATTCCACAAACCTCGGTCACCGGACATTTCTTGACTGGTCAATAAGCAGGTCAAACGGCCCCAGACGGGCCTGGAAAACCCACAATGTGATTGGTCAGAGCCGGGCAGCGGTCTGATTGGTCGGGAGAGGCAAGGGGCTTTAGTCAAGCTTGCTGCTGCTATATGGCTACTACGCTTCCTCCTATGTCATCAGAGATTGCTGAACCATTCACAAATGTCCATTGTGTGCGTGTGTGTGTGTGTGTGTGTGTGTGTGTGTTCATTTGTTGCGGGTCTGAATGAATGTGTAGGGTCAGGGGTTGTGGGCATGAGAAGAAAGATAAAGATAAACCAGAAAACAGAAAATATTCACAGTTGAAGAGTGGACATACTCCTTCTCTGTGCTTTGGACCCTTTGACAAAGTCCATTCCATATACACAAATCTGTTTTGTGTCCATATCCAAGCAATTCATGACAAAATCATGTGACAGTCTGCATCGCTATTGGTGTCATCAAGGTGAATAGCAAGTGCCCATTGTTGTCAAACTGTGTTTTTTTCCTTCTTCTTACGTCGTCTTTGTTCTGTAAATATTGCCAGTGGACCCAGTGATCACGACCTGGATTCAGTTTCATTCTCACATGCCAGTAAGTCACAGGAAAAGGAAATTATGCATAAAATGACTAATGTGCTGGACATGTGATATCAGGAAAAGAAATGAATCATGATAACAGTGGCCCTGAAATTGTAATGCAGTGTAATTCACAATTTGGGATTTAAGTCTTATGTTACTTCATACTTTTAATGTGGTAATGTTTTGTTTTAAGGCAAATTGTGGGAGGAAAAACTGAATAATGATTGTATGCATCATCAGTTTGCTCATCACAAGGAGTACTACCCAGCCTGTGAAAACAGCAGTGCCGTGTCATCTGTGGCTCAGAAGGACGTTTGTCAGAGAACAAAAAAAACAACCCTGATGGCATCACAGTGATGTCATCTGCATTGTTTCAGTTTGAGCATGGAGACGACAAATTCATAGGAGAAAAGCTACCTCACACAGTGGGTTATAGCGCAGGGTGGGTCAAATGAAAGACCCTGCCCAGCTGCATTCTGGGAAATGTAGGATGATGGGATCAGCATTTTTCTAGCGCTTAAGGGCATGTTGACTTAATGACCACTAGTGGTGCTAAGAAGCAGTGCTTTTACATGTGGATCTCTGTTTAACGTTGTGCATGTGCTTGAGTACCGATGCCAGTTACATGCTACTCTGCTGACAGAGAGTTGGTCACGGTAACGTGGCAACAAACGCAGCAATGCGCCAGCAACACAAAAGGGCTATTTTTGACACAGTTTGAGTGATGAAATTGGTGTGACAACACCAATATGTGTGGAAATACTTCAAAAAAAAAAGGTCCCAGATACCAAAACGCATACTCATTTAATTGGGCTAAGGGCCAGGCCCAAAATACATTTTCCATGTAAATCACTGAGCCATCTTTCACTCCAAAGCGAGAAGCAACGCTCGTCTTACGTCAGATCAGTCTGAGGTCAGCGTCGAGCTCAAGTCAACATCATCTGTCACTGATCCATACGACTGCTCTGTAACATGTCCTGACATGTTCTCTCTGCAGCTGTCAGACTGCTCAGACCAAATCCACAAACCACATCCAATTACTATAGCAACGCCACACGTTGTCATCTCCTCCTGCTTTCATCCCCAAATCTCATAAGAGTTGGCACACTGCCAGCCACTTTCGCTTATCCACAGAATCCATTCCTTGTCACCTTCTTCATTCCTTTCATCTAACTTTGCGTCTTGCCTCCACAAACTCCGCGTACGTATCCGCCAAACTATCATCCATCTACGCCATCTCTGTCAACACTCCAACTGCAAAAATGTCTGCAGCCTGAATGAAAACAGTGAAATCGGTGGCAACGATCAACCCTTATCCAGTGTTTACATTGTTGATGAGAAACCTCCCTCTTCAGTGATATTACGTAGTAAGTAAAACAACCACATTCACAGCATTTTCAATGCTTGATTGTAATCTGAGCCAATGGGGTCGCTGGGAACGTGGGCCAGTAAGTAATTAGAAATGTTTGGGGTCCAGGTTTTGGCCGGCCCCCCCAAAGCTGCTTAATTGTGCTGCGCAGACTGTCCTGTGTGTAACCAAAATTGAACAAAAGGAGAGAGCACTGCAGGGTGGTTTTCTTCTCAGCTTGCCAAAGTGCTGGTCCGATCTGCTAAGTGGCTGAAATTCTGGCCCTGGACCAGCGAGCCAGTGCTATTGCTGGACTTTGGCGTGATGCAAAACTCGCCATAAACTCTGTTCGTGTTGACTAACCTTGGGAGTCCTTGTTTCACCCCATCTCGCTGATTGCTCTGACCGCATACTCCCTCATGTTGTTCTACCGTCTTTGCATCAATAAATTCTGACATCTGTAACACCTTTAGATTAATTTCAGCATCGATCGGTCACACAAATGTCTGTCCATCCCCCTACTGTGTATGTTGTGGTGAGCTCATTCACACGTTACTCACCAGGCAGTCTGTTCATGTTGACTCCCTGGGCAGACAGGCCAATGCCCATGTACCTATACACAAGAGGAGAAAAATTCAAACTTCAGTATGTTTCACACATTACGCAGCGCGCACTCACATTTAAGCTTATCCGTAGTCACCTCCTTCTGCTTCCTACAGAAATTCAGGTCTCTCAGGTTAACTTTGAAAAATATTCACATAAAGCTGTGGATCAGCTCTCGACAAGTGTCATGCAGAGGTAACTTTGAACACAGTCTCTTTGATCTCAACTGAGTCAACTGCCTCAGAGGTGGAGTCTAAACGTTCAAAGTGGTGGCGCGAGTTGAAACTCAGGGGTCAGTAGCGATGTCCGCCACGCCATGCTAAGTCGTCTGCCTGCATCCCTTTCATGTTAGCAAGCTAAAGGAAGCTATGGCAAAAAGCACTTTTTGCTCAGTTGAACGCATCTGATCGTAGTCTCAGCTCACTTTGGCACATGCTGACGTCATTGCTTTGTGGTCTGAGCTGAATGGAGGGCCCCATTCACACGTGTCTGATTTTTTACTCAACAGCCTTTAGGATGTGAGAGGAGGAAGACACCGGTGTCATAGCAACCAAGGCTGTGGTCTGGAAGATGTTTTAAGCTGTTTTTCTGTGCCAAAGTGGTGGATGAAACAAGAAGTCAATACTGCCATCCCTCAAGCCAGGCCGTCAAAAACATTATTTAATTGGGGTTACCCAAGGGATGAAATTGATAAAACCAACACTGAAGCCATGGAAACCCCCGCCCCCCGATATGATACAATATTCTGTTGAGAGAAAACAACAATAACAACAGCAGAACTAACAGGCTCTGCTTTGTATTGTATTACCGTGATTCTTTCAATCACACAAATCTTACTGGCACTTTGAACAGGTCTTGAAATGAAACCTACAATAAAAGAGCCTGTCTTAAATCCTCCTGTCTTTTCTTCCCCAGAGTAAAAAGGCACACCGAGATGTTCACGGGACAGGCCTGAGTCATAAGGATGGCAAAGGCAGCCACCAATGCTGATATGCACAAAGCCTAAACAATAGAAATGTCATTTTCCTTCCTCACCAACTTCTGGGGGCAAGGTTTTTCCATAGACAGTTTATTAATCACCACTCCACAGGAGTAAATTACAAGATATGTCCCAGTGGTATGAACCATGTTAGTCAAACAAAAAGAGTGAAAGAGTGAGTGAACATAAAGTGGCCATTCACATGGGTAAAATGGAGCATGGCCAAACACTATGCTAAAGCCAAACAGGGTTCATTAGGTTTTGTTGGTTTGGAACCAGTATCAGTACTAAAAGGTGGCGATAAATCTCAATTTTTCACACAGAGAAATGTTTTGGACAGAACAACTTAAGTTTTAAGTACTGACAGAGTTGCAGTCATCACGTGACTTCAGCACTCAGCACTTATATACAGAGTGCTAAGGTTGCATGGCTATTTGTGTGTTCTGGTGGCTTGTTATCACTTTATCTAGCTGATGGGGTGACACAGCTAATGCTACTTGAACCACTCCTTTTTTGTTATGTGAAAAAAAAGTGTGCAGAGTCTTGACAATGGTGTTCAGACGGTGTTAAGATAACATGAAGGAAAAGTAACGTATCATGGGAATTAATGCTAATGCTAATGTTAACAAGCTAAGCTAACTAGCTTCCACATTCCAAGTCTGGTTAGCCTAACCTAACTAAACTTGACAGTATGACGGGTCTTCTGAAATGCTGGTTGTTGGAAACAGATTCAAATCACTGGTGGATGATAAAATCTGATCAGACGATGTAGCCAAAACCAGATCTCTGCCATGGCAAGCAGTCACCTGAGGCTGAGAAGCTCTGTCCACAAATACGTCCATAACCAGTTTTATCTTCCTCTTAAAGAATGCAAAATGCAGTAGCCATAATGCCGTTGCAGTTAATGTTTTATTACACAAATGTGGAAAGAATTTAAAGAACTTTTACTCCATGTTGTTAGAGAGAGTTAAATCTGAGACCACAGTATTGAATTCTGAGAGGGTTTTTTTTTTGTTTTTGGAGGTCAGTATCATATTTGGCTTTATTTTGAGTTTCAGTTTATTGGCCAGTTTCAGTGGCATACCTTAGAGACACCGTACATGTTATTATAGTGGAATGTCATGGCAGTATTTCCTGACATGCCGCTCCTATCTGCACAGTAAGAATGAATAGGATGTCACTTGTGCATCTGGTGCTGTCTGTTGATTGAAGACTTTCCTAGTCACAGTTAAGGTAGTAGTTACACAGGCACGCCCACATCGCCATTGTCTTTTACACCACATTTTGTTCTGTTCACATTGAGCTGCTCGACTGGAACGAGGGAGTGTTAATCGTGCATTGCGCAACCTCAGACTTTTATTTGGGAGGATGGAGGAGAGTTATAGTTCCACTGAAAAGTACAGGTCAAAAGGTGAGGTTGGAAAGCGGGGAATCGAAACACCTGGTAGAGTAATAAAAGTGTCACTGGTGCTGGTCAACAACCTCATCAATCCCAGCAGATGTTATAACTAAGAGGCAGTAAGCTGTGGTTTACTTGTACTGTATGGCACTATTTGAAAGTGACACGCTATCCTCATTGATTTTCCACACCATTAATATTTGACTTTTCTGAACCACACTTGGTGACATTGGTCAGTAAATCTGGAAAACTGTCATTCAGATTCTTCCAGAGACTTGTGGGAAAAGAGGTAAATCAGGACTGCAGCAAAGGAATTACCTTATTGTTGAATTCTGTTTGAAGTGAATTCAGCTACTCTTGGCAACAAGTTCAGGAACAGTGCATGATGACTATTCCTGGTGTAAACAATGTCTGGATAGGTTTAATCATGTGGGAAATACTCAGTACTGAGCGTACTCTCGTCAATATATCAGTAACAGCAGTAGTATAATAAAACTGTGAAAGTAGACATGGAGAAGAACAGTTTCTGCACCAGTGCATAAGTAAATATGATCTGATACTATAAATAAAAATACATCACCCAAATGCACTAAAGAATGGTCAAAGAGGTTATTCTGTCTTGTTTGATATACATGTGAAATAACCCTTTCCCATTCTGGGTCAGAATCCCACTGAGATATTTCCGCTGCAGCTAAGGTGAAGCTTTTGATTTTTCAGCTGTGCAGACGCTCGACAGCCAGGTGTTGCCCCTCAGATTTGATGAGCCGGGGGCATCGTCGCTAAAGCTGCCCTTTTGGGCTGTAACATCTCTGTTTTCACTGACACAGCAGATGAACAAACGTTTAATTTTCTACCAATGCCTCTCCCTCTGCCGCTGAAACAATTTTGAGAACAGGACAGCTGATGCAGCTATTGGCAACGAGACTGATGGAGTTTGAGATGACATCTTTGGAGGCGCTGTCGTACTTGGCACTCATCTTGGGTAAGGGACATAAGGATTGGTGCTTTTATGTGGACTCAGGGTGAGGAATCTGCTGCTTCAGCAAATTTACAAACCTGCAACCCACCAAAGTGACCCAGAAAAGTGTGACCATAAAAGAATCATAAACATAGATGGGTCAAGATATACTCGTACAACAAACACATTATGGAAGAAGATGCAACAACCGTAGGGCTAGAGGCAGGTAATAACCTGAGAACATTAAACTATACCTGAAATGATAATCTGTATTGGTGCTGGCAATTTCACGATATATATGCTACACTTATTAGATAAACTGCTATGATGATGTAATACATGGAAAACATGAAATGTCACGGTCACGGCTGTGCCTGCAGTTTATTCCTTGTGTGTGTACTAACTGCCTTTCCTCTGTCCGTCTCTCTTTCTGTATATGTGCGTGTCTGTGTTGTGGCCGTGCTGCTCCTCGCACTCTTTCCGTTTGCCGATCTGCCTGCACACCTGCAATCCATCTCCTCGGCAGCTCAGCGGTGCATCAACCCTGATTCTCCATCCACTCATCGCCAGATCTTTTGCTTCAGCCGGGGTTCGACACTTCGTGTTGTTTTGGTCACTGAACTAATCCTCGTCTCGCTGGGCCACAGGATCCCTGCATGCCTGCCTGTTTCCCGGCCCAGCTCCCTGCCTGCTGAGCAGTCATCCCGCCTTCATCCCTACAATGCCCTACTCCGTCGGCCATCAGCTTCCCCCAGCCCTCTGCCTTCTCCTGCCAGAATCCTCACCTCCATCCACCCTCACTCCCTGAGAGCAGACAATAAACCTTTTCTTATTCATGCTAAGGCCGAGTCCATGTCCTAGCTTTGGGTTCACCCCCTGTTTGTAACATGAATTGCTCATAGACCTTTCAACAATATGACCTGTAGCCCAGATGTGTGGAAATCATGCTTGTTAATAGTTGTTGGACTTAGCATAGTAGCACACCAAATTGTTAGTTTGTTAAGCATGTAATGTTTGCCACATCCGCACATTAACATGTATAACAATAGCATTATAAAAGTTGATATTTGGGATGTTAGGTTAACATGCTAAAGCTTGTTCTTTCCAGTGACTATCAGGCCAACCATCAACCCACAATGCAATGCAATCCCTAAAGTCAGTGTCAGGCTTTCAAACTGAAATAAATTCAACTTAAGTGTAAATTACTGCGAACTGATAATGACTCATTATTTGTATCTAGGTGCTAAAGTTTCCATATAGACACATACATGCATCAATGATAATGTATTGACAGAGTAACTCCTGGATGGCACTTATGACAGATGTTTTTTTAATATTTTACAATGAGAATGATTTTTTTGTCTTCGTTTCCCTGCAGTCACAGCTGTGTTTCACCAACTCTTGGCAGAACTGCGACAATGCACATTTAACTGCCCTAGTAATCAATGTAAAGCCTTGCTTGACAAGAACTTTGTTCTCATGAAATTGGCCCCTTTGATAATATTCTCAGAAAACTGCCAGAGCAGTCCTGTGATCCATGGACCTCGACAAGGAGACTAAACTTAGCGCAGACAAAGAAAAGCTAATGGCAGTCACAATGCTTCAAGTTGATGCCGTTTTTTCGTTTTTGTTTGGGTGCAGCGACCACGTTATGAGTTGAAATACCGACCGACTGATCCGAGGCTTCAAAGGCTTCCCTCAGTATAACAGGACACATGCACCGAGGCTCTATCTGCTTACCCATCTCGACCTTTGCTGACAATCTTGACTTCAAAGTAGTAGATCCCACAGGCAGCGGGGATTGGGTGTGTGGCTCGGACTGATGCCGCGTCCTTGTGGTTCTTACCGTGACCTGCAAGAGTGGAAAAACAAGGTTATGAAAAATACAATACGCAATTTTATGTAAGGATTAGGTCTTCTGTGTAGACATATAGCATCAAAATACACTTAGGGTTTGTGGTCCCTTTCACTTCCACTGGAAAGAGCTAGGCCAACATCTAAGTGTTGTTGCCCTGCCAATTTCATTATCATTTAACCAGTAAATGAGGCTTTAGAATAACTCTGGGCCTGTATTTGACTCCTGAACACTCTACTATACCGAAGCCAGTAGAGCAGACAGACAGTTTCACCCCAAAAAGTGTTTGGTTGGTGAATAAGCTTTATTCTTCAACAGCAAACTGCTTCCAAAAAAATGCAATGTTTGGTTACTCACAGCTACTGCATGTGTTGTCTCATATTTTACCAGTATTTATATTTCCTCATAATGTGTCTTAGCTCATGCTCAGGTGTAGCAGTGGAGAAATTCCAAAATTAAAGTGTCAATATTTTTAATAAATACTCAAATATGACTTTTTCATTTTGTTACACGGGCATGCTCTGAACTTCCTTCATCTCCCAAACAAAAAGAGCTCTAAATGTGTGAAACACAGGCTGCCAGCTGACAACAGCCTGACTGCCTTCTGTACAAACCATAGCATTACGCTGATGAGGGACCACTTGTCAGACATGTGACCATGACTTTACTGATCTACTCGACTTTTGTGTACATTTCTCCAAGGCTGTGCTTGACAAACAAGTTCCTCTTTGTAATACTTGATTTTGTCAGCCGTCTTATCAATCCACATATCAGATAGTCATATCTCGCTCTTTGACTTCTGATACTGGGACCTACAACGGAACCTAGTGATCAGTCCGGCACAGACGAAGCTCAGACGGGACTGACTTTCTTCCAACAATCAATCTTTCGCTAACGTGACTTTTCTGTGATGACATTATGCGGGGCATTGATTTCTCTGCGTATGTGCGTGTAGATATATCAGAGCTTGTGGTGCAGATGTAAACAGCGGGGTCACAGGGCGCGTGTATTGTGTCTGGACCGCTTCAATTCAGGCACAACACTCATTACTCTCTGTCATTCTATATTCAGATGGCTGCTTATGCAATCCCGCGGGTCCTGAGAGAGCCCACTGTGTCCAGAAGTATGTTGTGTAACTGCAATCTAGCCTCTACAGTTAGCATGTGCACCTCTCTCTGTTAGATGTAATCACACCGCTCAGTTCACCTGTCGCGATACATTACAAGTCATTGTGTGTGTGTGTGTGTGTGTGTGTGTGATGTATGACATGGGGATAGGCTGTAACCTTAAACGGAGCAGCTGGCTGTCAGCAGACACCTTGAGGCTCTCGCTATGTGTGTGTGTGTGTGTGTGTGTGTGTGTGTGACAGACAGAGAGCATGGAGGCTCAAGCCACTGACACAGAGTCAGCTGGGATCAAGACGTATAGAAAGATGGTGGCTGACTCATCATCATCATCATCAACACGCCATGTACAGACAATGTTTATCTTTATCAATACATTACATATACACATGGGTTTGTGCACCAGTGGCATCTGCGCTTCCAAATTGTATAACCCCACGTTAATTTATGTGATCAGCATATGTGTGTGTGTGTGTGTGTGTGTGTGTGTGTGTGTGTGTGCTGCGTGTCTGGTCCAGTGGTTGCAGCGACACTCATGCCAGCTATTTTTAGCCACTTCTTGTGAAAACAAGTTGTCAGTGGGCCAACAGGTCCCTTTACAACCGCACACATGGCCAGGAGCAACACTCCTCTGAGCGACAGCCCTCCGCCACACCCTGAAGGGCACTCCTAAATTCTGCATTCACGTGTCATTCATGTGGATGGACAAAATGGTTTTTGTACAGTGGCAGGTAATTAGGAGAGACCGTCCAAGGGCGTAACAGAGTCACACACACCCGACTGTAGTAATAGCTGTGGCTTCATCCACATTTATCTAAAAATGTCAGCGTGGCATTTAACTAAAATACTGAGACAAAACTCTTTCGGTGAGAAACGGCATTAGTGCTGCAGTGTCACACATTTCAGCTGTTAGGTGACATCAAACCTCGCCGCCAGAGGTCAAGGATCAAAGGTTAATGTCCTTTTCTTCTTACCCCGAAGCAGGGTCAGGCCCTTAATTGCTGGCTAGGCAACCAGCAACCCCAGCCCAGGTCCTATCCTTGGACACAAGTAGGGGAAAGTGCAAAATCTATGAGTTCAATAACAGCGTGTGCAACAAAAGGCCACAGCGCCGTGTGCCCTCTGCTTCGTCCCAGCTTCGTCGACAGCAGCAGCAAAGAAGAGTGAATAGTGCTACGTTCAGTGGGTGATTTGTTATTTTTTAACAGGGAGGGTGGGCCAATGGGAGCACCCCCCTGCCTGCTGCCACACCACCAACCAGCGCGCACACACACACACACACACACACACACACACTTACACCCCCAAAGGAGTCAGCCAGACTAGACTTATGTGTTCAACTCAACGACCCTTCTGCCCTTGCACTTTCTCTGCTACCGGGGGACCACGGCCATGCACAGGGTTTTAGAAATGCAGAGATCCAAAACCTGAGCTTGGTAGGAGGGTTCAGGAGCCCCCTCCCCCATGTGCAGTGACATAAATGATCCAATAAGCAGTAATGTATGAAAATCAGATTAGATGTTGCAATTAAATTGAGCCTATAGGTTCCACTGCAGTTACTAAAATGACCATTTTGTTTATGGTAAACAGAACAGGGACATAACGGTGATGTTGTGGGCCCTGCAAATGCTCATCTCTCATAAACAAGAAAAAAAGTCCATAATATTGGGCAAAATTATTACTTAGCATAAGCAAAGTTATCTGCCAACAGAACAGGAAAAATTCAAATGAAAATGCTTGAACATAAAAAAATGGCTGGTCGGGAGAATGATCTTTTTAGACAAAAACAAAGCACATGTGGTAAGGTTACCAGTCTGACTTTGGATGGGGTTGGAAATTAATGTTGGCTAACTAGTTAAATCACTCCAGTGAAACTAACAAGCCGGCATCATGATTGACAGCCACTGTTCCGAGCAGTGTGGCCGCGGAGGAGCCGCTCGTCAGATGACGTCTGGGAACGTAAGGCACTGAACCAGTGCGGTCCGCTTCGGCGGGTTCAGTTCCCTGTCCAGTTTGGTGACAGAGAACCCCTGTGCTGAGTAAAGATTTCGTAAAGATTAATGTTCTTGGCACCGGGGCAATTTTTTGCGGCACCAACATTAATTTTAGGCAATCATTTCACAATGTTTACTACACGCACCTTGGAAAACTCACTGAGGTCTGGGGCTTGGTGACCGCGACGGCGGGTATGACCAATGGGGAAGGAGAACAGGGAAAGCAGGGGAGGGGGTGGTGCATTTTGGACACTTTGCTAACAGCGGAACAGGGGAAAGGGGAGGGGGTGACGTCCCTCTCTCATTCCCCTTCACATCAGCTAACTGGCTGTGTTGATCATGATGGAAAGTTAAGATCCACGGAGGTCCTGGAAGAATATGAGGCTACAACTGTGGTCACAATCACCACCATTCAAACAGTCTGACATATTTTTTAAGGTGAAGCCTTAAATCAATCGGATCAAGGTTTGAAAGTCGACTTCACGCGATCAAAAGATGCTCAGCTCCTTGTTTTGATTGTCAGCCCAGATTGGCCTGCAAAGCAAGGCTCAGTATTGCTTGTGAGTGTTCACATGTTTAGTCTGTTCAGGAAGAGCTTCAGTTTCAGGTTCCTGGTATTGTATCATGCATCATGGCTCACACACACACACACACACTGTCGTGTCTTAATGAACACTTAAATAGAACAGACTCAGAGTCTATGCTTTTCCTACAATGACAAGTCAAAATGTCTGATGTAAAAAAAAAAGGGCCCATTGTTTGATCTGTAAATGCAGCCAGGCTCCTCATACAAGCACTGAGTTACAACAACAAACAATTAGTCCTCATCAAAAAAATACAAATGATTATTTTTCTACCCAACCCTCCACTTTTCTGCTTTACTCCAACATCTAGGCACTGTACAGATGTAACAGCCTGATCGAGCAGAGGCAACAGCCATGTGCATCAAGTTTGACTTCTGCTATCACACAGAATAAAATGCACTGAAGAAAGTGAAGTGAACAGCTTTTAAACTATGATTTAGTTCACATCCTGTCAGTGGAGGAACATGACATCAGTCATGACTCAACATGCCAGACGAGAAAAATCTCTGTAAAACAATATTTTCATAAGTTCAAGCAGCCGTAAACAGTACTTATTTGAATTTGGGTCACAGGACTCGCTGTAATGTGAAACAGTTGCTGCTGCTGCTGCTGCTGCTGATTTGGCTCTGCACTTAACCCAGGACATGGCGACATGTGGCGCTGTAGATCGAACGCCGAATTCTGTCAGTCGCAACTACCTGCTGAGCCGCATCTGCCGTCTGTGTTATGCTCAGTTTAAACCTGAGCAGAGGTCTAATCAGCCACATAAAGTGAAGACAACCGTGTGGCTGCGCAGGGCCTTTTAAACTATGAACGGCTCTCTGAAAAGGCTGACAGGCCTCTCTTAAATAAACCTTCTCCTGCTTCGAGAGAGCAAAGGGATGTGATTTTCAGAGGCGTTTCGCGACTACCACATGAATAATTGATTATGTCTGGAATTAAACATACTTAGACGGGACATGGAGTGGGGCTACCAATTCAGCAGCTGATGTCAAACAATGACATCAGGCTCTGAACACACGACAGGTACAACCGATATGGTTTAAAACAAGTGACTGTAGCTAAAAATAGTGGCCCGGACCCTATTTCAGTGTTCTGGGAAATGATTAAATGGACAACAGCATCATAGAACAGGTATGTACACATCACTCCACCTACAGTAACTTCTATAACTTTGATGGGCACATGACTAAGGTTTCTAAGATCAAGTTGTGCTTGAATGTTGTTTGATGTATTAGCAGTTTCTTTCTTTTGGGCTGCTTTTCAGTAGTCGTGTGTTTGATGACTTGGACCAGTCCAAGGTGTCCTGGGGGGGCAGGTCTGGGACTACGGATCATTCAGGCTGTTACTTACTGGACCTAAAGCCCAGTCTTCATCCTTGTCAAACTTTCAAACATTCAAACAGATGAACTCTGAGGTTGTGCTTAGTCATCTATTCTGTTTGTTCAAGGATAGAATTTTACAGCACAGACAAAGATTAGAGGTTTTCCAGGCCTCCCTGTTGACCTCAGGGTTGCATTTCATATTTTTATTTGTCAGGCTGTGACCTACATCACTTTTAGAATGAGGGACAGCACCTCATCATTCATGTCACCAAAAGGTAAATCATCACCAGTAGATTTAGAGTGAAGTGCAAAACATAAAGCTGCATTAATTGAAAGTAAATTTCGCAATCTCCAGTATGTATGGGGGTTCCTGCAAAGTGCCCATGTGTATCCCAGAATTTATGACCATGCAGGCTATGCATTAACAACTGTGTAAATACAGTCTCCTATGCAGAGGACAAAAGTAGTATAAACAGAGGAACCGTAGAACTGAGGGAAACATTTCCCTGTTGATCTGTCTCTATAAGCTACCCATGTCACGTTAACTTAAAAGCAGGTCAAGCAGTCATTTGATCTATTGTTAAAACAGAAATATTGATTATTGCAGAGAATACTTCACAGTATTGTTATTCAATACAGGAAAAACAGAGTCTGAGATTGGGGAAGCTTTTGATCACCGCCTGGTCGGAATCTTTGGGAAGATCTCAGAATAAGGTCAAGTAAGCATGGAGCTAAAATGACTTTCCTTCTCAGCAGCCAGTGATTAGTTCCTGCTATAAAGAGTAATCTGTAATTTGAATAGGAGGCATCAGTGTGCAACATCACTATCAAGGCTGATGGCTACCTCACAATGCTCAAAATGACCTGTACCATGTGCTACAGGTGGCTACTATCCACCTGCTAACTTCATGACATAGCTAAATAGAATGGATTGCCGCTTGAAAGAGGTGAAATGGTTCAAAAAGTGACATTATTAGCAAGGTTAGCTAGCTATAAACACAAACAATGTATTGGTCCAGACCAGATGAAATGCTATAAACAAATGATAAAATAGCTCCAAGTCCACCTTTGTTATGGTTTCAGACCAATCAACATGGAGGAGGACATTAGCGAGCAAAGCCGTGCTAATCAGATAATCACAACACAGAAGCATCTGAGAAGCAGTGCGCGAAAGTGTTTTGGATTCTTCAACATATATGGCAAAATTAAGCATCAGGGTGATAAACGCTGCCTTGCTCTACAACGATAACAAAGCTGAGGACTCACCTGCCGGCCTGTTGCCCAAATAAGGTCGCGGTGGCACCAGAAACAAGTGGAGCGAGAGCCACCAGACAACCTCATCCGACTGCCTGTACGTTTCACCACACTCAGCAATATTTATACATAGGGACATGCATATATGGATTACATTCAATTTGGTTTGAATTAATTAGCTGCCAGTTGCAATTTGGAACTGGAGGATGGTCAAAGATGTTGCGCATTGCAGGCCAGTCTATTTCTGTTAGCTAAACATTAATTCATGCGTTAAAACAGTATAAACAACACTAGAGTTTGCTACAATGCATTAGGTATACAAAGAATGTTTTCCTCCCTACACTTAGCCCTGCTTGTCAAGAAGCTGTATGTAGTTGTATGTGTATGTTTGTAGAATAAAGTAGAGAATGCCTAAATTTGGCCAGAAGTTTTAGCAAATGAAAACAACATCGCTCGACCAGTGTATTCATAGACATGATGTCAAAATGTTTGTTTATATATGTTGCGGTGTTTGTTCATGTCCCTACCTATTTAGACTGGGCAGATTAATCTGTGTCTGTGCACAACAGGACTAGGTAGACACTATATGGCCTTGAACAGAGAAAATTGGCACACTGGTCAAAATAGCATCCAAACCACAAGGGTGAAGAAACGGAGCAGAAGCTGGAACAACCAGGAGAAAAATGATCCTACACACCTCAGAATAGACCTACTTATATTGTCAGCCCCAGACAAATGTGCAGTGTCACTTAATCTGTGCCCTTTTCATAGACATAAAGACACAACACTCAACACAAAGCTAACATGAAATGACATGTCTTATGTTGAGGCATTCGTGGGCTCATTCATCATTTTGTGCCGATGTAACAGCTGTGAGAAGTGCACGGGCAATTCCTAACAAAATGCAAGAATCTCAGGAGCATCTATTAAACCTTTGCCGCAACACCATTTACAGATGAACACAAAGCAAAATCATCCACAAAATATGCTAATGCATCCATAAACAGAACGTGGGCTCATGACAAATTTAACCAGTGTTCAAAATGAACAGCAGAAACCTGATCAGTTATGCACTAAATAATCCGTGGGTTATGTCATGCTATCTGCCCGAGTGTCTCGATTTAAACAAATAGAGGGCCTTCCACACTTTGCAAAAACAGCAGGACCATTACTGCGTATGTGCCAAATAAGTCTTTCAAAATGGGTAACACAGTCCGCCTGCATCCTCTCATCCTCTGCGTGTTTCACTGATGTAAACAGCCAACTGGACCCAAAGTGGCCTTGCGATGTCTCTGTAGAGATTTTTCATAGCCTGAGATGCAAGACTAGCTTGCCTGCTACTGGGGGTGGGGGCTGCCCTGACGTGTCGCCTGACGAAAAATAACAGAGCAGGCAAAAGCCTGAGAACAGGACTTCACACAGATGTCACCTTGTTTTGATTTAGGAAGTGGATACATAAAATGATCCATCCGACGGGTGGAGTATGCCGTACAGTTTTCTTAATAAGTGACTGACTGCGCCTTCTGACGAGCGAAGTTGCTGTTATTGTGAAAACGCCAGAGTCTCCCGATACTACAGATTTATTACAGGATCGGTGCATTTGGCCTAATGTAGTGCGCAGAGGCCTCCTCCCTCACAGCAGCTGTTGAAAACGAGCTGGCTGCCTGCTGGAGGTTGGACATGAGACTGTTGTTGTGCTCAAGGCACATACAGATCTGCATGGAGCTGGACCCGGTTGCTCCCAGGCTGGAAAAAAATATTTACGAATACTGGAAAAGACTTCTAGAACACTGCCACTGAAATCACGCGAGACATACTGTCATTTATCACTCTATTTTGGTGTCTGCTGTGGTCAAAAACTAAACAACTGCAGCGTTACATTGTAAATGGTTAATAAGTTTGGCTTGTGTCCGTCTTGAAGCCAGCTTATCACACTGTTACGATACAATATTAGTCACAAGGAACAGCGAGGTTAGCTAACGTTAGCTAGTTAGCCACAAAGCTAACTACTGTATTTGCTCAAGAGATAGCTTGCTGTTAGCTTGCTCCTGTTTGTTAAATACCATTGGTTAGCTTATTGGCAGCCCCGTGTCTATGCGTCGTTATTGCTGCCACTGCCCCCTTCCAGTACAAACTATGGGGGACGTGAGATGCACACTCAGTTTACTGCAAACAGATAACGTCATAAAACGGTAAATAAACAAAAGGGAGCCGTGCTGTTGAAGGTGAATTTCATTGTGTTGGTAAGAAGACAAACTATGAGGGTTAGCGAGTTCACTGTCACCGATTTAGGCATTCCTCTGCTCATTCGCGAAACAAAGCAAGGTTATACAGCAGGAGAAGCAGCTCAAACTAGATTTACCAGCACTGCACACAAACACACATACACGGTCAACATAATCGCATACCGTGTATGTGTGTGCGTGCGACCCCCCCACTCCCCCTCCGCAACAACACAGTGACAGATTTGAGCTGAAGACTCTCTGTTGCTTTGAGTACTCATTCAGACCCATCGGGACTGACCCAGCTCTCTAACCTTTATAATGGACCCGCAGGTTGTTCTGTGACAGCCCGATGTAGCTGTATTTATCCTTGGGGCTCCAGGATCGGGGCAAAGGGGTCTCTTCCTCGCTCACAGCCGGGTAGAGCCGTTTCAGTCGCTCGTTCAGCTCGTGCTCCTGGTAATTAAAAGCAGGATCCCCTAACGGCAGGCTTCCCGCTCCAAGCTCTGCCATTTTTGGCCTCTGTTTTGTATCTTATTGTTCGTTTCTCTCTATCCAAAGTCCCGTGTCAGTCCCGTTGGAGCTGTAGGCTGAGAGTGAGAGGGACTGAGGGGAGAAAATAGCAGTGGTGTGACATCCCCGGATAAGCAGCAGAATGTACTGTAGGCTGGAACAGTGCCGTGTGGGTACTGTAGTTCAGGTACACGCTCGCGTTCACGCTGATGTCTCTAGAAATGACTACACAGCTCCAATACGATGACCCTTGTTTAGGGCTTCCACTGAGAAACGTAGCTAGGAAATGTAGTTTTTCCCGATGTAAAATTTATAGAAAATGTTCTTTAAAAACTATTTTAGCCATACGTGGCAAATGCAAGAAGGAAAGGTTGAAAAGTAATCGACAGGATTGATATCCACATTACTTCTAGAACGAAAATAAAGCGTGACATTTGTAAATGTGCTATTCTTTTTGATACAGATACAAAGTCTATATTGAAATTGTTTTCGCATACTGTGTTTTTCTTTTCGATCACTTCCATGGATGTTTTGTGTGACATTTAAAAAGTAGGTTACATGTTCGATTGTTTATTTTTTAATATATAGTTTTACTGGCACTTGTCAGATTTAATGGCCCATACACAGGTTAAAACACACACTTATATTCCATGTTCTCTATTTTTAGAAGAATGTTTTCCTCTTACACAATTTGAAAACCAGTTAGGCGCGCCGCGGTCTACTCTTCGGGTCTTGCTGCGTGCTCCACCGTCGTTACCATGGAAACCGTGCTACAATGCCATGACATGTGATGCTAAACCCTAACTTAGAAACATAAGATTAATTTCTTTTTTGTTTAGCTTTCATATAATCGCGAAAGATGTTGCCACGTAAAGATATCAAATTTCCGCCTTTAACGCCGACACAAAAACAAAGGCAAGTGATAAAGATATTGCTGTAAAAACTATTGTAACTTTTGTGCTATTACAAGTACATTTAGTGGTTAGCGTATATTACAATGCCTAACGTGGCTCTGTTCTTGTTTATTATAGATTAACAAATGACCACAGTGTTCAAAACTGGTCAATCCAGACTCCAGAAGAAGCGCAAGGAGAGGGAGAAGGAGAAAGTGGTGGTGCTGGTACTGTCCAGACACCTGCATATAGAAAGGTAAGGAAACCTTGAAGAGCTTCAGCAATCTTCTAATGATTTCACTCAGGTAAGATCACTTTATGTTAATGAATATGAGCAAGAAGGTATTTTGATTGCTGTAAAGATGATTAGTTAAAATAGTCAACCACAAGTAGAGCGCTGGTCTTTTATTTCTGTCTGTGTGTGTGCGCGTTTGATTAACCCTACCCTCGTAGTTGTGCATGGCAGGAAGCAGTTACATTTATGCAGGCCGGGTAAGGAAGCCCCAACTGCTGATGCACCTGGAGAGCTATGTGAACAAGGAGCTGCATACTATCAGCCCTCATGAGCCAAAGTTCCAGGAACTAAAACTACAGGTGCTGTGCTTTTCACAATAAAACCCAGAAAATATATCATACTTAAATCCATCATCAGTGCACATAATCCTGATGACAAGCACAACTGTTTTTGTTCAATTTTTGTTGTTTTTAACAATACAATTTTACATGTCTTCATTTGCTTTTGTCACAGGTCTACCGCGACATCTTCGGTTGTTTCATCAAAGAGTTTAAAACCTACCAACCCCTTCTCTCTGCCATCAAAAAGGAATACGAAACCACTTTAGGTCAGTTCTGTGAGTAAACCCGCTTGATCATTTCAGTCCTTAAGAAGAATTACAGTAATATACAGTAACATGCTTCTGGATGGATTCTGTAAGTGCTACAAGATAAAAGGAAAAAAACAGCCTTTGACAAATGGAGAAATCAATGAAATCCAACAAATAATCTGTTATAATAAAAGGAAATTCTGTTTTTGAGAAACAGCACACTGCTATGGTTTAGAGAATTTGCTGCATTTAAAGTTTAATTTAAAATCACATCTATACCATCCACATGAGCCAACATCGGGCAAATCTGGTGGCAGCAAATGAACAGAACTTCAAAGAAGTGCTAAGTATCAGTGACAATTTATGTGGTTTGTTACAATATAAAATGCTAACCTCCATGATCAAAAATCAAAAAAGTAAAAAGAAAATAATCTTTTTGCAGATGTAAAAAAAATTTAAAATTTGTAATAGTTAGTTATTAATCAGTAATATTTTTATTCAGTCATTTAGTCTCTAAAATGCTTAACTCAAACTTCAAAGTGTTCATTTTGTCAGTCAGAAAACTCTAAAAAACTCACTTTAGCATTTTATAAAATGAGAGAAATATAGGACATGTTTGAGTTGGAGGTTGTTAAGAGACTTTTTTTAAAAAAATCAATCGTTTCAGCCCCTGATCCTTAATCATGCACTGCACATCTGTTCAGCCTATCAGCAGGATCAAATCCGAGAGCTGGAACCACTGCGATCCCATCTGAGGCTGGTGAGAGAGGAATGTGACAGGAAGATTCAAGCTCGCTGGGGAGAGGAGCAGGCTGAGATTGGAGCCTTGAAAAGGGAGACGCAGCAACTGCAGAGGGACATTGAGACCATGAGGGAGAAAGAAAAGGCCATGCAGGCAGTGGTACATGATTCATTTGTTAAATGGTGTTCTAGCCACTATTCATTTATTAATTCACGTAACTTTTTGGGCAATCGATTTGGCATGATTCATTTTCATATGGATTCAGGTTTTTCCTAAATGTATTATTATTTTATTATTTATATGTGCTCTCCTGGTCTTATACATGTGTATGAAAATGAAGAAATTACTTTATCAAAGCATGTTTTGTTTAAAGTTCACTTCAGATAATAATGTTTTTCCACCCCACCCCCATCTTCCATTCCTCTCCAGGTAGAACGTCTGCAGCTTGAACTGTCCAACCAGTATCTGCAGTACCGGGAGGAGTGTGACGCCCGCAAGCTGCTGATCTGGCAGCTTAGTGACCTAACAAGAGCCTCTGTGAAGGAGGAGCACTGTGCAGATGAAAACACAGGTGAGCCCCAGCAGGAAACCACATCACGGTTCATTTATTTTTACTGTTGTACTCCTTTAGCACCGTACCCACTGACTCCCAGTTTCTGGTCAAGGTTCACTGAAAATCTGTCCTAATAATAAATAAAAGAAATAGCACTCCTTAAAAAATAATGCAATTAAATATATTGGAAATATATGATTCCTGGCTGCTTTTTTATATTAATAATATGTGAATAAGAGACACAACTATATATCGAAATATAAATATCCAAAAACAAGTGTATTTTATTCTGAAAGGAGAAGGTAAGGACCCGGTGGAGCTGCAGCTCGCTCTGAAGGCGTGTCAGGAAGACCTGACTAAAGCGCAGGAGGAGCTCAGCAGGATGAAGGCAGATTACCTGGATGCCGTGCCACGACGCAACTGGGACATCTTGGAGCACGCACACAAAAAGACAGTCCTGCAGGTGGCTCATACAGACACACTGTACGCTCAGTCATGCATCCATTATAAATCATCATCATAATCATATTTGAAATCTTACAAAAAATGAAAAGTAAATTCTTCGCCATGGTTTTGTCTTTGCATTTTTATTTTTATTTTTTCTGCTGCCCAGTTGAAGACACTGCAGGGTGACTTTGTTCAGCTGAAGAGTGAGTATGACACCCTGCTGGAGCTTCATAAAGGAAGCAGCATCCAGGCTGAGACAGATGACTCCACCACTGCTCAGGTATATCTCCTGGCTCCAGCTCCATGTAGAACAGACAGAAATAAGAGTGGTATCCATCTTCTCATCTTACTCAGCAAAAAAGAAAATAAGAATATTTCACAAAGTGTTAAACTGTTCACTTGACACATCATTTGTTGTTTTTCAGATGGATGCGGGTATGTCTCAAGGGCACCACCAAATTCAGTCCAGCCAGCTAAAAGAGCAGGTCTACTCTGATGCCCCTGAGAGCGGCTCACCCACGGTCCAGGATTTTAGGTGACATAAAGACATGCACAAAAAAAGCACACGCACAATGCACAGTCGAGATATTTTTATTGATCTAGTACAAATCTATAAACTTGCCTCAGAGGGCTTTAATATCTGTACAACATACGCCACGATGCATCCTTAAAGCCTCAGTTCAGATAAGTAAAAACCTGACAAATAACATTTAGCAGAAAATAAAGTTCTCTACTGTTCTATCTGTTTCTATGTAAAAGACTGGTATCTGTGTGGATTTAAAGGGCAGACCTGAGGAAAGTGTTCCCTGTGAAGACAGAGGAGGGAATAGAAGAACTTGTGACCATGGGTCAAAGTGAACCAGACAAAAGCAATGACATCATCCCCTCACAGAGAATCAACAGCCCGGTACGTATCAGCAGGGGTTTCACAGTGTCGGACTGTTACTTTAATCAACTGTGAGCACCTCGACTAATGTGGCTATTTAATATTTTTTTGTATATGCAGGCTTTTAAATATAGTTTCAATATCCTGCTGCTCCTTTTCTAACATTTTTTTGTCTTGACTTAAATTGCTCCAACAGCTGGCAGAATCGAGTGTGGCAGCCTTACCTCCAACTCTGGACCGGTCAGAAGAAGACGCTGAATCAAACCATATCCCAGTCAGCAACTGATATAATGTAGTATTCATTTTACTGTTAATTAATAAGATAGGCCAGCCTGCCTGCTAGACATGTAAAAAAAAAAAAGGTGAACAGAACATTAAATCTGGAAACACAAATTAGTGACTGTCCCAACAACACATTTTTAACAATTCCTGATATTTAAATAATAGCAGTATGGTAATGTTGGTGTGTCATTATCTTTTATCACTAACTAAAACTTACATGAATGTCCTTCACATCCACTGTAATGGGACCAGCTCTCCACAGTGTACCTTGTGGAATGGGTTAATGTCTTCCTGTCAAATGCAATTTATCAAAATATAAATAACTGTAAATATATGAGATTTTGTTGTTCAGATGCCTGTTTATCCACATTTGTCTTGCACTCTTAAACTTTCCAAATACATTTTGAAGGTGCCCTGTGGAATGTCCTTATTTTGACTTCTAGTTTAACTCACCAAATTGCATTGTGTGCATTTCATTCCTCACAAAAGCAATGTTTGAAGTATTGTTTAAATCTATGGGTGGCACGATGATGCAGTGGTTAGTGCTGTCGCCTCACAGCAAGAGGTTCTCGGTTCAAACCCTGGTTCTGTGTGGAGTTTGCATCCTCTCCTTGTGCCTGAGTGCATGGTGATTGGCAGCTCTGAATTGCCCGTAGGTGTAATTGTGAGTGTGAATGGTTGTTTGTCTTTGTGTAAGCCCTGTGAGGGACCGACGACCTGTCCAGGGTGTAACCCGCCCTCACCTAATGTCAGCTGGGATTGGATCCAGAACCCCCGCGACCCTCAAAGGATAAGCAGTATTGAAAATGGACGGATGTTTAAATCAATGTTTACCACCTCTTTGTGCAGCACGGCATTTCTTAGTGTGTTGCAGGCACTTGTGGATCAGTGGAATAATGCGAAACCATCGGCAGGACTATTTATTTATTATATGCGTGCAAGTGCGCAAGCACATGCATCCTTAACCCCACAGGGAGCCTTTAATTCCCACTGTATGTAACCTTTCATGAATTCTTATTTCACCTGATACCCAAGGCTATACATGAAATCCAAGGCTGTGTGTGTGTGTGTGTCTGTGCGAGGCAAACCATACATGACGCTCAGTGCACCCTGCTTTAGACACAACTTTACAATTTCCTGTTGACCCTCCCAGGGCCTCGAGCCAACGCAGCCGAGGTTAGATGTTGGCTCATGGTAGAAGCACTGTTCAACTTGGTATTGTGCTTTCCCAAAGGTCTACTTTGGGCACAAAGTCTTTCATCACTGGAGGCCTGAGTCTCAACAGATCCAGCAACCGTTGAGTAAAAAAGAATCTCTTTATACTCTGAAGATTTCAGGTCCTACAAGAACAGTACCTGAGCGTGGACTGAAATAGCCTGAGAAAGACCAGTTCCACACAGACAGTAAAGATGTTTATATTCCTTAGCTGACATTATTTGCACATTGTATATTCGTCTATACATACATACTTACTTTAACCACAGCCTGCAAAACACTAACTTACACTTAACATTTTTCTAGGCCACAGAAAAGATTTTTTTGACCCAAAAAAAGGATGTGTGAGGCACAAATTAACAGTAACAAGCATATATTTTTGTGTACATGTTACTTGCAGTTTGAAAGTATATACCAGTGCAGACAGTAAACTGCATGAGACTGAATCTGCATGAGGAAAGTAAGGGATCCCACCAGACTCAGTCCCCTTGAAGTACCTTGGTTGGTCTGGAGGCCAAGATAAAGAGGCCACCCCCGATAAGACATTCCCAGTCTGTTAATGCCAATTTTACTGCATGTTGACATTGTGTATGAGAATGCAATTCATTTTGTGTCAAAGTTGCTCAAGGAATCTGCCTGCTTAGCATGTAGTTGCATTTATTAAAAAAAGAAAAAAAGATGAAGAAAAAAAGAAATCTTTGCAGAAGTTCAAGGTCTCCACAGCAAAAGTCAGGTACATAACTTTTAGACTGCTTTCTGGAACTCCTCCAACACATCCAATGACATGAACCACACGCACAAAGTCAAACAATACACCTGCATTAGTGACGGGAAGAAGTTGGTGTTGAAGTCAAAGATCAGATCAAGTACCTGTTTGGGGAGATTGCTGAGAAGTAGATTAAAGTTACCACAGAGTACTTTACCCATACCATTAGTATGAGGGACAAAAAAGTGACATAAGCATAAATAAATAGCATTTTACATTATGTATACCAAAATGTATTTGTTCATTTACTTACTTACTTGTTTACTCATACTGTACACTACTTTATAGTTTTTTTGTGGTTAACAATATGTTTAGTAGTAGTAGTAGTAGTACGTTTGGTTGTCCAACAAAGTACAACAAGCATAACTTAGCACAAATATTTGAAAATTATTAACCTATATAGACTTCAATTCCCACAATCCACTGCGCCGGCAACGGCGCTGTGAACGTGCCCTCGTAGCAGAGTAGACACTGCACTGTGCGATCGTGCAGCCGGCCTCGGCGTTGGTTAGAGGTAATTTTTCATTACTTATTTTGAGGAAGCCTTGTTATGGAATAGTGAATGGAAACATATGCGAAAACAAAAAGCCCTAGTTTAGCCTGACATTTGAACTAACATAAGGGAGTATAAGTAGTTAATTTGGCTGCTCCTGTCCGGTTTGGAGCGAACGTTGGGCACGCCTATGTAGGGTAGCTGTCCCGGGGTTCCAGAGCTGTGTGCGCGGGCCCGGAGGAGGCATCAACACTTGGAGGAGAAGGGGTATTTTTAGCAACCAGCGAAAGGCCAACGTCAGCCACCCTCTTCGTTAACGTTTGGGAATATAATGTATCTGTCGCCCAGCATTAGCTGCCACGGAGACGTGTTAAGTGTATGAACTGTGTTAGTCAACGCAGGCTGAGTTAACGTTAGCAAACAAGACAGCTCACGAGCTAGTAGTAGCTAGTTAGCTCGCGTTAACTAGCCGTAAATGAGCTTTTCCATTTATTAACAGTGCCTAATACGCTTATTTTGTTGTCTCGCTCGCTTTAGTTGTATGTACTCGGGCCTAGCGTTATTTATATTCCGCGAGGATTTCTGATTGATCGTTTTGACTTGAACGCTCATTTCCAGAGCTCTCGGATTGTTCCAGTAACATCGGTGTATCGTTATGTGGAAGCACATGACTTGTGCTGTCACTGCTGCCCAAGCGGCGAGACAGCACCGTGAAGGTGTGTTCAGTGAAAACATGCCCGGGCCATTTTAACTGAAGTGGACATACACTCGTGTGGTGTTCTGTGTTCAGTTTTAAAAGTTGGTCAGCATTACAAATGTAAATACTCCAACGCGAGTGGTCTAAGTGAGTAACTTTTTGTTTCGAGAGCTATGTGATGTGAAATCTTTGTGATGTAGCTCATGTCTTTTTTTGGGCTGTTTTGTCCTTGTTGTTCTTATACGTATTTTGAGATCTGTGCATGGGAAGGCTCTATCATTCAATTATTTTCATACTTTTATGTTTCACCCACATGTTGCCATTTATTTTCCGGATCCCATCCCCTCTCTGACCTGCCCCCTGCCATCTCTCCACCTTCCCAGTGTGTGTTGCAGGGTGATTCAGGATGGTGGACCAGCCTCTGTGGGAGCAGATAGGATCCAGCTTCGTGCAGCATTACTACCAGATGTTTGACACTAATAGAGAAAACCTTGGATCCATATATGTGAGTGTGACAGACGCAGGCTTTGGTTCACTTACGGGCCTAATCACAGGGACAGGCTGCCCTCCTGAATTAAGTTTTTGTTGTGTTTTCTTTAATTCAAGAGAAGTTTAATGGGCTGCCACTGGGGAGGTTAGTTTTAAGAAGTTTCCTTCATATAGAGTTTGTCATGTTAATGGTCAGTAATGGAATCATAATTAACATTGTATAACACATCTTCTTCTTTTTTTTTTTTTTTCTTTTTTTTGTTGTTTTCACAGCACAGCTCAAATAAATGAGGTGTTTCAGTCACAAATAAACCTTAATTAACTATTTGACTTGTTGATTCAACAAGAAAAAAATGTCTTTGAGCCTTTATTTACCCAGGAAAGTCCCATTAAAATGCAAGCTCTCTTCTTCCAGGGAGTGCTAGTTAGTAGGCAGCACAAGAGGTTACAAAATTAAGCAGTGGTGCTTAAAAGACACTTCCTAAAAACACTAATAAAACACATAAGTGCTATGTGCTGAAGCTCCTGAATCATAGAGTGAGTGAGTGAGTCTGTCCAGCCTCACTGAGCCCACCGATAGCCATCCTGGATAAATCGTATCGCAAAGAATGTTATCCAGTGGCTCTGTTATCGCTGCATTTCCCTCTCCAGCTACAAGCACGCTCATAGCTGTCAATTACAAACAATATCAATAGACCCGTGGATTATCTTCTTAATGTGATACGGTCAGAGCCACACGTAAAATCACAGACAGAGTCAACGACAGTCTTTTGTTCAAAAAGGCCAAATGTAAAGAATATAGTTGCGTAACTGGAGCAAAATAAGAAGCTGTGCAGACATGAGAAAAAAATACATACACAGTATAAAGAGTGCCAAAGCAAAAAAGGTGAAGGTATTATGTGGTGTCCTTGCTGTAGTGTATTTAGTTTTTGCTGATGAACAAGCTATTATAAATATAGGATGCACATTAAAAAATTAAAAGAAATGTAAGACTGTTTCTGCAGCCAAAGCAGGGGTCCATGAGAAACAAGGAGAAGTTGTAAAGGTCCGATAAGGTCTGACTGAGATGCTGTATTCATAATCACGGAAAATATGAAAGAATCTTTGTGCAGTCAAAACACTGTTCCTGGTGTCGTTATGTAGTATGGTAAACTTTCCCTCCCTTTGTTTTAAAACCAGAGTGGACACATGGGGAAACATCTATTGCCTTTTTTTACTTGTAAACTGTCCCTGTCGGGATCCTGTAGGGCGGATGACAGTGGTTGTTGGCAGATTTTGATCTGATCATCTGAATTTGACTTGTTTTGGAGCAGGTTAGCCATCCCTCACTAAAGCTAAAGTTAATGGGTTTGCCGATCCAGGTTACAGGCCTGTGTAAAGATAGCTTGGAGGATAGCTCGCCCACTTTGATGGCTGACAGCTGACAACTGTTTTTATCCACAGTGTAATTAAGAGAGAGTACAAAACACTGTCATGGATTGGTGTGTTCATATCCGCTCTGTTTTTGCTCCACACAGATCGATACATCATGCCTTACTTGGGAAGGTCAGCAGTTCCAGGGAAAAAGAGCGATTGTTGAGAAACTCACTGTGAGTTTGCATGGTAACTTATTATTATATACAAAGGTAACGTGTAACAGGTGGCGGGGTCACCCCTAGCCTGTTACTGTAAAGCGTTTGTGTGTGTGTTCAATAACTGCTCTTTGTGGCACGTTCTAATGACTTAAAGAATAGTAAAAGATAAATTACAGGAAGTTTCAATTCATCTTCTCTGTGTCTGGCGTACCTGTATTAATCTTCCTCCCATGTATTTTTTTTTCCCTCATTGTGTTTGTGCCAGAGTCTCCCCTTCACAAAAATAGGGCATAGTATAACAGCGCAAGACCACCAGCCAACTCCAGACTGCTGCATCTTGAGTATGGTGGTAGGACAGCTAAAAGTAAGTAGCACCATCAGCCGCACCTTACACAGAGTGTGTGTTCCAGCCACATTATCGCACGTTGACTTGTGAAGTAAATGAGGTCATCCATACTCTCTATGTACCTCTGTTTCAAGTCATTTCTGCAGCCATGTGATCAAATAATCTCTTTGCTGTCCTTTCATTTAAAAGGATGACCAAGCAACATTTTATATACTGCCATTTTCAGTGTCTTATATATATATGTGTGTGTGTGTGTGTGTGTGAAGAAGAAGTATGCGGCACTGCCTAGCAGAGCCCACATCAGCTCAGTTCCTGTTACAAGAAGTTGACCATTTTTCTCCGTTATAAAAACAACAAAACTGCACGCTCGGCGGTTGCCATTTTCTCCGGCACACGCAGCCAAAAGTTATTGTCATCTAATAGTAGACTCCTGCAAAAAAAAAAAAAAATTTTTTTGTTTGTTCAGTTTGTGTTGAAACTGTTTGTGTTGTTTTATTTTGTCCAACCCATTTATATCGTTTAGGAGAATTGAGACACTTCCCTTTAATGCAAAACAGTACAACAGCATCACAGACTACATCCTCTAAAATGATTAACAATTTTTAAAAAACCTGAACATTTTAAGCATCATTCAGGAAGGATTTATTGTAAGACTGTTGTTTTTAGACTGCATTAGTCTGAGGTAGTTGTCCCTAATACAGAATACAGCTGAGCGCATAGGAAACTGATGTATGCAGCAACACGGCTTGTGAGTGACATTTCTCTCCATAGTGTTAGAAGTTGGCATTTTCCCATCCTATGAGTTTGCTTCCTCTCTGTCTTTGACTAAGTTACTGCACAACAACTGGGGCAACAGACAAATTTTCTTTTTTATGCTTGTGATGGTTTCTCCAGCACGTTCACTGACCTGAACCTCTTCTGTTTGTGTGCGTCTGCAGGCAGACAATGACCCCATCATGGGTTTCCATCAGAGTTTCATCCTCAAGAACATTAACGATGCATGGGTGTGCACCAATGACATGTTCAGGCTGGCCATCCACAACTTTGGCTAAGCCCTCTCACCCGCTTTGGTGGGCAGGGGCGGCCATAGTGAAGGGCAGCGTGTGAAGTATGGAGGGAGGGGAGGGAGGAGTTGAGGATGGAGAGAAGAGAGAACACTCATCCCTCCCTCCTGCTGTCTCATTTACGCCTGTTTGACAAACAAGCAAACACCGGATTCTAGATGTCAATCACTGAACCTCATCCAGGTGGGTTTTCAGACCACCCCAGCCAGTAGAACTGCGACCTGTTCCTTTGCTGAGAGCCGGCCGACCAATCAGACGCCCCTGTCTGCCACTCCGCTGATCTGCATGACGCTGGGAGCCCCCTCATTACAATATCTACACTCAAGCCACCAGAAAGACAAACTGATGCCATCAACTCATACTCTGCTCCCCATTCTTCTTTACTCTATTCTAACCTGTTCTACTCTACTGTTGACTTCACTGTTGTCAACTCAGTTCTGTTAGCACTGCTGTTGACTGGTTTGTAGATCCATGTTCAGGTCCAGAGTCGGCTTCTTCAGTTACTTGTGTTGCTTTTAGATGCCACTTGTGTGTTGACTTTAGCTTGCCTTAGCGTGTTAAACTCAGTTTTATCTTCCTTTACACAATTGTTAACTTTGCCATGATTCATTCTCAAGCCAGGTTTTGCCCTTGCAAACCAAAGAATCATGGAGGACAGAAAGTTTGCCCTTGCTATGTGATTAGCTCTGATGTTGCATATTATCTCTCTCTCTCTCCCTCTATCTCTCACTCTCTCTCTTTTTTTTCCTGCCTCTCTCAATCTCTTTCTCTCACATGTTTGGCAGTTAACATGGACTACAGCCACGATACACAATAAAACCTGGAGTTTTTTCTTAATGGTGTGGCTTTGTCTCTATATCATTTCCTTTGGCTAATTGTCATTCCAGGCCTTCATTCATACTTCACAATGAGTCTTCGTACAAGTGTTGACCTTGACAGGGTTCCCACACATTTCACCTTTTAAAATGCCATACTTTTACAGAATCAAATTTTCCCAAACTCTCCGAACAGTTTTCAGAGTTTTCAGACCATATTTGACATATGAATACAAATAGCTAGAAGTTTTTTATGTAAATAAATGGTTTCAAAATCCAACTGTTAACATGAATGTTACATTCTGTGTATGCTGTTACATTTCATTCAGAAAATATTCAGACCCCCCCCTCACCTTTTTCACACACATGCTGCAGCTTTGAGCAACAGTTTAGATAAGTAAAGTGAAAATGGACGTTTTTGAAGATTTATTAAAAAAGCCTCTGTAAGCAAATATGCTAGTGGCATTAGAGTGCACAACTGTTTATCTTATATACAGTATTTTTCAGTAGTGTGTTCCTCATCAGATTTCCACAACTTCAAGTTGAACCAAAATAGGATCACAAAGTCAAAAAAGTCAAAATCTTACTGTACTTGACAGAAATGTTTCATACTGTAATCATCAGCTTGATTTGTATGTTAACTTGGCAGGCAGCCATCTCTTCACTGGACACATAATTTCCTCAAAAGATGCAGCAGTGTTTTGCTGAGTCGTTGTTGCCCAGACTTTTGGGTGGTGATGGAATCAGTTACATTTGTTGTATAGATGCAGAGTCATTGGGTGGATGACACCGGACAAGCTCAGGTCTGGAGGGAGGAGCCAGTCACCTGACATGCTCATGAGTCAGGCCCTGGAGGGTTGTTGATTCAACCATATGATTATTTAGAAGGCTGCAGTTTGTGGTGCTGTTGAACTACAGTGCATTATGAAGAAAGATGTTCCTATGATTTGGTCCATCCTATTCAAATCAATGAGGGCAGGCCTCTTTGTGCAATGCAATATAATTCCACGGTACCACGAAGGATGGCCTCAAAAATGATCATATAGATGAATTATGACCTCTTTAACAGTTTCAACATTAACTGAATATTATGACCTTCATGGAGGAAGGATTTATTGCAGGACCATTTTATTAGACTGCAGTAGTCTTAGCTGGGTGCTGCTATGAAACTGACAGTTCACTTGAGTCTGACAGTGTGCCATCTGAATAAATAACAGGTTTGATAACAGGTTTTAATGTTTGACATTTATCTCATAACTTGGTGAATGAAAAATGGATTTGGAAACTGAATTGTGAATTAAATATTATGTTCAAGTGATGTCATTAAAAAATAACTACTGGGTTCCCACTTTTATTTGCTGAGATCTTCATCTTACTATAAACATGAATCTCCACATTTTTCACCTCACGACCTTTCCACAGCTTGGTTCATGTGTATTATGAACATCATTTCATTGTTTGTGTCATAATGTCATAATTTATTCTGTCCATTTCCCAGTTATTTTTTATTTGCTCCCTCTTGCTGGCTTTAAAGAACTGCATGTCAAGGGTTTGATCTTATACATCTTAAAGGATTTTTTCATTAGAAACTACAATTAAGTGTAAATGTAGTTGGGCTTTTTGGAGGCCAGAAAACAGCAGTTATAGGTTATGAAGGTGATGAATATCTAAAAAATAATATTAGTGACAGCGGAGGCGAAACTTCGTACAATATGTGTGAAGCTAATCAGAATGTGAGATAGGAACCAATGACCGGACACGCCAGCAAGTCGGAACCCACGGCGCGGACATAACGGAAGTTTAGACGGTTGCTCTGGGTGAACCAAGTGAACACTGACAGCATCGCATTAAAGTACAAATTATTTTCTCCCCCTATATTAACCCAGTCTCCCCTTTTCCCTCACCCATGGCGTCCAATTCTGATATAGACATTGAGGGTGCGACTCAGCACCTCCGGGACATCCTCAAACTCGACCGTCCCGGGAGCAGCACCGGTAAGTTGTACCGGGAATGAAAAGCGGTTGCGGTAGCTTAGGCCGCAGAAGCTAACGGCTAGTTAGCGAGTTAGCGAAATTGATGCCCAGCTAACGTGAGTTGGTTTAGCGCGCTGCTTTACAGAAGCGAAGTTAGCTTGATAGCAGTTTGAATGCCAGTGAATTTACACATGTATTTTCATATTAATTCCCACAGAGCGGCCTTTTTAAAATTGAGGTTCACCGCATTGCTAGTGCGCTAAGTGCGTCGGAAAAGTCTAGTATTTTATCGCCCAAAGTGTTAGCTACGCTGTGAGCTAGCTTGAGTCTCAGTCTATTTTCTGGTGTAGAAGAGCTGTGTCTTTTGCTGCCAGGCGACGAAAAGTTAACAAGGGTTTGGTTTATTCGGAGAGCTATCTGTGGCACCTGCTCATTTGCGACTGCAATCCGTTAAATTTTGCAATATCTGTACACCGCGTGTAGTCAATTATTTCTCTGCTGTCAAGAATTAGCTTTGAGCCACGAAACTGCGCAATAAAGTCTGTGTTCTTGGCTAATTTGGTTACACTCGTCACAGCCTTGATTGTGATACTTTCCACACTGTATTCGGTCATTTAGAAACTCACAAAACGATCACGATATTGTCCAGAATTCACTGTCGGCCATGGGTAAGTCATTCGACTGTGTTGTTAACTTCGAATGACATTGTACTTTCACACCAATTAATGTACTGGTGTAGCAGTTTGTGAACTTGTTGACGAGTTAAACGTTGAATGCGGTCATTATTAATGATATTAGTTCCTTCTTTGGTTTTACTGCTCTGGGCAATCAATATGTGTGTGGAGAATATAATTATGGTACAGTAAGAGGAGAGATCAGCAAGGGAGAATGGTGAATTTTGCAGAGCACCATTCTCCTTACTGGCATAGTAAAAGGCATTTAGGCATTTAGTTTGTCGCTTTGTCAAAATAATTAGGTATCATAAGTGAGTTTATAGCTTAACATTAAAAAAACAGATATGTAATAATATGTAACTTATTTGATGTGGCTGATATAGTGACATAAGCTTTCTTGGAGAATATCTTTGTGTCATGCAGGACATCTGTAATATGAGTTTTGTTACCAATTATCAGCATAAATATTTTACTTTTCTCCTGAATAGTAAAATATGCTCAGGTTTTTTTTTGAGCCCAAAGTCAATTTCTTTGAAAGTGTCATGTATTAGCTGATACGTTGACATGATTTTGTGTTGTGCTATGAGTGTTTTCAAATGAATATGGTAAGAAACGTCCAGAACAAGCAATACCTCCCTGCAAGCGTGGCATTTCCCTGCTGGCTTTTACGTCTTTTTACGGTGTAATTCAACGTATCCCATGCATTGAATTTCTTTCCTCAGATGCACAGTCAAGTGAAGGTCAGAGAAAACACTCTTTTAATGGAGAGCTGAACGGATTACTGGGAGCAGCAGGCCTCCTCGGAAGCACTGATCGGTCAACCATGTCAGAATCTACCAGACCCATCTCCACAGACATCAGCAGTCCTCAGGAGAGTCAGATAATGTGAGTGGCTTCTGAGAATCAGTCACTAAACCAACTTAGCAGAATGCTATTTGCAGGCACTGTGCGTTTTTTTTTTTTTTTTTAAAGAAACTAAATCCATTTTTTGTGATTAAATCCATGTGTCACAATTGCAGCTGCCTTTCTGGTGATGATGGGTCCACCTGTATCCCCATCACCTCTAACAATGTGGAGATCGTGGCGAGTCAAGACTCCAGCATCAATAGCAAGGCTCGAGGCAGCAACAAGGTAAGAACCCTCGGTCATGAGCTGAAAAATAGCCTTGTGTATAAATCAGAAATTTAGTGAACTACAGCACCAAAAAGTAACATAGTCAAGCTGCTGCGTACTTAAAAGAGATCTGATGCTTTTGCTTTGATATGAATCGAAACCTGTATCTGTGATGATGAGTCAACAGGACGTCAAACAGGTGACAAGCTACTCTGCTTTTTAAAGATACAACCTCCTGTGCTGATTTGAACAATTTGTCTATTCCTTCATTGTGTGACTTTCAGAGATTTTCAGTTTTATCAACGAGCTTTCATGTTGTGTGTTTAATGAGGGTTATTTGTTATTTTGATCAGCCAGGTTGTGGCTTTTTAAGCCATATGTCTGATGATTAACAATGTCATTATGAGCTTTGTTGTGACAGTATTAACTCATTTTCAATGGTACATTTGTTCTCTGTTCAGGTGAAGATTCAGCCTGTTGCCAAGTATGACTGGGAACACAAGTATTATTATGGCAGGCTGATAGCTGTGTCCAACTCCTTCCTGGCCTACGCCATCAGAGGTGAGTGACCCAGAGTAATTATTCATTAGTTACCTCTACCATTAAATGATGGAAACACTAAGATAGCACTTGAGATGTTACAAATCAAGTAGTAAAATTACAGACAACTTGATTTGAAGTACTCAGTAAAAATACAGAAAACAGTAAGCATGCATTGTTTCAAGCAGATATTAATATCCTATTTCTTACAACATGATCAGTTACTGTGACTGATTGTGTGGTTGATTTGACCTGCATCCATTGGTCTATCTTTTTTGTTTGTAACAAACACCTCCCCCTCCAGGAGCCAACAACCACGCAATGATTCGTGTCCTGAGCCTGGGTTTTGCCGAGCGCTCCCTGCTGAAGGGATTCACTGGGGCTGTCACAGATCTGGCTTTTGCCCACCTCGACTCCTCCCTGCTGGGCTGCGTCGATGAGGCGGGCAACCTCATGGTCTGGCAACTCACCTGCACTGGAAACAAGATACTGTATCCTGTCAGTGGGGGAAACTAGAAAGGAGAGTGTGGGAGGGTGTGTTTTGTGTGTGTACAGTGGATGTTACTGCTTGGGCTTGTACTGTTTATATTTAAATAGTAACCACACAACACACAGCAGTCCAAACCTCAGATTTTTCTCCGCCTGCTTTTGTCACAGTATTGACAGAACTGGATCCTCCAAGAACTGGTCTTCTCTCCCGTTTCCTTTAACTGGTGTTACCTGCAGAGATCAGATAGTGGTTCACATCACACGAGCAGAAGACACTCCGCTGAACTCTCACCGTCGCCTCATCTGGTGTCCGTTCATCCTGGATGACAGTGAGGAGAACCAGGATGACACCAGCCAGACCTTGGCCCTTCTACATGAAGACAGGGTATCAGTGCTTTACACAGAATTTTTTTGTCCCACCTGTAAATCACCAGTAAATGGACTGTTCCAGTAGTATTCCTCACTAGAACCCCCTCCCCTTGATTTTACATTTTGTCCTCCTCCTCTTCCAGGCTGAGGTGTGGGACCTGGAAATCTTACGAGCCAACAACAGCAGCTGGCCCGTGGATGCCGCAGAGCTGAAGGAAGGCCTCATCACAGTGAAGGGACACACCCAGGTAGGCATCACCGTGAGACGGGAATGTTAACATTCTCCAGGAGTGTTTAATAGGGCCTAACCGCTCAGGTATTTGTTTTATTACGCACACTTGAAATGATCTTCTGTGAAATGTAAACTACTTTGGAGTAAAAATTGCGCGTCTTAGAAACTTGACTTGGCACAACAGGACGCTTTATGTTAATCATTAAAGCCGTTGGACGTTTCTGTCAAGAAGAAATGCAATAGCAGCAAGCAGAAGGCAGTCTGCTGTGTGGTGCCGGGGTTTGTACTGATGCAGTGTGTCGTTTTATGCCTGCCCCTGCAGCGAGTCAGTGAAGGGGCCTTGTCGCCAGACGGAACCGTGTTAGCCACAGCCAGCCACGACGGATACATCAAGTTCTGGCAGATATACATAGAAGGGGTGCAGGACAAGCCCAGGTAAGAAAAGATAATGTATTTTTGTAGTTTGTGTGTTTGTGAATTTGCGTGGTGCGATAACAACATTTTGTCTATTCTCTTCTCTGCGCTTTTCGCTCTCTGTCGTCCAGATGTCTCCACGAACTGCGGCCTCATGGAGGACGCCCCCTCTCTTGCCTCCTTTTCTGTGACAACCACAAGAGGCAGGACCCAGAGTCAGTACACGCAAACCGTCACTGGAAATTGGGACATACAGCACATACATTAATCTAAGGCTGTTGTCGTTTGATTTTTTTTTTTCATTCACAGAGCTTCTCTTTCTCCCTTGTTACCTCTGGTCCCATCTACTTTTCTTCTTTGTAGGGTTCCTTTCTGGCGGTTCCTCATAACTGGAGCAGATCAGAACCAGGAGCTGAAGATGTGGTGCACCGTTTCCTGGACCTGTTTACAGACCATCAGGTTGTTCCTTTGGTCTATGGCTGAAAACTTAAATAACTCTAATCCCCCGTTACCAGTGTAATGCTCTACTGCCTTGGCAGGACCTCTATATCCACCGCTAAATCTCTCTCTGAAAGGCTCCCATCAAATCAGTGCCTCGGTGCATTTCAGATGTTGAGTCAAGAGATTTAGGGATGACTAATTCTGTAATCTGAAGTACATATCCTTAAGTAATAATTAAAGATACTGATAATGGAGTGTTTGCCTCCCACAGGTTCTCCCCAGACCCATTCAACTCATCAGCTCTGCCCAGTCTGAAGGCTAGTCTGGACCTGTCTGCTGAGTATCTCATCCTCACCGACGTACAGAGGAAGGTCAGCACAATGTTGGAACAAATCATGTTGCTCAGGCACTTCTATTATACCCCAGTCGTGATAGAAATTTCAAGCATCGACAAGCTACATGAATTAATTAATAGTTAATCTTGACTAAAAGGTCACTTATTGAACTCGGCACAGTCTGTGCACGAAAATCCAACATTTTTGGACTTGGTGTCTGGACCAAGACGTTCTCCTTTCGACGCGGCCTCCTCATCGTGAGCCTGACTTCGTGCTTTGTCGATGTCGTGCTTCGCCAGGTTCTGTATGTGATGGAGCTGCGGCAGGACCTGGAGAAAGGCAAGGCCAGTTTCACAGCCGTGTCTGAGTTCCTGCTGACCCACCCTGTGCTCAGCTTTGGAGTCCGCGATGTCACCCAGTGCCGCCTGCGACACACCGAGGTCCTCCCTGCAGAGGAGGAGAGCGAGAGCATGACCACAGGTGTGCACACACACACACACACACACACTTGCGTGCCGAAGTAAAACAAAAAAGCAGCATTGATCTAACACAGCATTAATTTTCATGTGTGTTTGTCTTCTTCCAGAGGGCACTCAGGGACCCACGGAGTCCAAGTCTGGGATCCAGATTAAACTCTACTGTGTTCACACAAAGTAAGTCTCCACCCGCTGTGTGATGTCACCTCACGTCGGTTTGAGTCTGGTGCGAGACATATGCAACACGCCTAACTCCTTATTATCAGAGTAGTCCTTCAAC
Source organism: Psettodes erumei (assembly GCA_016785225.1). Taxonomy (NCBI): domain Eukaryota; kingdom Metazoa; phylum Chordata; class Actinopteri; order Pleuronectiformes; family Psettodidae; genus Psettodes; species Psettodes erumei. The sequence goes on along the minus strand of JAFBJZ010000821.1, from coordinate 395,950 downwards.
TGTGTGCTTGTGTGCGGTTGTGTTTTCAGGAGTCTGCAGGATGTCCAGATCTGGTTCCAGCCCAACGTGGCCCCCAGCTCTGCGGTCTTCCTGCCTCATTCTGACTTGCAGGATGGTTTTGGTAAGTCAGAGTCCCAAGAATTCAGAATTTCAGCAAAGATGAAACATCATGTTTACACAAGGGCCTTTCTCATTGTGTATATTTGTGCACATCTGTGAAGTCTATTTTGTCAAGTGTGTTGAGAGAAGAGTCTTAAAGGTTTAGTTTAGTTTGTGATATATTGGAATGGGAAAATGTACCCATGTAGCTGAACAGCTGACTAATCCAGCATGTTTAAACTGTGACTCAGTCATTTATTGATCATTTGTGAAGAAAGTTGTCAGTGCAAAATTCTGAAAGATGCATGCAGCGCACTGGGATTGTACTTTTGTCGTCTGCCACATAATTAAAGTTCCCTTTTACATCTTGCGCTGTTTCCAGCAGTGTTTTCAGACCATCTCACTGACCAGAGCTCCGACAAGGATTCAGGAAGTGGCTCCCAGACCGACCTGAGGAAGATCCCATCACTTCCTGCTCCTGCTGACTTCCTGTCAAACTCTGCAACCGGCAGCGGGCCGATGCCCAAGTTGATGACTCCCGACGCCTTCATGACACCGAGCACTTCGGTACGACCGCTCATAAGAGAAACTGTCATGTTGCATTTTACGAAATGTTCAGACACTTCAGCAAACAGAACGCTGCGCTTCAAAACCTGGTCTTAGTCGTCACCTAGCAACATCTCTTCCCATGAATTGCACCTCCTCCCACATATCAACCGAGTGCTGCTGCCAGCGCCGAACAGACACAAGCGTGTAACCCTGCTGCACAGACTGAAGACCCGCTCTGTCTGTAGGTGTTGTAGGTCAGGCTTACATGAAGGCACAGTTCAAACAGCCAAAGTTTGATGCAACTCGGAACAGCTCTGTGTGATCGCTTGTCTTTGCATGATTGTCGTCAGGAGTTTAGATGCGATGTGACGCAGGCGCTGACGCTTGCAAACTTGCTTTAGTTTCTTTCTAGTTTGGGAAAGCATTTGATTTCCTGCAAAATGTTAACTGGCAAACATGACGGAGTGAGGCAAGGGAAATGATGCCGGCTATAAATATAGCACAAGGTTTTTCTTTTTTATTGTTTTTCAAGCCCTTCATTATAACTGCTGCCTGCAGCTCACCTCTCTGACACCCTGCAGGTGCCGGCGTCTCCCGGCAGCAGCGCCAGCAGTCTGACCATTGTGACAGCAATCAGCAGCAACTCTGACTCCACTAACAGGTAGGTTTCTGCCTTTGTGGTGTTTGCCTGTTTATTGGTGATTATAGCCATAAATTCCACATACATACCATGTTTTATCATTGTTAGTTTCCTGTACCCGTGTGATTGGTTACTGTTTTGTCTTCTCGTCACGCGCATTAAGGCGTATGGCTGAGTACAATGTGTCCGTCTTGCTGTTTGCAGAGCTATAGACGACGTGAGTCAGAGTCCCAGCAGAGCAGAGAACAACAACAACAACAGCAGCAGCAGTAGTCTGACGCTTCCGCCTCCACCGGCAGCCCAAGAGCTGCGTCCGCTGTGCTGCTGCCTGGACTGGAGAACATGCAGGTAGGACCTGACGCACACTTCTACTTCTACCAGCTCCTCGCCACTCGCGATTGTTTTTTCGTAATACTCTTCCTCTTCACATCCAGGCTTTGGCGTCCCCCAGTGGTCCCCTTGCACTCGACAACCCTCAGGTCCTGGACTCTCCCCTCCTGCCGCCGCTGGCCTCTCCGACCAGGGCCCGCTCCCCGGATGTCATCTCCTCTGCCTCCACAGCCATGTCCCAGGACATGCCGGAGATTGCATCCCAGACCTTGCAGCTCCAGCGTGGACTCGTGTCCAGCTTGGAGCCCTTACCGCTCTCTGCTCTCCAGACAGACAGCATGGCCTCCGCTGCCTCCGCTCTGCACCTGCTCACTTCACCGCGCACAGCCAACAACAGGTACGCTGATGGCCTGCAGTGACAATAAGAAGATGCTGAGTTTAGCAACTTGTACAAACACCAACACAGACCCTTATATTAACCACGTTACTGTGTTTTCTGTCTCAGTCTGTTGCCCCTTGAACTCGGAGGGGCGGATGGGCCAGTGGGTGGGGCTGTGGAGTCAGAGCCGAGACTCAGCCACACTCCATCCCTCCTGGAGAACGCTTTATCGCAGGAGAACCCCGGGGTCGGAGGGGGGTCCTCAGACGGCAGTGTTAGCCACACACCATGGCCAGCCGCACCTGACATCACCAGAGAAACCAGGAACAGTCTCAGGGACAACGGTCTCGTAGATTGGTAAGAATTCCCATACAAACGCATTTTACAATTCTGAACATCCACATCGACTTGAAGCATCTCACAAAAAGTTCCTCAACCTAATCACTACTTTGGCAAAGTAAAACTTTACTTACTTGTGAACCAGTTTTCTTCTGTATTACAAAATCGACATAAAACAAAACGCGTAGACACGCGTTACTCACTGGCAGTTAAGGTTGAGCGATCTTCCCCAAAAAAATCATATCCTTCTTCCCAATTTTTAAATGCACTGCAGATCATACTGCGCATCAGCGACTTAAATCCCGCATTGTCCACGGCTTTGGAAGGTACCATCTGCCTCGCTGCTAGCTCACGTTGAATTGTCTTTCATCAATACATCACGCGTGACAGAGATCCTCTGATAGAGACGCGCTGTACAATCTGGCCAATCAACCGCCTGGTCGGCTGTGAACATAGCATAGATCCACGTTATTATGGTGGACCGGTGCAGCTGGTGGAAAGGTGAAAAAGACTTCACAGGACAAGGCAGTTGCACGAGGCTTCATGTTTATATGCGAGCAGCCCGGTTTGTCCGTCGCATCTGCGTTAAACCCGTGGAAGTCAAATTGTCGTACGTCTGCTGTGTTGCAGTTCGAGAGAGGAGCCAAAGGACAGACACTTGAGCTCGCCTTACCACCGGCGCTCCTATCACCTCACACAGAACGACAGTCAGGACACCGGCGCGGAGCAGAGGTAACACAGATGAGCACCCCAGCTCCTCCTCTACGCAAATAAGCAGCGAGTGCGGTGATTTACTCACAACAACATTTCGATTTTATTGACCGTGTGTGTGTATCGACGTGTCTGTGTACCCAGCGACCCCGACGACGAGGTGGCCAGCTTGGCGTCGTCCTCGGGGAACTGCGGCTCTCGCTCGTCTCACAGACTCCCAGTGAAGGACTGGAAGACCTCCCCACGAGGCTCGCCCAAGCTGAAGAGGAAGAGCAAGAAAGATGACGGGTATTTTGATCATTTGAGGAGTCCGGGAGTGGAGTGGCGATACAATAAAAACGGCAAGGTCTTTGTAAGAGATTGTCAGCCGCTCAACCAGGCTGTTTGTCAGCAGTTTCCTCTCCACTGCAACTTTCCACACCAAGTTGTGCGATAACCAAAACAGAGCAAAGACTGAGCCTGCTGTCAATCTTAATCCATCGTGTTAAATTGAGCATCTGAGTTTATATGGATCGTCATACTACAGCTCCTGATGCTGTCATAGTGTTAATGCTGTATAGGGAGGTATTTATCCACCATTTATTGTCTTCCTTCAGCATTCTTCACACATGCCAAATACAATTCTTGATTCATTGGCTGCAGTAGTTATTGTAGAAGGTGTTTTACTACACATAATGCTCATAATGGTTTTTTCTTTTTTCTCTCCCATTAGTGAATCCTCTCAGTCCAGGCAAATGGACTCTGGTCAGGTAAGGTGATCATAAAAAAAAAAGTTCATGTTGATATTATTGTGGTGTTTTTTTAAAAAGAATTTTTATATAATGTGTTCTTTTGGAAACACATCACAGCTAACCTACCTACGAAAATACCAAAAAGCTGGCAGGTACCAAGCCAGCAGCTTCTAACGTTACCATCTCTTCGTCTTTTAGTGAATAATTGTCCACTTAATGCCAGCGTTGAAGTCAGAATATTGATTGATGCAGGCGTAGCTCCTATGTTTCAGCACTTTCCCTCCATCGCCTCCATCCGCTCACAGATGAACGCTGAAGTGCAGGACGAGTTGCTGATGCTGCTGCGCAGCCAGCAGAGGGAGCTGACTGAGCTGCGTGGACAGATTGAGGCCATGCAGAGCTCCGTTATGGCCCAGGTAGAGCACGTCCTGACCGGCCACCAGGAACAAGAGCGTATCCTTCCGTCTTATTCAGATTTTCACGGCACCCCGGGCCAAGTGAACCACTGATGATGCCACGATTCAGAAACCAAAGTAAGTTAAGCAAAGCCGATAGCAGTAGCGGCGTGGATTTGTGTTTGGGCACACAAGCAGAGGCCTGGTGTTAATTACAGCATCTGAATCTGGCCCGCGTGTTTTTACAGTAGCACAAAAAGGCTTTTTTGTAAAGGACATTCTCCATTTGTAACGCACACGCTGGCCTCGGTGGCCATCCTTTAGCTGCGTATTATTCTGAGCCTTGACCGCTGGCGACCTCAGAGCGCCGACTGGAGCGAGTTCTGGCGGAGAGTCAGAATCATCAGCAGCAGCTCCAGGAGCAGCTCAGCCAGCAGCTCAGCCACGCCCTCAGCTCGGCCCTCACCAGCAGGATGGACAAAGTGCTACGGGAGGAAATGAAGAAAACTGTCCCGCAAAGTAAGGATGCACGCGGACGTTTTGAAAACGCCATTTGTTTTGTGTCTTTCGTGGCTTTTCCTTTAACACTGGGATCTGTCACCACCACATCAGACACCAGTCTCTGCGCCTGGTTTTGTCTGATTCCGTTGTGCTGCAGTCCTGCGACACAAATCAATGAGGTCGGGCCAGTCTGACCATGTGCCAGAGTGTGGGTATCCAGCTTTCTATCAGCCTTTCCCTTGAAGCTCAGGAAATGATCTTGCTTGTCGGTGGCTGGTGACCTTACTCCTACACAGGTTCAATAGGAGGGAAGCTCTGGCTCGCTCTCAGCTGTCGCCGGTAATCCTTTCATCCAGGTAGCTGTGTAGATCCATTCCACGTTTGGGACCCCCAAGCCACCTTCTTTTACAACTCTGGGAGATGAGGTCCCGTGCGGAGTGAGCATTTAGCGCGCGCCACCTCCAAACAACCTGAGCAGTTTTACGGTGTAAATCCAGAAGGACTTTCTGCGGAATATGCACGTCAGCAAGTTAATGCTGAACTTTAGCCAAGGCCACCTGTCTTATGGCCTCCAGTTTCATGACCGCGCTCAAGGGACGCGAGTCGTTTAAATGAAGCCTGTTCTGCTATTCATGGGCTGGCTCCTGCACTTGTCCCCTCCCCACTTAATAGCAATATTATACTTGTGTGTTTTTATGCACCACTGCGCCTCTCATATGGGGCCGCACATTTTCGTGCACTAAGCCAGAACATTATAGGACCTCATCTGTTCAAGATGACATGGACATAAAGAACAGGGCAGCAGGATGTTTGCGGCTCTAATTCATCCGCTGATCGATGGCTAGATTAAAGCACAGCACTACTTTGAGTGGTATTTGCCCTGTGAGTTGATTCCCACAGATGACTTAAAGAAAAGAGCCTTTGTACACATCTGACGTAATGTCCACAAACAGTGCAGGTAGGTGAGTTTTCCTCCGGTGCATTAAGTATAACCTTGAGTGCTAATTGTTCCAAAGGCAAAGTTCAGGACTACAGCAGACGGTTCGCGGCTGAGGTCCTCGGTGCCGGGTTTAATGCGGTCGACATGCGTGTTCTCACCTTGTCTGTCCGTGTGTGCTTTTTGTTTAGGTTAAAGAAAGCCTGTATCCACAAGCCCCGGTAGGATGAGGTCGAGCACGCGTTTCATAAGATCTGCACAGACAGCGGGGCGGAGAGAAATGTCTCTCCGTGTAGATGGAACATTTTCTTTGGTGTGCTGTGAATAAGGGGATTCTTCTGTGAAACCCGGAGCCTTCTGTTCAAGATGTGAGCAGCAGTCTGAGTGGACTGAGGCCTCGGGCCGTGGCAAAAAAAAAAGGGCGTGAAGAAGCCTTTGCCGCTGATTTGTCCCAAAACATGATCTGATCTTCCTCTAAGTTACAATCGCGATCTTCAGCGAACACACCCGTTAAACCTACTTCAGTAGCAGCAATCATCTTCCCGCTGCATGGCGCGACTTCCACAAGCTTGGGCTGGTGACATCCACCCTGACGTCACCCTGTCCTCGACAAACTTGGGAATTGATTCTCCCCGTCTCCCCATGATGATTTCATGTCGCTACGCGTTGCCCTTTACACGTCGTACCTGCACGCTCTCCACAAACAAACACTTTCCCACGTAGTGTTGGCGAGTGTCATCTTTCAGGCACACGGTGGCAGAGAAGCATTTAGTTTTGAATTATTCTCCCTTTGCCTCGCTTTACCCGGGCCTCCAACTGCCACGGAGAGTCGTCGCAGAACTAAATCGCCTCCATGCAGTTTGTCTGACTGTGGACCGATAGACACCGAAACTCGATGAGACGACTTTGTAACCACTTCCAGTTTTTATGCAAATCGACAATCTGTTTTTGCGAGGCGCCGTTCACATCAGCAGATGCTTAATGTAAATAGCAAACTCAAGATGTTTGAGGGCCGGTTATGAATTAAGATAGCTGTAACCCATCGGACTCCAGGTTTGTTACCTCCAGTTAGCTTCTCGTCGATGTCGTCAGCCGAGGGGTTCGCGTGCTTTTTCCAGCCGACGCGGAATTTCTGATGTTTGCAATATGGAGGAGAAAAGAACAATGATATGTGTGTTTTAAGTGGTAATAGATTCTTTGTACACAATGGTTAACTTAAAGGAAGATCTGATCATACTTTCAGACAAATTTATACATGAATGCAGATTATTCCGAAAGTTTCACTTGCTTTTCCCTGCCACTGTGCGTGATGCGATCGGCACCGCTTGCCTCGTTGTTTGGGAGGTGAGACGGGACTAAGTTTGCTTCATTCAAAGTGAAAATGTCGGTGTCCGGATGTGGCACAATGTGACAGACTAATAATAATAATAATATCAATAGTTTTTGCCTTACAACGTTGCCACAGATAGTCGCAGTGAGGACCGCTGATCTTTCCACTGGATAGTCTTCACATTAGGTGCGCTTTCTTGAGTCTCATGACAGAGTCGTTAGAGGCGTGGCCTGTTGTAGCGCAGCCGCCGGGCACGTGTGCGCCAGCAGCGTCCAGAACAGGGCCGGCCTCCACTGCTTTAACCACGCCAGTTGCAACGGATGAGACATTTCTGTACGTCAGGAGCAGATTGAGCAGATTCTGCAGTGCAGCTGCCAGTGCGACCGCCGGCCGCCATGACACTGCAAACTTGACACAACCACTCTCTCTCACGCACACACACACACACACACACACACACACACAGAGTGTAAGACGGTGATGGAAAAATACAGCGTTAAGCAGTATTGGAATGTGTACAACAGTAAATGGTGTAATATTTCTGAAACCGAGACCTCCCCGCAATGCAAACGTCCGCAATCTCTCGTCAGTGCCGGAGGTTTTTGAAATTTAGTTGGCCTGCAGTGACTAAATGAATGTAGCAGGTAAAATCTTATAAAGACATTGACGAAGATACTGTAGTTAATGTAGATTGGTCCTGTCATGGCCAATTTCTTGTTGATTTAATAAGGTCCGCCTGCTGCTATTAGCCTGAGAGTCAGTCTAATCAGTGCATCCCGATCTAAATTATTAGTAGATATTGCAGGCATTAGCATGCATTTAATAGCTGTAGCAGATCTGGTCGACACGCAGATCTATTTTGTTTCCTTCTTCGCAAAGTACACACAAAATGGACAAATACACACCGAGCTGTGCATCAATAAATCACATTGCTGTTTTAATGCTTGAGATCATCCCAGGCAGAAGTTAAATTAAATATAACAAAAGGCAGCCGAGGTGTGTTGGACTGTCACGCTAAAACGAAGCAGCCTCTGGAGAGCTGTTGCCTCGCCTCGCCTCTCCTGCCCTCCTATTCGAGGATGAGACGTTCATGTCTTATTACAGGACAGTTCTTGCTAATCTGTCCTGCTAATTCCTTTCCCCTCCCCAGCGATCTCAAAGAGCCTGGAGCCTGTGACGGGTCAACTGAGCAACACGATCGCGGCCAAGCTGACTGCTGTGGAGGTCACCCTGAAGGAGAACGTCAGCAAGGTGGTCAAATCCAAGGTCGGTCGCCGGCTCGCTGCACCACCTGTCTGCGTTTCTTATTCTTGCCGCGCGGAGTAAAACCCGCAGATGCCCCTCTACCGGTTTTACACAGGAATCCCCCCGCGTCGCTTCATCTTGCTTCCCGTTTTTTCCAGAACACGACAGATGCCATTGGCCGAGCAGCAGCCGAGGCGATGCAGGGCCCCATCCAGGCGGCCTATAAGGACGCCTTCCAGAGCATCGTGCTCCCTGTTTTCGAGAGAGGCTGCCAGTCCATGTTTCAGCAAATCAACGACAGCTTCAAGCAGGGAACACAAGAATGTAAGGCCACCATGTCAAACATCAACATGTGCATCTCATGTCCGCAAAGCAATATCCAAACATAGTGGAGATTTAAACATATGACCTGCGTGACCTTCTCCAACACAAGGTCAAATTAGTGATTATTTCTTTAATTCTCTGGAATAAATTTAAAAAACCTCCTCATCAGACTTTCAGGGACCTTGAAGCTGCTCTGGTGGCTGTCGACAGCAGCCTTATGGCGGTGGAATGGTTTCTTTTGGTTGTTTCCGGAATCTAGCCCTGAATCCAGGGTCTGTTTATCTGGAAGTCTAATTAAATAACCATGTCTTTCAGAAAGCTCAGGGACAGCTTTTGTAATGTTGCCTTTTCAGACCCAGCCAAGGCGCTGGTGTGTTGATAAACAGTCTGTTTTCTTTTTTTCTTTTTCCCGAGACTCTGTCCATGCCCACCTCTGAAACCGGATATTTTTAAAATTTTACCAAGGCTGTCATAATGTGTGTAGAGCGGGGACACACACACACACACAGGTAGCCTGCAGTAAATTCAGAGGCCACAAAAGCTCTCTGAACATGTGTGTGTGCGCTCTTGTGAGCTTGTCCCAATTTAAATTAGATCAAATCCAGATTTTAGTGTATTTTGAGTAACTATTGACTCAAACTAACATCTTCCCGACCGCCCAGCTACCGTGCCAGCCTTCAGCTGTGCATCGGGCTAAGCTCCATACAAAGACACGTGTTTGTGAGTAGAATTGTAGCTCGGATAAACAGAGCACAGCAGGCTGCTCTTTAGAAACCTTCAGTTTTGTACTTCATGCATATTTTATTGTGACAAAACATAGTTCAGTTTTGCTCTGCACGAAAATGCTTTTATTTTTAAAACCAGAGGACAGGGTCAAGAATTAATTTGCATTGGGCAAAACAAATTTCTAATTATCTTTCATTAAAATCTAACCATCTGTTCTCCAAACCGCTAACAGAAAAAGAGAGGTCCGTGCCGCAGCACGAGAGAAGTATGCGAGTCGAAAGAGTGACGCTGCGATCTACTCTTATTTGCCAGGAAGGAAGAGAAAGTTTCAAAACTCCCTGCCCTTCAAAGCGCCCTTGCGCACATTCAGCTGATCATGTTGTTATGGCTCATAATGGTTAGCAACAGACTGCCTAAATCCAGCGATGTGGACCTTTTCGCTGCAGTTTGGTACTGAGGTGGGACCTCACTTGTAATCCAGCGAATGCCACTGTAATTTAGGTTCAGGATTTCACCTTTCACGCACTTTTGCCCCTAAATCTGTCCAGGAGATAACATAGAAGCTATAATATTGCTTTTATAATATAATATCAAATGAAAGTCGTTACCTGGAAAGTTTTGGTCCCGTTTAACAGCAAGACGTCTATTCTGGCTTGTGCTGTCTTCAGCTGCACCCACAACAAACACTGAGGAAATTTCAAAATAAAAGCCGTGAGTCTCCGCTCCATGAAATCCTCATGTCTTAATGCCACTGAGAGCCAGAACCTGCCAACATAGGACCAACCAGGGCTGCTAAAAGCCAGACAGTCTCTTTTTAACTTGTCCCCAGGCTAAAATTACACTTTTTTTATTATTATTTCAGATTTTTTTTTTTTTTCTAGATACAAGGAAAGAAATCATAGGGTTTTATTCCCACTGGGTTAAATTAGCCCCTCCACACAGCTCCCTCACATCCCGTCTGGAGGTCAGACAGAAGCTGTAATGGTGTTTGGTTTTTTTTTTTTTTTTTCTACAAAACTTGTGTCACAACAAATTGTGTTCAGTTCAATTCCACCGCTGTAATGACAGCAACACACAGCACATAAATCAGCGGGCAGATTTGAGCTGCAGCACTGGTTGGTATCTTCCTGTGTGTGTGGTCGCCGCACTCAAAGTTGATGTGAAACAAAATAACCAAGTGGAGCCATGACCGTATGTACGGTGCGTTTTGTTTTTTTTTTAAATCAGACATCCAGCAGCTCGAGACTCACATGAAGAACAGGAAGCAGAGAGAGCAGGAGGCCCGAGATCCCGTGATTGGCCAGCTCCAGCAGATGATCGACAGCTTCCAAAGCTCCAGCGATCAGCTGGCCAATAACATCACAGCCAACATCCGGGCAGAGGTCCAGCACCAGATCCAGATGATGGTGGGAAAGTATGTATCCGAGCTATCCCTCATCAGTCACACTGTCCTCCACTTGTGATGTAGAAACCATTTTTTTGGGGGGGGGGGTCACATTTGAGAGGAAAAGAATCTGCCGCTCTGAACCGTTTGCGCTTGGCGCCCTCTTGTCCTTCCTTTCTCCTCATCTGTCATCTAAGTACATCAGCATATTTCCCTAAATATGACCATACTGTACCAAGACATAGCAATTTGTTACATTTTTTAATATTAAAATACAAAAAAAAAAATCACCGACATCGGCTCACCCTTCAGTGATGAAAGATCCCTGCTGTTGACTGATATTACTCACGGTGACTGATCTGATAGCGCTGATTAACATTCTGAGCTGACATTTTTAATATCAGATATGCATGTCAGCAGATGCCTATGCCAGCGGTCTCCGCCTCACTCTGCCTATTGAGCAGGTGTGTAATGGATTGGAGAGAAGAAACAAGCAAAGCTTAATCCTGGGGCTAATGTAAGAACATAAATTCGATCCAGTCTCTTGTTCCCTCTGCAATTAATTTCCTGGCCTCCAGAGTTTATATATTTGTCGGGGTGGAGCAAGTAGCAAGTACTCGGCCAGCTAAAACTTTAAAATCTTGAATATGACAATGCCCGACTGAACTGAACGAGATTTTTTTTTTTCCGCTGGATTCAAGGTTTTTTCACAGGTAGAAAAAATCCAACCAAACGACGGGGTTGAAAATACAAGAGATACTGAAGATAATCCTCTTTGTCTCCTCACGTTTTTTTTTTTTTTCTCCTTTGTCCTTTTCCCGCTCCCCAGTTTGCAGGAGTCTATTCTTAGCCACGTGCAGCGAATCGTCAAAGGGGAGGTGAGCCTGGCGATGAAGGAGCAGCAGGCGGTGGTCACCTCCAGCATCATGCAGGCGATGAGGTCGGCGGCCGGCACGCCCGTGCCCACCGCTCACCTGGACTACCAGACGCAGCAGGCCAACATCCTGCAGCTCCTCCAGCAGGGGCAGCTCAACCAGGCTTTCCAGCAGGTAACACACACAAAGGCAACACACACACACACAGGGCCCACCAGAAAGCCAATATGCTGTAACTGCTTCGCGGCCGCCCCCGCTGCTCTTTTAGCTCTGCTGCGAGCGCTCGTTACGCTGCGATGTGAAGGGCCGCAACGCTCTCCTCGCGTTTGTTGTCCGTCGCGCTCAGCAGAATTCAGTCCACGCGCAGCCTTTTGGGTCGAACCGAGCCGGAGCAGCTCATCCAATGATTTGAGCTGATGGCGTCGGAGATTTAAGGAAACGGTTCTCTCTCTCTCCCCTTCTCCAGGCTCTGTCGGCGACGGACCTGAACTTGGTCTTGTACGTGTGCGAGACCATCGACTCGCAGCAGGTGTTTGGGCAGCACCCCTGCCCCCTCAGCCAGCCCGTGCTGCTGTCGCTCATCCAGCAGCTCTCCTCCAACCTCTCCACCCGCTCGGAGCTCAAAATCAGGTGAGAGTTTGCGCACGTATGCGCTGGGAGTCCACCGCGTCAACACACACCTGTGACGTCCGGGAGCGGTAAATAAACGTCCCGCGCTTGCGCTGGGAAATAAAAATTGCCAGATACCCAATCTGAGGCACATTATCACGGTGAACCTTGTTGTTGACATGACTGACTGACTGTAGAGCTTAGACCAACCGATTATTGATAATATTTAATACCGGTGATTTCACATAACTTGTCAGTAAATTTGTGCATGAATATTGAATATATATAGTGTCCAATTTAAAATAATACAAAACTATAAATCACTGTCACCTGTACATGTACTTAACTTATCAGATTCTTTGCAGGATATTAAAGTCTTATTACATTACTGTCTCACACCACTGTAGTTTGATATAACACCTGTCTTGCAGGCGTAATTTGCAATTTTGGAAGATGTCATTGGTGTTTAATCAGAAACCCGTGAACTGTAAAAGCTTGCTTCTTCCCAACACGTTCATATACCTTTTTTGAATACGCGCCTCTTCTCCCGCACGAGCCGAATCCTCGCCTTTGCTTCAGCTCTGGCTGCCCGTCCCCGTCTCCGCCGTACGCCCGTTATTCCTCGTCTCCAGAGTGCCACGCGGCGCTAAACTGCTGACCCCATCGCCCCGCTCCGTCTGTAGCCCCCGCTTCACGGCTGCCAGGGGAGCTCGGACGATCCCGCGGTTTCTGGATGCTCGCTACCGATCTGTTCTCCCCCCCTTTTTTTTTTTTCTTTCCAGTTCGTTCACTCCCGCTCTTCATCCTCGTACTTTCTGTTCCTTTATCACGTGTCGGGGCCGTTACGCCACTCCTCCCCCGCCCCGCTCGCTCTGTGCCCTTTTCTCTTCTGAATCCTTGCATCCCACCTCCCCTTGTCCTCTCCTCCCGCATCAGAGTCCCTTTACAGCAAAGGTCTGCTGCTGGGCTAACACTGCAGCTGCCTGCTGCTGCTAATACGGCCCTCTGTTGCCCCCGTGTTCCATCTGGAGGGAGAGACGAGGGCAGCGGCGCGCTCGCGAGCGTTATTAGAGCGGACGCTGTCGCGGCTGGATAATTGTGGCGTGAGGGAGCTCGTTGGAAAGAATCGGAAGCAGGAGGAAACACCAAACACTTGTCACTTTTGCCCACTTCAATGGTTAATGTAATGCATTGTATTGAAGCCATGCAGGAAAACTCCACGCTGTAATGAAGATATATGCTGCAGGAATACTAGAAAGCAGACCTCCGCAGAGGCTGAGCACTTCCCCACGATTAATCTTTTATCCAGCATGTCTCTTATCATATAACATTTGGGGAAGTGCGTGCCCCTGACATGAATATTTAGTGTAAACTTCGTCCCAGGATCCAGAAGAAGTGTCTAGATCTGGATCAATTTGTGATATTTTATTCAGAGCATTGAAATAGTGTCCCCGATTCTTCTCATTTCACATCTTTACGAAGAAGAGAAACCTGTTGCGATCGTGCACAAAAAAAATGCGGCCGTCAGCAGTTCACACGAGAAAAACGTCGACCGAGCGTCATTTCGGTATTTGTCACCTGTACCGTACAGCGAGGTGCAAAAAAGGCACAGCATACCTGTTTTTTGACCCGGCCGCGTAAAGTAAGTGTCATAAGGCACACCGTATCTGTGCTGTTACGTGCGGTAACGTTAAATGTCCCTTTTAAAGAGCACGTTGGCAGTGATATGTGGGAACAGCTGGAATGGTTAGACCGGGATCAGGTAGCGCTCCAGACACAGCGGCGAGCGGCAGAGGCTGTAAAGATGCCGGGGGGGCAGAGGAGAAATAGAGCACAGTCTGGACGGTCTATCCACCAGCTGTCCGCCCAAAACAATTAATGGAAAAGCAAAACGCAGAGACGGCCGGAGCGAGAGGACGGGACGCAGGTGAGAACAAGCGAAACTCAATTTGCTGCCGTGATATTTGAGCGGAGAGACGCATTCACAGGGTGGGCTGGCAGCCAGGACGGTGATCAAGGATGGCGCTTGACATTCAAGCTGTGAAAGATAGTCGAGACGGCGACAGAACTCGGTCTTTGTCCCCTGCAGCCGGTTCGCGGGTGAAAGTCTGCACAAGTTACGCTCGTGCTGCTTTTCTCTCCGAGTTTTCCTCCGCGCGGAACCAAAATGTCTGCGGCAAGTTCTTTTGCCGTCCTCCCGTCTTTGTCATCTCTGCCCCGTGACCAGAGACCGTTGTCCCTTTTTAACAATGTCTCAGATGGTATCTGCCTGGCTGGAACTTTTGGTCTTCTTTTGTCGCGGTTATCTAACATCTCTCTCCCTCTGCGTCCCCGCGCAGCTACCTGGAGGATGCGGTGATGAATCTGGACCACGGCGACCCGCTGACAAGAGACCACATGTCCTCCATGTTGACCCAGCTCAGACAGAAGCTCTTCGCCTTCCTGCAGCAGGACCCCCACAGCCCGCTCAGCAAGAGGGCGCGGCGCCTGATGATGATGCTGCAGGGCCTCGTCAACCACTAGTCCTTCGTTCTAAAGCGTGGTGCGGAGAGGCGCCCCTTTTTCCTCGTCGACACAGATCGCGAGTTGGTTTTTGTTGAGTCTGCAGAAGGCGACGAGGACTTCTGCACCCCGCTTTGAGCAGTTTGGTGGAGCCTCAGGGCGGAGCGCGTAGGCTGCCGATGGAAGAGGAGGGCTCGAGTTTTCACCGGGTTGAAGAGGAAGGGCCCCTCCAGTCCACCTGTCCCTCCACGCAACCCCTAAATCCAGCCTGACCCCCACCCCCCCAAGGCATTTCTTCCCATTCCTCCTCCCCCTCCTCTAACTGCACCAGTCAAGTTAGGAAATAGACTGTTTTTGTTACTCTCGTGTTATGTTTTTTTTTTTTTTCCTCGACATACCTTCAATGCAAGACAATAATGGTCTGGACAGAAAGATTGTTGTTGATTTCTGTCAGAGAGACTCTTTAAGTTCACTGTAGATTCTTCCAGACCTTCATTACTGCTGCTCGACCCCCCCATTTCCTCTTTAACCATTTCTGGTTGTTTATCATCCCTTTATCCCTACCAAGAAGCTAAAGACTGTCTCAGAAACCCAGACCAGAGGGCCTGGTCATTCTGATCGTCCCCGTCTCCCTGGACACACCATACCCGACTCTGATGTAACATTTTCCAAAATGTGCGTAAGACTCAAAGAATGTTCGGCGGAGTGGCCCGCAAGACCAAAGCGCCGCCGCTCCTTTTGTTCCGGCGTGTTCCTCCGACCCATCAGTCGGGCGCGCCGAGTTTCCGGGACGCAGGGGGGCTGCTCCTGAGCAACGGGAAGAACAAAAGTACGCCAGAAAGGAGAAAACGTTCCGCCTCAAAATGCCACCCTGTATCTCGGGGCTTAAGAGCAGACAGCGGGCCTGGGCATCTTCTGTTGTTCTCTTCAGTACAGAGCAGCGTCCTCGCTAGAGATGCCCTGGAATTCAGTCGGCGCCTGAACACAAACACACACACGCACACACACACACGCACACACATGTCATTTCTTAAACAGCCAAGCAAATCCCAGCAACCATAAGTATGTAAAAATCCTCAGCCAATTTCTGTTGGTGGCATGTTTCCTTTCACTTCCTTCTCACTGGGTCGGAGATGACAGCCAGCCTCAGCGAGGATCGCCGCCGCCTGCGACTGTTTCGCCGGATGTTAATGGCGGTTGCTCCTGTGCCGGACGCGTCGGGGATGAAAAGCGCATCTCATCATCACTCGCATCTTTCCGATGAAGGTTTTCGGAAAGGGTGAGAAGCAGCTCACGACATTTTTGAAACCCAGCAGTAGTACTTGCAGAGGTCTCCTACGCTGAAGCAAATTCCCCGTTTAGAATCTGAAACGTTTGGAGCCCAGCTTTTGAGTTTGGCAGCCGTCCACGCGTGCAGTTCTGTCGATCAATGCTCCCCGTGTTTTCTTATGTGTCAGTCCCTTTTTTTTTATATATACGGTATATATAACATTTAGTATTTGTAAGACTTGTATACTTGCTTTAAGAGTTGTCAAACTAGTTATAAAACATGATTAAAAAAAACCCCATAGTTGTTACTGCTGATGTTGTTTTATCAGGATATTCCGGATGATGTTTGTTGAACTTAATGTGCAGTTACTTCTCTCAGACTCTAGGAGGCAGCACTTAGTCGGCCTGCAGATAATTCCCCCCCTGCTCCACGTTTAATTTTGAACCGAGAAATCATTCCTGCTCCCGTCGCACCGGTTTTACTAAACACTGACCGGCCATCTTTCATCAAGTGTGACGAAAAGCGCGTGATCATTTGTGTGCAGCCCGGTCATATTAGTTTCATTGCAGGGCGGCCACACTTTTGCTGATTGTAAAGTCAAAGTTCTGTTGATCTTACCCCTGTGTTCAGGTTCTGTTCAGTTGGATTTGTCTAGCAAGTGCCTTATTGCATACAGTCTGTTTTGGACATTTGATCCCAGTCGACAGCTCACGTTCAAGCGTCGCCCCGCACCAGTTTTCCATTTAACTTTTACAAGCATTTATTTCCCCAAAAACGGCGCGGCTGGATCTGAAGTGAGCTTTCGAACAGCACAGCGAGAGGAGAGCCTGTGATTTTTTTTTTTTTTTTTTTGCAAACATTTGACTCCAGACAGTTGAGTTGTTGAGATATTTGAATGATCGTGTCTGCGTATGAACGGAGAGACATGTACAGACGCTGTTGAAGGACAGGCTTACTCCTGCTCCAGCCTGAGTGAGAGCTGCACTCATCTTTTTTGTTGTTGTTGTTTTTGTTCCCCCTCGCTCTCTCGCCGTCATGTCCCTCCGCTCGGTTGGTTATGTTGTATCTTTTACAGTTTCTTTTACCCCAGACATTTTGGAATAATAAAAGAGAAAGACTTGCTCACTTCACTGCGTCTTTATTTGTAAGGCGTGTTGACCCGTGCTCCCTGTAAACGCACTTTAAGTTGAAGCGAGATGCCTCCTGCAGCAGGTCTCCGTGACGGAGTGTGTTCGACCTTGAACGCAGCACGGACCTCTCCTGCAGATTTCGAGGTACTTTATACTACTTTCTACCGCTACCAATATGTTTAACTGCCATATTCATTTTCACAGCGACAATTACTTTTTTAAATTAAGATTTATAGGTTTATGGAATATAACACATTGTTTAAGATTCAAAGCAATGCTTTCCAACATTTTTAGATTGTGAGTTCTTTTTGATTTATTTGTCTAACTGGAGAAAACCATTACAGACTTGTGCAGAAGTTATTAATCATCTCAGTACTTCTCACATCTAATTTGTGACTCCTGATTGTGGAATATTCTAAAACCAACAGTAGTAGAGCAACACTGGTGCCACTCAGACTGCAGGACTACTACTTACTACTTGTAATGGAGTATTTTAGCATTGTGGTACCGGTACTTTAACGTGAGCGACGGATCTGCTGTTTCTTTTCCTCCCAGCACCTGTCCGTCCACTCAGACCAAACTTGGCTCCGGTTCAACTCATCTGGGACTCTGAGCTGCTGAAGACCTTCCTCCTCTTCCTCCTCCTCCTCCTATCCTACCCCCCCCCCTCGGCACGGACGCACCCTCCCCTTCAGCGCAGGGGAGCGCACCGTGGATGCTTCATCACTGGAGTACAGAGCTGCACCAAGGACAGGAGGGAAACACTTTGACCGGCACCGAGGAGCGGGACACCTGGACTCGTTAAACCCCCACCGCCACCACCCCACACAAAACCAAAACAAACAAGAAAAAGAAAAGCAAAAATACTTGGGAATTCCGGTGCGCACTTGAAACTTGGAGAGGTCGGAGTATTGTCGGTTCAGCATGGCATCTTTGATGAACTCCGCGTGTCTCCTCTTCTTGCCTGTTGCTCTGCTTCTGAGTAAGTACCGAAAAGGTCTGAGTGATTCCGCTGAAACTTGTTTGTCTGAGAAAAAGCGCAACTTCCGCCGCAGTTTGTGTGCCGCGAGTGACTGCGCGTAACCGGATGACACGGATGCGGGTCTGGACTTGTGTAGATGATCCGCCGCGATACTCCGCGTCTCTCGGTCCTTCGGACTCGATTCTGCCTCCGCATCTCGGCCCGGCGCGAGTGGAGGTGTCCCGTATCTCTCCGCATGTGTGCCCGGCATCCAGCGGAACATGCGCCCCCCTGACGGAGCGATCCGACCAGGGGGAGCGCATGAAGAGCAAAAACAGCCTCAGAGGTCGCGGATGCAGCAGCGTTGCCGTGTGAGAGTGTTGTGGATACAAGCTCGTTACGCAAAGTGCCGTTGTGATTTTGTGTCTGCATCTCCCCGGCTCTGTTCAGCAAACAGCTGCTGACTAACAGTTAGTGTGGAATATGATAGGCTATCATTTGCCCTGAACTCCTTCATGTAACTTAAAGTAATGCTGCAGCGAAGCCATGCAAGTTGGTTCTTTGTACAGGAAATTAGTTCTTTTTGTTTAAATGGAGTATGTAAAATTAAAGAGGCATTCCAGCAGTTTACTGTTGCACTTCAATAAAGGCAGGGTTCTTTTTTTAATCTGAGTGGTCAAAATTAAAGCAGCACAGGCAAGAAGCCCTGACTCTTGATCTGTTGTACTGCAAAAAAAGCTCTCAACACACCGGATCCTACATTTCCCATAATGCCAGTCGATAGCAGCTTTCATCATCAATAAATACAAACATTTTTTAAACTCTACATCTGCAGTTTCAAACAAAAAAATGTGGTAAAATTTGTTGTCTCTAAAATAAAGCTGTGATACCCCTGAAGACATCACTATGACATGGGTTTTTTTTCACACTCTGGCGAGAGTACAAGGTACAGCTCTCACAGACAGCTCAAGTTCTTTTCATGACTGAATTTGAATGGTCTGATTGAGTGGTCCTTTTAAATGTGCAGTAATACTAAATTACACTCCCGTTGTGTGCATATACATTGGCGTTTTTATCATCTGAGATGACATCTATAACCACTTTAAAGTGTTAGGTAACCCCCCCCCAAAAAAAAAACAAACTTCATTATCACCATAGATCATCATCCCACGTTGCTGCCGCCGCTCATGTCAGAACGATGATGATGAGGGGGTGGATGGGACTGGGTCCCATGGGAGCGTGACACCGTGGGGGGAAAGGGGAGAAAAAAGAAAGAGAGAAAAAAAAGAGTCTCACTGATGGAGATAAATGATGAATGAATCGCATCTGTCCACCTCCTCTGCTCAGCAGAGTCTCTGGGGGCTCCCCTCAGCCTCGCTTCTGAACCTGAGCGGGAAACACTGCTCTGCTGCTGCTGTCTGTGTGTGTGTGTGTGTGTGTGTGTGTGTGTGTCTGTCTGTCTGTCTGTCACCCCCACCCCACCCCCATTCACTCACTCAGTCCCTCAACTCAGAGATGTCAATGACATGCAGGGAAAGAACAGGCTCTTTATGTGTTAATGTGGACTGATACTTTTATGAGACCGGGCAAACTGTGTGTGTGTGTGTGTGTGTGTGTGTGTGTGTGTGGCTGATGCATCCATGAGCAGTGCTTCCTGTCGCCTGTGACTCAGGCTGTCATCAGTCAAACCTGTTACAGTAGATATAGAGAGAACAAATTAACACTGCATCAGATTATACATCACGTATGTTTCCAGAATGATCTTTCAAACAAACAAACATTTTGAAATACATATTTAGATATTTTTGAAATATTATAAATATGTTACAGAACATTTGGAAATTAAGTAATTTCAAATTCTTAAAATACTGAAAATATCTGAATAGCAAAAACCTATTAAAAATTCTTATTTCATGTTGCTTGGAAGTCACTCAAACAGACTAGCAGGTTGTCGACCAGTAAAATGGCTGAGATTAAAATAGCCTATGATCAGGACATTTTTCTCTTATTTAACCTACACACAGTATTTATAGCTCATCTCAAGTCTGTGCAACACACAGCTCCTACCTGAGTAGAAAGTCTTATCAATGTATCTTGTACATCTGTATTCAGTCCTGCCAGAGGCATTTTACAACATTTATACAACACTCTGCAAATGTTAATGTTTCTCGAAGCGCAAAAAAAGAGAGACTGGTTTGATTTGGAAGTGAGAGATCCTAACCTGCACAGAGTTTGTACAAATGCTGGCACAGAGGGAAAAAAAGGACAGCGACATCGGATTGGAACACATTTCTTAGCAGCATGAAGAGGGCTGTGCTAATGTGTGGAGAAACAAGCGGGGGGGTTACACCTTTATAATGTTGTAAACACAGAGCTGTAGATGCAATAGGAAAAGCACAGGTGTAAGTAATGAAGTGAACGACAGATGAATTCCATTGAGCTGCTTCTGCTTCAGGGTCCTGCTATTGTGCATGTTGGCTCCCTGTCACACTGTCATGGTTGACTGGGACACCATTGTTACAGTTAATTGTACCGCTCCTCGTGTGCTTCTCATACACTGACAAGTCAAGATGTCTGTAGAGAAAAAAGGACCGCATGCTTCCACCACTGGTAAGAATATACATGTAATTAAACACACGGGAGTTTGATGCAACTCTCATGTATGTACACTTAAAAATGACAGCAGCCAGTTAGCTTAGCTTAGCATAGAGAATGGCAGCAGCTAGCCTGGCTCTATCCAGCAGCTACCAGCAACTCTGTAGCGCAATCTTCAACTCCTGATATCTTGTAAAAATGACAATTTACTGTTTTAGCGAGGGTTCTGTGTCAGACAATTTCTTACTAACACTGTAAATACTGCATTTATTGTTCAGAGACAGGAAGTCTCATAGTGTGTCTGTCCCGCCTCCTCAGTTGTGTGTCAGTTATCTGTCTCCACTCAAAAAACCGAGCGTATTGGGGCCAGAGAGAGGGAGAGCCCCCCCACCCCCACCCCTCGGGTGCAGGTCTCCTCCCTGCGTCATCAGCGCCCCAATAATCACATTAAAATCCGTCCATGGGCGAGAGGGAGATTATATTTGGCTTTTAATTGTTCTCCTCAGGAAACACTTCTGACCTCCCTCTCTCTCTAAGTTCCCTCTTGTGGGTCGACTGCAGCGTTTTTGAGGTGTTTTTTTTTTTTTTAAGCTGCAGCACGGGCACATGAAGTGGAAGATTCCTCATTAAAATAGGTTTTAAAGTCTCGCGGAAAATTGCCTGTGCTTCCCCTCCTCCTTCCAACTCACAAAGATCACACACACACACACACACACACACACACATGCACACACACAGTGCACACTTTTTCTATCCTCTCCTTCCTTCCCTCTTCCTCCTTCTTCCTCCACCCCCCCCTTTTTTCCTTCCTTACTTCCAGCAAACCTCAAACCTCCTCGTTTCTCTTACTTCTCATGTCCCTGCAGTCATTTTTTTCTTCATGCCATCCCTCCATCACTCCTCTTCTTTTTTTAATCTTCTGCTTCTGCTTCTTTCATCATCTTCTCCTCCCCCCTTCTTCCCCAGTCTTCTCCATCCGCCCGCCATCCCTCTCATCAGGGATTCACAAATATTGATAAATCCAATAGCAAGAACTCTGCGTCATATGTTTCAAATCAAAGCAAACGGCTTCATTTCCAGGATTTTTCAATAGAAGGACCTTAAGAGTTCTTTTGGGGACAAGTCATGTCTCATGGGCCACACTGTTTGATTGACACGTGATCTGAAGAGATCACTAGTAAAGAAACCACACAGTAATGATCACTTTGCTTCAAAGTTGGAGCAAAAATAAGAGGACTCCTCCTTTCGTTCATGTCTATTGAACCCCATGTAAGGGATAAAGGAAAGTGAAGGAAAGTGACTAATTCTAATAGTGGCTCTCTTGTCCAGCACAATACAACTAAACTCTAGACTCATCACATCCTGTTTGATGATAAGATTTGGGGAGTCCTGATGGACTGATAGCAGGTCTGACTGAGTCATTAACCCCTTACAGCCTATTGTCGTGATTTAGCAAGAAACCACTTCCACTCCAAAACAGCCAGTCTATATTAGTATTGCTTTGTTACATTAATAAAAGAATATTCATACCTGAGAGGGGAACAGGTATTTTTTTTTATCTTTATTGCCTGTTGTCGCTAATTTGCAGCATAGATAATAGATAATAATAGATTTATATCTATTTTATGTCTATTTTATGCGCTATACTCAAATTAACACTCTGAACTTAATTTAGCATCTACTTGAAAGCAAAAACCAAATTTTTTTTTTGATAATTGGAAATAAATTCAGGCATTAAGGGGTTAAAGTCAGTGTATCTACAAAAGAAAGAAAAAAAGAAGAGGTCTGAACTGAAAAGGATAGAACAGAAAAGGATGTGGATGTTGTGTGCCATGTTTCTTGAACTGAACAACTAATGAAATGCAACAGCACCACCACAGGTGTAGGACAGGGAAGGGAGAAAACACGACTGCGGGTAACATAGAACGGGCAGGCGAGCTAAAGCCCCTCCATGACCTGACCTCCAGCATGGTTCTCCTGCCAGGCAAACACATGTGCACCCACAAATCTCAGCAATTATGTGGGTATTGTGACTGCCGCGGGTGTGCCTCTCAAAATTTGACACATTGCAGTCTGCAGCAGCGCCAACGGCGCACAGCTTGTTGATCACTGGTGCGTTGGTCTGTGGCCCCTCCGACCCGACCGCTTCCTCCTCTGTCTCCTTTCACAGAACAAGAACAATCAGGTAACCGATGTATCATCAAATTCGAGAAGAATGAGAAAGCAGGTAGAAAACAGCGCGGCGTCGTTTCTTCTTTGACATTGAACTTTAAATTATTCCAGAGCAGTAGTGACGGTGTTCTGAGCCCTTTAGGCTCCTGCAGGAAGAAGTTGAAATCATCACTGAAAAAGAATTTAGCAGTTTCAAAGGGGCCGCTTTGTCATTTACATGCAGTGATTGGTAACTTCCACCTCTTTTGCTAAGATTTTCAGTCCCGTTTTTATGTTTTCTGTTTCCTACCTGTGTCCTCCTCCATCATTTCTTTCTGCATTTAGAAAGACTCCACCTGTTATGTAGTCACCCCCTTTCTTCCTTCCATCTCTTCCTCGGTCGCCCTGCATGCGTGCTGTAACTTTCCAGTCGTTAACCAACATGCAGGCACTTGTGGTGACACACACGCACCCACACACACACACACACACACACACACACACACACACATCTAATGAACAGACAGAAGGATGAGTGACCATGCACACGTTCACACGGCCTTAAATCTTTCACGAGCACTTAAACTGTCCACGGGCACACTTGACACCCACATATACACTGTACGCATACGCAACAGCAGGATATGCGCACACACATGCAGACAGACACACTCACTCACACGCACTTACTCATTTCTTTGCATCTGCACCTTCTCCTTGATCTCCTCCAGGGGGACTGTTGATGTAGGCTTGTGTGTGTACATGTAAGCGAATGGTGAATGTTTGTGTGTATGTGTTGGTGTACATCCTGTAAGCATTGGATTAAACAAGCTGTGTGTGTATGTGTCATGTGTGTCAGGGTTCCTCTAACAAATACAAAGTAATGAAGTATCAGCAGAGCATGACTCTCTTCTACTTAACCCTGAACTACACTGAGCATGAATATTCATACACACATACACATCTCTGCACGCACACATTCATCTGGCTATATACTGTACAAAGGAGTCACTGTCCTCTAATGTAATCACTCTAATTGAATTCATCTCCTGTTCTCACTGTGGTGATGTGTACATTGTATGTGTGTGTATGTGTTGGCATGCATGTACTGTAAGTGTAAGTGTAAAATTAAGTTTTAATCCGTGTGCTTGTGTCTGATATGGTTATTCATAAGCATCTACACACACACACACAAACACACTGTTCACCCCGCAGTGTGTACAGAGAGCATATAGGCATATAGGAATGTTATTGGCAAGGAGGAGAACAATGGGTGTCCAAGGTCAGCAGAGCTGTTGTCTTTTAGTCTGCCTCACACGCACACGCATGCGCGCACGCGCAATTCTGTAGGGAAGGAGTGCGGAGAGTGTTGGCTTTCAGTCTGAAAGAAACGGGAGAAAGGGAGAAAAAGTGGAAATACTGCAATGTAGTTTACAGGAACACAGTTTGAGAGTGATGCAAGTGTTAGGGAGGCGAGTGAGAGAGGTGGAGGACAAATGGAGAGAGGACAGAGAAAATAAGATGGAGTGAGGGAGGAGGAGAGAGGAATAGAGACACACAGAGAGATCAGGACCTGTATTTATCAACCCTGTCAGAAAAAGGCGGCCCATTATGGATCACTGACCAGAGCCTCTGGACAATTCAATTTAATATGATCTGAAGCGAGCAAAATAGATCCTGCATAAACTCACCAACTCCAGAAACTTGAATAAAGCCCACTAAGTGAGAAACAGGAAGACAAAAATGGAAGAAGGAGAGAGAATGTGTGGCTATGCAGAAAACCTGCTGTTCTCTGAAGGACAAATGAGATGGGAATCTGTCTCCCACGCAGTTTGAAGGGGGAGACTTCTTCGATGTGAGTACATTAGCAGTGTAAACAGAGACAAGGGGGCATGTGCGTCGTCATTAGTCAAAATGTAATCTGGCATCCCTCTAAATGGGCAGAAAATGCGATAAAGCCGGTTAGAGTAATAAATGCCCAGATTATGTAGCATCTTTGGATTGATAATGTTCTCATCTTATCCCTGATGGGCAGAGCATTACCCAGCAAACCAGTCAGCTGCTGTAAAAAGACTGCTGCTCATCAGTGCATGCTGTGTTCAGTACACAGTGCAGTATATTGGTGTGGTTTTAAAGCTGCATCAGTTGATTACTTTCATCACACAGGGTCTTATTCTGGCTTGTAAGCAGCTACATGTTTTAATATCTTCACCAGCTAGTTGCCAGGTACTACACAATGGATTTTCACTTGAAAACAGCTGCCTGCAGCTGCTGGAAACATCTCTGCAGTGCGATGACACTGAGCTCTGTAGTTGAATTCACTTGATGTTTTATTCTGTTAAACCTTCTTTCATCCATTTCAGCTTGTTTTACTTCCCACCATTGTTCCGTTTCCCACCAATTTTTATGGTCACCTTTTCCAAATCAGCTGATCAGACTTCCCAGTATATATACCTCCCATTCACTCACTTCCTGTTGCCACATCATCCTTGTCTCTGTGCAGGCAAAGCTTTCCAGCCATTTCAGTGTCTAGTTCTTCTTTTGTGTACGAACTTATCCTTTCAGCTTAGTATTTTGCCTTCTGCTGTGTTAAACTAGTAAGACATCTTCTTGGGTATTGACCTCTACACTGGAAGTTCCACTGCAGTTTATTTTAATATAAAAAAGCCAAGCTTTCAGTCGGTAGACCTTCATCTGGGTGAAATATTTGACAAGAAGAAATCCTCGGGTTTCTAATGAGGGTACATCTGTGTTACGCCATATACTCCACATGTCATATAGTGCAAAACCTACAACCTTCAAGCACATGCTTTGTGATTAAAAACACAGGCCTTCATGCATATTAGCACTGCTGTGGGTGCAGCGATTTTTCCAAATGTATTCACATCATTAAAACTTGTTTGTTGCTTTGTTTTTAAGAGTAAGGAGAAAAAGATCATTATGATTCTCATGTGGGTGCGTTAAGAATAAACCTGGGGCCAGGATAGGATTAGCCTAGCTGAGCAAAATGACTGTAGGCAGGGGAAAACAGCTAGTCTGTTTCTGTCTGAAGTTCAGTAGCATGTACAGATTAAACAAATGAGACACAACATATTAATAAGTGAAGGTGTTAGTAGGTTAGCAGCTTTCAGTCTTTATGCTAAGCTAGGCTAATCACCCCCTGGCTCTGGCTCCACATAATTCAGAGAGATGAAACATCTCATACTTGAAAAGAAAGACAAGAAACCATATTTCCCAAAACACCAAGCTGTTCTTTGAACATGATTTATGTTGCTGCATTCAGCAATGGTGCTTTTGCGCCTTCCTTCGAAATAGCAGTTGAATTACTTTAAAGTACTTTTATGTCTGCATTCTACCACAGATGAGAGATGTAGTTTGAATAAATGTGCACAACCTGCAAGGATGTGGAGTGACTTGAGCATTAAAAACAGATGTGCACGCTTCCGAGGATGACCATATATGTACACCTGCACCTGCATCTGTTTACCTATGTGTGTTTGGATTGGTGTGCTTGCTAGTGGTGTGCAGATCAATCCAAATATCGATAGTATCGATACCAAGTCGGTATTTGTATCTGATCGATACTAGCCTGGTGAGATTGATTCTTTACTTTAAGTTCCGCTCTTGTTTGCAATGCTGCGATTTCGGTAAAGAGGAAACAGCCAGGTCGCCGGACTCGCTGCTCCTGTGTCAGCGCAGGTATCGGCGATACTGGCCCGTATTTACTTGGTATTGGATGGATACCAAAATATGCAGTATCGCATACCACTAGTGCTTGTCTGTGTCATGTTGCCATGTCTGTTCGGTGAATGGAGGGAAAGGTAAGGTGGGTGGAGCTCAGTATTGTTGTTTCAGGGTTGTGAACTTTGAGGCGTTGAGAAAGAACAAAAATCACCCATCAACTTCTTCAGAAAGCTGACAGTCAAAATGAAACAGACACAGTTGAAGGGAGGAGAAAACTGAGCCAACAAGAAATTCAAACCGGAATCATCAAAGACGTGAAGGTTAAGAAAGACACTTTCCTCTATCTGAGCTATTTACAACTGAGTCAACCTGCACAGCCGTTTTGGCACATATAGCTGTTTTCAAAGACAGACTCTTACTAGCTCATGACCTTTCCATAACCTAAACCTGTAAAACATTGTAAGAATTATACACTCAGTCCTCAGTCCTGCATATTTCATTTATAGGAAGGCTTTAGAAATACATGCATGTATAGGCTACATGCTCGTTTGAGTTTCTCCTCCCTGCACCTGGTACTTCCTCAGTTCTCCAAAGCATTGCAATATCCTCTGATGCTCATTTTAATTTCCTACAGCTGATTCCAGCTCCCCTGAATATCATCTTCTCCCCAAATGCTCATCAGGTAATCTCCATTGCCCTCGCTCCTTTGTAAAATAAGAGCCAGTGTGGGTGCAGTAGTAAAATGTATTTGCTGTTGTAGTTTTTGATGTGATGAGACACATTTGCTTGAATAATCATGTCTAAGAGCAGCGTACCTGGAATTCGCCACTGAAGTCTGGCTGAAAATGAACTCTAAGATCAATTAAAATAAAAGCAGATCCTGTAAGAGCCCATTCACACTGAGAGTGGCACAGAAATGTATTTAAAAAGTCTTGGAAATCATGTGTAGCAGTTTATACTGGTCAGCGGTGTGAATACCCATCACCAAAATATAATTCAACTCAAAAACATGGAGCAAATGTTGTTGCAAACAAACCAAGTATTGGGTTTGTTAATATTTTGCTGGTGTAAATGCTGGCGTGACCAAGCCCTAAAATGACTACTTATCAGAGTTTGGTTTTGATGACACCTTTGGTTACCAGATATAACAGCAGGTGCAGTTTACTTTCATGCTGTGCATGGCATATTTAGTTTTCCACACAATAAGCAGGACACAATAAAAAGCAGTTGATTACCTTGCTTTGGAGGATGAGTTGGAGTTGCTCTTCCTATCACCTGCAGCTTTTCATCATCAGTCAACAGCTCCTGACTTCAACTGCTACCCGCAATATCTGAAACTGATCCATTGATCGAAAAGATTAGAAAATGACTGTTGTCTGGCTTTGAACGTGCATTTTTAATGAGCACTGGCCTCCAGTGCAATCCTCCATGACAAATTGTGTTTCCTGACTGTTTCACAATAAAAGCAAACCAGTGTTTTTAGTTAAATGCTTTTAATATAAAACAGCAGCAGCAGGATGTTTACAAGTGCATTAACTTAATATAGCTCTGACCCCTTAAAATGCAACTCTGACTTTGTTGAATAAACAATAAGGCTGATATCCATGAGATAAAATTGCAAATGGTAACACTGGATCACATGCTGCATGTTACTCCCTTGTGCATTTGTAGACAATTTGTCCATTACAAGAATGGCAGACGCTGCCACTAACACTGAAAACTACTTAGTGGATAGGTTACTACTGGAAGTAAACACAGTAAATGGCTATTGCTGAAAAAATGGAGAGTATGAATAGTAGCGAAAGCAAGGTCTAATTTCCAGAATTGAAACTTTAAAGTCCCTAGCTGTATGATTTGAAAATGTCGTACTTTGGCGTCACCCGGTGGTAGTCTCATGAATGACATTAAAACATTGACTGCATGAAAGATTCTATAATCACGGCAGTGACAATTATAGTCTCAGGGACAGTCAGGGTTAAAGATGTTGTTTGGCCGCATGTACAAAGTCCAAAATATCTACTAACCACCCAGAACTGCCAACAGTCAGAAAATGCAAGAATCATTACAGACATTCATACACATACTCATACATAACATATGCATGTGGCTGAAAACACACAAATATGCAAATATGTGGACAAAATGCATAGCCACAGGTTCTCTCTTAATCACTGAGTGCTCTGAAATGTAAATATGTGCGAAAATGGACACATTTATCAACACATCCCCAGGATATCACACAACAGCATCACACACTAACAGACCTGATTATTAACTTTGAGTTGAGTAACATAATTTAAAAGTGTCCAATTCAGTCCATGTGCAATTATTTATACACAAACATACACTGAGTCCTTTATGGACACACAACAATACTCAAAATGTACAGCCCCAGGAAGGGGAAGTGGAAGATTCGATTTCCTTTTTACATATGTTGGAGGTGTTTTTTTTTCTTTAGGATTCTGGCTTTCTGTTTGTGTGTGAGTGTATGTTGTCTAAAGGGAATGGAGGAGAAGATTCAAAGCCAAGGTGCTGGCTACAACAACATTTCAGAATGCTTTTTTTATGCGATGAGAGATTTGAATTTCACTTCATTTGAGTTACAGCAGATCTAAAAAGTTTGAAATGTTAATATAACGAGAATCATATGATTTTTGTTTTTGTGCTAATTGGCAGCTGTACTGCAACATCCACTCACTAAAACACACACTGTTTCAATAGCTGTCTTTTGAGACATGATCAGTGATGGTCAACATGAATAAAATGGACTTCTCTGAAGTTGATGTGTAAAGATGAAGGCTCAGGTTTGAAGCAGAAGAAGCACTGCAGGGATGCACAGTACCTCGTTTCAGTCAGAAGGGGGGACGTTGTTTGCTGTTGTGCTGCCATATAACCTGAAGATCCTGACTGTGCTTTTGCTTCCCTGAACTGTGATTTGCCTTCCACCTTTTTTGCTTGTGTCAGTGCTGGTTCTTTGACCAGGTCTTGCGTGAAAAGATGAATATATAGTGAGTGACCTGCATGACTCCTACCTCTATAAAATGCATCATTTTTCATTTTTGTTTACACTCTGAAGTGAGAGGTGTTAATCTTCTTTATGGTAATATTTTAGACTAAAGTTTTTATTGGTGTATTGAATAGATAGATAGATAGATAGATAGATACTTTCATACTTTTTGATACTCTTGCAACTGAAATATGTTAAAGGAATGTGTAATGGTTGCATACCAACCAAAAGACAAAAGACACTGAGGGTGTACTCAGTGAGGGTGCAATTAAAAGGACTTCACTAAGAATGGCTGGTCGAAGAACAGGCTTCCAGTTGCCAACAGGAGAGCAGTCAGAGCAGGCAAACAAGTCCCACGGGGCAAGGAAGGTAGACAGGTCAGAAGGAGGCAATTGGTCAAAACACAGTCATGGACAAATTTACAGAACAGGAACTGGGACACCATACGGACAGGCAGGCAGGCAGACAGGCTCAGTTGTTCAATTGCAATTGTAACCTTGACAGCAGAATAACATAGAAATGCAGGCGGTCTGGGGGTAGGAGAGAATGTAGTAAAGGGTTGCTGTTCATATCTATCCTCAGTCATTTAGATGAATAAACAAGAGTAGCAGTAGTCGTAGTAAATGATATGGGCCATTCAAGGCGACTTGCTTGACATTGACAACATTTTGACAATCACAGTTTTGTCAGAAACCGTCAGCCCATCCTGGTTTAAGGAGTGTTCACACCAGCATCTCATATAGTTAACCTGTTCTGCCGGAATATCCTGCTCCACAACAGAGGAATGGTTTGCAGACAGAAATGAAGTCAAGAGTACAGCCTACATGTTTAGAATGAATAGTGTGAACTCATTGTCCAACCACGCCAAAGGAGCATTAGCAAGCTTGTTAGCTTGAACTGCTTTAGTTTTCCTCATTCACTTTTATTGATATATGAACCAAATTTCATCAGAATTCTGACAAAGTGGAATGGCTGACAGTAAAGATGATGCAGATTTAATATATATGGAATGATTTTGGACTCAGATCAGCCAAACATCAGCATTTAACTGATTTGAAAGGATTAAAATGATAAATGAATTCATCATTTAAAACATAAACCATTAATCATATGTTTCAAGTCTGTCTGTGAGTTCTTCTCTGTTTGTAATTCCCAGGAGATTTTTTTTTTCAAGTTTGCACATGCTCCGAGCTCCGAAGTTGTGTGTGTGTGTGTGTGTGTGTGTGTATTTCTGTATCTCCAGGGATCTTTACACACACAAACAGGCATTATGTGTGTTTGCTTATCTGCGTGTGTGTGATCAGGGGAGTGAGGTGCTAACAGTGATAAGTTACAACAGCAGCTTCAGGTGCTGAAGTCAATAAAAGCTCATTAACTCAACAAGAGGGTCAGTGGCTCAGTCCACTACAATATACCTCCCACTTTGTCTTCTTCACAGGGGAGCAGTGTGTTTGTGTGTGTATATACAGTATATAAGGGTTGCTGTGTTTTTCTCTGCGTATACGCATGCATGTGCGTGCCGCTGGATCGATGGACGACACGGTTCATTTCCTCTGACTTTAGGAAGACAGGAAGTTAGGAAGTGGAGGGTGGAGAATAGAAGGATCCAAATGAGAGCGAACCTAATAACATGTCCAAAAATATCAGCAATCATGGAAGATTTTGTCATACTTACTCATACATACGAATACTTAAGCATAAGCAAGTCTTAGGAATTTTTTTCTCACTCTGTTATGCAGCTGGTTGACGTTCGCTTCAGTCCAGTCTGAGAATCAAACTCCAGATACGTGAAAATTGCTTAAGATAAGTAATACAGCAGACCTTTTTCACAGAGGATGTTTTTGACTGATCATTGCAGGAAAAGCACAGGCATTACTGCAAATGTAACTGTTCTTTTGAACTCTCTATAAAGTATATCACCGCAAACATCTGTGAATTATTTTTCTTATCCAAATGATGCCATTAGCATCATTTTATTTATACAAATTACATTTTATTTATGTGTCAGGGTCTGCCCCCAGAGAGACTCTTTTGTGTTACTTGTTTGGACTCTGTTTTTCTTTTTATTTCCTGTTTTATGTCTCCCTAGCGTGTCTCTTAGTATTCAGTTTTACTTCCTGTCTGTGATTGTCTGTCGCGCCCTAATGTGCTCCACCTGTGCCTCGTTATCGCTGCCTCCCTTGTACATAAGTCTTGGTGTTTCCCTTTGTTTGTATAAATTCCAGCATTGCCAATATTAACATGATAGTAGTTTGAATGGCATTATTAGTGGCATTTACTTATTTATCTCAACGCAAGCATCAAATCTTCACATTGATTTTCACACCACAGCAGGGAATTAAATAACTGGAACCTTTAACTGATTTCCATCCATTGGTAAGAAATCAAAGTATATTACAATATATATATATATGTTGAAAATGGGATGTATGTGGTTTGCAGTTAATGTTTGAAACCATGAAATGTTGCTTAACTTTGAGTGCCACTTTCTTATTCCCTGAAAAGTTGTGGATTTTCAATGTTGATTTTTACTGATGGTTTTCATCCCACAGCAGCGGCATGCAACAGAGAGTATTTCCTGATCTGAGCTATTTTGTTGGCCAGTACTGATTGATTTGTACTGCACTGGACCGGTCTGTGCTGTACTGGTCTGTACTGTACTGGCCTGTGGTGTACTGTTCTGTGCTGGACTGGTCTTGACTGTGCTGTACATTGCTGTGCTACAGTGTGCTGCAGGCTGCCGTTTGTCTCAGTGCTGTAATGTGTTGTGTTTTGCTGACTTGCGTTTGGTCTGGAGAGGTTGTAACTTGTGTCTCATCTAGAAATGTTAGCTTGTGCCTCAGGGAGAACTTCATTAATTCATCTGAGATCTCTCTCGCTCTCGGCCCCGTTGCTTTGCTTTTGCTGCTCCATCGTTCTCCTCCACTCTGGTTTCCTCCGATTCTCCATGTCCTTCTGCTTGTTTTTCATTGTCACTCACTGCTTCTTAGTTGGTGTGTTGTGCTTTTATCCTGTGTCAATGCTGTAAATCCTTTTCAGTTCTCCTCTTTAGTTTTATTCCCTCTCTGCCTTTGCATGCCCATCTCTCAACTGCTGCTTTATCACTTTACATAACACTGGCTACTAAACTCTTTTTTACACATCAATCTTTCATTACAGTTCCGTTGTGAGCTCTCCTTAACAAGCTTTTAGGCTGAATAATGCACCAACCAGTGGCCAGCGGCCAAACATCAGTCTTGTGTGTGTGTGTGTGTGTGTGAATGCGACTGTGAGTGGGTATTATCAGATTTGTTTTTTCATAGGTCGGATACATTTCCATAACAGAGCAAGTGATCACTCCTTTGACCGAGGTGCTACTGCAATTGCAGAAGACAGCTCTGTGACCCTTGAGGGAGGTTACTAGCTTAGCTAGCTAGCTACTAGCCCAAGGGCAGACCAGAAGGACATACAGCCAATTTCACAGTTAAAAAAAAATAAGTGACATTGTTACATTTTAACATTTGGCTCTTTGCCGAATTGTTCTGTCTCACTTGGTTGGGCACAAATGACTTTACATGATCAAATTAATTTGTAATCCGTGGACAGTACTTGCGAGAAAAAACAAGCACTGTGATAAATATCCTGTTAAATTAGGAACCGGTATCTGTTATCTATCTATCTCAAACATGTCAATGTATTGTAAATCAGTACTCCGTATAGGGGGTAGGGTAAGTAAGCCTGGATATATTTAGTAAATGTTAAATCAATGACGTAAATTACTTCCTACAGAAACATTCTTGAACGAAGCTATTAACATATAGGGTCTTAGACTACTTAACTAGTAATTCAGTGAAAATCCCTGATATCAAATCCTTGCAGGTTCTCAGAAATCAGGTTAATTATCACACCTTATATAGCTGATGGCTAATGTGACAGCAAACGGTGACTTATTTACACATCAAGCAGAAGAGCAACATTAGCATTCATTATGAGTCAGGCTGATGGATTTCAGTCTACTATTTACTCTCCTTTTATTTCAGTTTTTGGTCCCAGCCAAATCCTGATGAGAATTTCTGGCTCTGCTTGCTTACTTACTCAGTTGGTTGAGTGGCCCTAAATAGTTTCCTCAACCTTTGGGGCAGGGCCATCTAGAAGGAGTTACGAGCAAAAACGGCTCCTCCATCATACTCCTCCCAGACGCATCCTTTTGGGGGGTTTTCCAGGCACTTTCAACTGGGTGGAAATCGTGGGACAGACATGCTGGAGGGATTACACGTGCCATCTGGACTGGGAATGTGTTGGGATTCCCCAGGAGGAGCTGGAGGATGTGGCTGGGGAGAAGGACATCTGGGCAGCCTTACATAGCCTGCTGCCACTTACTTTACATTTTGTGTTTATTAGTGTGTAGCGACAATGGGCAAAATGTGACAGCCAATACGGGACTCCAAAAACGGTGGGGTCAGCTTGACCTGTGTGACCTTTAACCTCTTGCGTAAAACATAAATCAAGCTAAAGTGATGAAAGATGGATGCCTGGCTAATTGCTGACATTTCTGCTGCAGACTCATCGAGATGAAACGACTTCACAGGAGCAGAGCTCTGTCACTGGATTTATGCTTCAATATTGGTTTTGAAATGGATTCAGCAACAGCGAGGATCATATTCTCCTTAAAGGCGAATAGCCAGTTTGCGGAGCTGTCACAAAAACTAAATCTCTAAACTCTCTGTAGCGACAGATGAGGTTTCCTCTGTGCAGTGCAGTCTGGAGCATTATTTGTCCCATCTCAGTGCTCTCTGATAGGCTGTTATATAATGTTGTGTATTTCTGCACACAACACCTCATAATGCTGCATGGGCACTTATGAATAAAGCACACATTGTAACTGTGTATGCTTTTGACACAAACTATGTTAATTGGTTTTCGGAACACGGCTACATTTGCATAAGCTTTGAGAAGAATCAGAAATGGCCGCAGACAGTGGATTATAAACGATAACTAGCTCAGGGTTTGTCATGAAGACATAAAACCCAAACTCCTGCTAAAGCGAAGTGCTATCTGCTCACAGACAATAACGCTGTGTTTAAGTCTTGCCAAATGGCCTTCCCTGAGGTGGAGTCAGTCACAACAAGGCAGACAGTTCATTTTGCATTTAAACAAATGTTTTTGTGAGCATTTCAGATTTTACTTGTTTTTTTATGTTAATATGAGGAATCAAGTTTATTGCTCAGCAGGTTATAGTTGAACACCCACGGAGCTGACACAGTCATCAGGCAGGACAACAGAAAGTGACTGGGAAGAGTTGGAGATAATGTTCAGTAATGTGTTTCAGTCAGGAGCTACTTCATTCTGAGGGAACAAATAAAAACGGTTACATTTCCATGTGCACAGACAAGAGGAGAAATGACTGTTTAGCAATTGGACCCCTTTGTGACATCATTATATTAATATGAGGGGTATGGGGGTGTAGTATAGTACCCCCCTCAGAAAGTGTGGGGGGTGTACAAATGGGGGCTGTGCAGTCCTAACAGCAAGGCATGAAAATTGATCTCTTTCAATCAAACTTTTTTACTTGTTAGCTTCATTCCATGATGAGATGTACTTTTGCCAAGAACCAGCTGAGTCTTTTATGGGATTTTGGAGGAAAACTTCATCTCTCGTCTCCTGCGGCCGCTCGTGTTTGTTTTATTGTCAAGTCCCATCTTGATGCGCAGAGGGGCTGATGGGAGCAAGTCTGCTGAATAAAACACCGGCACTGGTGTTAAAAGCTTCCTGCCAAAATGATTAGATCCTCCACCTCCCGAGCTGCAACAGTCACTGAGGTGTGTGTGTGTGTGTGTGTGTGTGTGTACAGCAAGGGACTCAGCTTTTAAAGCCTGGAGGATCCCCAACCACTTTGCACACACGCACTCACTTTTT
This sequence comes from Psettodes erumei, assembly GCA_016785225.1. Taxonomy (NCBI): domain Eukaryota; kingdom Metazoa; phylum Chordata; class Actinopteri; order Pleuronectiformes; family Psettodidae; genus Psettodes; species Psettodes erumei. Next base: position 360,651 of record JAFBJZ010000821.1, on the reverse strand, counting down.
GAAAGGTGAACAGACATTAATCAAGGAACACCATTTGTTCAAAGGTCTTTTTAATCACCCCAGTGTTGCGCCAAGGGGACTGAAAATAAGGCAGGAGTGTGTTTGTGTGTGTTTTCACCACTTACAATGGTGAATATGTTTGTTTGTATGTGTGTGTGTGTGTGTGTGTGTGAGAGAGAGAGAGAGATACCTGTAGGGAAATCACCAAGAACAATCATGGCCACACATTGCTGCCTTCATTGTTTTATAGGAGAGACTGATGTTCAACACAGCAGAACAACTTTGTATCTGTCTCATTTTGAGTTGAGTGGCTGCATTTTCCCCTCAACACACTCGTCAGTGTCTACCATTTACACCTCCTCTTCTCCCCACTTCTTTTTCTTCACCACGCCACCCTCACTCTCCTCGCAAACCTTTCTTTCCGTCCGTCGCTCACTCAACTTTCCATAAGTCCCAACTTTCCCCAGAGCCTCCTTTGACTTTCCTCCCATTTTTTTCGTCCACTCTTAAAATTCTTTGCAGCATCCATTCTCTTTCTGTTTCTCAGACAAGTGCATCAGTCACTCTCTCTCTCTCTCTCTCACTCGTGTGAGAGGGAGGTTGTTCCCATCAGAGTGAGTTTCTGGAGGAGTTCACTTTACACATGTGCAGCTAAACCTTATACATATTCATCGACATATTTTAGCATATTTCCCAAGATGTGGAAAGTCCTTTGTGTTCCTCTCCAACTTTATTAGGCTGTGTTACATGTCACTTGGTGGGATATACTGGAAGGTAAACCCACCTAGAATCTTTTGGTTTTATTTGCAGAATGCTATTTGGCATTAATTTCTGTCAGGCTGACCTTAATCTTCAATAACGCAGTAAATTTTGAAATGATTTTATTTTCTATTTTTTTCAGTCACCTGTTTGACCTACAATGTCCTATCCTAAATGACTGTATTTGTCATTTGCCCCCACCCGCCGACACAAGCCACAGGGACATCTCCGGTTGCAGCAGATATGCCACAACTGGAACTGTAGATTTAATCAGCCATATTTATGAGCCCCTTCAATCAGTCAAACAAGTTCAGAGGATTAATCTTTTCCACCAGTCAACCTGTTAGTTGGTTGTCTGCCAGGATATCTGATGGAGACAGTCACTATTCCAAAATCCACCAGTATCAGTTATAGCATTCATTTCAGACTCCCTCTGATCTGTCCAAATTTGTTCACAGTGGTGCCGGCCTGTCTGGGCTTTAACCCACCTTAATCACACTCTCGATGTTTGTTTGTGAGTTGGCAATATAGGTTTGGCAGTCAGTCAGTGTAATTGGCTATGCACCAGCAACTTAAAGCCAAGACAGAGCCTTATTATGGAGCTATTTGTCACTAAATCCTATACCAAACTGGGATTTCATCCAGTGTTACTGTAGTTAGTAAGACATACAGCACAGAATCTGTTGTTGTGAATGAGTGAATAAATTAGTATGTGCATGAATTAAAGCATAAATAAAACAATAAACAAGTGCATCATTTAGTAAAGATACAGCTGAACACATTAACCACTTTCTGAACAAAGGAGCCAGGTTGCTTGGAGTAGTGCTGTAGTAGAGGCTTTTCCTCCCACCTCTTGCCCCAGCAGTTTACACTCACTTATTGATCCAAATGCCACAGACATATACTGTATCACCTGGTGGAGACACAGTATAGCAGTCAGCAGCATGCAGTCACTGAGCACTACAGCACTGCGCTGTAGTCGTTTCACTCCTCCTAATGGCATCGTGTTCTTTGGAACGGAGAGCAGGGAGACAACCTCAGTGCAGCAAATTTACTTGGTGAACTGAAAGAGGCTCCTAGTAAAAGCAGAGAGTTTGGAAGACGTCGCAGTGCTAATGCAGCATAGTTTAGTGTTAGTGGCTCAGAGACCAGGAGTGCTGCATTTGTAAATACTGTAATTTCAACTTTTCCCTGTGAAAGGGACCAGAAACCCTTTTTAGTGATGTCATCGAGGGACTCTGAGAAGCAGTGCCATTGAAAATTAATGACTTTGTGAACTTAGTCTTAGGATGGTGGAACTTTTTTCAGCATAATGAATAAATAAACATAGTTAGATAGATAGATAGATAGACTATTCCCTAATAACCACATATTAGATCGTACCTTTTTAAACTGCTGTCAGTGTTAACAGTATGCTCTATGCAGCAAGTCTGAGTTGCCAGGTTTGAGCGTTTTCTGCAAAATGTTGGTTGTTATGTAATTATTGTTATTATGAGTGAAAGACTATATGTGGGATATCTGACCCCGATCTGGCAACCCTCAACTTCATGTGCAATATAATTGAAATGAACATCAGTTCATATAATGCTTAAATATCAGAGGGTAAATGTTGTGAGGTGATAAGTCTTCCAAAGCAAGACATAGGTCATTTTGCAGAAGAATTGAAGTGAACCCTCTGCAGTTAGGCTCTTTATGTGCGTATGCATTTGCCCACATGTGCCTCCGAAAGGTAGATAGAGAACAATGTTTATTTTGCCATCGGTCAGAAAGATATCCCTACCAAAGAGTAAATCAAACCTACACCCTCGATTCACTGTAAACAGTGGACAGCAGTTATCACCCCACAGCGACTCTATATGTGATGAGATGCAACATACAGTGGTGGTAATTGGTGTTTGGGGATTCACTTGTTAGATAAATGCTACAGGAACCCAGTGGGAGCACAATTAGCAATGTTGGAAGGATTTTTGAGGAGTAGCATATTTTTCGAACAAATAAGCAAAAATACTACTTTGTTATATTAAATGAGAGCTGTTTGTATAGCCTAAGCTAGTTTAGCAAGCAGGTAATCCCTTTGTTTGCCCACTGGCTACACTGTAGAAACTCACAGTGCTCACCTGGTGTGGAGTTGAATTGATTTTCCGAGGAAATGTTGGTGCGGAGCATGGAGGGGCAACTACAACGGCATATTAAGTGGAAGCGGATGTTCTGCTGACATAGCGTATTGAGTGTAACAATAGCATGCTGTAACCACAGCAACATCTATTACAGACCAAAAATCATATATGTCTTTTTTTATTTTATCTCTTCCTTTGGCTTTCACCTGACATTATCTGGCATTTCCATTCAGTTATTCTCCACATATAAGTGGAAAATGACTTAAATCATCATGCTTGTGTTATATTTCACTGTCATGTAATCATGTTAAGCTACTCATCCTCTGCTGTTCCGCTGAAGTCATCTGAATCAGCACTTCATGTTTGCCCCGATGGTAGAGCAGGTTGTCGCTCTGGCTCATCGGCATGTGTAAAGGATTTAACTGTCCCACGAGGAGAATGAGGAGAAGCAGCCATATTTTACTGGAGGATGAACGTGTGTTCCGGCTGTTCTTAGGATAAACTCCAGCTGTGACCTTAGATGTGTGGGGTTCCCATGAATATTCATCCACCCCACATTCACGTGTCACCAGCCAGCAGGGGCCAAATGTGCTTCCAGTACCTTCTCGTTCTGTCCTTTACCTTCAGTGCAGCTTCAAGATCACCCAGAGATGGACAAAAGGTAGAGAAAGCATTTGCTCATCGAGTGATTTAAGGCAGAAAGAATTGATGTAGGGATAAAAGAAAAGTTTTCCTTTCCAATACGTTTCCTTTATGAGCACCTGCCCTGCAGTGTGAGGGGAGAGAGATGCAAAATACATGCACAAGCTCCAATTTCACCAATTTACATCAAACCAGAGGACACACACGCACTCACACATGCTCAGACCTCCCTGCTATTAAAGCCAATTTAATCAGTGATCACAAGAGTTATCAGACTTAAAAGCCCTGCATAAACTCTGAGACTCGTTTCATTTCATCTTTGCTTTAAAGGAAAAGTTGGGCTAGTCCGTGCACTTGGTTTTAAACATCTTGCTCCTGCCAACTATCTAATGCAGCAAACGTATTAAGATCAGAGCTGGATCTGTCTGTGAGTGCAATAACTTCTACAGAGTTGTGTGTCTTGTTGGAATAAATGCAACACGGCTCTGCTGTGGGAAAGCAATTCTTCCCACTGCTTACAGATCTAATAATATTTTAGGGGAAAAGCAGAAAAAGAAACAATTCTATTGAAAGCTGAACAACACACGAGTTCAGACAAGACTCACCTGTCACCTTTCTTTAACTCTGAACGGGCAGATGTGCATGGTTGACCTTCAGAAACATTAATGCAGAATGTTTACAAATGTAGAAGCTTCTATTCAAACATGTTTGTATTTCACCACCAGACTGCACACTATAGCATTACTCCACATGCACAGTTTGTGATCACGTTGATTAATATTTATGTATTTCCCAAATCAAAAAGGGTACATCATACTGGACGGAAGTGTAATTTGACAATACCTCTTCACTGGCTCACTTGCTATCCTGTAGTTTCATTTTGTTTGGCTAACTCACAAATAAATACTGTCAGAACTTCTAATATCTGAAAATGAAAACTGATTCTGCTCATGATATAGTGGGGAACACCCGTGAGGTTGCGGTGATGTTACATTTTTAAATGGGCCATTGGTACAATAACACGCTCTGGTTCAAACCCTCATTAAAATCCTGTGCTCACACATTAAGTGACATCTGATTTTTTTTTTTTTTTTTTTCCTGTTTTTTATTAGGACCTCTCCTAGAGCTCTTCATGTAGTGGTACTTCCTGACATCAAATGGTGCACTTAACACTTGTTTCTGGTGGCGTCATTATGTGGATGTTGTAGCCATATTGCCGAGCTCTGACTGTGTGATGTACAGAATGATTTACTGAGCTGTAAATGAGACGAACAGGTGCTGTGGGCGTGGAGGGGTGCTGCCTTTCTGTCAGACCTGACTTTGTTAGCAGATAGATTTGAAAATGCAGCGTTGACACTTCTGTATGCTGGTAACCAGCAGCGAGTTCGTCATAATTTTCTCTCAAAGACACACAATGTGCCTGGAGGAGTCTAAAAGTTATATAAATGTCTAACATTTCTGATAATATCTACTAATCTTACAATCTGTCAGTCTGTCTCTACAACCTGCAGCACAGGGCTGGATTTTTAAAGATGCGTGGATTTTTTTTTTATCCAGCATCAAGTGTTTGTGTGTGGTCACCGGTCACAGCGTGTGGGGTGATGTTAAAATCACGATACACACAACATGTTTGTGGGTTAACTCACTGTGATGAAACCACAGTGCAAATTGCTCGAGCCGGCTGCAGAGATAAGACAGTCTATCACGGAAACATACATGTTGTTATTCTGCTTGGATTTGGAGATTGACTTGAGAGAGAGAGAGAGACAGATTGAGAGAGAGAGACAGATTGAGAGAGAGAGCATGTACACAGATGCACATAGATTGTGTATCTGTCTAAGTGGATGCGTGTACGTCCATTTACCCTCATGCCCACATGCACAAGTGTGTGTGTGTGTGTTTATTTTTATCTTTTTGTGTGACCACATATTTCCTTGAATGTCAGGAGTTGCATTTTCAAATCAAACCTATAAATAACAAGCAGCCAAAGGAGAGATGGAGTGGAAGTAGAGGAGATTAGCAGAAGCAGGTAAACAAGGCATCAAAGTAGTGAGAACGTGATTTCATAAAATCAAGTGTGACTTTGCATGATGAGACTGATGAGACTGAAGTGTGTGTCTGTGGTTTGAGTTTACGTGGCTTTGGGCTTTGAGCATTTACATGGTCTTCAACTCTGGTTAACAAAACAGTGAACAAAATGAGAACAGCAGGAACACCACAACTAATAAAAGATGCTGACAGATGGGGAACAGAGAGCGTTGATTTAAAGGACATGTGAAGGGAGAGCTGTTTCCCCCTTTACACAGTACAAATACAGTATATCTGAGTCTTTTCATTTTAAGTATAAAGCACTTATGTCTAAAATGCAGTGGATCCTCTCTGCATTTCTGACTCTTCTTATTAACTCTGCTGCTTAATGTAAAGAAATTCCCATCAATCAATACATGAAGCACAGCATTAGTTCAGGCAGAGCACGGATGTTGCGATTCTGCTCGTTGCCGCTGGCTCTCTGTCCACCCCCCCGGGACTCCTCCTTATGTGGCATTTGGTGTTGCTGATTTAATTTCGGTTCATGTATGGAGCTTCAGCTTTCTCGGCAGAAACCACAACACGGCTTGGATTCATTTGAGAGCGCCTTCAAACAGCAGAGCCTCTGTCACCCAATCTACCGTCAAAACAAAACAAAAACTGTTTGCTGCAAGCGGTCACGTTCTTGACATAAGTATCTCTGACTGAAAAGTTAGTGTCATGTGAAAAACCTTAATTTGCTTTCACACTTGTAGTTTGGAATAGTTGATCCTGACCAAGTAAAAACAACAAAAAAAGATTACAACCTACATCAACCAGTTCTCCACCCAAATTTTAAAAAAGTAATTTCTAGAAAACCTGCAAAAGAAAAACCAATTCAAACCTCAAAGGATGGAAGGAATAGTTTTAAGCCAGCAGCTTCATGTACATCGTGCTCAGTTTACTCAGTCTGAAGCCCATAATAATAAACAATTCGTCTGCCCAAAATTAATGTAATGTCATTGCTGCTGCAATGCAGCCAAATCCAGGCATTCTGATATAGGCAGCCTTTCCTCTATAAATCCACATGTTTGCTCCCGCAACGACAGCTGTCAAAGTGGCCCCACTGTGCTCTATTAAAACACTGAAGGCATGGCTTTGGGAGCAAGTGGCCCACAATAAAAAAAATAAAAAAATAGTGGTTGGTCTCAGTTTAGTAATATAACAGTGGCAGTGAATGAAGCCCACAAGGGGTTGTTTTGCATCTGTTCCATTGATATTTAGCAGGTGAGGACACCTCTGCAGTGCTGCTGTTGTTAATGCTGGGGTTAATGAGGTTAAAGAGAGTGAGTGAGTCTAAATCCTCTCCAGACCTTCCCGCTACGAAAGATTCACACTGACGTCCGCACCCTCAGCACTGGAAGTTGTATGATTAAGGGAAAAAAACTGAAATTAAAAATGAATGCTGTATTATAAAACCATAAGTGAAAATCTCAGAGTAATCGAACTTCCTCAGTACAAAAATGATGGAGACTGAATGTAATGTAGATGCATCAACGCAACAGATGAACTGTGCGGCAATAGCTTTAGTATATGAATAATCAGGTGAGGTTTTATATCATATCCTGAATATGATTAAAACCAGAATAACAAAAGAATAATACAGGGGCCAGTTCGCATGTAAAGATGCTAACTGGGGCTGATGACAGAACAGAAGTTGAATAAGGATAATGTTATCAAAATTGTCATAAAATATTCAAATGAAACGATCAGAACCCTGTAGGAGCAGCAGTTTCACCTGGGACACAAAATGTGCAGGGATGGCCCAGTTTTCCAGCGGCCTCAGTCTATTTGCCTGGTTTGTCCATCATGATTTAATGATCAGAACCCTCAGAACCTGCCTGAGAATGATCACATTTTATGTTTTGTTCAGGACAGTAAAGTGACTGATGTTTCCATTGCAAACCATAACTGCTAATTGCTACTTTGAATGGTGCCAACATATATAGAATAAAATCAGCAGGGCCCACAGTATAACTTGTTGAATATATGGCTATTAAACTTATTCTATTTGCAGTTTCCTATCTGATCTTACTATCTTTATCTGTTTAATGTGAGACATTTCACCGTGGATAAAACACGAGCCTCAATTTAAAGAGCTGTCACCTGAGGCGGAGGAGGAGGAAGAGGAGGAGGAGGAGGAGGAAAAGGAGTCCTGTGTGGGAGGAACTTCAGCACCTCAGAATGAAGCTTCAAACGACTGGAAAATTAAGTCGCCCCCCCCTTCATCTTTTCATGTTAACAAGCATTGAACTTGTCCGCAGAGACTCTCTGTTCACTTTTCTCCCTTTTCACAGGTAACACGCTCCTCCAAGTCAGTTACCTGAGTCAGTCAGTACCTTTCACTAACGAAGGAGCTGCTGATTGGATGCCTCTCTTTCTTCTCTTCTTTTTTCTTTCTCTCCTATTTCTCTTTCCTGCTTTCATTTCCATCCCACCCCCACCCCCCTACTGAGCGCACACAGAGAGGTGTTAATGGAAAGGTACTGTAGAGCAGGTTTCCCAGTCACACAGAAGAGTCACCTGACGTGAACTGCTCTAATTATAAGGTGTTGTTGTTCACCTCTGGTCCCATGAACACACAGGTAGCACACAATCTTGCACGCACACACACACTTATATTAGTGTATATGCAGGACATGCACATAAATACAGTATGTTGCACCCACAAACCTGGACCAGACTAATGATGAATGTATCTTTATTTAATCAGGATGGATTTTTATTGTGAAAGAATAAAGAAAACAAACAATAATTTGGCTGTGCTTAAGTGGCTACACTGCCAACTTATTTGGCTTAAAACAAGGTACAAAATATGGCTAAAAATCCTAGTAGTATATTAAAATCACAGTATCCCAAAAATAGTTAACTCCATTCAAATCCATTAAAGTCTCAAAATTCCAGTAAATCTAAAATCCATTTGTATCCAAATATTTAGCCTCTGTTTTTGATGAATGACATGAGAAAACTCCCACACATCCGTGGGCACATGCATACACACACCCACACACACGCACACTCACACACACACACACACACACACACACACACACACACAATGCTTGATTGCTTGATGTAAACAGTCTCAGTGGGATGCCGTTTCTCACGCAATGTGGCCTGAGCGCCATCATTAGTCCTACATATATGTTTTCATGAGTAAGTACGTCAGAGGCCAAAGTTTCCATAGAGAAAGTTACCATAGCATCATACAAGAAAAACCTGTCACTGCTATTTGGTGTGTGTGTGTGTGTGTGTGTGTGTGTGTGTGTGTGTGTGTATGTGTATGGGGGCGCGGGGGGGAGGTGTTACGGCGAGCCATTGGCATGCTTCAGGGAGGGATTGACATCTGAAGAAAAATAGCTGCAGGTCTCATCAAATCGAATGTGTTCCCCTGAGAGTGTGTGTGTGTGTGTGTGTGTGTGTGTTTGTGTGCACATGTGTGTTTGTCAGGTGAGGTGAGCAGCAGGCATCAGCAGCATTTCCGTCCAGTCAGCAGTGATCTTGCCAGCCTCTGCACGACAGGACTCATGAATAGATCAGTACGTCGTTTTCTGCGCGTGAGCTGGTGTGTATACTAGTTGTGTGACGTGTCCGGATGCCATCTGCAGTCCACTTTCTCAAGAGCGGCAGGCATCACGGGGACTGTGCATCCACGTCACACGCGCTGTGTTTCAGTCTGTAACAAGGCAGCAGCCCTCTGCCTGCTCCCAACGCCGCGCTGTCAGCGGGGCATCACTGTTCTCGCTGCTCCACGAGGCACGTCGCTTTCAAAGCCGAGCGCAGTGAAAAGAACTACTTTGATGTTTTTTCACGAGATGCACAAATGGAAACAACACCTGAGATGAAACACTGGTAGATCGACAGAATTTCAGTCTGACATTAACTGGCTAGTTTCGGTCTACCACGCCAGTGCTGCGTAAGCTATTTCATTACAAGACGTGCGTGGAATGTGCTTTTTTATCAACAAATGTTGTGGTGTGGCCCATCTTGCCACAGATGACAGACATTAAGAACCACATATACCCACTAAAAATGCAAAGTATCACACTGACAATCTGAAGGTCACTGGGCAGCTTGTAAACTCGCTAATAAAACTGTGAGGTTGTCAGAGATACTTTTTGTCTACTCTTTCAGAAATTCAAGTCCCATTAATTTTCTGGACAGTGGGGACTCAGAGATCGATCACTTCCAAGGCTTAGATGAAATTGTCTGAAACTATATGAAGAGAAGTGACCTACAACTCCCAAGGACCATTTGGCACAATGCAACTAATTACAGAGGTGAAGATTCAGTGGTGTTAGCGGCTACCTTCAAGTGAAAGATAAAGGTTACACGTTTTGAGACTTCAGGAAACATCACAATTGGTGCTACGGTTCCTTTTGAATTTACAAGACAAGTCAAAAAGCTGCGCAGACAACCTTGGGGATTACAAGCAAACATCAGACTTCACACAACTTCACACATTTGATCTTTCAGTATTCTATATACGCCAGCAATCAAGATCTTCAGATATTTGCACAGGATGCAAAATAACTATAGATTTTTATATAAATTCAATAAAGACAACGTGCAGTGTAGCAACGCTCACCTGGTTCAGTGTTGCCCCTGCGGCAGATGCCGATGCCTGCTTTCTGAAGTCACCCTGTGTAGCATTTCAAATGTTGCATTTGAGTGGCGTCTTTTTGTGGAATCAATTTACCAGCACCGCCACACATTTCAGGATTGGATTTTCAGGTTGACTGCTGGATTGTCCTGCTTAGTCTGGTGTGAAACACAACATGCTGCTGCTCGTTTGATCCTGCGATTTGTTTCAAATGAAACCAAACATACAATTTAGAGCAGGTCCCCTCAGGCAGAAAGCTGCGCTTTAATCACGAGCTTTATTAGCAAATGAAACTGACATCGACCTTCAAGCTCATTTGATGGAATCCCTTTAAACAGCTGAAAAGTTTTGGTCAAAGAAAGAATTCTCCATCCACCCATCAGGCTTTCCCACCAGCCGCTTTTTCCTTACTTGCACATGCATGTACCCACTCACACACCTTCTCATTTGTGCACATTAAATATCAATATATTATGTGTATATTGTCAGGAAATTTATGAGCTTTCATTCTTTCAAATTTGAACTCTCACAGACTTTCCTCTGGATAAAAATGTAAAGGCTATCTAATGGCTATATTACCATAAAATTTGTGCTGTGCATTGTAAACCTGCATGTGCTTACAAGTATTGTAAGTAAGTCACATACTGAGCAATGCACATAATGCATTAACAGTCTTCTTACTGTAAAGCAACAGATCAAGGTCAATCTTAAATCGAGAACTCCAGCATATACTTTTCTGTATCCATGATGAAAATGTACTCACAGAAGCTCCTTTTAATAACTGCGATGAATTCCAAAGGTGAGAAGGTGAGCAATAGTCTGGCATCTCTGAGAGAACAAATCAAAGACATTAAAAAAAGAATAGTCTCTTTGAGTTTCCCAAACAGTTATAATAAATGTGAACAACTCACGAAGGTCAACAAATGTGTTACAGCTTTCAAAACAACATAAATCATATTGCACTGCATCACTGCATTTTACCTACTTAGATTTAATATAGCTTTCTTTTTTTAAAGATAGAAGCCACATTGACCTCTGCTTTTTTTCCTCCTTTTTTTCCTTTTTCAAATGCCAATATCAGCATGTAACATGCACAACAAACACAAAACTGTGATGTTTGATCACTTCCCAACAGTTCTTGAAAAGTGACCATACTGACTATTTATGGGTATGTTAGAAAACAATACTACATTTGATTAGGGTTGTGTGCATTTGAAGTGCATGTGTTGTTGAATTGAAGATGCTTTCTTTCTTTTGTCTTTTTGCATGAGTTTTCTCAAGCTGTAGTGTGCTGAGCTCTCAGGACTACTGTACCAAAGCAGAGCTATTGTCTCTGTAAGGCTACAGGCACAGCGGTGCTTTTGAAATAAATGCTAACTTCACCTAGCGCACCTCAAGATGTGCACAATGATAACACTGACATACCGATGGTTATGGGCATGATCCTGACCAAGGTTGTCATCTTAGTTTGGTGCCTTAGCATAACATTTGCTAATCAGCAATAAATACAGGAAAGCACAGCTGAGGCTGAAGTTTTGGAAGTACTGCATCTTAGAGAAAGTAATGACGACTGAGGTTGGTGCTAAAGTCAGGGAATGATCGAAGTCATGAATTGATCCTCTGAGGACCACGACAAAATTTTTTCTATCAACCCATCCAGCAGATGGTAAGATATTTCATTCTAGACCATAGTGGTGGCCCGATCAACTGACCAAACAACAGACCAGATGTTGTAAATACTCACTAAAGCACCAAATGTGTATCAATCTGTGGCTGAAATGATCCCTGGTGTGCCTTTGTCAAGCTGGTTTTAAAAAGTGGCTGTAAAAATCAGCTCCCATACTCACTCTTTACACATAAACATGACGTCATACACACTGACAGGTAACTCACTGACTGCTTCATACACAGCATTTGTATGTTGTCTGTAGTAACAAAGAGCTTTGTAATAACAGATGCTGCGCATATTTAATATTATTAGCCTGCAAATCAGTTACACGTTATGTGTAATGATTAAATGGGTCGAGGCAGGTAGAAAAAGAGGCGTTTTGTACAGCAGCATTCAAGGATTATTACTGTGTCATGCACTTGTCAATGAATTAATGAACCCCAAAACTACACAGAGAAAGATAGAGTCCCAGCAGACTGCAGTTGTGACTGCTATGGACTGCATCCCTGCATTCACATGCATACGTGTCTGCATACACATACACCTACTCATACCCACTGAGCTAAAAACGCCAATGGCAAGCTGTTTAAGGACAACTCCTTACTCCAAACAAAAAAATGTTTACATTTGTGACCTGTTTTTAAAGATTATGTCTTCCCTATGAACATATTTATTTGGGGCTTTAGGGAGTGTCACAGACAGAGTAAGGAAGACATATTGTACTGCGGGGCAGACAGTCTTTTCACATGATTTGTTGACAATAAAGTAGAATGTAGAATAATATCAGTCTTATCCTTTAACATTTGTCATATTGATATTATAACCTGTTGTTCTGGGTGCAGTGAGAGTAATGCTTCCTGACATCAATAGTCCTAAACAATTCTGCCAAACAAATACTATTTATCAATGCTATTCATCTGCCCCCTGAGAAAAATGCTTTTCTACACTTCTTCATCTCTTTTTATCCCTTTTATCTCCCTCTGATCGCAATCAAGTCTGCAAAGCCTGGAGATTTCTCTTGCTGCCTATATCAATCAGTCTCTCTACCTCTCCACCCCCACTGCTCTCTCTCGATCTCACTCTCTCTCTCTCTTTGTCCCTAGGCTCAGTCTTAGTTCAGATATCAAATATTAATCAAGGCAGGTTGAGAAGCAGTTGATCAGTTGTCCCTTCATTGATCTGCCTGCACCCCTCAGCAGTGATGCTGGAGTTATTAATCCAAACATTTGTAGTTTCAAGAATTAAAAAAAAAAAATTTCTCTCACTTTTATTTTAGTTTTATATGTCTACTTCTACCTTTTCACTGCTGATCATCAATGTGGCCTGCACATGGCCCATGTCTACATCTGCTCTGTTTTAGTTCCTATATTCAACCAGCAGTCTGCAGCTCAGCCCCACTAGTGTGAGGCCTGCAGTAACCTTGACAGATTCTTGCCATTGAAGCCTTAATGCTTCCCTAAAACCCAGATTATTTTAATTCTTGGACTGAGGTTTATTTTCTCTATATGCTTATCCCCTCTAAAGGTGACAGGAGCCCTTCCCTGAATGCGCAAAGCACGAATCAGGGTCAGACCCCGTAAAACCGCAATGCACTTTATATTACATTTAGTAACAGGCAGACTGTTGACCCTTTTGACACCTGGAGCTTTTCCAAAAATCTTGTGCCTACATTTTGGCTGTGTGGCTCCTGGGCCATAATTCTGACAACCGAAAGATTTCCGCTCTCAAAGAAGCACTTTAATTTTGCAAGGCTGAACAGCACAGGCTGGTTAAACACAAGCCTCAGGCCCACTAGCAAAACTGCATACATCTCTGTGTTGTTGCTTCTCAGCCATGCTAGCAAGCAAGGCTCCAGGGGTCACACTGGCTCGTTGGTCATGTGATCCATTACTTTGGTCTAGACTGAAACATTGAAACAACTACTGGATGTGTTAGAATGGGAAAGGGAGGAATTAGCACTGATACTGGTGATCCCCTGACTTTAGTTATAGCATCACCACAAGGTGGTTTTCCAGTGTCACAAGTATTAGATGGATTGCCATTATATTTGATGCAAATATATAATAAAATATCCAAATATTCCATAGTCCCCAGGGGATGACCCCATAATACGTTGGTGATCTTTGGTCATCTTTTTGACTCGGGCAGATGGGGTTGGGGTTGTTGAGCTGCCCTTTGGGCCAGACCACAAAATCTCAAAACTAATGGATGGATTTTCTAAAAATCTTGTACTTGTGGTTCCCAGACATTTTATCCTTATTACTTTCTTCCAGCATCATCAGGTCAAAGTTGTAATTTTTCCAGTGTTTAGAACTTGATTCATGCTCTGACTACCAGCTACTACTACTGCGCTAGCTGCTACAGTTTGCATGATCTGCCACATCCCAGAGTGCACACTTGGCTACAGGAGTTGCTCAGCTCAAACTTTTGTAGTAAGCTTGGTAGATGGGTCAGGTCAAGGTTGGATCACGTTCCTTCGACAAGAAAATGTCTCCAGAGTTTGTTTGGGACCAAATCGAGACAACCTCCTCTGAAGGGGTCTCGGTGCAGTTATTTTGGTGCACATCCAAGTGTGATTGTTCACACCAGCCCAAATAAATCACTCGGGGAAAACAAACAGTTCGATTTAACCAGAGTAAAAAGTCCAGGTGTGAAAACACACTTAGACAGCGCCCCCCCTTGTCCGATCCCCTGGCCACCTCAGCATGAGGTGGAAAAGGTTCAATCAAGCCGTGCAAACAGATAATTACTTTACAAGCCAAACCAGGAACAACAAATTCCTGCCAATTGAACAGATGTGCCTCCATGCCTTGATTTCCCAACTGCCCCCCCCCAATAACTCATTTCAGTTTGAACAGTGGCTGGTGGAGATAATTATACAGCACTTTTCTGAAAAGGACCTCCTCCAAAGAAGTGTATAAATTCAAGTCAGTGTGTTTAGGGACTGCTGTACAGCGTGTTGATTTTCATTTAATTAATGTAATGAGCTAAATTAGACATAAATCATATATAGAATATACATATTGCTACAATCATTCAGGGTCGGTACTTCAAAACAGTCTAAGATTATTAGCAGTTTCACTGAGCCTAAGTTAAAACTCACAACTTAACAAGATGTGTCTCATGTGTTTAACCCAGAAATATCGCAGAAATATCAAAATGACAATTTGTTTCCATGGAATAGATTGAGCGGGGTGACACAGCTTTAAAAGGGATTACTATGGTTCTTATGAGTAAGGCAGTGACCTTTCACCTGTGATGAAAAAGCATTTGCCTGCCTTTTGATGATTAAATAATCAACCTTCTTTACTGCTTCCTTGCTCTGTTATTACAAAGTCTAGCATTCTTGGTCACTTTCTCCCAACCTCCCTGATCATCTCTACCTCCTCTCCTTTTTGTCTAACCCGGGTTTTCTTTTCTCCTTCTCCTGATGATTTTCCTCCTCAGGTCTTCATTAAAACTTGATGGAGATGAGTGAAGCCAATAATCTTCAGGGCCTGTGAACAGCCCTGCCTGAAATCAATAGGTTTCCTCAGGAAAAAACAACATAAAGAGAAGGGGGGGGATAGAAGGTCTGGTTTATCAAATATTAAACAGCAGGTCTCTGGGGAGTTGGGGAAGAGTTGTGGTGATGCAGTGTCTGACCCAATTAGCATCTCCTGTTCACCTGCCAGGCTCCAGCCGTGGCTCCACTCTGACTTTTACTCATCACGACAAACCACTTCTGGGACAGTCACACACTCTTCAGGAGCTTTATCCCCGCTGCCTTGTACTCTAATCATGACATGATGCATCTGTGCCTGTCACACCCTTGAAGAGGGCCATCTTAGCTCAGTGAAATATCGGTCACTACCAGCTCCGAAATGAGCTCGCTCCGCAGGAGAGCTGGCTGTCAACAACTCATGATGAGGCTCCTTCAGGAGCTCTTTAGTAACATCGTCTCAGCTTTTTGTGTTACCAGTTACGAGACTCTTCAGCAACTGTAGCACTCTTACTCAAGAAACTATACAATAGAAGGAAATTTGGAGACTGTGTGGGTGTGTGAGTGAGTAAGGACATAGTGAGTAACCAACAGAGAATTATCACCAGGCTTTCCTCAGCTCTGTAGTGTGTTTGAGCATCTTTCAGCCCATTGTTTTGGGTCAGTTGACCTGCTCTCAACAACCTTGCTTCCCGCAGGGTCGCGCAGAAAAACCTTCCACCTTCCCAACATCAAAACGCAGACACTTGCTAGGTTAGCTGAAGGGAGAGTGAATATTGGACTTATATTCACCAGCTACACATAAACACAAGTGCAAATGCAAAATGCCTTGGTAATCCATATTGGCTGGATGCATAAAGCCATAAAAAAAATTTGTGAGGCCACAATTCTGCTCCTGTAAATACTTACTGCTGCAGCAACTTTATATTAAGTCCCCAACAAATGTACTATTTACTACTGTTTGCTATAAACAGACTCCAGCCATTATGAAAAATGACTAAGCTTTTTTCTTAGATGAAACTTTATATTGGAATTGTGACTCATTTTTAAGACACTCTACAGACATCTTTTAAAAGATAAAGAAATACTCTGTTTTGAATAACCTTTCATATCTTGGTTAAGGTTCCCCCAAAAAATTTCAATTAGAGTTAAACATGCTTAAAATTAGCTCCTTCTTTTCAAAAAGAATGAGTGAAATTAATTTATGAAAATCCAAATATTGGTCATTTACAAAGTTTAACTTACAATATGTCTCCATAATGAAAAGTCAGTTTTCACACTGGGAGGCTTCCAGTTCCCACTTGAGTGTCTGTGTAAGTTTGACATTGGTCCATGACTGGCATCTAAACTAGTGTGACAAATCCAGCTGGTGCATAGACGCCTCACACTGAGCTTTCAGGTGAATGCAGTGAAACTTGCCCCTTCAGCAGATGAAAGTGAAAATGCCTTCTTGTGTCAAGCTCTGCACAAACAGAGCACAGTGAGGGTAAAACATCCAAATCAAGTAACACCTTTAAATCACCTTTTTGAGTTAAGGGGATGATTCCATCTTCTGTCTTTTAACTGATAAAATGACCAACACCATGACAATAGATGCTCATACCAGTGCTAATATGTGAAAGTGATGACAATTAAACCAAGCCGTAATATAACTTCTAATGGGTTCATTTCTAAAGTCACAGTTTTAATCAAATCTATATTTAAGGAGCGAGAGAGAGATCTCCTCTCTTTATTACCCCTCACTCATGTATATGCAGGGGTAACTATTCAAACATTGTAATTCAATAGGCGGATGGTCATTGGTGTGCATTGCTTGTCACCAGACAGGAACCTCGAGATGAATGAGTAACGAGATGAATTCAAGGAGAAGAAAGACAGGAATATGCAACAGATGGCAAAAGAAAGAAGCTGCCAAAAGTTTACACGACACCTCCTTTGTCTCCACCTCCTCCTTCGCTCTTGCTCCAAGAGGAGAGGAGGCAGGGATGGATACCTGTGGATCATCCCCTTACCGACATATACATTTCAAAAAAGTTTTGTGTCAGTCATCAGTTATTGAATGCCAGTCAAGTGTCACCTCTCTTGCCTCCCACATTATCCAACTGGGACATAATCGCTACGGCCGAACTAATATAAAACAGTGAACAATGAAACTAATGAGGAAATGTTGTAGTCTCATACTCAGTTGCTAGTTTGTGTCACTGCTTTATTCAGTCACACTTCCTGCTGTCCAAATTCAGCATGGAATCTGTGGTAGCAATGGAAGACCTGTCCAACTGTGTCTCTTAAAAATTTGGTTGTATGATACAAATTTACAGAGAAAAAGTGATTAGCCTCAGTTATAAACATAATGGAGAAATATTGTTAGTTCATTTGATACCAAATGTACTATAAAATGTTCACTGACAACATATTTCATTTGTTTTCCTATGTCTGCTCTTGCAGTACAATGTCTGCTTGTATTAACAACAGTGCAGCCAAACAAATTGACATAGTTAAATAATAAGACTAATTGCAATCTGATTCATACTGCAGACAGTAGTTTTTTTCAGATGGTTTCGGATCCCGCCCCTCCCTCCTGCCCTGCAGTAACCCCAGCCCTCTCCCTGTCACCGCCCACCTGCGCACCTGTTACACATTCCCTCATTAGCCCCAGAGTGGATAAAGCAGCTCGTTTCCACCTGTTTCACCAGACTGTCTGTTGTGTCTTCAGTGCTGCAGCCTTTTTCCCTGTTTGCATTCTGCCCCCCTGACTGCTAGTTTTTTGTCCTGTTCGCCTGATGTTTTTGCCTGCCTGCTGACCTCCACCTGCATGCTGGCTTCATCCCCTTCCTGTTCCCCTGTTACCTGCCCTCCTCGGTGTCCAAGAGAATAAAGATGGGCTGAATTTTTAGTCTGGCTGAGTCGTGCCCTTGGGTTCAGTATTTTCTGAGCCATGACAGCATGCCACATAATCCTCTCTGTCCTCACCCCCACATTTCCAGTCTGTACTACTATCTACTACTATTATCAAATAACCACACCTGCTAAAAAAAATCATGATCCTTCACCAACTAAAGTGATTTTGTTGCCCAAAACCTTAACCCTTAAATGGCCTCAAGATGTGAACATTGGTTGCATCATCCCTTCCCATTGCAAAACATTTAAACATCCCGTTCTTAATTTTCGCCCCAAAAATTTCTGATTTGCTTCTTCCAAAAAGTGAAACAGCTGTTAATAAGTAGAATACCAGGGCCGCAGTCAAAAAGTAAAAGAAAAACTCTCCTTTCCTCAAAACTTTTCTAGACCTAAATGGAAAACCTCATGAGTTTAAGCAAACACATGACGGAGAGTTCATAAGGACTGAGGAAAAGACAAGCACAGTGCTGAGAGGATCTAACTGTACTTACATGAGACTGCATATAGCATTATGCAGATGTTGTTTACATGGATAGGTGCATTGCTTGAAATGTTGCTTCCAGAAGGAATTCTCGGACAGCATTATCTCATTTCCTTTCACAAAGGACAATCCAGTGTATCCTTTGCTAAAAGGAGATAAAAACTGAGAAAACTGGAGATGTGCACAGAGATTGAAAGGAACTAAGATGAAAAAACGGTGTGAAATGATGTTGAAGATTTGTTTGGGATCAAGGCAGAGCGACAGAAAAGTTAAAAGTCTGTGCTGGAACGTTTCCAACTTCTATTTTCATGACACTTTCACACCTCTCAAAGTCTTCTCAGGCCTCTGATTTACATTCATTTGCCGGTGCTTAAAAGATGAGAGAGGATCAGCCTAATCCAACAGTGGTGCCCATGTCCCAGCAGAGATCTGGTTGTCTGCTAGTGTACACGAAAGCTTTGGCGGTGTGACACTATAAGCTGAATGATTGTTAATTATTATTTCATACAAGCACACAAGAACCAAAAGCCTCTCTCTAAAAGAGCTTTCTAATCCTCAACTCTGACTCAATAAACAGCTGTGGGCTTCAGTGAGATGCTGTAAATAGCTATGTACAAAGTAAATGACTTGGTGGCTTGGTTCTCAGGTGTGTGTGTGTGTGTGTGTGTGTGTGTGTGTGTGTGTGTGTGCGTGTGCATACATAAAGTATGCACTTTAGTGCCTGGTTTTCAAACCCGAGGAGAAACTTTGGTTTCCCCCTGCAGAAACTGGAAGCAATTTTCTGAACGCCTGCCCTTGCTTTTGATTTACATTTTTGAAACATGATTCATACCTCTGCCATTAATTTAAGCCGAGAAATGTATACAATCTGAAAATAAAATTGTAGGCAACATTATCTCCATTACATCCTGCCATTTAAATGCATTTCTGGTATAAAGTCAGATTTCTCTTTCTCCTGCCAAAGCACAGATTGTCATGTGTGTCGCTTCCTCCCTGAACCTTTGTACGTACCTACACCCGACAGTGCACACCTTGTCGAGCTTGTTCTCCGTCAGCATGTGTCCTGACAATCCATGCTGACAGCTGATAAGATGCTACCTGAGCTGTTTGACACCTGACACATTTGTTGTTGTTGCTCCTGGTTGGATCCTTGTCAGCAAAATAATTTCAGTTTCCACATTTAGTGCATGTAGATTTTTTTTTGGTACTGCATTGAAACATCAATGTTAAAGCTGCGCTAATGAGTGTGTTTATAACAATAAATCAAATTACTCATTCAGATGAACTCACAGTCACCTCACTGCAGTTCCACTCTAAGCTCCATGGGGATTTTTTAGCTCCTTGCAGCTCATTGTTTTGATTAGTTTCAGCCCCACCTTCCATTTTGTCTAAAGGTGCGTCTCTAGTTTTGAGCTAGTTTGGGTGGCTGGGTCTTGGCTGCATTCCAATTCATATTGCATTGTCGCTCTCTGAACATTATGTGATCACTGAGCATAAATCCATGTTGGACTGAGTTGTTGCGTCTCCATTTCCTGGTCAATGAGCCTTGTGTCTCATCTTTGATGTGAGCAATTGATCAGTAGCAGACTTTAAACACTGGCTCAGCATGTGTGTGTGTGTGTGTGTGTGTGTGTGCAGCTACAAAGATGATCTTTTTATACTTGCCTTGCCTAGCTATGGTCTATCAGCTGCAGCCATTCACGAAGACAAACAGTAATACATTTTTTGTCAGCTGATATTTCTGCTCAAATTGATTTCCCATTTCATATTGCATAGTGAGACCAAACATTCAATTCTTCTTTTCTGTGTGTGTGTCTGTGTGTGTGTGTGTGTGTGTGTGTGTGTGTGTGTGTGTGTGTGTTTTCCAGTGCTGAGCCCGTGCCCTGTGGCTGCAGCTTCAGCCAGAAGGTGTCACTCCATCTATAAGGGTTTCGCTCAGTGTCTGATGGCTCTGGGCGACAGTCTGACAGACAGCGCCCGCAAGGACGAGGACATGCACGAGATACACTCCATCTGCAGGTCAGTGCAATCACACACATATAGAGCCAGCACACCGCACGCACAAACGCTCTCTGAAAAGGTCTCGGAGCACCGAGTTGAATAAAAAGTCTGGTGAGTTTCAGTGTTCAAAAATGCATTTCTAAACCCCACAGGGCAGTTAGGTCAGTATCAGTAAGAATTCAGAGGGACAGAGGGTTTAAAAGACAAAGACACCAGCTCTCAGGAGAAAGCAGCACACTGTCTGAGCTGGAAATGAGTATGCAAGGTGTTTGGAAAGAAAAGTTTAGACAAGCATTTTGTAATTCCACAAAGTCAGTCTGCTATCTGATATCAATAGGGCATGTACGGGCTGTAACAAATCGAAGTCTTGGCTTTGTAATCCCACACTGGACTCACTCATGACCTCTTCACATGCGGTGGGAAGAATGTTTTCCCAAAATAAGTGTTTGTGAATAATAAGAAATGATGACAAAGATATAAACAAATAGTATTAGTAGTCATTTACAGTGAACAGCTTCATTGCTGTTGTAAAGGAGAACCAGGGAGTGCTGCTGGTGTAAACTGTATAGAATATGTTGTCCAATAGTGTGCTGGGTCTTAAAATGTGCTACTTTTACTATGGTCTTTAAATTAGACACTTCAGTGTTATTAGCTACATAAATGAGAACACTGCTGAGGCAATTAACTGTCTGCACAAGGCACTAGTCTTGGGCAATCTGCAGGTCTTCTTGTGTTTTAAATCTGACATGGTGTGATATGGGGAGTCATGAAGTGCATTTCAACCTTTTTGAAAATATGCTTATTTGCCAAGACTTTGATAAAAGGATTGGAACCATTCTCATGTCCTCTCATTCTGGCAGCAGGATTCATATTTACTGTACAGCCATGAGCATGGTGTCAGTCTTCTCATCTCATTCTCAAATGGAGCAAATTTCAAAAAATTTTGAATGTTTCCTTAAAGTCTAAACTCCTTCCAGCGCCTGCTCACATTGATATTGCACAGAGACTGACATAGGGAGCATTTAAGTTAAGTTTATCAAGTTAAAGGATATTGGCACCAATTTCTATGCAAAAATGAATTTTAACTCAACAGTTTAACGCTTACCCCCAAACAGCATTGGCTCTTCTCCCCCTCCAGCATATTCTCACTCTTCAGCTCTCTATTTAGCCTCTCTTTGTTTCGCCTAAAGGCCTGATGACACTGATTAAAGATGCAGAACATCTCTCACCCTCCCTACTCTTCCCCCACCTTTACGTTCTCTCGCCACTTCATTTCTCTATATCCTGTATCCATCCGTCATCCCTTGCGCTCGCTCTCTCTCTTTCTTTCTCTCCCTCTGTCATCTCCACTCACCACTCTATTTATACATACCTTTTGTCATCCATCTTCCTGAGGAGTCGTATCCTCTGGACCGGGGAAAGGAGCCATTAATGTGTGAAGGGTCTTCGAGCAGGATGTCGGATTTGAGAGCAGTGTTTCTGTCAAGTGAAATTTGTACAGCAGCAAACTCATATTGAACTCATTGTATTATCACAGCAGACAGTACACAGGTATAGGATGTTAAAGAAGACATTGCACTCAACTGTACACTTTACTGTACTTCACAGCTGACAGGTTAAGTAGTTAGTTTATGTAATACAGTATACTGTGAAATTGTAGCCAGCGCTTTTTTTCTCAATTCATTATGAATGAGGCTTTTTCTAAAGAGCCCTTGATCAAGCACCAACAGCACACATGCCCCATAAACTAGTGCTGTTGCTCAGCTCATTGAGTGTGACACAGTGAAACTGACTCCAAGGAATCTAGGGAGGATTTCCCTTTTGTTCAACACACATCTTCGCTGAGATCTACAAAGCATGACACTATAATCCTTAAGGAAAATCTAATGGATGTATTCTTGATATATCCCCCTGTGAGGATGTGTGCAGAGTATGTACAAGCCTCTCCTTGCAGTATCAGTCCTCTCGTTGATATCTTGGCACAAAGTGCTGCGTGTTTAGAATATTTTTCTTTCCAGAAATTTAGAAACAGGGTTTGTTTTAATGGTGACTTTTGATCAAAGCAAGAGTAAGGGGACGGATCGAGAGAATTTCCCTACAAGCAAGTGTAACCGCTTGTTTGTGTGGTGTGTGTG
The DNA here is from genome assembly GCA_016785225.1 of Psettodes erumei. NCBI lineage: Eukaryota > Metazoa > Chordata > Actinopteri > Pleuronectiformes > Psettodidae > Psettodes > Psettodes erumei. The sequence goes on along the minus strand of JAFBJZ010000821.1, from coordinate 337,798 downwards.
TGTGTGTGTGTCACCATGGCCCTCTAGCCCACCCGTGGTACCACTCCACTGTTGTTAAGTCTCTTCTATTCCTTGAGGTACCAATTAAAGTACTAATCCTGCAACCCAGCCACCTCAGTGTGAGTGTCGCCTAATACAGGGGCATAAAGGCTCTCTCTCTCTCACACACACTCCCTTGTACACCTATCTTTGTGGGGACATTGACACAGCACATTCCCAGCCCCTTACTCAAACCTTTCCCGTCACAAGCATAAACCCTAAAACCAAGTGTTAATCATCAAACAGTCAGTTAAACGTGTTGAACCCGCCAGTATCGTGGGCTCCCAGTTTTCAGACCCTACAAATATAGTGAAACAAAACCACATAATCCGCTTGTCCACATACACCCATCTCTCCAATCTACACTCTCACTCTTTGTCCTCACCTCACTTCTTCTCTCTCTCTTTCTCCATTCCCTCTCTCTTTCTTTTCTCATCTTTGCCCCCATCCTTCTTTTACCTCCCTCCCCCCCTCTCTCCGCTATGGTTTTAACACTTGTATCAGAGCCACCTAATGAGGAGGTAGCACGGCGCTCCCCTCTGAAGAGCCGCAAGCAGCAGCACGCTGAAGCGCGTGAGCGCGCACACACACACACACACACACACACGCATGCTACAGTTTAGTCTGAACAGGAGGCTATGATTTGCATCTAGGCCAAGGCTGCTCCATTGTCAGAGCTTTCCCAGGAGCACAGCTCTGCTTTTATTCCTCGTATTCACAATAGGCATTATGCAGCTGCGATCGTTCACTGTGGATACAGAGTAGGTGAGGGGAAAAGGAAATATCTGGGACTAAAGATACTGAGGTATTAGGTACAATAGAATTAAACGATAACCTTTTGCTGCAGCTTTAAAATTATTGGAGATGGTTCAGGTGGAAAAATAGGTACCACTTTACATTAAAGCTGTACTGTCTGTTTGAATAGTGTGATCTCTTGGACCACACATTCAGCAAGGAACATGTACAGTACCCAAAGCGATTCAACTTAAGCCAAAAAATGAGTACATGAATCCTGAACTCCAGCGTGCTGTGTGAGAATACTTTCCTTTAACACAAAAACACGCTGTATTGTGATGATGTATGCTGTATGATGATGTATGATGGTGCTCATGCCCGGCGCAATGTTAATGTTCAGGGCATGGTTCAAGGAAACCAGGCCTCAAGCCAAAGAAATAAGTTTTATAGGTTATTAGTAATACAATTATTCATAGCTAAAAACATTTGTAAAAGCATTAATTGTTTACAGTGAGAGTTTTTAATACCCATTCTTACATATATGAGAGGAAAGCTTGGGTTTAAAGCTTACTGTAATATAACTGATTAATGGTCCATTGTAACGCTATCAAGACTGAGATTCTGCAGTCACTGTAGCAACTCTGTGAGGCACAGCACTTTGAGCTAAATGGTCACATCACCATGTTCACAATGGTGACACTAACATGTTGATATTTAGAAGGAAAAAAAAATTATATAAAATAAAATATAAAAGCATAACTCTTGTGTTTTTCTTCATGTCTGCATTCATGTATTTTTTAAGAACAGTGCAAAAGAGGTAAAAGATTTGAAGACATTTTCACTAGCCTGGGTGTGGACAGGCTAAAACTTAACTCTCAGTGAGTGCTGAATACAGTAGTGTAGAATCAAAATCCTGTTGCTCATATACTCACATTATAGCAAAGTTACAGCCCAACTCCTTAGCCACAAACAATGATCTCACAATCCACAAAGCATTTAATCTAGGAAATAAAAAGAAAAATTAAATTAAAAAGGACACGATGCCTATCTTTAAAAGCACTTAAATCTTGCGAATTCTGAAATGACAGGAAGTTGTCATGGCCTGACACTCAACCCTTTTAGCTAGAGCGTTTTTAAAATATAAACAGGAGCAAGGGAAAAATTAGCTATTTGTTTCCTTGGATACAGTCAAACAAACAACAGCCTGAGTCTACCGATCGCTAAAATGTCTGTCATCAGAAAACTCTCTCTCTCACAAGGTTGAGTTTTCTTTCTCTCTGTCTTCTTTCACAGCAGCCTCTCTATTTGCTTTTATAATTTTATCCTCTACAGATTTAGATAAGGCTGTGCATGTTGATCATGCATCTATTCCTATACTCCTGCCTCAGTTTAAAGTCACTTTAAACTCTCAAGCTCATTTAGGATGCAGCAGTTAGGATTTAAACTGCTGCCAAACAAAGACACCATAATATTCTCAAGTTCAGCATCTCTCACTGGGTACCATGTAGATTTAGAAATGATTTAAAGGGGAATGAAGAAAGTGAAAATTTACTTTTTTCAATTTTCCCATAAAAGCTGTCGCATATAAGAAAGTGTAATCATAGATCTGAACAAGCCTCTGCCCACAAACTCCACATGAAATAAACAATATAACATGAATAAAAATAGTCATTTACTGCTTAAACCTGTATTGCAGAGATGCTGCAGCTGTAAAATATAGATCAAGTCTTGCCTGAGTGGGAAAATAAAGTTTTTTTTTTTTCTCTGCAACAAGGTGAAGCAATCCTTCTTGAAGCGCCTCAACCTGGTAACCCTGATGAAGGCCACAGCAGCTCAAGTTAGTTTTAATATAAAAGCTTTGTCAGAGTTTTCTGCAAGAATAGAATTCTTTTCATTTCTTCACTCCTTTTCAATTCATGCAACACGCTGGGCTGAGAGGCTGCGACATCTTTTTTCCTTTCCTTTTCTTTTTTTTTTTTTTTTACCATTTTTGTGGATCAACCTTGGACGAAATTGTCACATCATTTTCTGAGGTTTCTGCAGGATATATAAAAAGAACCACATAACAGTTTTCTTTTAGACAAAGTCGCTTTTACATCCATGCTGTGTTATTTTCAGCTCTGATATAAAATATAGTGGAAAATAATGACTTCAAATGTGTAACACTTGTGAATATACTATCTAGTCTAGTCTTTATTGTATTAGTAGTAACCAAGCAGTAAAATAGTGCCAAAAACTGAACGAAATGAAACAATTTGATCATTGTTGACGATTCTTTAGAAAGGTATGTGATTATTGCACATTGCTGCCACAAGGACTGGAAAATGTCTCAGTTTCTCGTTAGAACAAGAAAATGTTCTTATTTTTAGATATGATTAACTATGACTCAGTAACATACGGACAATATCATATTTAACTAATAACCCTGTAAAAGTATGTCAGTGCCGTAAAAGGTTGTCTCCACCCACTCTCTGCAACCCTGCAAATGATATATAAGGATATGTAGATACATTAATGGATGGATGGGGCCATTTGTCATTCAAAGCATCAAATAAAACTTAATCAAACCTCAAATAGTCATTGTACATTTAAAATTTTTAGCTGGTATCAACTACAATTTTCTGATCTTCTTGTTTTTGCACCCAATGAAACAAGAAACTTGTAATTGTGGCAACAATGCCTTCTTGTGATGCTATGCTCTGTTATGTTGTCTTGATTTACTCTAGCTGTTAACTGTACTGTGTTTTCAGCTTTTTGTCATGCTTCACAGCCTTTCTTTTTTCAGAGAGGGCATGTAAATATTGACTGTTATTAGTTCCTAGATAAGTTGCTGTCGGGGGGGATCAGAGTTTGTAGCTGCAAACATGCTCCAACAATTACAGCAGTTTCAAGATTTATTAAAAACATATCTAACAAATCAATAGATCAGTCTCAGGAATGACAACCAGCATTTGCATATCAGGTGCCTCCATCTGGGGTCCTGACACCAAATGTTATTCTCCTCAGATTTACTCCAACCAACAATATACAGGATCGTTTTCATGGGAAGCGCTGCAGATTTACTCTCCTTTTGTTCTCCTTAATTGTACTGTATTTCCTCCTTTAGCTGAATGTGTTAAATGTTGCCCGAGATGTATGGGGCAATTACTGCAGCAAAACTATTTACAAGCGTGAGTGGGCGAGTTATGTAACTATCCCAATATGTGTAGATAATCAGATGTGTAAATGTGTAAAACAAAAGTCTCCAAATCTATATACTCGTTTCCAAGGTCTAATGAGATGTACTGTAAACATGTGTAGACACATGTAAATACATATACATAGACACATCTTTAAATGTGTACTTAGATAATAATGGAATAATGTCACTCACCCTGCTTGTCTCCTTTAAAGAACTTTAAACATTTAAAGATCAGTGTACACATTTGGAGAGTTGTCTACACATTTACAGATCTATGTAAGTTTTGTACTTTTCTCAGTACATCTGCACCAAAACACAAATTTGGACCCCTTTTTTTTTTTTTTTTTTTTACAAATTGGATTACATATACACAGTTACAGATGCACTTACACAACTTTATACTCACACTGCCACAACAGCAGCCCCATACAGATGTCAGTAATGTATCCTGTATCACAGAGCCATGAAACTTAGTCAACACCCAGATGGCCATATGTGCACATTCCAGTCAAAAAGGAAGCTGAGGAGTGGGGGTTTTCAGGTTTTCAGATATCAGCAGCAGCATGTTAGCGGCAGAAGAGATGCACTCTTGGGAGGTTTTCTTATTGTGAAAGCAGCTGGTTGTCTGTCAGTGTCCTCACCGTATTTGTGCTGTCTCTGCACCACCTGTGACTTGAGCAGAGACCCACACACTCACACTCAGTTGCACACAATGCTGAAAGGCACTCACACACACACACACACACACACACACACACACACACACACACACACACACACACACACAGACTTCTAGAACTGATACAGATGAAAAAACTTTGCACCACTGCACATGACACTATCGCTCTCTCTTTCTGATTTTATTATTGTCTCGCTATCTCTTAGACAAACTACCTGGAGCCTCATTCTACCTCCTCAAAGAAAGTTTTTCCTTGCCACTGTCACCAAGTGCTTGCTCATAGTGGGAATCGTTGGGTCTAGATAAATAATATTAGTGGTTTAGACCAGCTCAATATGAAAAGTGCCCCGCAATAACTTATGATTTGGTGCTATATAAATAAAACTGACTTTACTTGACAAACTCTTAGACACACACTTTTTCCCTCACATACACATGGGAGCACAGAGGATAGCCAGATGCTGACACACCACAGCCTCCCTCCCCCTCCATCAGCTGCTCCTCCATCAGCAGCAGGTAAGCAGCAGCCATCCCCCCCTCCAGCAGCCGCTCTGTTAGAGGTGGACCTCTGGAGAGTTTAAGCACTGGACACGTGCCAAACACAGGCGCACACACACACACACACACACACACGCACAGTCATCAAGGGAAGCCAGGCCTGCAGTGGTGATGGTGGCTGTTAATTTTATGAAGCCGCATGAGTGCGTGAGGGCATGGGCGTGGGGGGTTTGTCGACACAGTCACAAAACTCATGGCGTGTGCTACAATCTGTCGGAGGGATTGGAAAAATATGTGTGGGGACTGTTAGTGTGTTTGCCTTGCATTTCTGTATTCCTGATCAGAAGCAAATGTCCTCAAACTGACATACAGCATAGAGTCCTCTAAAATGGGAATGGGACTGTTCTATGTTTAGAGAGGAGTTTCATTTTATGTGGGAATCAAGAACAGGGATAACAGCTATACTTGCAGGAGTAGCAACGATACAAAACATCAGGGCGTCACATCGTAGGATAAAAACAGAGAAAAGCGTCCTATCCCCTCATCATCATATTATTTTAAGATTAGATTAGCTAAACCATGGAAGCAGACCTACTACGACCTGCAAGGTGTGGGTCACATGACAGTGGCTGCCAAAGGGAACGATATCCTTGCTCAATAGGTTATTTGTCCTGATAAGAGGTTATGTCACAGTAATGTGCCTGACCTCTGTTTATTTGTAAAAGCAATAACTTCTAACTGATTAATAACTGATTCAAATGCACAGTATTAATCAGTGCTATTTTTTTCCACTTATAAAAACAACTATGATGAAAAAAAAATCAAATTTCCCTCCTGTAGTAAACATCTATTACATATTATATTACTAAATTCAAACTTTTGCTGAATTTTTCTTCAAGCTCTTAAATGTACGGTCCATATTCCTTATTACTATGAGCAATTCATTCATTCAAAAACAATACTGCAGTACAAAAGAAAACAAACACTGTTTTCAAAAATATTTAGTATTAAAATGTATCCATTTTAACATTTTGAAAGCCAGCTGAATGTAACATTGTCAAACCCAAACCAGTGTGATGTATAATTGTGAAAAGCTAAATAAACTTGATGTTACTTTTTCAAAATCAAAACAACGAATTTCTCTCATTAACTGTCCCTTTTGTTTCCCAACCATGAAAAGTAATGGTGCTAAGAAACTGGGCAAAGTGTCGCGCTCCAACCGTCTGTTTTATTGATCTACTCTGCTCCAGTTCAGCACCATGGACAGCGCAGCATGTGCCAAACAGCGCTGTCCATGGTGCTGAAAGAACAGCTAAGCTATTTTCATATAAAACTTAAACAGAGGGGGCAAAAATGAAATCTGGAATAAGACCCCCTGTGTTGCAAGTCCTGCTACCATTTGTTACTACTACATCAACTACTAGTTGTAAGGCCTTTCAGCAAAGCTCTTTCCCACCACCAGTCAGCGTCTTGACTACCACTACTGGTATATCTACTACATTTCTTGAGGATCTGTGAGAAGAGCTCTTTGAGGAAAGCGACAAAGATGAATGATTACGATGATAAAAGAGAAAAGCCGAGCTGATGGATGAGTGTGTTCAGTTGTTGAGTATATGTAACAGTCTAGCTGGAGATGGAGTTAGAGAAGGATTAATATGCTAAGCTAGAAAACAGTGCTGAGTATAAACAGAAGCCCTCATTCCATGTCTCCTACAACTAGCAGTCATTTGCGACTAAATTACTTTCCCAATTACACTGGTGACATTACAGTATAATAACTGGCTGGATTATGTTCAGAAGCAACTTTTTTTTAGCTTAACAGCAGCAGTGTCACCACGAGGTGGATGAGATTACTGTTACACCAGAGACTTGAGATTGCATCCAGGGTCTTATATGTGGGGGGGCTGTAGCCAATCCCAGCAGACATTGGGTGAGGATTCACACTCAAAGTAACACCTATGGACAATTTGGAGTCACCAATCAACCTAACCTGCAGGATTTTGTTGAAGTGGGAGGCCAAGTACCCACACAGGGACAGGGAGAACAAACACCACGGTCAAAGTCGGGTTTGAACCAAGAACCTCCTTGCTGTGAGGCGACCACTGCATCACCATGCTGCCCTACTGCTTCCAGTGTTTGTCCTAATTAGGCTAAACACAGATCAACCTCTCCTGAATGGATGAAGGTTACATTGATATTAAACTTCATTAGCTACAAGCAATACCTGTCAAAATGTCAGACCGTATTTTTGGAAAATTCTGCCAAAAAAACCCAAACATTTTATCTACATTTTGTGAGTGCAGATGACAAAGGTTTTCTGGTGTGAAAGCAGGGAAGCGGAATGCTTTTGGCTGTGGTATTAATTATATGAAACCTTTTTTGTGTTGATGTGCTTTAAGTATTTAAATGTTGTTAGCATTTGAGTGTTTCGTGTCAGGAAGATTTTGAACAGAGCCATCTGCTTCTGCTTTCTCCCCCCAGCCCCCCCATCCTCTCTCTGTTCTTCAGTTTAACACTGAGCCAGTTTTTCCTCAGAGACAACTTAGCCAACACATCCTTGATGAGAGGAAGAATTAGCAGCCAGTTACAGTCAGGCTCACTTTGATTGTGTAGCTTGAAGTTTATTGGAATAAAGATTGATGTCATGTTTTAAAAAATGTTTTCGTTCTCCTTCCTTTTTTCTGTTTCTTTTCTCCAAATTGTCACTCCTCTCAGGTCTAAGCAAACATCCCTTTTTTTGCTTTAAATTCATATAACACAGCAGCGATTCAACAAACACGCAGTTCATGACAGCTTTTCCATTTTCTGAACGAATGAAGTTTTTTCCAAGTTTCAGTCTAACCCGCAGGGAGACCTTTGCTCTCAGATTGGTGAGGATCAGCAGATGGTCTCTTGGCAACTACCAAAAGATGTCAAGGGAGCAAACAAATACACTGAATTTGATTTGCTGTGTGAATAATAGTGATGGCTCACTGTCACAGCATCTTCAGCAGTTATTTTTAGAGCTGTCGGTTTATATCTTCATTAGTTCATTCACATGAGTATACACTTGTCAGGATAATCACATACCTTCATACCTGAGGTGTGAATTTTAGATGTGGCTGGATTGCATTTCACGGGTCAAACAGGTGAGGACACACCCACGCAAAATGAACATTCTACTTCGAATTTGATGACTTCATGACTAAATTCTGAACATAAAGGTAGAGAGTGTGCTGAAAAACACGACACAGTGCGTGAGTAGCTAGGAATCATTACAAAATGACTTTACAGTTCATCACATAGGTGTATAGATATGTATTACTAAAAACTACAACTTTTAAGAGTACAAAATTGTACAAAATTACATTGCAATCCATTTAATAGTTGTTCAGATGCTGACTGATCAACACTGTCTTTCTGAGAGCCACGCTGATATATACAAAAAAAACAAGTCTTCGGTTGAAGAGCTGTCACTTGCATTGTTCAGTGTATAAGTTGTCAGTGATTTTAAATATGGTTGGCAGATTCTAATGAAAAAAAATCTGATGATAACAATCTGGAAAATATATTAAGTTTGCTTTTGCTCCTATTTGAGATGACCAACCATGTATTCCTCCACAGTACTGTGATTTCTGCCTGAATATAGTGTCTGACTTTTCAAACAGGAAACTATTGACATAACTTGATATCAAAGTTCCTTTAGTTCCAGGTCTGAAATTTTAAATTTTATTTGAATAATGCTTATTGCTTGCCATCTCTTATTATAGTCTCTTATTGTAGTTTCATGTGTCTCGTGTCCATCTCTCCCCTCTTCCTCTTCATATCTGCAGGTCATGGGATGAGTTCCATGATTGTGCTAATGTGGCAATGGCTGGCTGTCCAGAGGAAGCAGCAGCTGTCTGGGAGTCTCTCCGCCAGGAATCCAAAAAGATGCAGTTCTCCGGAAACCTCTATGACATGTGCTCCAACCGAAACAGCCACCCAGTGGCCTCGCTCTCCCCACACGGTTCACCCAACCAGGAAGAGATCAACCAGGAGTCTCTAAGAGCTCGTGCTGATCATCTGGCAGGCTGTCTCCACTTCCTCATGCTACTGTCTCCTCTGCTGCTGCTGTTGTCTTGGATATAACTACCCTAAACAAACGGGACTTGTGTGAATAGATATAAACTTTGTGTATTTTCCCCCCTCCACGAGTCCATAGACTTTCCACTATTTTTTCTTCTGTTCTGCCAGGGTTTGAATACTTCTAACTGCATGTTCAGAGGACCCAGTCTTTTTGATAATGTATCCTTAAACTGCCTGTGCCGTTTCATTCTTATTCCCTGCCTTTGAATGAGTCTCTCTCTGTTGGAAACACACACAGAATGCATACAGACCTATACAATTGCTGTACAAACCGAGCTGCCAACACATGCATAGTTAAACAGATGCAAACAGCAGCCTCATGTTGCCTGATGTTGTCTCCTATCCCCCTTCATCTAGTAGGTATGAGCTGTGAGCTTGTGGTTATGGGGGGGGGGGGGGGCTGTCTTTTACAGTATAATAAGAGAGATAGAATAATAATGTCTGACTTAAAAACCAGAAAGTCAAGTGATGAAGAGGCAAGATGACAGGACGAGTTCCAACTTAAAACACTTATTTATCATCTTTATAGCATGAGCCATGAGCGTGTTCATTCCTCACAGTTTGACTTGGTGAACAATGAATGCTTTTGCATTTATTCAAATTGCTCTTGAAAATATACCCTGCATAAACAGCAGACCCTAAAGATGCTCTGACATTTGGCTGACTCTCTCACATGACTCCTGACTCATAATATACTCTTAGCTACAGTACGTACAGCTTCTATCTGTGTTTGAAAAACAACATCATCTAAGGGAAATATCCAAACCATTAAAACAATGCAACAATTGCAGCAACAATGACTCCAGTTTGGCTTCAGACTGTACATGTACCGGCGTCCCACAGGTTCAAAAAAAGCTGAATTAATGAGAGACGATGAAACACCATTTGTGCATAGTCTTGACGACAATAGTGGAAAGAAATTAACAGTTTCACTGTAAGAACAAGTTGAGATGTGGCATTTAGTGGATATATGTGCTGAGACACACCAGTAATAACATAACTTTTTTAAATTTTATTTTGAAAATTAAACAACAAACATTCTGTAAATTGTCGTAGATTTCATATTTGCCCAAAAACAACATTAATGGCTTGCTCTGCAGCAGCGCGAGCTTGGAGCTGAAGTTAAAGTGAAGTCAGAATGTGCTGCAGTTGTTATTATTTGGTGCTTGCCCAGGTATGAAATCCTCCGGGGTTCCTCCTTGGCATTCTGCACTGTAGCCGTACAGTGTGGGACCAATACGTGCTCCAGTCAGAATCACAATCCTCACACATGCCAAGTGTATTTCATGCTCCAGGAGTCGCAGTTTGGCCCTGCAGGCCCGCTAAACCTGCTTGTTATTCTAAATGGCTGCAGGTAACAGTTGTTTCTGTCTGGCCCGGGATCAGAAATACTATCAGATTAGAAAGCGAGAGAGTGAGAGAGAGAGAGATGAGTGCACCTGGAAAACAAACACCGTTCTGCCTAGTTGAGGATTGAATCCACCTGTCTAGCAGCGAGTGTGTCTTACACAAGGGCCTTTAGGGTGTAAGTCTACTTTCTTCACAAAAAAATAAATCAAAGCTGGGCTGGCTTTAAAGAGTTATGCTTGAACGTGAAGAAGGACAAAAAAAATCCTCAAAGGCTGCACCAACTTTGAGAGTGGTGAAAAGAAGAAAAAATTGATTAATAACTGCGTGAGCTTGTCTATTTTGCCGGCGGCAAGTTCAATAATCATAACTACAGGGTTGAACTAAACAATGAGTTATAGAAAGCAGATCAGCGGACAGGTGTATATACAGTAGTGACAGTTTTAATAATCTCAGTTGGTTTGGGTGCTTTATTCTTTCCACACAGAAGCTCCAAAAGAAATAAACCCTTGACAGATTTTAAACACCATCCCAGCTTTAAGTCAGTTGAACCCTGAGAATAAAACCAGCAGTTTTAGGAGCCCAGTGGCAGAAAACACAGTGAGTTAAATTTAAGTGCCAGGCTAAAGGTGCCGCGCGGAAATAAAGAGTAAGCTTTCAGAAAAAAAAAGAAAGAAAGAAAAGAAAAGGAAAACCTCCAATCAGCCCACAGCTATTTTTTTTACATAAGGGACTTTACCCAGAGATATGCTTGGATGGTTTAAAGAGGCTGCTGTAGTTTCGAACTTTAATTAAACTGACAGAATAAGCAATTAGAGGCCTCAGTGGCTGATTCACTAAGGTGCAGCAATTTGAAAACTATCTCCAAGGAGCTCAGATAAGATGTTGTCACTGGAGGCTAAATCTGAGTAAGTCACACATTAGAGGGTACATAGAAAAATCTGACTGTATGTGTTTGTGTAAATCCAGGCCTACAGGGAGTTCAGTCAGTTATAGGAGTATAAGTCATTCAGATCAGATTTTAAAGTCTGTTTTGCGCAGTGGTGCCGCTTGCGTTGTGGTCAGAAACACAAAAGAACTCACAAAATCCCTTTTATGAGAAGATATGTTTCATGTAAGGTAGGTGGACAAATCTGATTTCAGAGTGGTTTTCAATAAAGCAGCAGTGTAAATGCGACATTATTGACCAGAGCAGAGCGGGGAATTATGCTCCAGCACCACACTGGAGACTGGAGCATCTCTTTGCCTCCAGCAGCAGCTTGACGCTCTAACAAATAGGTTACACTGGACAGAAAGGACTGCAGGAGAAAGAGAAACGTTCTTCAACAACCAATACATCATTGTCACATTAATGGCACAGTGTGTTTGTGTTATTACAATGAACACATAAGTGATTACTGATAGCCTCCATATTATTAGATTGCGTTTTGCATAAGCCTTGCCACTTATTCTTCCCTTCCACAATACTCTTGGTTTTTCTCTGCTAAAGATTTCGGTATTAAATCCATTATCAAATATTCAGACCCCTGAAATTCACATGAAGCCACCCATTAGATTGTTTCACTTAAGACAACATGCCACTCTTTGTCTTGCTGAGCTGCAAAAACACACTCAGGCCTGCAGAGAGTGCATTAACCAGATGACAAAACCTTTCTGTTGGTTGTCACGTTACCTACAGACTTCACAATAACTGTCACTTCTGCTAATGTCTGTCATTTCAATTGGCCAAAGCAACCGTCAGCACAAAAGTACAACGCCTGCTAACATTACCTGAATGTTTCCTATTCATCCTATTCCTTGCTCTTTGCTAATTAAAAAGAATGAACAGTGAGAAAAGATTCAATGAGAGCCTTTAAAGACATTAAAGCTGAGCAATTCCTTATATTTTGACACCATATTTGGAGCCCGACCCATGATGGAACCATCTATCACAATTTGCAACAACCGAGGTGAACAGCACCGTTATTGTTGCGCCATGAGCAAACCAGTTCATTTTCTAAATCCAACCCTCCGGTGCACCATGTAAACTGCAATGCAGAGGCAGATAGATGCTTCTCTTCTCTATGCTACTCTGCGTAGCACTGGTCTCAGTTGTGTACAGAGCTTTTTGCCAATGCCGCAAAATTGTTTTCCTAACTCTTACTTTCCATGTTCTTTGCAAGAGTTACTGTGGAAGAGAAGATTTATACCAAAGTAGGATGCTGAGGGGTCTCCTGGCAGTGCCCAGTATGTCTGTCCGGCCTCTCAGCTATAGCATTCAGTAGGTTGCCAGATGCAGAGCACAAATTGTTGTTTTAATATTTTTCTTCTGTTTTTGAACAGAGCATATTTGTTAATTAGTGAGCTCCAGACGTGTTGATAGGTGTATCTGTGGACACTGGACCGAGCCATATTTCTCCCTGCCACTAACCTTTATCGTAAGCTTAGCTAAACACATCCTGACTCCAGCTTCATAACCACCCGCAAAGGGATGTTGGTGTTGTATCTACTGTCTCTTTTCATCCAACTCTTGGAAGGAAAGCGTTTGCAAAATGAGCTATTTCTTTGAAGCGGATATTGGTCAAACCAAGAGAGAGAAGGCATAATATCAAGCAGGGCACGCTCTTGACCTGAGGTTCACAATCGAGCCAATAACAACCATCATCCAGCTGTACTGTGTGCTCTATTTTTCCATCAAAGGCTCACCTGGGTTTTGCTGTGAATAATTACAAGCTCCTCCAACTCAACAGCCCTTTAGCGAGTCACTTTGAGTTTGAACAAATGCGAGTTAGGCTGGGAGAAACTTGGCAGATGGCGATGTAAAAAATGTACGACATTTTGACCCGAGGTTTCAGTGAGGCTCTGACTCGAGAAAAGATGGACAAACTCTCACCCGAGTACCGGATTGTTATCCTCGCCTCCAGCAAGCTGCTGCAGGCACAGCTGTGTTTTCAGACTCAAAGTTCAAACCTCTGACATCTCACTTTTAATTACTGATGAGACAAAAGACAAATTAGAAGAGACTGAAAACTAGGGGATGTAAAGTTCAAGATAAGTATAGCTCTGACCTATAGCATATATATCGCAGAAGATTCATTTTGTGAAGGTAGAGGAGGGTGGTGATAGGAAATAATTCTGCTTTTCCTCCATTTATCTTAAATTTATTGGTTATGTAAAGGAGGACAGTAATATTTTAATGAATCTAAATACCTCTTCCCGTCAGTAAATGCACACAAACATCAATTTTTAAATTTAAAATTTTAAGAAAAGTATTTCTATATATGGAATATGAGGACGCATCCTTGTGCATAGTGTGAATAGTTACAGCTCTATGAAGACCAATGTATATACAGAAGCAGTATCATATGTATATAGACAATATCCTGCAAGAGCAACATTTAAAAGCTTTAACATTTTCTATTAGTTACATCTCATCCATATTATTCCTAGCCCCATTATTCCCTGTGTGAGTTATGAGGGTGACTTTCTGAACCTGTATCCAGTGGTATGCTACAGATAAGACAAGCTTTTCTTTCTTTTTTTCTTTGTTTTTGGAAAACAAACAATGTGGGAACACTGACTATCACACCTTAAATGGAATAGATGGGACGAGCTGAAGAAGTGAGCTGGAGTTAGGTTGCCTCAGCAGCAACACTTGGCTTGAGATGTGGCGACAGTTACCAACAAATGCACCAACGATTAGGTTAAACTAAATTATGTAGCATACTGCTGACTGTCACCAAAGCTGGTTCACTTAAATAGTAAACCATTAATCGTACCTATAAATGAAACTCAGCATAATGGGGCTCAGAATAAGATGGAGAGACCAAGCAGAATACACATACCGTGATGGTTAAAATGACTAGTCTGCCACATACTGGATTTCCTCCTTTCGTCAAATGCGCAGCAAACTGTAAAAAAGGAGCTTAACATAAACACTGTGGAGATATTTAACGAGATTATTTGTCCTTCTCTCACTGTACTGTTGTCTTTGCTTGGCAGATTGTGATGCCTTTACGTGCTCAAGGTTGTATGTTAGTGTTTTGCGAGACAAGAAAGAGAGATCAAATATCTGTCTGTGGTGTAAATAACTTAATCAACCATTTACCCACACAACACATACGTTTCATTGTTACTGATTAAACTGCTTTTCTCCAGCGCTTTTCGAGCAAAATGTCGCTCTCTGACCTTGGTTGTTTCTAGAGATAGCATGTAGCCTTGAGCTTTCTCTGCCTTTTCATGTGCGAGACGCAGAGTAGCAGGACTAAAGCCAGTATGTACATGTATGATGTTGTGACATGTGTTAACTCTGTGCTTACATAACACACCTATGTGAAACCGAGAGACAAAGATAGTGCATTCCTGCGGATGAAAAGCATCCGAGCTGGCTTTAAAGTGGCGCTGCTGTCGTTGCCCGGAGCTACCCATCAAACAGAATGGAGAGCCAGACGGCTGGGATCATGGATGAAGGACGGACTTTTCCAGGGATGAAAGCGGGAAACTTCACAACAGAAGCTCTGTACACACACACGGATCACATAGCTGTGTTTTTCTGTGGACAGTACGACAAGCCCTCGATAGTACATCAGTCCATACAGCAAAGAGTCTTTTCAAATGGTGCAAACACAGCATTTTATGCTTTCATAAAGAACTTTGTGAAGAATTTTTGTATTTGTCCTTGGCTGTCTTTAGTTAGGTCTGCTTCTCTCACACTGTTTCCTCTTCGTTCCTTCCTTACTTTCTTTGACCTTCATGTCCCACCTCTCTGCTTCTCTTAGGTATTTCCTCTGCCCCTCCATGCTTATATCCATCCATACATAGTAGGTTTTGCTACCTTTATAGAAAATCATTAAATTGGTGCTGACTGACTGACTAATTGAGTGTGTTGATATTGCTCTCTAAGATTCAAATGAATGTTTCTGGGTAGGGAATTATTGTACGTGCCTGGGGTGAAAACTTGTGACTTACACTGCAAAAAAGAATTTTAAAAAAACCCATTTTCATCTAATAAAAAATGTTTTTAGATTTTAGAATTTAGACTTTTAGATTATGCACAAGTCCAAAGCAGCTAAATTGCTTCGTGACCACGTCTTACAAACTGCATTTGGAGTAGATAAAAAATGTTGAGTATTTTGACTGAGCACTTGCAAAAGACGTTACCCCCAGTGCTCACATTTGTGCACACCATCTTGACCTCTTCAGTGTGAACACAAGGCCAAGTATTGAAGTATATCGATGACAGCGAGATTGAAAAAGCTCAAGGCAAATTTAAACAAATCATATGCAAGTCAACACTAGAGAGCAAGGAAAGATTTCCAAGCAGACAAAAGTTTTTCATAACATGCAAGGCCTAAATTCTGAATTAAACACATGATGAAATCAAGATAAAGAGAAGAATAAAATTCTTTCAATTTGACTTGAAACCCTGCTAATAACCCTAACCCTGCTAAGAATAGGTTCACTGTATTACCACTCAGGTCTCATTTGTAAAGCTTTAGCCATGACACCAATTGGTAATAAAAGCATTATACTTACAAAGTTAATTACTTAGATCTTGGAATGCAGTAAGATAGCTAAAAAGAAATCAGACATGCCGAGAATCACAAGCAATCAGACAATTGGGTTTGAAGAAAAGAAGGGTTAACTGTAAATTTACCACTTAATGCTGTGTGAAGTCTATTTCAGTTTTAGTATATAAATATAAAATAAAGTGCTCTGTAATCTGTCTGGACTGTTAGCTGGTTTCTGATTGTCTGACTGCTTATGATTCTAACCCATTGTATCTCATTGCAGGTTTCTCATGGATTTAACAAGCCTAATATGTCATTCTCATTAGTGATCTTTCACTTTCAGCGTGATGAGACAAAACAGAATAAGTCAGATAGCTCCACAGGTTTGAAATTTGATTAGAAGATGCCTCTAAAAAAGTTTTTTGTCCCCCTCTCTGGCATTTCCTGACTCCAGATTAAAGCCTCACCAGGCAACTCAGCATGTCTGCGGCTCCAAATAGCTGCAAGAGATAAGTGTTTCAACATTTTGAACTTCAATACCCAGAAATCCTTTAAGGTGACATCAGTAAGCAGCAGAAGGTTCTCATCTGTGATGCTTTAGGATAGCAAAGTAATGAAGGCAGAGAAGGTCTTACATTGCTGAGTGCTGCTTTTTCAGGACAAAGTTTTCGTTGCTGTGTGGGAGTCAGATTGGAGTTCACTCTTAAATTTTGATTGTTCATTTCCTGTGACCAACCAAGAGTAGAATTTTATTTGGGCTGAGTATATGTATTTGTTACTAAAAACCATGCTTGGTGCAGCTTCACACAATATGTTTGGATGGAAATGTTTTTGCAGTAATTTGTCACTGAATTCTGAGGTTTTTCTGCACCAAACATCTTGAAGAAGATCTGGCTGAAAGTGTTTGGGATAAAGCAAATGGAATGAACTTATAGCATGGGCCTGACAATAATGAGCACCACAAGCTGAAAAAGCAACGTGCTGCTGCTTTCTGTAAAGGCAGCTGAATAATGTGCACCAGAGCTGAAAACATGGCTTTAGCTGGACTGAATCTTCTCTCAGGCTTTGAGGCCTTGCAGTGTTTTCTCTGACAACTTAAAAATGTCACACACATGTTGTGCCTTTTGCCTTGAAAAATAACTTCTCGTTTGTTTTTCCCATGGTTTGGATCAGAGCGAATTCCAGGAACACTTTTTTTTTGCACATTATAGCCATTATGTGAAATATGATTCAGGATACTTACACGCTGCCTCGACCTCTCAAGTTTGAGCAAAACCACCACAGGGATAGTTTTACCCTCTGGACCTCCTAAAATATCTCCTGTGTGAATGTGGTAAGAGATGTTGTTCTGCAGTGGGCACGCTGCCTCCTGACTTTTTGCTAGTGTTTGCACACAATGAGCCAAGGAAGAAACCCATACATAAATCTGAAATATGGGCACATATGGAAATTACATTGACGAGGTGTATGTCAGTTAATGTACATGTATGTTTGTATGTTGTTCACCAGTATCCAAACAGTTACATAGTTACAGGAACATACCACATATTTCATAATGCAGCAGAACTTGTTGTCACATACAGTTTGTCTCATACATTTTCACAACTATACATAACTTTTTTTTCAGAACATAAACACTTATACATAATATGAGGTATGAATATATGTTTCTTATTGACACATACACCCAGCTTGCTTGTAGGTTCAAAGCAGGATCATATGAGGAGAAAAATATCCTTATACTGTAAAACTGCATGATTTTGTCCTTATATCTATCCACAACAGCTTCCAAAAAACACTTCTTTTAATTATATGAACGAATAACTATTGAAAACTTATTTTAAATAAAGGGAAATCTATGTATGTCTTTGATTAGTATCCTGATTAGAAACTGTTTTTCATCTTTTCATCTTTTTGTTCTGAATTTAATCAATCCAATTAAGTGACTAACTTCAATATTTAGATCTGGAAATGACCTCTATTTATTCCCGGCAACTTGAACGCTAAAAGCATAAATTTTTTATTTTCTATTTAAATTTTGGGACATGAAATTACCGTCTGAAAATTTCAAAGTGAGGAATTCAAGCCACATAATCCCCTATTCAGTCATTCAGTCATGAGATTTATTTCTGGTCATTTGGAGGAGAGGTCCTCAAGCTGTAAATGCAAACCTTGGAAAGAGAGAGGGACTGTGTGTGCGTGTGTGTGTGTGTGTGTGTGTGTGTGTGTGTGTGTGTGTGTGTGTGTGTGTGGGTGGCCCTCATTCATCTCTGCACCTTCTTCAACATCATAGTATAGTGTGAGGGAGCGTGAGGGAGAGTCTCAGGTGAAAGCCATGCATGTTGTGCAGGAGTTGCTCCCAGTTATTTGGATGGTTTTTTGCAGATGAATATTTTATTACTGCCGGATGCCTCAGTAAACAGAGAAGCAGAAGCAGTTTATAGACTGAAGATGAAGTCCCACAGCTCCTCCGGTTTACACAGTAAGTGCACAAGCACGTGTAAACACACTCCTATGGTCCAGGACACTGACACACAAAACATTCGCAGACTCTAAAACTAGAACAGACTTTACAGACGATCTGTCGATGTTTGAACGCAGCGTTCCCTTTCACTTTGACCACTGAGTTCCCTCTGGGTTTCCAAAAGACAAACCTCAAACTCCAAAAAAGCTTCTTCTCGGGTTTGTGCTCAGAAAACTATGGGTAGTATTCCATGTCAAAGTTTGTTATTTATTCATTTTGACCTTGAGGTGCAAATGTTTCCAACACAGCCGCAGTTCTACTAGATACTCTATATACAGTTCGAGAAAGCTGAAGTGGGAGATTGTACCTACAGAATGTAAGCCAAGACAAAGCTGAGGTTCATCTTCATCCTATTTGGTCCCTTTGCTTGTGTAGTAATAACTGAGGCACCTGCTTTACAGTGAAATTCACTGGTCTGATGCAACTTCAGTTTTTCATGCTGATACATTCAAGGTGTTATTAAGATTGGCACAAGTATCTATATATCTATACATTCTTACATTAAGCCTGCCTCTCCTGCTCGGTGGGGGCAGTCCATTGCAGTGCCATGACAGGGATTGTGTTATTTGTTTTTTAAGAGTTACATGGGCTTGCTTTAAACTACAAAAACGATGTTAAAATAAAATGAAAGAACTTTAATGTTGGCTTCTTTTGGCTTAGCACATCAATAACTTAAAGGGACCACTCTTCAGAAAGTCCTTTTTCTCATTTTGAACATCAGCATTCACTGCAAGTAAAACCGGAAACTGCAAAGAAGAAAAATCCATGAGGTAGAAATAATCAGAAAGTATTAAATGTACAGATGCTAGAGAGAGAGAAGCTTCCTCATTCCTCTCCATTTATTTGTTTTTAAAATATTATTGTTTGAATGCACAGAGAATGAGAGCGTATAGGAAATATGTGGAATCGGGGGGGTGACTAGGAAAGCAAAGGAGAAGCTGAGAGAAGATGAAATAGACATACTGAGGAGATACGACGACTTGAAGGACAGATTATGAAGATATATGCAAGGGAGACGTGAACACAGGGGAAAGCGAAAAAGCACAGAAAGCGGGTGAAGGTTATACTAATGAATGGTTATACTGTAGGGCAGACAAAGGAGGAGAGGAAAGTGAAGAAGAAGAAGAAGAGAGGAAACAGAGGTTTTGAAGAGAATGTGCAGGTGTCAAGGGACATTTAAAAAAAGATGGGTTGTTATTAAAAAAAACAGGGTGGAAGGTTTCTTATTAATGTGTGCACGTGTATGTGTGTGCGTGTTTGTGTGTCTGTGCGTGTATGCGTACATATGACCTTGAGCGACCAAATCAGTAGCTACATGTAATTCTAGGCTTTTTACAGAGGTTCTGAAACACACACGCACACACACACACATATTCAGTGTGAGTGAAGACGATCTGACAGAGTAACAGTCTGCAAGGCTCATTACACATGAGGCAGATTGATCCAGTGTTCAGAACAGCAATCAGATAAGCAGCAGGAGACTTGTGTGTGCGTGTGTGTGTGTGTGTGTGTCTGTGTGTGTTTCCGTAGTGTTACTGCTGCAGTAATCCCAGTGACAGTAGCCTTGTTGCCCCAGCTGTGGCCTGACCTTTTCTCTAATTGACTCTAATCAATTGAGCTCTGTGCTTTCATTCTCTAATTCCTGTACATTTTGCTCCTGCAAAAAAATGTCAAATAAATTAATGGTATTAATTTAGTCGACAAATAAAACAGACACACACACTGTTCAAGGTTCACTTACTTGCTTGTCATGGAGTTTTTGACTTTTACTGAACAAACTCCACTTGCTGGTGACAACTGTGCATGGTTGTTACAAAGCTATGGAAGAATAGAGTGAGTGGACCTTGAGTTGAGACTGGAGATTGGTCAATGCTGTTTGCAGACAGTTATGAAACAGGAGTCTAACGTACAGTATATCTATTGCATAAACTCATTCTTCACACAGATTTTTAGTGGGGTGAACACTGCACCCCACCCCTAGTTGAATTACTGCACTTCAAATTTTATGTATGCATAAATTTAAAATGCACATAAATGTCATTTGGAAATATCAGTGTTCTCAGGTAACTCTTGACATGAAAGCAAATAAGTGTATTCCTCAAAATGTCAAATTAATTCTTTCAAATAGTCTTTACCCCAGTTTAGCTTGTTTCCCCCTCTCTCCATCTATGGAACTATGACATACTGCTGACATACATTACACCAGAAAAGAGGCTGTTTGATCAATTTCTAATGAGGCCAAATCTTAGCAGACATTCGCCTATAGCTCTGTATATACACACACATACACACACTTCACTCTCTCTTTCTCCCTCTTACTCCTACATACGCATTATAGGTGCTGTAAGTGCATGTGGTGACATTCACTGTGCTCCCAATCCCTCCTCTGGTGCTCACACTGGGAGCCACTCGATCCCTGATCGATACACTGCTTTCTCCCTGCTCACACACGCACAAACACAAGGAATACCTAGATCACACGCGTGCACACACACACACACACACACACACAACTGTTCCTCTGCTGTTTTGTATCTGCTCTCTTTGTCCATTCTCAGCCGTCTCCATCCTTATCTTACCCCCCATTCCTCCTCTTTCCTCTGCCTTTCTTTGATAAATCAATCCATCATGATCAGATTGCCAGAAAATATCCTCTTCCTCTGATAATAAACATGTTTTGATGTGAAATATCTGATAGCTGTACTGTATGTAATGAAGTATGTGTGTTTGTTCAGTTGCACTGAAAATCTGTAGTGTAGCATTCGATGTTTATTTGAAAGTGTGATTACTGCTACAGTCTTGGTACTCTGCACTGCCGTGGGGGGACACAACTGATCAAAGCAGAGCTGCTGGTATATATGTGTGTGTTTGTGTGTGTGTGTGTGTGTGTGTGTGTGTGTGTGTGTGTGTGTGTGTGTGTGAAAAAGTGTTGGAGAGCACATATTCTTAAACAAAAATATGTGCAGTATATGATATATGTGTGAGAATCATTTATGTTTATACATTGTGCGCACTTCTTTAACTGTATGGAAGTTTTAAGTGAAAGTGAGTTAAAACAAAAAGCAGGAGAGCATGACAAAAAGGAGCAAAGTTTAAAGGAAAACTCTCCAGTGTGTGGCAGCTTGTGTTCACGCACCTGTGTATTTGTGCATATGCATTAGTATAAGGTGGCTGTGATTAATTTCCCTCTGTGGCCGTGGCTCTAATTCCCGGCTGAGGTGGGAATGGTCCCTGAAAGAGTCCCAGTGGAAATCACAGTTGGCAGGCAGGCAGGCAGACAGCGGTTCTGAGAAACACTGATGAATTATCCATGGCGAGAGAGGGAGAGAGGAAGAGAGAGAGAGGTGTGTATAGGGGTAGGAGGAGAGCAAGTTAAAGCAGAAAGGAGGTGGAGATGAGAGAGAGCAAAGAAAAAAGCAAAGCAGAGATGGGAGGAAGTGTGAGAGAAAGACAGAGAGCGAGGGGGGAGAAATTTTAGAGACAGAGAAGGAGCCAGAGACTGTGTGTGCTGATGGATGGAGGGGGAAAGTGAAAGCCATGTTTTCCCTGCTGGAAAATTCACACTTACTGCTGATCCACCCCCAGTGTGCGATTCCCTTCACTGCTGGATCAGTGTGTCGGTTTGGATGTACTCGGTTGCAGAAAATAAATCTTCAGGTTACATCTCAATACCAGCAGCTATCCAAATGGTTCCAGCTATCACTATACCGAGAAGGAAAGTCCACTCTGGAATGAGTTCGCCTTGGAGGGCAAAGTTCAAGCAAAAATTGATTTTGGAGCATTCATGGCCATTACGGAAGAACCGGCATTCATTACATTTCTCTATTCATTTATTCAGGTTTTTCTTCTTTCTGTGATACACACACTTGTAGCTACATGTTTCAGAGAGCTCAACTTAGCATCTGTGAGTTACAGACATTTTGGAGCTAACCTGGAATTACACTGATTTAGAAATAAATCTGCCATTGTAAGTTAAGTAAAGACGAAGTACAGTGAAAGCCATAAATGTGCAGGAGTGAGACAAGGAAACAAGGCAATTTAGGGATTTAACAAGGTTGTTTCAATGAACAAATCGTTAAAAATATGTTGCACATATTATACAACCAGCAATGTAAATAAGTACATTTAGTCACGCAGGCCCTTTTCTTCACTACCATTCAGATACAGAAATTGTACTTTTTTTCTCTATACTTATCTTATCTATAGGTTCTAGTCATTCTGCAGATAGAGATAAACTCATTAAATTAAACAAGAGATAATTAGTTTAAAAATTAGCTTAACTGTGGACCAGCTACACAACTGCATAAATGCTGCTCAGCACCAACAGAGCATTAGATGTGTACTGTGAAAGGAGTTGTTCACGGTGATGAACCCACAGAGATTTATCACCTGCAGATCCCCTCAGCTCTACAGAGCATGTGAGTGTCTTTCGGGTCATTTACTGTAACTTCACTGTACTTCACTTTCATTGACTTTCACCACAAGCGTCAACAGCCACAGCAAACCTGAAGAAATTACAATAAATCCGCTGTATGCTACGTGCCTTCGCACCAAACACAAGCCAGTTAGTCACTAGCCGCTGAGGACAGTGGAGCATTTAGACTCATGAGGGCCAGATATTTCCCTCAGAAGTCGGTAGAGAGAAAAACAAAACTGAAAGAGGGCGAACACACTCACACTCGTCAGGCAGCCAAAAAAACGACTCCAAACAAATGCTAATGTAACTCTGCATCTCTTAATGTAAAAATAGGCAACTCTTTGCTAACCTATTAGCCACAACAACTGCATAATGGGAGCATAGATCATTGTAGTGTTTACAGCTTGCTCTGCGGACCCCGAGTATGCAAGTATAAAAAAGAAAAAATTAATACATAAACAGGGATTAACTATAAAACTGTTTATGGGTGCGTGTGCGTATCATCATGCATGCTACTTCTCCTCCATTTCACAATTCATATGCAAATGCGCCCTGGCATGAGCATTGTAAATATATCTCCTATACATATTTCATTATTGCACAAGGACGTGTTTATGTATTTTTAATACCCCTTCAAATACTACTACACATGACGCCATTCTTTAGGAAACATGTACATGTGAAGTTTCAGGATGTGCTGTAAGTGAGTGTGCTGCATGGATGTGCACCTGAGAATGATTTCTGCCATTGAACTGTCATTTAACAGTCACTTAACGCTCATTATACACAGTGACATGAAGAATTAAACCACATCAACGACCTGTCGTGTAAATCATTTCAAGTAGAACAATAGTTGTTCATGGCTCTCTGGGTGCTTCTGCATGACCTCGGTTTACATTGAGTGCACTGCTGTGCATCATTATTATTACATTTGAAAGTAACAGACAATCTGTCATCACATAATGCATTATGGATCCGTAATGACTGTGTTACCCACACAGTTCCTTCAGAAGGTACTCACTGCCTCAAGCTTTTAGACATTGTCCAAATTGCACAGATGATTATTATATTATGATCATTATGACTGCAATGAACTCATAAGCTGCTTTTAATGCCTAATGACCAGTGCTCAGAAGAGAAGGGCACAGGCATTTGCCAAAATAGAGGGCATGAGTACTGAGCTCTTCTGCTGGAGCTCCACAGATGTGACAGGAAGAAACTTCACTGTTCACCATTGGGAAATCGGGTATATTTTTAAAGTTAGCCCTAGAAGTTGAAGGAAGTGGTGAGCACAGGTACAAATGCTTCACAAAACTATGCCCTCGACACCTCCTTATTTTGGATGTTGCCACCCTCAGAAGTCACATTTGTGACCTGCTCAAATCCCTGACCACTAATCCTCCTCTCCCTCATTTATGCAGATGGGAATAAAAATACAAAGCCACACCACTCAGCCACAGTGTACTCCTCACTGTACTCTTCATTACTTATGCCTCATCTCTTACATGCTCCCATGGCACAGTGAGCCCTACAAAATAAAAAAAAAAAGTCCTTTGACTATTGCTTCAGGATACTAGGTCAAATGTTAAACTGCTGCTCGGAATATACAGGCCAAAGTCTAAGGGTAGTCACATGGATACCCTGGTTTATGATGACTGCCCTAATGTATGCTTACACAATAATAAATCTCATTCAACATGCAGAGGCAGTGCTGCAGGTTTGCTCTGTTAAGGGCAGAATAATCCACTTTTGTTTATGTGTGGTCATGTGCTACTCTCAGAGGCTTTACGACTCCATCAGCAAAGATTAACTTTGCATCTCATGTTTATGCGTTCCCATTGCTGAGTATGGAGGATCTGGGAATTCAGATGCTGCTGCGTTGCTCTTGTAAGAGGCTGCCCTCACCAGCAAAACCAAAGCGCAGTCATTAAAGTTGTAAAGAAATGGTTATACATTTTGAGAAATATTATTCACTTTCTTGATCCAATGTTTTGATGAAAATATTGATACCACTCCATTAAACTTGAAGCTGGTACCAACAGTCAGTTAGCTTAGCTTAGCATAAAACTGTGAAAACAGTTAGCTTGGCTCTGTGACAGACAAATAATAAAAATATATGTCTGCGACTATGTTTCCCAATATGATAGCACAGTGTGAGGATCATAAATTAACATGTCTCTTGTTTAATCATAACTGAAGTCTAAAAACATGTAACTTCAGCTGGGCATTTTTTTTTAAATATAATTGCAGCCAGATAATATTTTCTGTTAATGTAATGATAATATGTTGTAATTTACAAACTCGGCAAGTCATAAAAATACATGAAACTATGCTGAGCACATTATCTAACCTTACAGTACAACATCCACTGACTTCAGCATTATTACACTTTTTTTTATTTTAGCTCTGAGCAACAAAAGCCCCTTCAAGGGGTTAAGGTTGGGGATGAACATGGTCTGGTTTAAAACAGGAAAAAATTCACAGTGACAGATGTGTTTTTGGACATTTAACATAAACCACATTCTTTCCATAAGTGTCTTTTGCTTGTCTCTGATGTGGAGCACTTTGTTCACCCATCATCCACTCCAACCGTTTCCTGGCAACTCTGCTGTTGCTACATATATGTTATATGTTAATAAATGTAGCACTTCACCCATTCAAAAATGTGTGAGGTCAGGGACACTCACAAAGCATCAGAAAAGCATGACATGAGCAGAGCCCCACCTCTGAGCTAGAAAGGGTTTTGTGTCGTGACTGAGCCATTTATTGTTATGAAGGTATGAGAACTTGTCTAATTATAGCACATCTCTAAACCTCAATACTGCAAAGTTAAATGGTAAATGGACTGCATTATATAAAGCTTAACAAATACTGAAAGCTACATGTACCCATTCCCACACACATTCATACATACTTGTACACGCAGTACTCCTCGATCTCACTCACATACTGATGATAGGGGGGCAATTTTTCAGCACCCTGCCCAAGGACATTTGGAGACACATGGAATTGAGGAGCAAGGGATTGAACCATCAACCTAGTGAATGACCTGCTGCTTCATTTACCTCTTTCCAGTCCTGTTCACGTGCATTCTTCTACCTACTTGTAGAGATGCTCCTGCACCAGCAAGCTTCTTCTCTTCTGATCTCATTGTTTTGTTTAATACAGGTGTTTTTCCAGACCATAGATCTGCACATCTTTGCACTAGTAGTATCTATGAGAGTACAGTTGATGTGTAGAGTTTGATTACCTCTCAGTAATGCGATCATGTACCCATACCGTCTTACTGTCTTACCACTCTCGCAGCATCAATTCCAATCAAACTTCAGCACATTTGAATCACTCCATTCAACTATGCTGAGGTCATAGGCTTCATTGCAAAGGGATTCTGTAGGCCGTTTCCAAAGAAAGATATAATCATTCTCTAATCTAACACTGACCTCTCCGTGAACCGTGTTTTCTGTAGAATCCTCTCCTCCAGTTTTCATATTTTCTGATAAGTCGATGCTCATGGGTTTAAGAATTTATCCAACCTCTTAGGCTCACATATCTCTTTGAAAGCAAATGGATAATATAATATATATATATATATCATCAAGCAGAAGCAAGACTTCATTCTTTAATCTGCAACTGTATTTCTGATGAATGATGGATAGAAGGCAAATTCATTCCCTACCTTCTTCCTTTACCCGCATCTCACTTTAAACGGCTCAGCAGTTACTTTGCTTTTGGAATATTATGGAATATTATTTTGCAATGAGCATAAGATGACTATGTCCTCAAAACAACTTTATCTGTATTTTTTATGAAAGTCAAAAAAGTAAAAGCAATCAAGGAGCTGTCTGTGATGACACAATAGAAAATAGAAATATCTTCTGTGTTGTTTGGCTTGATTGACAAGTTTTCTAAGTAGTTAAGCAATCACATCAAAGGAAAGATTCAGAAATTATATTGTTGTAAAATGTTTTTGTTTGGGAAAAATGTGTCAGACCCCACTGTATTTGCTGTTGCTTATAAGATAGAAGAACAATATTTGGGTTGCCAGGTTGTGGAAAATCTTCCTCCAGCATGATGCTTTGCTTTTCTTTAGCTCTTCAATTGTCTGTTTGACCACTTGTCTCCTGGATAAAAAATGCACATATAAACAGTATACACAATATCCGATATAAACCATGCATTAACATTTATTCCAGCAGGTGCTTTCACAAGCCTCCATAGAAATCACAAATCATTTGTATGCCGCACAGGAGACTCCACTGGGCAGTGCACTGACAACTCCTTTAATGTATTGTTCTTCATTTTGCACCTCTTATTGTTTTGAAGGGTTTGTGGTTATTTGGCTTAGTAAACCTTGGCAAACTTTTTTTTAAAAAGAATTTAAAGGAATCCCTGCTCAGTGCCCTAAATGCATTGAATTCTCATAAAGCTGTAGTGAATTTCCTCCTATCTAAATGCTATCAACAAAGCTGTAGCAGAATATTTGCCATCTATTTCCATAACAATCTGCAGACTGGTGAAAACAAGTTTAAGATAATATAAAACTGATCTAATAAAATCCACATTTTGATGTCAAAACCTTTTTGCTTTTGATATCTTTAAGACTGTGTGTAGTGTAATGGTAAACTATTATTAAGAGTCAAACTATTAACAGGGTAAGAACAGAGCAATATTGATGTTACAGAAACTTTTAAAACGTCCTGTCAGGCCTGACTTTTTTGTCATTACTCGGCCTCTGCTGTCTTTCCAGTACTTCAGGAATAACACAGTGGTAACTCAGCAGTTGACAACCTAGTCAAGCATACCATGAAGATGCAAATGGCTGGGCCAATGTAATAGTTTGCAAGCAGTGAATCGTGTTTGCTTTTACCTGCAGTGGAGTTAATATGAAATGCTCAAAATTGCCCGTTAAAGCTGTGGTGGATTAAATGTATACCTGAGTAAATGTGGTCCTTCACTGTGTCTGTGGTTTCTGAGATCCGTCTGCTCTATTTATCTCTGTCTGCCTGTGGATCCCACTGTGCCTGCCTTTCTATTCCTCTGTCTCCTAAGCTGGAAGCTAATGAATTAACACCTACCCACACTGCAATGTCTGAGGAGTTCTTAAGTACTCCATCACCACAGTAGTTTCTTATTCACTTCTGCTAAAGTGGTTTATCTGGGCTTAATTCTAACTACTTTTACTTAAGGCTCTCTCGAATAATGCTTTGTCACTTCTGCAAGTTGTCCCACTTCACAGTGTTGACATAGGGCAGCAGTTGGCACAAACTTTGTTGAATCTGTCACTGTATCTGCCAGTCACTCTGCTTGCTGGTCTATTTGCCAATCTGCCATTCAGCCCATCTCAACCATCAGCACACGACTCCTATCTACCTGCTGCCTACCAGTCAGCATCCCTCTGTCCAGCCTTTCCCCCTATACTTCTCCACTCTTTCACTGTGGATGTCAACTTGTAGTTTTCCATCTATCTTAAGTTAATTTCAAGAAGTAGACATATCCATCCATCTTATTTTGGCATCATCTATGGGTGACAAAGATAAACCCAGGATAAATGAGGTGAGAAACACAACAAATTATTATGACGCTCTTGATTTGATTTCAGATCAGGATGAGGAAAAATTCCAAGTGCCTTTGAATGAGGGTTTAATATTGGTCCCTTCCAGGTGTACTTTCAAAGTCACCAGATCTGAACAGATGGACCAGCATTCTCCACCACAAACAGAACCCACCTAGTTAGGGCAGGCTGTGGAGGCTTAATATCACATACTGACCCTATGCAATTTTTTTCTTTAATCTCTCACTCGTCTACCTACTGTTCATACAGTATATGTTTATCGAATATCCATTTTATATTTTATATCATCTATCTATTATCTCACACATAGCTGACATGGTCCAATCATTTCCAAATTTGTGTTTTCACCTATGGCACTGCATGCCTCTAGCATCATTTGACTCTACCAATCCTTTCCTGTTACTCAGTATTGGTTTGATGTTAGCTGCAACAAGAAAGAACTGTTGCAATCTGTTCTGGCACTCTCCAGCTGTGGCCACCTCGAACTTGAATTTTGAGGACAACAGGGATATTGAATCTGTTTTGTGCATGGGGAAACAGTTCCCCGTTTCTTTTTTTCTTTTTTTGTGAAAAACTTCACAAACAGCTTCAATAAAATAAAAATGAGACACAGCAGGTGCGGCAACTCATGGGCCATCCGCTGGACTATAAAAGTTAGCACCACAGGTGTTTCAGACATGCACAGTTAAAGTGGTACTGAATGAAAATCCTACTGTCTCTCTGACATGTCTCTGTGATAGAAAAATCACTCTAATGTTCTGATAATATTCCCCTGGAAACTAAAAGCTTGCCTGAGGTGATCAATAATAGCCTTGCAATGAGCATGGTGTATTTTGTGATATTTTTATCTCCTGCGGTGTCAGGATAATATTCATACAATATTCCTTTAGGGAATTATGCGCCTGCGGTAATCAATAGTGAGTTTACTATGACCTAACTGTACTGACAACATGCAGCAGAAGTCTCTCTCTTTTTCTCTTTCGCCCCCCAAATCTCAAGGGGAGTCCCCTGCTAGGCTGAGAAGGAGAAGGGGGAGGAAACAGAAATAGCATTATCCCCCAGCGAAGATCATACCTGACACAGGGTGCCATTTCTCAAGTTTCTCCTCTTTCCCCACTGCACCAAACTGCTGGTAAACAGGCACACGCATGCAGGTGTCCACTCACTGTCAACTCACAAGCATCCTCTGAAGCCTTTGCACAAATACACAGAAACGCATTGGCATCCACTGGTGCTCAAACACTGAAATTCTTCTTTCTCGCGCATACTCACAAATGAGAGAGAAGCATCATGGGGATATTAATGGAGGCAGCGACACAGAGAGTCAATTGAGCTTTTAATAGAGCATCTCCTCTTCCTCCCTATAGATAAATAATACAGCACTCAGCAAATCTAGATCTAATAGATGATATTGACCTTTGGGGGTGGGAAAGGGGAGGAAGAGAGTATGTGTCGGGACAGCACAAGCAGAGACAGAGAGCGTGAGACACAGAGGGAAAACAGAGCAGAGAAAGTTGCGATGCAGAGGGATACACACAAGTGTCAATAGAGGCGAAGTGCTCAGACAAAGCATCTTAATCAGAATGCGACGAGGTGGTGATCAATCACGAGGATGACGATGTAGTAGCGAGCTGCAGAGCCGAAGAGGCCCTGACCTTAGCTGCACTGCAGATAGAGCAGAGAGGCTGGTTGGACAGCACTGGCCCTCAGAGACTCCCTCTCTTTGCTCTTATCCTCTCTCTTTGTCTCTTCTATTCCTCTCATCCCTCCTTCCTGCCAGCATTGTGTCTTCCTTTCCCCTTCTATCTTTCTGTATCTCCCTCTTTCCATTTTGATTATTCTCTGCTGTTTCATCTCGTTGCCCCCCTCCTCCTCCCTCCCTCCCTTCCTTTCTCCCTATATTTCTGTCTGGTCCCTGCCATCTGTCATCCGTTGTCTTCCTCTGTCGACCCCCCCCCACCCCCCACCCCCCACCCCCACTCATTTTCCCTCCCTCAATCCAATTCAAGGAGCTTTATTGGCATCATAAGATGAATTTTACAGTCTCTCTGTCTCAATTTCTGGAACATTTGTCTTCCTCTTACTAACTCTCCGCCTTTAATGCCACTCTACAAAACTCTGCTGCATCCTGTGCAGGCTGTACACGTCATGGTCACTCAGCAGTGGGTCCACTACACTATCACATTAACGCTGTAGTCAAGGCCATGTGCTCTTTATTACCTTGCTCATGAACAAGCAGGGTGAAACTAAATGCTACTCATTCCAGGTTGTTTTACAAGTATAGTGGAAGTATGTGTGTCGGAATGTAAAGAAAGGGCCAGTCTAATAAAATATCTAAAACGTAGCATGGTCTGAGACGGCCTTGAAATGGACTTTTATGTCCATAGTGACACCGTGTGGCAAAGCTCTGTAACAGATTTAAAACATCATCATGCTACAAGGGTCTTGCTCATGCAGCAGGAACCACGACTGAAATGTCTTCTTCTGCAAATGTATATCTTTAAATGGTTCCATAATATAGATTTTGACCACTTGAAATACATTCAAAAGTAAAACATATGTGTATAAGAATAGACAAGTTCATACATTGTGAAACATATGTCTAACCATGTGGTTGAGTCTTATATATGTGATGTTTTTGGACGAGAGGCAGAGTGAAGCGGCTTGGTGGTGAATTTAAGTCGGTTTCACCATATTTGAAATAACAAAAATGATCCATCTGCATGTCTGCACTGAATTAAGTGGCTTAGTGGCAGATCTCCAAGTGCTCTGAAGACCACCAGGGGTCCCTGAGAGTGTGGACCCCACCAGAAAAAGGAATAACAAAGGGATAAAAATATAACTACACTCTATAATTTTCATGTTATTATTTCCATATCATTCATATTTCACTCAGGTGTTTGCAGATAAATGTGTAGAACTAAGCTTTAACATTACAGATTCCCTCAGATGCAGTTACTTGAGGCACGATCATATCAAATAAGGGTCATCCTATGTGTAACATGCTCTAATCTGAATTTGTGAGGGAGCTGGAGACGTGCCTCACAGACTTTCTAGTACTTTTCCAAGAGAGAAGTCAGCAGTTTGTCAGAAGGACCTCTCTCTGTATCCAGGAAGTGACGGCGAGGACTTAATGGGGTCGAAACAAGCTGAGGGAGGTCGTCCCGTCTCTACAAAAGAAGTTGGGTAGAAGAGGAGCTCCGTCATGCTGGCTACAGGCAGAGAGACGTATACAGGAAGTGGGACGTTTTGACTTTCAAAATGAAAGTGCACGACCTGGGTAGTGAAAAAAATTAATTTCATGTACACAGTAAGCTGTGGCATGCAGCATAAGGAAATGGGTATAGGTGGAATTATCTGGTGATAGCTGAAGTCGGGGCCCATGAGCATTATTATCAAATATAACATGACCACAAATTTGCTGTGTGGTAAGGGGGCTTTACACATTCACTTACAAATTCAATTCATTTCCAAAAATGAAGTAAGAAAGGTCCTTCAATCTGGAGTGGTGATCCCCCCTCCTCCCCTGGCAGTAAGAGTAATTACATAAACAGCTTGTGGAAAATGGTGTTAATCTTTGTTAGTCCTGTCCAAGACTTTGTTTTCTAGACTGTTATCCTTCCTCTTAACACTGAGTTTTGTCTTTTATCTGGAGTGTCAGAAACTTTTGCTGGACGCTTCCAAATGTTTCCAACCTACTCCCAGCTGCTGTAGAGTACTGTGTGGAGCAACTGCTGTTGCTCCTCTCGTCAGCTTTGGTTGACATAAAACCAACCAGACACCAGCTTTACATTAAGCAATGTGGAAATAAGTATACATAAATGTCGCAAACTCCACCTTTAAAGAAGACACAGTGACACTCCGTCAAGGCCCTTGTCAGGACTGGTTAATAAAGGAGGACCCATTCCTAAGTATCTTGTCATTTATTGAGCTTAAGTGCTGCATATTCCAAAAATATATAGTCAATATACTAACACAAACACAACTGACTGACAGTGAGACTGCTGTCTTCCTGGCTCTGGGGCAGTTGCCTGCTTTGCCCTGATATTAACTTCTTTTAAACTGTAGACTGAAAGGGGAATTCCAACAATTCCGCATTGTGCTTTCATAAAGGGGATTCACATGAGACAGATTCTCAAGTAGTAATTCCTTTAAAGCTGCAGTCTTTTGTTCAGCCTTCCCCCTGCATTATAAATGCTCATGACTTTCAAACCCCTGTCCACAGTTTTTAACATATTTGCTCCTTATTATCAATAAACTGAACATCTTGTGTTAAATTGGCGGAGTGCCCCTTTAACCTGCTCATATGAGGAGCACTGGACCTGCAGCTTCTATGGCGTAACATGATAGTTTTTTTCGTTGTATAACACAACACAGCTCAAACAAGATAGAATATTCAAAGAATTAAATAATGTGTTGCGTCGACACAAATGATATTCTGGATTAGACACATTTCCCTTTTTGGTGTGTTTTTAGTTTTATTTTGAAAACGCAAACCGGAAAACCTGTGCGGCACTCTGTCTTTTGACCTCTCTCTCTGGCTGTGGGAAGGTGGTCCTGGTCGAAAAAAAAACACCGTCCAGAAAAGCAACGGACGGGGCTGCTTTGCATGTTTTTTTTACGCACAGTCCTTTCACGCTTTCAAAAATCTCCAAACAACCCACGAAAGTTCGGAACCGACACAGAATGCTGCTCACAGGGGAAGTGGCGGATTTGACTTGTTTGTCCTCGGGAATAAAGTTGGGAAACTACGAGGTGAAAATGGAGCGCTCAGCTGAGTGAGAGTGGGGTGAGGAGGCTGGATTTGGCAAAGTTGGGAGTCCTGCCCTGCTGCTAGCAAGCTAGTTAGCAGGCTTAGCCGCTCCGCTGTCTCGGGATAAGTTATGAGGTGAGCTCGAAAGTCGCTTTTTTTCAACCCTTGTAATGTCGGAGTTAGCTGTGAAACTTTTTACAGTCTGCCTTCATGTTACCCTGTGTTGCCGAATAAAGCGGTCAAATGTGTTTTTGGCTGTAGAAAAAAAAACATTGACATGAGAAGGGCCTGGCCTTTTTTTTTTTAATCTTAACAAAACTTTAATGTAGTGTTAGTGTCTTACATTCATTTACTCGGCCATGGTTCCTTTCCACTGTATAATGAGGGCTGATTCCAGTTAAAGCTCCAATGATGTCTGACTAAGTTGGTGAATGTTTAGCTCTTAATACTCCTAAAAATATTTCAAGCAGACTTGCAGCTTGGATACTGGGATGTAAGTGGCCATCTGTGACAGTGCAGTTATTTCTAACAATGGCAAAGCGGTGCCTTGTTTTCTTGGCCACATCCAAACATGTCTGGAGAGCTGTGATCGTGCGTTGGCAGTGAGTGACACAGTATGGCCTCATCGCACAACTTCCATACAAACTTCAACGCTGAAGTGATATGTCTAGGGCAGCTTTGTATGTAACGTCGATGTTAGAAGGCTGCCGCTGTCATGTCCGCATTCAGCATTATACCCAGGCAGACTGCCCGTGCATTTGGTGAGCCTGAGCGTGAGCACTCCAGTTTCATATTTCATTTCATGTGTTTCATTTCAGAGCTTCCCTCCGCTGTTCTCCGGCCCGCGATTCTCCAGGGGAGCCGCTTTATCTGTGGCAAGACCGCTGCTGACACCGCAGCTTCTCCCGATGGATCAAAGCATAGCAGATGATCTTATTTTCTGTGGGAGCTCTGCATGAATCCTGACGATGACGTTGCATTTCTCCTGCAGGCAACCTCGCTTAAACTTGTTTTAAAGAGGCTCGATGTCCCGGGGGGGGAGCCCAACGCTCCCTCCGCTCCCCTGATCAGTTATTTTTGTGCAGTGAGCATCCATACCAGCTCCACTCATGCGATCTCCTCCACAACGTTCAACCATTGACGCCATCTGAGATGGGGCCCTCCTAGCTTCCTCCGCGGGCTTGAGATACCCTTGTGTGTGTGTGTGTGTGTGTGTGTGTGTGTGTGTGTGTGTGTGTGTGTGTGTGTGTACAAGACCCATCAGCCCAGGTCTATAAAAGAATATTGATAAAAAAAAAAAAGACATCCAATGATAAAGTACTTGCTGGATGAGCCGGGACACACGCCGTGCTCGCCAAAATGCATTCGTGAACTCTTGGACATTTAAACTGGACTTAAGTGGATGTATTGGTTGTATTCATGAACTGTGACTGCTGATGCCAGCTCATTGGGACTTGAGTGGGAGTAATCGGCTTTATTCATGAACCCCCCGCCTCCGTCAGGGTACAGCCTGGATGTTGGATGCCCTGAGTGCGTTGAATCGGGTGTTGCGGTGATGAGGCAGGGCTCCTGGTGGCCTGTGTGGCTGGCTGGGCAGTGGCCCAAGGTGATGTGATGGGGTGCAGGAACAGTAAGGTCCTCCCTGAGCCTCCAGGGGATGTTCAGTTGGACCTGGTCAAAAAGGTCAGTAGGTTCTGTAACTGTAATAATTACAAAAATGTTACCACTATATATACCGATGATTTGTTTTCTGTTTATTTTCATGCATTTTCACGAAAAAGAAGAAGTAGAAAGAAGTAGTGAATTCTCAGTGAGAAGGAGGTTCAGCGTTTCATCTCAAAGAACAACTTGATTTTCCAAATAACTGACAGTTAATTTTATTGTTGATCAACTAGTCAGTGAATCAGATCATCTTTTCAGCTGCATATTCATCAAAGTTTACATGAATCCTTTTTTTTTAGTCTTGCACTGTTGTTCAGACAAAACAAGCCATTTGAACATGTTAACATTTTTTGAAAACTATTTACACACACATAATAATAATAATAGTAATATAACGTTATTTTACACCTGTTACACATTAATGGATTAATCTTCAACTGAAGACTCACTATTACATCTGTGTTGATGTATCTGCAGGTATATCCTGCGGGTGTATGTTGTTGGCTGATAAGTAACAAGAAACAGGGTTTGAGGTCGTTAAGAGGCGTGTCTCCTGCCTTCACTTAATTTAATCTTAGCGTCCTTTCTCCTTGTGATTTGCATGTGTGATGAACTGTGTTTATGTGTGTTTTCAGGTTGATCCTCCCCAGCCCCCTCAGACAGATATCTTTAAGCACTTCATACGAGGGGATGGCACTGGAAGCAAGATGGGCGGGGCCGGAGACAAGCCCAACTCCACCTCCCCGTATCAGGCCCAGGCGCAAGCTGCCACTCCGACCGCGTCCGCCCAGCCGCCCAAGGACCCGTCCGAACTGTCGGACCCTCAGCGGAAGAAGGTGGCGAAGTATCGAGCCAAGTTTGATCCCCGGGTCACGGCCAAGTACGACATCAAAGCTCTGATTGGGCGAGGGAGCTTTAGCCGGGTCGTCCGCGTGGAGCACAAGAGCACGCGGCAGCCCTACGCCATCAAGATGATCGAGACCCGTTACCGGGAGGGGAGGGAGGTGTGCGAGTCGGAGCTGTGTGTCCTCCGACGCGTGCGTCACACCAACATAATCCAGCTGATGGAGGTCTTCGAGACGGCAGAACGCGTCTACATGGTGATGGAGCTCGCCACCGGCGGAGAGCTCTTCGACCGGATCATCGCCCGGGGCTCCTTCACGGAGCGGGACGCCACCCGCGTGCTGCAGATGGTGCTGGATGGCGTCAAGTATCTCCACACGCTGGGGATCACGCACCGAGATCTGAAGCCGGAGAACCTGCTCTACTACCACCCCGGGGCCGACTCCAAGATCATCATCACTGACTTCGGCTTGGCCAGCAGCAGGAAGAAGGGAGACGAGTGTCTGATGAAGACCACCTGCGGCACGCCGGAGTACATCGCGCCGGAGATCCTGGTGAGGAAGCCCTACACCAACGCGGTGGACATGTGGGCGCTGGGGGTGATTTCGTACATCCTGCTGAGCGGAACCATGCCCTTCGAGGACGACAACCGCATGAGGCTGTACCGACAGATCCTCAAGGGGAAGTACAGCTTCTCTGGAGAGGTGAGGGCTTACATCTGCGTCCCGCTTCTCTGTCTCTCTCTCTCTCTCTCTCACACACACACATCCAACCCAGCAGACTTCACCCATATTTGGGCTACATTCCTCACGCCACATGAGGCTTTGTCAACAGATTTCCAAGAAGTTCAGCTTTTCTTTTGAGGTGACTTGGTCGGTTTTAACGCATACTTTTTTTTTTTTTTCCACACGGCTAACCCTTTGCACTCAGCTCCTCGTCTCGCGGCCCACGTTCCGTTTCTGTCTCTCGTACCTTTTACCTTCGCACGCTCACTCTCATTCACTCTCATTTACTTGGCCTCTCTGAGTCAATATGCCCTCCCTCTGTGTGTGCACAATAATTTATGCTCTATCCGTGTGTCTAGTTGGAAGAATGCTGAGTAGCCCGTTCCTTTGTCTCATAGTGTGGGATGTTTATGTTGCCAGTGAGCTTTACCAAAGAGGCCCTCGGTTAATGTTTGCCCCACATCCAGCTACTCCAGCACAAATAATAGCTGAGTGGTTTTGTAATATTTAATAGGGGGCAGTTTAATCATCTCGGTTTTTATGACTCTGCATCGTGTCCGGAGGCATTATGTGCTCGGGTCGTCCGTCTGTCCCATTCTCGTGAACATGATCACTCTTCGGGGAAATTTCGTCATATTATGCGCGAATATTCAATCGATCTCAAGGACGAACTCATTACAATTTGGCGGTCAAAGGTCAAAGGTCACAGGTCACGGTGAGCCCACAAATCCCGTTTTTTTTCGCCCGTAACTGAAGGATTCATGTGTTAATCATGAAGAAATGCACTTCGTACCGTTTATTAAGTTCACTGCATGTATTACACGAGTCTGGACAGACAGCGGTGTAAACTGCAACTTGACCGGGTGGTAAAACAAGGTCATGTCTTACACATTTACTTACTGAAGTCACTTCCCTGGAACCTGTATTTTAACTGCGGTCGGCAAAAAGTAAACCTGAGCTGCAGGATAAAGTGAGGTATGTCCAGGGAGTTGTCTGTGATGTTGAAAGAGCTCTTCACTAGAATGTACTATTGTGCATTTTTTAAATGGTTCAGTGGGTATTAAATAGGCTGTGGGCTTACTTGTCCCATAAAAGATTTTTTTTAAAGTTTTTTTTTTTTCAATTCTCACCTGCAGAAAGAGCTTTCCTGTAAACTCAACATGACCACATTTTAACCCTTGGAAATAACAGAGTTAACCTGTTACCCACCAGTTGCTCAATGTGGTCGTTCGTGTTTACCTGGTGAATTTCTGTCCAATACGAACTCTCCTTTTTTAGGAGTTCAGTCTTCGTGCCGCTGGCAAAAAGCTTTTTCCCTGCGTTGTTCCGTGCTGTCCAGTGGGTCTGGGTTGTACTTTGAGACTCTGCCGTCTTTTTGAAATTTCTCTGATGACCTGACTACCGTAGCGACTACGAGGAGATGGATGCTGTTCCCACACTACAGCCAGCATGAAATATAGCTAAACGCGGTACAAAGATGAACTAAACTGAGCTAGCAAATTGACTAGCCAATTATAACTTCCTCTAACGGCCCTTTTAATTTATTAAAAAAATTATTAAATTTAATTTATTAAATTTAATTCTCATTAATACACTTAACTTATGTATTGCGCCTGCATTTGAACTTATTTATGAAATAAGAAACCCGGAGGCTCTATTTTGGAAACCTGGCCAAAACGTTCACTGCTTCTTGCACTGTCGAAACAGCAGATAACACAACGTCAATTCGGCCTTTCAAAATAAAAGCCCCGGACATACAGTATATACTGCAAAACTGCATTCCAGAGGGAACAAATTTGAACACTGATTTGGACTGTAACACTACATTTGCTATCAAACAATGCCTCGTACATGCTATTCAAAAAGTTGCCGTGTCTTGCTGTGATGGTTGTGCATTGAGTATTCCACCGTTTTGACATGCCTCAGACAATCACAGCTGAGGACTACAAGTATTCATTTCTTAAAAGGGTATTTCTACCTCCCCTGGTCAGTCTAACTATGTCACAGTGCATAGCAGACAGGCCTGTGATGCTTTAGATTAAGAAAATTTTGTCTCGAGGGTAAACAGGGTGGGGGCGGAGGTTGGAGGTGGAGCACACTTGAATGCATTTCCCTCGGGGACATGTGTCTTTACAGCTGTGATAAATAAGGTTCCCATTTACAGCTGCAGCCCAGGAGTGAATCACAGCATGGAAGTTGGTAGGTGGAGGAGAAGTCTTTGTCCTCTTTGTCTGAGGGTTATGCCTGATATGTGTCATGTATCTTAAGCCAAAACCGTCGATTTACCTGCTGTGTGAAGGAGGCGGGATTGCTTGTCTGCCGGGAGGCCAAAAACGTGTGTGATTGCCAATCGGCACGTCACGTCCAAAGTGTGTGTGTGTGTGTGTGTGTGTGTGGAAAGGCATGCAGCGTTGATATTCCCAGTTCCTGTCTAAGCAGGGGGTAGAGTTTGACTCACTACCAGTCACTCATACTGAGCAGAGTCCATGTTTTGGAAAGAGTCGAAAGCCATTGCCAGGAACTTGCCTGCTTTAAAGAACATTTTATTTTACATTACATCTTGTGGGAACATCTTGTGTTCCTGCAAAACACAAAGAATCACTCAAAGAATCAAGCAGAGGTGCATCAGACGACCCCCCACACACACACACACACATTATCAAGGCTGACAGTAATAAAAGAATACGAAGGTCCAGTGTGTAGAATAAACAATGAACATAGTCAAACAAGCACACTTCATGCAGTTGGAAGCTCAGTGCACTGTCCTTCAGTGTCCTTCGTGTACGAGACGTTGACGGCCTTATGATGCTCTGCTGCCCTCTTGTGTTTAGCGGACAGATCTCTGCTGATGATGAACTATACAGGTTTCAACTAATATTCAAATCCCCACCACCACTCAGAAATGTTTTGTTGCGTCACTTTAAAGTGCAGAATGTATGCGCAGAGTTTGACAGTAGACGCTGTCAATATGTAACTTGCACAATTGTGATGTGGAATCCTGTAAACTCCTCGTCGCAAACCCTGAGAATTGGGGACAACTCGTGCCTAGATATTTTCAAGGAGAGAGCAAGGAGTGTATGTATGGAATTTTAAACTAGTTTTCCCAACATTTTCCTCAGGAAAATATTCTGGGCACCTCCTGTACTACAAAAATTGTCCTCATATTTTACGCCGTTTTGATCTATTTTCCTCTCACTATCAAACATAGAAGGTTTCTTATTTCCATATGGTAACCTCTCCTTGGCCTTTTATTATTTCCTTTCACATTCGCTCTTGAAGGTCTTCTCTTCCCACACCTCATTTAGACAGTTTGACTTTTCATGGCGGAAAGTGCACAGATGCAGCAATGAGGTACCATAGTAATCATACCTGTGCATCATGGCTCTGTGTCCTATATTGACTATATGGTGACAGTGACATGAAAATTTCCTTGTACTCAGTTTATTTAATACAGTTTTGCCTCATGTGTCGCCCACCTCTAGCCGTGGCCCAGTGTGTCCAACCTGGCCAAAGACTTTGTGGAACGAATCCTAACGGTGGACCCCAGCGAGCGGCTCACAGCTGGCCAGGCCCTCAAGCACCCCTGGATCGTCAGCATGGCCGCGTCGTCGTCCATGAAGAACCTACAGCGCTGTATATCTCAGAACCTCCTGAAGCGGGCGTCTTCACGCTGCCACAGCACCAAGTCAGCGCAGTCCACGCGCTCCAGCCGCTCCACCAAATCCAACAAAGCTCGGCGGGTGCGGGAGAAGGAGCTGCGCGAGCTGAACCGTCGCTATCAGCAGCAGTACAATGGCTGAAATGTGGACCGTGGGAGCCAATGACTATAGCGGACCTTATACTTTTAAGGGAAACAGCACTACAATGACTGAACTCTTACAATGACTCGCACCATTCTAAGTTGCTGCCAGTGTTGCAGGCCAAAATGGCCTGAAATCCCAAATAATTGCCACAAAAAGAGGGCAATACTTAAGTCAATCAAAAATAGATTAAGGTTTAAAAGTAACTGCTGCCAGTTGAGACTATAGAACAAGTCAAAAGGATCCTTAATCCACAAGGACAGTGAAATCAATGAATTCCTATGGCGATGTGTCTCCTGATGAGAACACAGAAGGACACACCAGTGAAGTATTGTACTGCCACAGTTACATCATCTCTCCATCCATTCCTTCACCTTTTCTTTGGCAGGATGGTGCCTTCCACTCTTTTCATTTTATCTTTCGATTCCTGTGTCTCGACCTATTTATTTATTATTGTTGACATGATTTTTAGTCTCCATTCAAATGGTCACTGGATAATGACCTTCCACGAGGATCTGTTGAACAGAGTCATGGGTACTGAAGTTTCTCAGAAGAACGGGATACTTCTAGAAGTGGGGAAACCAAAATCCCCTCACTCATTCCTGATCGAAAATTGCTGTGAATTTATTGTTGTACTAATTGTACAGACCTTGTCTTAAGATATGGGTGACGGAAACACACTGCAACATAACTACACCCTTGAAGGCCAAAATGAAGGCGTATGTTTTATTAGTCATTTCTAAGCTTAACTAATCTTGCCATTATTGCTCTGTCAATATCATTGTTCTAAAGCTGTCAAAAGATTGTGAAGCTGTTTTGTTTAATATTAGATGTATTGTATTAGGTTATAGGCCACACAGCCCTATTCCCAATTATTTTACTTCACTTATGAAGTATCGCCTATGAGCCTATTTTATAGCAGTATTCAAATGATTCAGTAGACTTTATAATGGTATGTGGCCATTTTGGAGTGTTCAGTGGTGAATTGCAGTTTACTTGTCGGTTACAGTGAGAATGGCACATGTTTGTAGATCAGCAATGAAGGCAAAGATTTTAGCTATAGAAAGCTACTGCTGTTGGTTGTACCAGTTCTTTGTACGTTCTTAACCTCGTTATTTTGCAAGTGAACACTTAGTGGAGATTTACATGACTGAATTAAAATGGGTTGTGCCACAGAAAGCAGTTCTTACACAGAGAGTAGTTGTTACTAAATATTTACACACAGTGACTGACAGAAATGTTGCATACAGTTAGCTAACTGAACTAGCTAACTGTTAGCTAGCTGACAGAATGAGTGTGCGGCTAACCAACTGAATTCACTGGCTAGTAAATAGAATGGCTAATTATTATTTATGAATAATGGATATGGGCGACAAATCTGACCTGACATTGACTTTTACATTTGATAAAAAAATAACAACACATCTTTCATTACAAAATGTTTGGTGACCAAATGCTTTAGCTGAGTTAGCATAATTGGACCTTTTTGCACTCATTCAAACCTGCGTAGTCTAACTACTACTAACCCTGCCACAATTTTCTCCATGTATGCAGTTAAACCTACATTTAAAAAGATTTGTCTGTTACTGTGTGTTTAAGGTACTGCTTGCAACCTCAAACTGGTCACCTTCCCTCACAATTAACTTACACGAGGCCTACTCAAGTCGTAGTTGAAATGGTACAACCCTATCACTAGCTAGTAGATACTAAACACTTAAGAAGGACTTTGAAAAGTTGGCGCAACCCAATCCTAAAAACCTGCCATCTTTTCAAGCCAGCCTCTGTTCCCTCCTTTTTTAGCCATTGGCATGCTGTCAAAGTAATTGTAAAATTGGAGGGGATTTTTTTGTTAATGGCCAAATTTTCAAATTTTACTAGCCAGTGTAAGGGGTAGTAGATGCCTATTTAGCACAGAATATGGAGGGAAAACCTCAGGAACAGAAAGATTTTCAGAAATATGAACCCATTTAGACGTGGAAGTTAGTGGAACACAGAGTACCAAGGAGTGGAGGGGACTTGGGCTTTTAATAGTTTTACAGAGCCTGGGGGTCAGGCGTTGCTCATTTTCTTCACATTTCAGAGGTTGCATAGTGCAGTAACTTTAGGCGAGGCAGGCTGTGTCTGAGTCGTCCTAAATTTCTATTCTACACTCAGGAGCAAAAGAAAGATAATGAGGAGCATGTCGAGGTGAATCAAATGGCCATTAATACATATGTTTTTAAAATATTATTTTGCAAAATGATGCAATCATACAGTCTTATGCATAAGCCTTGTTTTTGATTAGGAAAGATTAATTTTCTTCCTTTGATGCACTTAATTCAGAATTGATTCCAAAGCCTCACTCAGAGAAGAACTCTTATTGATCAAATCCCCATTATCAATAGTAAGGAAATACAAGTTTATATAACTTTTATATAACTCTTGTTCTGCACT
Source organism: Psettodes erumei (assembly GCA_016785225.1). Classification (NCBI taxonomy): domain Eukaryota; kingdom Metazoa; phylum Chordata; class Actinopteri; order Pleuronectiformes; family Psettodidae; genus Psettodes; species Psettodes erumei. Next base: position 294,994 of record JAFBJZ010000821.1, on the reverse strand, counting down.
CTCAATTGCCTTTTTATAGACCAACTCATAACCAGTGCAATACCTTTTGTGTGGATAGTAAGCATCCTTACATGATAAGGTATTGTGACCACTGCACTACTCAGAGCTGTTGACGTAAAAGCAGTGAAATGAGATTACGGAATTACGGATTTTAATTTTTGTAATATTGTATAATAATATAGTATAGTTTAAATGGTAAAAGGCTGCATTACAGTAAAGTGAATGTTCTGAATTTTTAAATGGATAAAGCAGAGTGAAATAGAAATAGATGAGACTACTTTTAAGGGATTGATAACAAATGATTCTCAGAAATGTTTTGCATTTAATGATCTTCATTCCCACATTAATCAGAAAATGTGATGTTAGATCTTTTCTTTTTTTTTGCCCAGAACGAACACAACTCAGAAATTCCGGAAAAAGTGATGGGTCTCATTTTTCTTTCTCCCTTTATCTGACAAAGCACTTCAGTTTAATTGAATTTTGTATGTTGGACCTGTTCACTGCGTTTTTATCTATTTGTCCCTTGAGTAAATCCGATGGTACAGCATAGCCTTTCCTTCTTTATATGACTATTTTGCTGTGATCTCCCCCAGAGTCATAAAGTGTGCTGTGGTCGTGAACTTTATAACACATACTGGAAACCTAACCGAGCCATGTCAGCTGACCTCAGTTTTTCCTTTCTTTTTTTGTCTTTTGGCCTTCACTTGTTCCACGATGCTCTGTCATCTTTCTGATGCTACTCTTTCCATTTTTCTTGATGTGAGTGTAAATTTCACACTTTAATATTTTCTTTGTCCCACTGCTGTCATCTGATCTGATATCTCGCCTCTTGGTGGGAGTAATCTGCTTATATCTTAGAGACTGTAAGTGAGGCTTACATTAGAACTGGTATCGGTACACTCAGATCTTTACTCTTTCTATGGTTAAGAGATACTCTACCTAAAATGTGTCTTTTTAACATCAAATGCAAATGTAGGTTTGAATTTAAAATTTAAAAAAAAATCTGTAGTTTCCTTCTTCACAGAGAAAATACCTGTTGCCACATTTAAGGACAGATTTTGGGTGAAGTATCACTTCAAAGTGTCATGTATTTTAACGTAACATAAACTTATCATGGAGTAGCCTAAAGTCTGGCCATTAGTTCTCTGATTTCTTCTAGAGAATATCATATTTGTGAAATAAACATTTTTACCTGTTTTTAAATGTCAGATATAACAATCACAGTCACAAAGTAATCATTTGGACTCCAAAGGAACTGCAGCATTGTTGAGTGCCTATTGAATGCCATGTTCGGTGAATAACCAAATCAGTTCATTAGCAGTTTTGCAAAAATGTCAGCACATTTTCCTTTTGTGTTTTTATACTATATATGTGTGATTTTATATAAATGCTGTCCTAAATGAAGTAGCCAACTCAACACTGTTATCTGAAAACAGTTGTTCATCTTTTGTTACTGTGTGTCCAAATGAATAACACTTTGATTCTCCTACCATTAACTTTTTTTTATTTTTTTAAATGGTGAGTTATATGTTCCAATAAAACATCTGAACCTGACTTACCAACCTGAACCTGACTTTATCTCTTTTTTGTTTTGTTTACCAGCAGGTCTAGTCATACTGCTTATCAGCCCTGGTCTGATTAACAGACTGTATGCTACCTTGTATGCACCAAATGGCAAACTGACAAAGTTAGCAACTATGTGATGAGAATAATCAAATGCCTTTTAAAGACACAGATGTTTTTTTTCCTCAGGAGTTGATGGAGATCAAAACAGAACTAACTGGAAAGTGGATATTGGGCTTATATTTGTCATGTAGTTAAAAACGTGCCTAATGATAAATTATTATGTTTCTCTCTCAACTATTTGATAACAGGTTATCCACAGAAACTTGAAAATGATGCACAGTGGCATTGTGTGTGTCAGCTTGATGTGGAAATCTTCTGCCCCCAGGTGGGTGAAAAATACAATGCAGCTCTGAGATTTGTACCCTTCCAATAAGTTTTGTGATAATTTTTCTTCAAAATGAAATAGGCTGCCTTAAGCAAATTACTTATGGTCTTGGCATGGCTCGACCCAAACACAATTGCAAAAAATGCTGTGTGTGATATCAAGGTTTAGTTTATTCTAAATGCAAACCAGCTGGTTGCCTACATTGTGACTACCTCTTAATGATGTCAGCCAAATTTTATTTTTATGCTTCAGGGATAACTGACATAAAATGGCTTTATTTGTGACTGCTGAACAATACTGACATACTACATATAACAGTGGATGAAAGTAAGGCTTGATGTAAACGAAAACAACCAAACTGTATTTTATTTTAACTAAACCAATGGCAGCAGTAATAGATTCATTTAAATGTCCAAATACCTTTACATTTGAAGCTAAAATACTTAATAAAACCTAACGAGCGCCTGTGCCACTCCGAATATCATCGTGGTTTAAGAATACGTCATGGTAGTAGTGAGCACAAGGATTTATTGTTTTTTTTTAAATTATATATAAAAATCTGTTAAATAAGCATGGACTATCAATTAATTGTTAAGAATGCGCCAGTGAAGTTATGCAATGCTACTATATATGTCTTATTTACACATCTGTTTCCTGAAAGTAAACAGCGCCCACTGCTGATAAAAACGCAGCGTGACCGAGAAGGCTGGGTTAAAGCGGCAGCTGAGGCCCTTTGGGTTGCCAGATGTGGTACCAAGCTTTACACACGGTGATTAAACGTGTCAAGAAAGTAATGGGGATAACGATTTCGCTACATATGTAACTGTTAAAGCTTCTGCGAAAATAATATGGGAAAAACAGCCGTCTCTGTGCGACGTAAATCATCTGAAATGTAACGGAGCTAAATATGCTTGGGACACTAGGGGATGAATCAAACAAACCTGGCGCCCCATCTTAACCAGACGTCAGTGGTCTGCGGCTGTAACGCTCAGTGAGTTTGCTGCTAGCTTTTGTTCGAGGGACGTGAAACTAGCTACCGAATTGCTATGAACACATCTCCACACAGAGCGTAAACGATGGAGAGCTGACTTTAATACACACACAAGCCTGACACGTTGTTCAACTCGGTGAGTATAAGCGTTTGTCGGTGAGCACACAAGCCCCCCAGCAAATACTGTAAAATACAACTAAGCTAGCCAGTTATTGCTACATGTGATAGACTGCTTGGTCTAAAAAAATCCATTAGCATGTCTCCTTGTTTACAAAGCCAATTTCAGGCTGTCGTGCTTTACTGCGTTTTAATCAGCCTTAGTTACTGTCGCCAAAATAATCGTCCTGCTCGGAGATATTCAGCCGGACCCTCCAGCATATGTCTGCTAACGTTAGTAATGTTTATGCCGATAAAATCGTCACTTCTGTGTGGCCACATGTGTAGCTGCGTTTTGTTGCTTGACTGAATGAACAGACGAGTCAAAGCGTTAAGTTTTAAAACCCCCCGTCTTCTGCATAAAGGTCGCGTCGCACATGGAGAGCCGTAAACTGTTACTTACTGTTATGGCCCCATCGAGGATACAATTGGGACTGACGCATGTAAATCTTAGTAACACTCGACCTTTTATGCACCCACTAATGTAAACCATAGACATCCAGGCGTGTGTGTCAGATGTTTAGTTTACTTAAGGAGTTAACCGTGAAAACGACACGGAACAAAACCAAGTCTGTTTGGTGAGGGAGACACTAGACGTTGGGCTGTTGTGTGCCCTGCGCCCCAGTTGTGAGACAGCCTCGACAGATTCCTACATGTTGTTGTGTCAACAAACCAGCTGCAGTTAACCTCCGGTACTGTATGTCTCTAACATTCATCCCTGCCTTCAGAGAAGGTTTTATGTTTAAATTAATTCCCTTCAGGGCTCCTCTTCCAACATCCAAACAACTGCCTGCAGATTGATAACACGGCTGTGGATCTCCCTTCTTTCCTCTGATTGGGGTCGGGTGGGGGGTGTATTTCTAACTACTAATCTGTGGTCTCCCCCCAAGGTTTGATCCCATTTTTGTGGCTTGGTGTCATGTTGACACAAGTGGTCCCAGCCTGTTTTTTACAGCCCTGCCCTAACCAGTGGGACTATTTTTACAGCCCCGGGTCTGAACCAGTAGTGATTAGCTGTATTGTTCTCTCTCACAGACAGGGATCCTGCCCCGAGCAGGAACTAGTGATTGAGTCCCCTCCTGTCAGACTAGACCAGCCAGGGGCTTTTAATTAGATCGTCTGCACCCATATCACTCGTGCGGGCCCATATCGCCATGGAGTTTTCACCCACTGTATCATTAAGACTAAGCTGGGGTGGGGGCGGGTGTGTGTGTGTGTGTGGGGGGGATCACACACATAACATGAAAGAAGGGATGGGGATTTTGTGCAATTTCTGATAAATATTGAAGTGTTTTTCACATGCCCCGGAAAACTCACTTTAATTTGATCCCTTCAGCAATTGCAGTTATATCCCGCTTGGTTACTAAACTGCCACCACAGCTTAGTCACCATGTTTACTGTGTTTTAGTCAGACAGAGCCAAACAGTTTGCTCCTCTGCACTTAAGCATTTTCCAACTGTATGCATGATATTATGAGCAGCTTGGAGCTTTTTCTCTTGCAAGCTTTTGAATTCTGTCATGCGATGAGCGTAGCACTCTCTAGCTAAGAACTCGAAAGGCTGGCTCCAGTGCAGCGTAAGTAATAGTTACCACAGTCTCCATTGAGGAGATGAGGGCATCAACAGGAGACCCGGGCGACTTAAATTGTACTTAAGGGACTTGATAGTTAAAGGCAGGTTTAAATATCAGAACCACAAGTGAAGCGTGGTGCTGCGCAGAATCTGGACTTGTTTATACACCACTGTGCTGTGTCAATCTGCTTGTTTGCTTGTGCCTCTCTGGTCATAGTAATTGAAGCAACTGCTGTCAGGTAGCACACAAACACATATGCAGTAATTGACGGGATGTTGAACTTATTTTGGCTCTGCGAAGGGAGTGTTCCGTTTTAATGACAGCCTGACAATGGAGTCATGACTGCTTAGATGAAGTAGATTGTGGGTCTACATATGCACGCACACACACAACACACACACACACACACACACACATACTGCTCACTGCATTGCTGCACGCCCAGCTCCGGAACATGTTGCACACGTGCTCTGCGCAGCCGTAAAGCGCAGCAGCCGGAGAGTAGCAGTCACTGAGTGGGTTGAGTAAAGGCTGACTGGTGAAAGCAGTCCCCAAAATGAGGATGGGTCCCTGCTGAACCACAAAAACTAGATACAGTTAATAAATAAACCAAACAGCTTCTCTTTGTTGTGTATGAGAACCGAACATACCCTACGTCCCCCTGGTGGAAGGCCGGGGAACGCTGCAAAAAGGCTCTGGCGGAAGCGAGGTCATCTTATGTAACTGGGCTGGACCCTGAGTCAGTGTGGAGTCGGTTCGCAGGGGCTCTTGTGTTGAGTTTTGCAAATGTGTGTGTGTGTGTGTGTGGCCATGTGTCCCTTTGTGACTTGTTGGTAGCAGTGTGTCTGTCGATGTGTATTTTACTACTGGGTTGACGGAGCCCGGGGCCAGAGGGAAATAATCCAGTACCTGCACAGAAGAATTTCACTTTTTGGTGCAGCCCCGGAGGATACAGAGCTGTGTGTGTGTGTGTGTGTGTGTGTGTGTGTGTGTGTGTGTTGAGGAGTCATATATCACACACAGTTTCAGGTCAGTTGAGGCAGCCCAGCTGGTTGTTGTTTGTCCGTGTCTGTCTACCCGGAGAGCTCTTTGTCCGGTGCAGGCTGGGTTTCGTTGCAGCATCGCTTGCGATGAGAGTTTGCTTTGAACCGGCCGCACGCTCACCTGCCTCACTGGGTCCGTGATTGGCCCTTTCTACGTTAGTCCGTATGCCAAGTCATCCTCCCGGCTAAGATAAAGTTTTATCTTGGTGTACGTGCTCTGTCGAGTAACAGCCCCCAGTTTGATGAGGGAGGAGTGTTTAATTCCACATCCTCCGTCTCCCTTCCTTCCCCTTGGCAGGGCAGAGGAAACACTCCTTTCTCTCAACACTGGACGAGGGCAAAGAAGTGGGAACAAAGCCCACATGATGTTGTTTCCCTCAACTTTGATGCAGCGTAAGCTGTAGAAAATAAACTAATTTGTGATTTTTTTTTTCTGCTGTCGGTTCATTTTGGATAAACTGATAGACCTGAGCTCAAGGAGCACCTAAGTTGAATGAGTTGATAAGGCGCCTGGCTGATAGATCGGGGCAGATATTGTCATATCTGCATTGCATGTGTGTTGGAAGATCTGCAGAATGAACTTCTTAGCTGCGCTGTAAAGTGCAGCAATAAATGTTTCCAGGTCGTATAGTTATCTACGCAAAGTGGCCAGACTTTGCGTTGTGCGTGAACATATCATCTGGACTGCACATTCATGGTGTTTATCTGAGGATTTAATGTACAAACAAATGTCTGATGACAATATTATATTTTCCTTATTAAATATTGATTGCTGGCTACTGAGCTTCCAAACAACAACATTCTTGGGCTCTCGTCTGGATCTTCAATATCTGGCATCACATCCAGATACTTCTCACAGCTGTGAAACGTATGGAGACCTGATTCCATATCTGGAGAGCATGTGTTAGCAGAGGCCAAAAAAAAATCCCCAAAAAACGATTCACCATTAATTTGAAGTGACAAGGAGTAATGGTTTTGTGCGTCGTAGCAAGTTGGAAATTTGTTCATTTGTGCCACACGCCTCTACTTTAATTTAAACTGCTGTTTGTTCTGTCTCCTTCTGTCTAGAAATTTAAAAAATCAAACAAAGAGGACTGCGCTGGATCTCTCCGTCGACGCTTCCTCCATCACTGCTCCCGCGCTCTTCCCCGTCCACCCGCCCGCTCCTACTGGTCGCCCCCTCCAGTCCTCAGCATGGCAGCTGTGTTCGGACTCTGGCAGCGGCACTGACCTGCACCCTGGACGACCACCATGGAGAGAAAACGCAGAAAGAAATTAATATAGCTGCTCGGGCTCTTTGCAGTATGGACTCATTTTTAGAGCTGTGGACTTGAAATGCTCTGCCCCGACCCCCGACCCTGATCCAGGTTTTTTCGCTGCTCATTTTTCACCCGCGACGGCACGACCTGCCGCTCGCGTTTTAAAGGGCCCCGGCCAGACTGGTTGGTTTGCGCCACTTCACCGGTAGAGATGCGCCCGATTTCCGTGTGGGCGTCCGTGCTTTTGGGGCTGCTGTCGGGCTTCCTGCCCGCGGCGGGGATGGAGCCAGCGGGGGGGTCCAGATCTGGGTCGGAACACGCCTCCAACTCGGACCCCCTACCCTCGTCATCCGGCTCCAACTGCTCCCAGTTGACCCTCAAGCTGGAGTTTTCCTCCAAGGTGGTGGAGCACGGTAAGAAGCTGCTCACGCTGGTGGAAATGTTTTAAATGCCTATTTTTAAGCGTTCTTAATTCCTTTAAAGTTCTGCCCGCTGTCAGAGATTGTGTTAAATTTGTAATCAAGGAATAGCAGCGGTAGGTATGTCCTAATCACATTTGAGTCCTTTAATAGAGTATGCCAGTCAATCCAATGTTCTGCTTTTTTACTTATTGCAGCTTAGTTTGTACAAGAAGCCTGGGCCTAAATTAGACAGAACAATTCCCTGATCACAATATTCAAGGGGCTAATTGGCTGTCAGCTTTTTTTTTTCTTTGCAGCAGTTCAACTTTAAGGTGAGTACACGTTTTAGCTCAGCTTGACACATGGCTGAGAAACAGCCCGGCTTAAAACCTGGTTCTGCACGGATGAAGAGAACCAGACCCGTGCAGGGTTTTCCTTTAAAGATTCTATCCATTCACACGAACGCGCTGCCTCACGCTCCGTCACAGGTCAGAGAGGCCACGGTGGCCGAGAAGAAGCCCGCGCTCCAGCAGCGCAGCACCTGTCCTCAGCGATGAGCGGAGGCGTGGGTGTGTTTTATTTACTTCGGAGCACAACTGCCGTGAAACAATCAGAGCGCAACTTTTTCCCCCTCCGATTCTCTTTGTTCTCTCTGACGCCGCGTCTCCTCTCCGTTCCCTCTCTGGCTCGTTATGGAACTCAAACGATACGGCAGGAAATGAAATGTTACAACCTCAGGATCAGACTGTCTCGGCGTTTTCGTGCGTAGTGGAAAATGCACAACAATGTAACCGAGAGACCAAGTTAGCACGTAATAAAGGTCAGGAGCGGTTTGATCGCTCCCTAATGTGCGACTTCACCCAGCGAATATCAACATGTCCCATCTGTTTTCAGGACGATTGAGTCATTGGGCCTTTTCGCTCCGTCCTCGCCACGTTCTCTTTTTCACCTCATCCAGCACTGTGGAAATACTAGCAGTGCCAGTGAAACATAAGCTTTCACTTATGTGTGTGCCACAAACTCAAATTAAGATCAGATATGCTGACGTTGTGTCTACAAGAAGATGGTTGTCACAGTGGGGGCGGGGCTATAGGTCACTATAGTTTCATTTCTTTAACAGAGGTGTGAGGCAGAGCCCGTCGTTTGTCGCACAGCTGCTGCAGTTGTTCAGAACTTAGTCGAGCTAATCATGAGCTTTTGAAAAAAAAAAACCAAACCCTTATTGTTGGTTACATCAAATCATTCAATCAAATCATCATCATCAATTATAAGTGGCTTACTATTTAAGTATAGATACAAGCTCGAACTGAATGTCATGTTGTTTTCCTGTGATATTATGTTTCCTCTGATGTTTGTGTGCCCATCTCCGCAGTTGAGCACTGCAACACGAGCGACATTTACAGCTGAAGGGCAGCCATCCGAGCTGCGTTTTCAGATTTTACCCCCCAATTTTCTGCTTTCCTGCCGAAGATGCTAAAATATTTTTAAAAACCTGCGGTTCCCGGCGGACGAGTTGAGGGAGAGCGACAGAAAGTGCGGGAGAAAAAATGTGGAGGGAAAGTTCCAGCTACGCTGAAGACGCCGCCGAGCCGGCTCATAATTTGGTCTTTTGCCAAACATGGCTGTCAGTAGGTGAGGTGTAGATCACAGTGTAGGAGATCTGTACTGTAGCCGTGTGTGGCACGGTCACGGTGCAGGGCTGGCTGACATTTTCCCAACCGCACTGTCGGCAAGCTGAAAGTGCATCGCGTCATTTTATCGTCTGCCTCACCTTTCCAGTGATGATGATCGGCCAGCGGCGGCAGATAGAACTTAATGTCTCCCCCTGATAATAGCAACGGTGTAGGTATTGTTCTCAGCTCAACAAATACCACACCCCAACCGCCTCGTCTGCACGACTCGCTTTTCAAGCTCTGCCCTGACACTCTTAAGATTCTGAATGTATGTGTTTATGTACCTAAATACTTACTAAAGGAATGAAACCTCACCGGTTCCTGTGTGGAACGCAAACCGTCTCGTAGGGTTTGTGGTTTCTTTTTTTATTATTGGTCTTGTGAGCTTCGAACGGAATCAGAATCTCGACATCTTATGTAAAACACCTGACACCAATTTACTCTTAATAACTGAGAAGAGGCACTTTTGCTTTACTAATCATTTCCAACCACTTATTGATTCCCAAAGACATTTTGTGTTTTCCTTAAGCATTTTGGGGGATTTTCTAACTTGTTTTGCTCGGGCGCTAAAAAAGGAGCACCACCCTTGTGTAATTGGACTCGGCTATTAACTCAACGCCCTCTCTGCTCTTTTCAAACATTCCCCTCTCCCCTCTCTGTCTCCCCAGAGTACATCGTAGCATTCACGGGGTATTTCTCGGCCAAAGCCCGCGGCCTCTACATCAGCAGCGCCCTGCGGAACGCCGGCGACCGGGCGCTGGAGTGGCACATCGTTCCCAGGGAGAACCCGGCCTCCGACTTCCCCAGCGACTTCGAGCTGGTCCACATCCGCCAAGCTTCGCCCAGCAGCCTGCTGACCCTGGAGGACCACCCTTACATCAAGAGGGTCACGCCGCAGCGCAAAGTGTTCCGCACGTTGAAATACATTCCCTGTAAGTCCGTGCGGCGATATTGCGTTTGGGGAAAACTGTCACAGTGTCTCGACTAAGATTGGTATGTCCCCCAAAACTCTGAAAAAGACACAGATAGGCATTTGTCCGCCGCAGTTGGCAGAATATGACTTTGTTGAGTCGGAGGATGCGGTTCTCTCTAAACTGTGTCTGCAGCAGAGGACAGGATTACATATCTTTACGTGGAGCGCGGGCCAATTTGAGGGTGTCGATGGCAGATTGTGTGCGTGTGCGAGGCGTTGGGGGATGGGTGGAGGGACAGTGAGCGTCTTGTGTTCGCGCTCACCCTGCGAGGGAGTAGGTGAGTCAGTGTGGCGGGGCTTGCCTGGACAGGGGGGTGCACGCCCTGCGCCTGGCACCGGATGAAAGGCTTCACTGTGTGCCCCCAGCACGCACGCACACACACACACACACACACACACACACACAGGCAGTATCAGCGTGGAGGCCGTGTGTTCTTCTAAAGAAACAAGGAAAAGTTCTCCGTCCGTTTCTTTTGCAGCCAAAGCCTAAAACCTGAGCGAGCTATCGGAAAGAATGCAGTGCGTTCAGCTCGATAAATAACCAAATGTCTGCTACTTTATTGAAGTGTGGGGACTTATCAGCTTTACATACGTGCACTGAATGGATTTAAGACATCGGGCTGTAGGCTGTAACGGGTTGTTGTTGTATTTGGATCGGAGAAACAACACGGTGGGATTGCCGGGAGGGATCAGCGGTCTGAAAGTGGCTGTAGCGTCTATTTCTGCTGTCCCCCCCCTCCCCCCTGGGGGAAGGTAGATTTCCCTTGATAAGACTTGAATTCGGCTACAGAGTGGAAAAGCTGTGACTGGTAACACCTCGTTCGCCACGTTTGTGAGAACGCCAGGCTGCTACCTAAGGAGGCCGTTCATTGGTTTGAAAGAGAAAAGCCCTCACCCCTGCGTTTCACCCCCGACTTCAAAGGGATAAGATGTCGTGCCGGGCTCTGCTACCTAAACCCGGTGATGATTTGTTCTGTTCAAGTGAGTCGCATCTTGATGAGATTGGCTCAAATGAGGCCGGTGCGATCAGCCTCCTGCACAGAGGAGAGACGGAGGGAGGGAGACAGAAGCAGAAATGACTCGAAACGGGAGATGAGAAGATGGGTAGCAATGATTACATGAGCAGGAGGGGCTCATCTGGGGGACAGAGGGAGCAGGGCGTGTTGATGAGAGGGGTCTTATTTGATCCTGTAGAAACCCAAGAGATAAGATTGACCCATCGTGAAAGTAACCGAGCACTGCAGTATGAAAGACCCGTGCCTTCTCGGTTAAGCTCTGCCGTGTTCTGTCCACCCCCGCAGCACCCGAACCTGCCGCACCCTGCAACGCCACCCGCGGGACGCAGAAGTGGCAGTCGTGGCAGTCGTCCCGGCCGTTCAGACGAACCAGCCTGTCGCTGGGTTCGGGCTTCTGGCACGCCACCGGTCGCCACTCCAGCCGGCGCCTGCTGCGGGCCATCCCCCGCCAAGTCGCCCAGATCCTGCAGGCGGACGTGCTCTGGCAGATGGGACACACCGGTGAGACGCTGACCCTCGACCTTTTCGGCTCAGAAAGCATCTGCTTCTATACTTTCATAAAATGCGCTGGGAAGACTTGCTCCTCCTTAAAAAGGAACGTCCTCTTGTGTTCTTGCAGGTTCTGGGGTGAAGGTGGCGGTGTTTGATACAGGTCTAAGTGAGAAGCACCCACATTTTAAGAATGTGAAAGAGAGGACCAACTGGACTAATGAGAAGACACTGGATGATGGTGAGGAGGAAGAATGTAACGATGACGAAGGTTGATGTTAACCATGACCATGCAGGCATTTGTGCCGACTGTTTTGTTTGTACTAATGCCACTTTGTGCCAGACATTTTCTCGGTCTGTGTTAAGCACCTTCAGTGTGTGTGTGTGTGTGTGTGTGAGTGTGAGAGAGAAAGATAACGATCAGCCTCTTGTTGTGTTTTTCAGGCCTGGGTCACGGTACATTTGTAGCTGGAGTGATAGCCAGCATGAGGGAGTGTCAGGGCTTTGCCCCCGACTCAGAGCTGCACATTTTCAGAGTGTTCACCAACAACCAGGTACGTACACGGTATCTCAGTGTAACCAAATCAACATATTAATTAAAAAAAACATATTTATGGCAAAGAAATTGATTATTTGTGTTTGGAAATGTTTGACATTTTGGATATTTTCGCCGCCCAAGAAATACTTTTCGCTTTCGCACTTCACCTTTGACATGGATTAAACAACAAGGTTAGTTAGTGAGCTTCAGGACGCTTCAGAACGTCTTTACCTTCTCACAGAGCTGCACTGGCTGTTTGCAGCGGCGTCAATCTTCTCATTTAAACAGCACTGTCCGACAGTGTTGCTTATCATGTAGTCCGGCGTCGTCTGTTTTCATAATGTCTGACCCCCAACACCTTTTTCTGTCCCGAGTAAGATTAAACTGGGTTTATTAGATTAGAGAGTGTAACGCGCCCGTCTCTCCTCACCTCCCAGGTGTCGTACACCTCGTGGTTCCTGGATGCTTTCAACTACGCCATCCTGAAGAAGATCGACGTTCTTAATCTCAGCATCGGGGGGCCTGACTTCATGGACCACCCCTTTGTTGATAAGGTGAGAGCCTTATCAAAGAATTACACAGTGAGACTGTAGCATTCCACCAACTCGGACTGATATTTAACCACGTTAACGGTGAGTAGATGTTGTGATGATTGTTGAGGGCTAAAAATAGACACCCCCCAACTTACCCCCTTTTCACAGTGTGGTAATGAGCTGCAAAATAAGTAGGTCTGCTGTCAGTGTGAACATGTCAAGCCAGGTGCATAGAAACGTGCGCGGCAGCGTTTGAACTCCGCTCTGTGAAGTGTTCTCGGCTCGGGGATGAGCAGAAAAACACTGTGTCATCCGCTGCATTAAACACGATAAACTGTCAACTGCAAAGCTTTTCCGCAGCTAACGGGGCTCATTGTGAATCGTGTGTTGATCGGCAGGAGTGTGGATCGGCATATTATTAGGACTTCCGTGTGAAAGAAGTCAGATTACTTTGATGTGACAACAAGGCCTGTGGCCCAGGAAACCTTTTTTTGGCAAAGACCTGAAGTCCAGCAAAAGTTTTTTTGCACTATGTTCTCTGTGTGACTTGATTGCCGTCCCAGTAAAGTTAATCAAGAGTAATTAAATGTGACCCATTTAGAAACATTTTCTGTTTGAATTTGCCAGGTGTGGGAGCTGACTGCCAACAGAGTGATCATGGTCTCTGCTATCGGCAACGATGGACCTCTGTATGGGTATGCTAACAATTCCACATTTCAACAATGGCATTCATTCTTACAAAAAAAGGACCTTTTAGTGATGCTAAAATACACAACCTGTGACTTATAACCGTCTCGCGTGTTTTATCGGGAGACCATGATGTTAAAATTTGCGACACCAGCAAAGATACAAGTCGGGTACTGCCGCTAACGTCTATTTTCTTCAAGACAATTAAAGCAAAACGTGTCTGCTAACCGTCCGGCAACCGTTAAAGGAAACTGCGCGACTTTTGGGAAAAAAAAAGAAATTAGCACATTCTTCCTCTTATCATTGAGAAGTTAAATTCAGAAGCTGTAAAACTGCTCAGGTCAGCGCACTCTGGTGTGAACACTAGCACGTGGTGCTAATGTGTAATAACAACACAGCGTGACTCTTTTCCACTTGTGCTGCTGCGACAACAGCTGATCATTTTAGCTAAATGCGAAACAAGAGTAGCATCATCCCGTAACTGTAGTGGCGGCTGTTCAGCAAAAGTTACACACATTGTCCCGTTCTGTGTAGTCGCACAAAAATGCTGACTTCCACTCCACCACTCTCAGGTCTTTAATTATCTGAATACCCCCGACCCCCCCGGCCAACTGGATTTTACAACCCTGCTGAACATCTGCTCACTCTTCCTCCTGCATAAAGTGCCGTTAAGAGGACACAACAGGAAAGAGGCGCTGTCTTTTGTTGCACCCTCGTGTTGTAGTGCCGCGATGGACTAAAGTCGCTTTGTCTCCGTCAGCACACTGAACAACCCAGCGGACCAGATGGACGTGATCGGGGTTGGAGGGATCGATTTCGAGGACAACATTGCCAGGTTTTCCTCCCGCGGCATGACCACCTGGGTGAGTTACCGCAGGAGCAGAAGCAGAAGCACAAGCAAAACCTTTATCGGTTTTAGAGCAGACATCTGCCTCAGAGATCTCCTCTCTGCTTTTTTGAGCTACCCGACCGTAATGTAGGCTCCGGATCCCTCATCCGTGTCCCATCAGCCACTTACTGTAGATTCATACTCAACGCACACCACTTCTCGTATCTGTGTGGCCCATAGCAGACATCTGCTGTGGGATCTTATTAAGACTCCACTCTGTGATCCAGTTAGTTCCGCTGCCCTCTTATCCACTGTCATCCAGCCATGACGAAGCCCTCGCTCAGCCACTCCACTCTCCAAACGTAATGCATCAAAAACATTTCCCGTCTTTCTGTTCTCCCCCCTCTTTTCCAGTCATTTTTTACTTCCTGCTCAGACCCCCGCTTCTGGGTCTGTAATAATGATAATAATAAACAATAAGCCCCTAAGTCTTTCTGCTGTATCTGCGTCCCATCCGTGTGCAGGAGCTGCCAGGCGGCTACGGCAGAGTGAAGCCCGACATCGTCACGTACGGCTCTGGCGTTCGCGGATCAGGGATGAAGGAGGGATGCCGCTCTCTGTCTGGCACCAGCGTGGCCTCTCCTGTGGTGGCCGGTGCTGTCACTCTCCTGGCCAGGTCAGTATCACCGGCTGCACTCTTAAGAAAAGAGTCTTTAACTGCAGGATTTCCATAAGGTATTAAGCCGTTACAGGCGATTCAGTTTATTTTTTTTGTCAGGACATCACAGCTCCGAGATTGTTATCACTAATAAGTGGTATTGGATTTCATTGGACGTTTAATAGTGTAGGAATATGTACCCGAGACTCAGACGATTGCACAAATGTAGTTTTATGTGCAGGGAACAAAATGAATGTGAGGATTATTATAAAACCTGGCCTCAGTTAATTATCTCATGTTGCCGCTGTCTCCAAAATGTTCCCATGCATGGATCAGAATTTCTATTCTAGTTCAAACTTCATTTTTTCCAGGTGTACTATGCTTCAAAGCTCATTTTCTGTTAGAAATGAGGCCCCAGCTCTGTAATGTCAGAGAGGGTGATAAAGATGTAAATGTCAAATACTGGAAATGGAAAAGAGCCAAAATTTATGTTTTAAATGATATTCCTGCAGTCGAGTCATTAGAACTAGTAATTTGTAGCACAGAGAACCGCTGGAGACTCTGGGGGGCAGTTTCAGATGAAGTGTGGAGCACTCCGAGACTCTCCTGCGGTGGCTGGTTTCATAACACTGCAAGCGAACGTGTCCCAGCGAGGGTGCCGTCACGGCTGACCCGCGCGGGGAGCTTGACACCAGACGACACATGTAGCATAATAGTGAAATTTGATGGGCTGTAAGTACCTCCGGTGCCTGTAATCCTACATGAGCAGGCAGTGAAATGTGTCCCGGAGGAAGGAGGCGTGTCACCGATTAAGTTCTGGCGTTGCTCTCACTCTGTCAGCATCCTGTCTTTACGCGGTGAAAGGCCTCTTGTTGCGGAGCTGTAACTGAGACGATTTCTGAGCTCGTGTTGCTGGGTTAAACGCCACAACACCCCTGTTGACAACAGGCACCCCTCCCAGGAGAATGACACACACACACACAAAGGACATTACTTTGACTTACACTCATTTCCTGGAGACTTACTCTAACCATGAATACTCCTTGTCTAACCCCAACCTCAAAACGCATCATCACCTTAAAATACGACTTACTTTATGGGGGCTCACTTTTTCACCCCCTAATGAGTCTGTGTAAACAGATGTTGGCCCCCACAACATGAGAAATACCTACACACACACACACACACATATCCAGCACTTTTCTGAATTCAGAGATGAGGAATCACACATACACTAACCCAGCCTGTTCCCCTCTGTCCTGCAGCACCGTCCTGAACAGGGAATTGGTGAACCCAGCCTCCATGAAGCAGGCCCTGATCGCGTCGGCCCGCAGGCTGCCGGGGGTCAACATGTTTGAGCAGGGCCACGGGAAGCTAGACCTGATCAGAGCCTATCAGATACTCAACAGCTACAGACCTCAGGCCAGGTAAATGTCTCCGTGCACACGAAAAACAAATGTCTCGGTGGGTATGAAACTCGCCATCGGACAGAAGTTCATGGGTGCAGAAACTCACTTACAGACAGGCAGAGTCTGATCTGACAGTGTCCATAAATGTTGTCCTGCTCATGTAGGCGTATGCCCGGGAATTAGCTAACACTGTGCTGTCACAGCCTGCACTCCTGGGAGGAATAGGAGGGGCTCAAACTGGCAGAGACGCCCTTAAAAGGAATGCTCCACTGGAAATCTCTCTCAAGTGTCAAGCGCTCACCACCCCCATGGAGGAGAGCAGCCATAGTTAGGTTTTACATCACAACAGTCACAGTGGATTATAATATCACATCCACAGTAAACATCAGAATTTGCACTCATGCGCACCCTGAATGAAGGGTAAGCAAAGCAGACTTGTTGATGGTCCATCGGTATACGAGTTGTCATGATATTCCCAAAGGCCAGACTGAGGTACGGATTCAACTGTTTTATTACATGTTGCCCCTTTACATTTTTGGCAGAGCTGTAGAATATGTATCAAACTGTATTTCTCCAAGCCAGAGTTGAACCAATGCATTGATCTGGGATCACAGTGTGCCCTCAGCAGGATGCAGTTTGTTTACACATTACTTGTATGATTGATGTCAGTGTTTCACCAATTATCTGTGGGAAGCCACTGATATGAACTGATTGCAGCACATCCTTTTTATCAGGGTTTCACACCACCGTTTTATTTTTTCTGATCTTGGGTATTGATCTGGCTTTATCTGACTAAAGGCCTAAGTGATCTGGATACACTACCTGGATAATAACCTCAGATCCTCTGGCCTTTGCGATCGGATCGATACATGTAAATCAGTTAGTCAGTCAGACTTGTCAGCAAACACAACATGTCCCATGTGTTGGTGAAACAATGCCATGGGCGAGCATCATTCAGCTCCGAAGTACTTCTTGCAAGGGAACACTTAAAGCTACATCCATTTACATTCTGAGCTTCTACTGATTAAATTCTCTTCTTTGAAAAAAGAATAAAAACTTTTGCGATTGCTGGTTTCTGTCCTAAAAAAAAAAGTACAGTGTTCTATCAAAACAGTGACCATGATCTTAACCTGTCCTTGTCTCCTCCCAGTCTTTCTCCCAGCTACATCGACCTGACGGAGTGTCCGTACATGTGGCCTTACTGCTCTCAGCCCATCTACTATGGAGGGATGCCCACGATCGTCAACGTGACCATTCTGAACGGCATGGGTGTCACCGGCAGGATTGTCGACAAGGTGCGCGCACAGGACAACGCAAACAGACAAATCTCATGTTCCGGGGTTCTTTGAATTAGATGGTTCTCAGTAAAGAACAGCTGGTTTACTAAATATAGCTAGTGCTGTAAGAGGACAGCTGAAGGACATGTTTCATCCTTGGCTGACCTGGATTTGCATTATGATTAAAGTTGTTGAGAAAAAAAAAAAAATCTCGCCTCAAAATCTCCTAAAGCTTGCTCTCTCCTGTGCAGCCCATCTGGCAGCCCTACCTCCCCCAGAACGGCGATCACATTGATGTGGCCGTCTCCTATTCGCCGGTGCTGTGGCCCTGGGCCGGCTACCTGGCCGTGTCCATCTCCGTGGCCAAGAAAGCCGCATCGTGGGAAGGGATTGCTCAAGGCCACGTGATGGTGACGGTGGCTTCGCCCGCGGAGAACGACGTGAGTCGCTGCAGCTGCACCCGAGCTCCGTCCGCCGAGCCGCTCCACTTTGTTTTTAATGCACCTGCTCGACTTTTTATTCCTTCCAGTCCGAGGTGGGAGGGGAGCTGACCTCCACAGTCAAGCTGCCAATCAAGGTGAAGATAGTGCCGACCCCCCCGCGCAGCAAGAGGGTGTTGTGGGACCAGTACCACAACCTGCGCTACCCGCCCGGCTACTTTCCTCGAGACAACCTCCGCATGAAAAACGACCCGCTGGACTGGTGCGTCGATGTTCACTGGATGCTAACGCTAGTCTCGTCTCCCTTCTCTCAATTTGTCGACAGCCGTTCCGTTTGGCTTTTCGCTGGATACAAGTTTAAAATGAACTCAGTGTAAAGCGTAGGATTGTTGTTATGTTGTACAGGAACGGGGACCACATCCACACTAACTTCAGGGACATGTACCAGCACCTGAGGAGCATGGGGTACTTTGTCGAGGTGCTGGGAGCTCCCATCACCTGCTTTGATGCCAGCCAGTACGGTAAGAACGCACACGCTTCGTGAACGACGGCAGAATGTGTGGACCTCCTCTTTAAAATGACAGTTAATGAAGCCTCTCCCCTCTCCCCAGAGCGCTGATTGCTTATGACCCAGCAGAGGATAACAAACTAATGGCTTGTTTGCCTTTGTGTCTCTGCAGGCACATTGCTGATGGTGGACAGTGAGGAGGAGTATTTCCCCGAAGAGATCACCAAGCTGCGGAGAGACATCGACAACGGCCTGTCACTCATTATCTTCAGCGACTGGTACAACACCTCGGTGATGAGGAAGGTCAAGTTCTACGATGAAAACACGAGGTACGCTGGTTACTGCTACAGTGATTATTGATGCGGCAGCAACAATAATCACTGGCTAATAAAAAGGCAACAAAAATCAAACTTCAAACACGAAGTTTTCTGACCAATTTGCAACAGAAGCCTGAAAAAAAGAGGGAAAGTTGCATCTGCTAACTTTTATCTCACTCTTCATCTTTCGGTGCAACTAGTTAATTAGTCTAATTTCTTCCAGAAAGCTACTTTCATTCAAGTACTTAAGCATTATTAGTACTATTGGTATTTATTAGTTTTTAAAGTGTAAAAATTGGCACTGTATGTTATCAAAAAGTTCACTGTCATTGTATCTGTAGACTCTGCACATCACTGCACACATTCTGAGAAGTGTTAAACTGTTGTAGCGCTGAGCTTTAAAAACAAAACGGAACCAAAACTGCAACCGCAGCGATTCCAGATGAATGTAGTAAGTAATGTAGGGTGGTTTGATTGATCGTACATTTACCGAAAGGAGTTGTAGGGACCTGATTAGTATTGTGGCGCGGCGGCGCTTTAACGTTGATCTAAGTGTCGTCTTCGTCCATTAGGAGACGGCTCGGTGACTAAGCGGCCGTTACCTCAGCGGTGCTTTCACTCGGAGCTTTATGTCGCGATGATAGCGAGATAAAGTGAGTTGTGTAGGTAACAGCAGTTTCCGTCCGACTCCGTTTACGCCTGTGATATACCGTCGCTTCTCCGACTCGGACCTCCCCGTGCCGAGCTAACGATTACTCACCGCTCCTTGCTGCTCCAGCCATGTTCCGCCCAAGCTGTTGCACAATATCCACGGGATTAAACAGTCTTAAATGCAGTTAAATATAGTCTGTAGGGCTTCAACATATCATGAGGAGGGATTCTTTTCTTAATTGAATGGAGGTGGTTCAATTGAGAGTGGCTCATTCACAGATTTCATTTTCTAGGCAAAATAATCCAGATAAACAAAACTGAATTAGCAACTCAGCCTGTCACCGCATACATGTACTGTATGCAGTTTCTTTTCATTCTTCTTTTTTTCCATGTTAATCTTTATAAAAACCTGCTGACAATCTGGAGATACTTTGGACCAGACTGAACGCTGATTAATTGACTTGAAAATGACTTTATTCTCATGTTTATTTTCCCTAATCTGGCCTCCGCTTGTGGCGGATTTCAACTAGGAAGTAAAGTGCGTTTGTGCTGCGTTAGAGAAAAGACCTCGAACGGCGTCCATTTGTATCTCTGTCGGCCGAATGAGCGGCGGTGGGGCTGATCCTCTCGGTGTGACCTGCAGGCAGTGGTGGATGCCGGACACAGGGGGCGCTAACGTACCAGCGCTGAACGACCTGATCTCGGTGTGGGGGATGGCGTTCAGCGACGGGCTGTATGAGGGAGACTTCACCCTGGCTGATCATGACAGTAAGACACAAACACACACATTCATGCAAACATTATTCCTTGAGTCATCTTTACTCTGTTTAGTTTTTTAAGACAACCTTTTTAGAAAATAAAAACTGTATCTCCCTCTCTGTTTCTCTCTCAGTGTACTATGCCTCAGGCTGCAGTATCGCCCGTTTCCCAGAAGATGGTATAGTCATTGCCAAGAACCTGAAGGACCAAGGTACCGACGCCCCTCTTAAAGTATTGAACCCAGTTTAGTATAGCACAGTGTTGGCCGGCAGCCACGCACGCTGACAGGCAACTTTTTAATCTGCGGGTCTTTGGTTGTGCTTTAACACTTCACTCTGTGTGTTTGTTCTCTTCAGGTCTGGAGGTGCTAAAGCAGGAGACAGCGGTGGTGGAGGGGGTTCCCATCCTCGGACTGTACCAAACGCCGTCCGACGGGGGAGGGCGCATCGCCCTGTACGGAGACTCGAACTGCATCGACGACAGCCACAGGCAGAAAGGTAACCTCTCGTCAGCGCGTGACGACGTGCGGATGTCCTCGTACCTTTTTTTTTTTTTTTTTTTTTCGGAGCCCGCGCAGTAATACGTGGTTGTGTTGGGCCCGTCAGATTGCTTCTGGCTGCTGGATGCTCTCCTGCAGTACACCTCTTACAGCATGACCCCTCCCAGCCTCAGCCACTCGCACAGCAGGGTGGCACCTCCCACAGGCACCGAGCGCCCACTGCCACAGAGACTGGAAGGTGAGGAGGGAAATGATGCACTGACAGACATGTTAATGTGAGCAGGGTTCACGCCGGAACGAGCGAGAAACGGTGCGCCAACGTTTTCTGTCTTTTCCTCCCCCCCATCTATTCCTCCATCTTTCCTTCCCACCAGGCAACCATCTGTACCGCTACTCCAAGGTTCTGGAGGCTCACCTGGGAGACCCGAAGCCCCGCCCACTACCAGCATGCCCCCACCTGTCTTGGGCAAAGCCGCAGCCGGTCAACGAGACGGCGCCCAGGTAGCTTTGACAACGCACTTGTTTCTTTTTAGCTAGCTTTTCGTTACGCCTTCATCTGTGGTCAAGCAGAGGGAATCAAGGCGAAGGCGAGTCGAACGTACGACTGATCGCATGCAGACACACTTTTCTACACACTGTCGACTCACCCTCGCTCTTGTTTGTTTGTTTCTTTCTCCCCAGTAACCTGTGGAAGCACCAGAAGCTTCTCTCGGTGGATCTGGACAAGGTGGCTCTGCCGAACGTGAGGGCGTACCGTCCCCAGGTCAGACCTCTGTCTCCGGGAGAGAGCGGCGCCTGGGACATCCCTGGAGGTAACACAGTGTGACCATGCCATTAATTATCCAAGTGTCTAGTTATTATAAATGAGAGAATGTAGAAAACATGAAGCTAGATACGTATGGATCATCAGAGCTGCGAAATAATCAACTTGAGCATGTTTCTGTTGAGCATGAAAATGAAAGACTGCAGTAGATAAGATCAAGGTGGTTAGTGATGACGCCCAATGCAACCTCTGCCCCACCCCAGGGATAATGCCTGGTCACTACAACCAAGAGGTGGGCCAGACCATCCCCGTCTTCGCCTTCCTGGGAGCCATGGTGGTCCTGTCCTTCTTCGTGGTCCAGCTCACCAAGGCCAAGAGCAAACCCAAGCGCAGGAAACCCCGCATCAAACGGCCCACGTACCTCCAGCAGCAGCAGCAGCAGACGAGCGGGAAAAACCCCACGGTCTGACCGGGACTGCGGCTCCGAACCGCCGCTGGATGGAGCGCTGGGTTCGCCTCCAAAGCCGATAAAAGGACAACTTGCGTTGAAAAGCGACTCTGGAGGTTGGGAGTGACGTGGAGCGTAATGAACGGACGAGGCAGACGTCTGACTGCCGGGGTCTGTCGGATGCAGAAACAGTTTTTGTGCCTCTCGTCTCTTCAAGGCTGTCCCGTTGGTGTTTGTGTGTTTGTGGACTAATGAACAGTATTAGACAGTGTTACACACATGATGTAGAACACACACTACACATCTGGCTCCAGAAGATGCCTGTGTCAGACAGACATGTTGTAAACATTTTCCCCTCTCTTGTTTGACCAAACTGTTTCTGTATGAATGAAATGTGACTTTTATATTTATTGAATTTGTTCCTACCCTAACACACATGCTCTCACACACACACACACACACACACACACACACACACGCACAAATGCATTGCATACTGCACACACTTTGAGGGTAAAGCAGTTGGGATGCACGGTGACCCAAACACAGCCCACACACATGCAGCCATGTTTCCAACATACAGTCCGTCGAGTGATCAAGTTGTCGTTTCCTCCGTCGTCATCCAGTGTTTTGTTTCCCGCCAATATCTGTTTCAACTGCCATTTCATTGTTTTTGTATTTTCTATAATTACTGGCCAGGCATTCCGTTCATACCCTCCTTCATGATCTCATGGTCGACAAAGTAGCATTGACAGACTCGTTCAAATATATCTCATCAATTAAAAAAAGCATTATCAAAGTGACCTGATTTCCTCTTTGTTCTTGATCACTGTTTTTTTTACTAACTCCGCTTTGTAAGATATGGCGAAGAAGAGGCTACAAATTGATTGCTCCTTGAGAATGAACCTCAGGCACTAACATTCCCCACAATGCAACTCAGTCGCTCACTCACTAAACTCCACTGAGATTGGGGCCAGTAGCGGCCGAGGTGGCCTGGAGCTGCTCGCCTCAGAGAGCAGAGATGAAGAGCAGGATAACAGAGGAGGAGGAGGATGGAGGATCTCACTGGGAACCTGGGTTGTTTGGGAAAAGGCCTGGCGATAAGATGAGGGAACCCTCTCAAGTAAAAAGTGAATATTTCATTTAAGATCAGACTTCAAGCAGTTATGAATTATTCCTGTGTCTTGCTGATTTCTAAAGTTTTTCGCTTCAACCTCTTTGTCTTCCATGTTTCTTTTAGTGAAGAGGAGGCGGGAGCACATTATGAAGTGTGAACTCTGGTATCAAAGGTAAATATCCATTTATCTAATGTTAGCACCCGATTTTATGAAGTTGAGTCATCTGCTCGTCTGTTCATAAGATATTAGAGGTTTGGAACTTTTGCATTTATTTTTACAAAGAGGTTGAAACAACTGAAGAAAAGAGCCATGAAGAGATGAGGAAAAAAATAGTAAAAAGAAAAGAGGGGGAAATTAGATGTCATCGATTGTATCTGTGTTTACCTGATTTTCTAAAGTTTTTCACTTCAACCTGTTTCTCTTTTTTTTTTCTTTGAGAGAGGAAACGAGGCGGGAGAGCATTATGAAGTGTGAACCCTCTCACAAAAATCGAATCATTGAGTAATTAAATATTATTATGATAATGAAGAATTAACCTTGTCGCATGTGCTTCCCTTAAGATTTAACTGTGATTCCACCCTTTGTCTGCCTTTTGTTTTAGAGACGTGGTGAGAAATTAAAAGAGGGAAGAGACAAAAGCGGAGAGGAGAGGAGGTGGGAGAGCGTCATGAGGAGTGATCGCTCTCATTTAAAAGGTAAATGTCAAGTCATTTAATGTTGTTGTCAGAAATTATGAAGTTATCTGCTCGTCGTCGTCAAACTGTATCTGGTTCAGACCGTGCTCAAAGATAAATGTGTCGGAGTCTGGAGGCAGCAGACATGTAATAACTGGTCTGAACTGTGTTTCACCTCTTGTGTTGTTTCTTTGCAATCAAAATAAGCCCGGACATCAGCCCCATAAGCTACAGGCGAGCCACATATCCAAATTTCAGCTTCACGTACAGTAAATGATTCCGTTAATACTCAGGAAAATGATGGGACTCTAAACGAAACCCCCTTCAAAGCATCTCAGGCATATGTAACCCCCAACATCCACCCACCGCTGTTTTTTTTTTTTTTTTTTTTAAAAAGGGACTGTGACAGGCTAATCCGTTACACTGAGCTCTGGTGAATTTGAAATCATGAAAGGGAGGAATACATTTTTCAGCATGCTCAGGTAAAAACCACAAGACAGACAAAAAATGTATAAACAATATTTACCAAGATCGTGTTAACTTCCTAATATGAGATATATGGCTATACGGTATAGAACAGTCAGTGTTTAGGTTCTTTGCATCAGGTTTTGAATCCCCTCAGAGAAAGCTCCAGTCTGTCTCACAGTTGCATCTGTGATGAGAGAAGCAGCTTTTAGACTCAACAAACTGAGCCCCACGGTCGATGATAGAAACCAGATACTTCGACTGAATATGAAAAACGTCGCGCACACACTCACACAACAGAGAAAGAAGACTCATTAAAACTGAGCGCTCTTATTCTCTATGTGATGCACATAGTAAATGCCTCTGACAAGCAGATTCCAGTTGTACATCACCTGCAGTTGGATACGCAACTCATCCTGTTTTAAGTACAAAGTCATGACTCGGTGAAACTCTTCTTCAAGAGTAAACTGAATCTTCTTCTATTTAAACTATTTAAAAAGAGGGCAAAGAGAGGAGGAAATGCAGACAGAGGTAATGAGGGTTGACCAACTGCAAATTATGTCGACAGTACTGACCTTTGAGGGAATGGAGAGAATTAGAAAATCCAAAATAGGAAGGAAAAAAAACCAAACCCAAACATCATATTAGCCATGTTGTAGAAGCCACCAACAGTCAACAGTACTGTTGTCAGTATGACTGCCAGATTAGGGTTAAATATGAAAATGTCAAATCTTACATTTTATTTTTTAAAATTCCCACACATCATAGCTTTAATAGTTGTATTGTCATAATATTTGCTATCCATATACATGCACTTAAAAGGAACATCATCTTTGAATTTGGCAGTTTTATGCCCTGTACAAGTTGTGTTGTTCTTTCGGTTCTATCCAAAAGACACACACTGCCTTTAGGGACCAGTAGAAGGAGTTTGTGCTGCTTTCTAGTTTTTTTTCTTGTTTATCACCAGTGTATAAAGTGCAAAACCAATAATCTCACAGAGTAACGTCAATACCTGCGGGCGTGAACACATCTCCCACCACCAAAAACTAGAAAAGCAGTCACTTCAGTGGTTGCTGCATAAAAAAGGAGACGACACCTGGAGCCGTTTCAGCAAGTTTGAGTTGTGCCGGCAAAACGTGATTGATGGAGCAGAGGCATTTAGAAGGTTTGAAGAAGGTTCTGACATTGGAGAGCTTGCAGCACCCATGTAGATGGAATCCAACAGAATTACTCATCCACTGGAAACAAGAAATAACTGGAAACAGCATAGTCAGCAATGGTCAGGTTTAGGTTTCATTTTTGTTGCAGTGATGCACTGATGGCATCTTGGAGATGTGATGAAACCTGCCAAAACATTTGGCTACAGTTGCCATAGGCACCGCAGCATAAAAGGCTGAAAAAAAAGACTGAGGTTAAACTTGTCTTGAGCTAACGCCTTTTCATTTTGCAGGTTAGTGTTCAGACTTGACAGACTGTTGAGAGGGAATAATTGCATTCCTTTGTGTGGAGTAATTATAGATTGAACGTGGGTTTAGTGCAGGGTATGGGCTGGATTCAGTGATGCAGGTTGATTTCATCAGAGGTGATGTGTGTCGGTGTGCTCGGGCGTCTGAGCTTTGGCTCCTTATCCGAGCCTAATAGGCCAGATCAGTCTGTGACTCCGGAGAACTAATCTCCCTCGGAACCTTGGGAAACTGAGAAATAACCCCGGAGCCCGCTAGCTGCGCTAACAAGATTTGGGAAAGCTGGTGGTGAGTGGAGGTCACATGCCCCCTTTCCCTCCACGGTTCCCAGATGCCAGGACTTCCTGTCGCGCCATTCAGGTTGCCTGCTGCCTCCTGGACGGGCAGTTGAAAGAGACACCGTGGTGGCGCTGACCTGACCCCCCCCCCCCAGATTCATTGGTTCCTCCCACAGCACATTTCCTACCAGCCTGTACCTCTCCCCGTCCACTTTATCCATTCAAGTCTGTGTCTGCATGAAAGGCGAGCTACACTCCTGCTTTCCCTCCTGTCCCACCTGTTCACGTGTCCCACTCCTTTCATCCCGTCCTCCTCCGTATCTCCCCATTGTCCCCTCAGTGCCAGGACTTAAATGTGTCGCTGGCTGAAATGACTTTTAGGAAGGCCTCACTGAAGTGAGCAACCCTTTTTTTTTTTTTTTAAGGAGGCATGTGACTCGAGTTCACATGATTTGGAATCGAATTAGACTCCAGTCATGAATCGGACTTAGACTTGACAAAATCTGAAAGAGGGTTGTATTTTTTTTTTTTTTTTTAAACACCAATGATACATGACTTCACTTGGACTTTAGCCTTTTGACTTGGAATGACTATGATGAACTATGATATAACAAAAGTGCACCGTGAATCAACTCACATCTTCTGAAGCACTTGAGTCAGACAAAATAAGAGACACCAAAGTTTAGGACTTGGACTTGTTTTGATTTGGGACTTCCAAAAAAAAAAAATCTACTTTGTCCGACTAACATTTAAGAGCACATCTGTAACACTGTGAAAGGGCCCCTGTACATACTGTTTTCCTTTCCTAATCCTTTCTCTCCTGGTGGGTGGCTCGCTCCGATTCGCAGAGAATTTGCGAGATAAATTTGCATTTCCTCTGTGATCCTGTAAATTATAAACAGAGGGGTTATGAGTGCATATCAACAAATGACATCCTGCTTCAGTCCCCGTCCCCAGCAGTGTACAATCTGTCACCCTGCGACTGTACAGCATGAAAATTGATTTATGTAGCTTTTTCATTTTCATCCATGAAATTAAAAGTCAGAAATCCAATTTCACAAGTTGGTGTATGCATTCTTTTTTACCTTTTTTTGCATGAACTCAAATAAAGCGTTTTTGGCTTTTGTGCGACCAAATCAATTCTGTGCATGAAATTAACAAGTTAATGTGGCCATTTCTCGACTTCTCAGAATTGCCCGCTCTGTTGAGTAATTCTGGCTGCTTACTTTTCCTTCCAGGCAAGACAAGCTCGCAGAACGATGAGTCGTGGACACCAGCTATCATTCTTTGTGTCGACAGAGGAGGACAAAAACGGCGAAAGTTTTAAAAGTAGAGGGGAGACCATGAGGGGGGGCGGGAAGAAGAAAAAAGTGCATGCAGCAGTTTCAACCTCCTCCACCGACTCCTAAAAGCAGTTAGTTGTTGTATCTCTCCTCCCTGAGGGAGAAATAGCAGAAGGCACTAATGGAAAGACTTCACAGCCCCCTCTCACTTCTGTTCCTCAACATCCAAGTAGAGGCCAAAACCTTGTTTGAAATGAGCGATGCACGTGTGAAACCCCTCCTCACCTGACCTTCTCCACATTACTCTGCTCCATGTCAAACTTTTTTAGAAGCGTTACGTTTAAAAATAATCAGATTGATTTCATCACAGATCAGTCAGATCTGGTAAAAACTGGAACTCTCTGAACCGGCTAACTCCTACATCCCAATTCTCTAATGTGAGACTCCCACTGACCTCACCGCATGTGACGACTGGGCCAGTCAGTCTGGACACAAGACTTTGTGGCCCCACACAGTCCCGACGCCCTTCTCACACTTCTTTCAACTTCACAACTTCTCTCCAGCCCCCTTGAATTCTCCCCATTTACTTTGTTTCCCCTCAGGTTCTTCCACCGCTGCATCTCTCAATGAGTACAAGAGTATGACACTAAGATGAGACTTTTTGGTCGATTTTATTGTATAGTACAGTTTCATCTTAGCTGTTATTTGTTTCTTTTCATTTTCATATACATCTCCCTCTGTTCCTGTAACGTTCTCATTCTTGATCCCTTTATTTACTTCTTCCTCACTTGCTGACCTTCTCACCAGATTTGACGGCTAGGGCGCGAGCGCGCGCACGCACGCACACACTTTTTTTCATTTACTATTGGAAATGCCATTATTAAGGTACAAGCTGGTCAATGAAAACGATTTGTCAGTGCGATGTTGTTTTGTAATGCCCAGGTGCTGTATGTTGATGTCTGCCACTTGTCACACACTTTGTTGAGCGCTGGATTTATGTGTTTGATTAATGATATTTTCTTTTTCATTACACGGAACTCCGCTGCACTTTACAGAGGCGGTTCAATTTTTTTGTCACATTTTTCTGCAGCAAAAGTTCACGGAGCACAGTCAGGTCTTCCTCCTGGAGGCGTTGCCTCAGTTTCCGAGCAGCACCTGAAGGCAGCAGCAGTCCTCCATCACCGCCCGCCCCCCCCCCCACTCCCACCCCCTCCTCCCTCCCTCCGGCTCACCTTGCTCAGTGAGCGGCCCGGCCCCCACAGACCACGGCAACGTGCCCGGGGAGTAGTCGGGAACCGCGTGTGTCGCCGTGAACCATGGAGGAGTTAGCCAGAGAGAGCATCAGCCTGCTGGCTTCAGCCTCAGCCAAGCCCCCGCTGGACGTGGCCGCCGGGCCTCGGCTCGGCTCCATGGGGGCCATTTTCATTATGCTGAAGTCCGCCCTGGGCGCCGGGCTCCTCAACTTCCCCTGGGCCTTCGAGAGAGCCGGGGGCATCCGCAGCGCAGTCACCGTGGAGCTGGTGGGCATTTCTCTTTGATACATCTGCTTCTAATCTCATATTTATATCTGCTGCAGAGATAGGAAGGTCGATGACGCCAAGCAACTTTTTTTTTTTTTTTTTTTTTTTTTTTTTTTAAAGGTTACGTCTCAGAAAGTAGATGCAACTTTGTTTGTGCTGGGAGTTTTGTAGCGCGGGGCAGATGCATCTTATCTGCTGAGGCCCCGAGGTCCGCTGAGATTAATTAAGGAGATTGCGATCTGCTCCACCTGACAGGAGAGGCCACGTTAGACGTGACCTGAGCGCACTTTAGATTCGCTTTATCCTTATCGGGCTGACTTTCCTCCCGGTGGCTCACCGCTTTCTCCTGCCTGACACTGACACTGAAACTTTACGAGTTTTTTAAAAATATTATTTTTCTATTATTTAATACTAACACCCCCCCCCATTATGCATACCCTGGCTGGTTGACCCTGGAAATTGACTTGATTGAGCCATCACCTTTGTAGTCATGTGTAAAAATGTTCCCAGACTAAATCTCAGAAACAGCCCCCCCCCCTTTTTTCTTTTTTATTGGCTGTGTCCCATGTGGGTGAGGGGACATTCTGCAGGGGAAGCAGGCTCGCTCCAGGTTGAGTTTGACACAGTTTTTGTTTTTCTGGACAGTGTAGTTGCCCCTGAGCAAGGTCACGAGCCTGAATCTGATTCCCCCACTTTTACACCCCAGTTAGGGCCAGATATCCCTCCTCACCCTCCAGCAATCCTAAATCCCTGCGTGTGTCCCAGTTTGCTCTTCCAATGTCACTTCCAGGTGTTTGTGGTGACTAATTCCAGATTTTGACCTTCCAGCCACTCAGCAGGGATCTATAATCCTGAAGGACGCCTCCCTTCTTCAGTGTTTCTCCCTCCTCTCTCTTTAGGTCATGCGTCTTGTTTTCTAATTGCTATCGAAAAAACATTTTCTTCCACTCCAACGAGTCGCCGCTCCTCTTCAGCGCATTAGCCCGGGAAGATGCTGACATCAAACTTGACAGGCTGCAGGGACGCAGAGGTCAGAAAGTTCAGGATGCTCACAGATGGCCTCCCCGCATCCTCCCTTGGTCGTCATGTCAGGTTGCTGTGTGACAGCTGTGGGAGATGCCAGCCAAAACCAGATAATGTGGTTATCTTTGTCGTTCCGTCGGCATCCATTCCCTCCGGCCCATCCCAGGCCTCCAGCATACGGGGTGATCATTTGTGACAATGGCACGAGGGCTCCTCTCCTCTTCTGATTTCATATTCCTGCAGGGACACCTCTCAAATAGCCTTTCCTCCTTCCCCTTTGTCATTTTTCACTATCACAACAGTGCTTTTCATTAAATAGACTTGTCTGTCTGCTTTATAGCCACAAAATGACTCATCCATCAAGGCGCTCAATAACCGTACGAGTGTCACTCGTGTTATTAATCAAAAACGCCAGAAATTTAAATGAGAAATAACAAAAAAAAAAAGCTGCAGAGACCAGACGGGAGAAAATGCAGTTTTACACAAAAAATATGAAGGTGCGTGCGCAGTGACGTCCGGAGCTCCTCTCTTTCCCGCCGTCCCCCCAGGTCTCCCTCGTGTTCCTGGTCAGCGGCCTCATCATCCTGGGCTACTCCTCCTCCATCAGCGGCCAGTGCACCTACCAGGCCGTGGTGAAAGAGGTGTGCGGGCCGGCCATCGGGCAGCTGTGCGAGATCTGCTTCGTCTTCAACCTCTTCATGATCTCTGTGGCCTTTCTGGTCATAGTGGACGACCAGCTGGAGAAGCGTGAGTTGGCGCGTCGGACTGGATACTGGTTGTGTTGTTGTTGTTGTTGTTGTTGAGCTGGTTGTTGTGAAAAGGCACTTGATTGAGAACTAAATGTGGACGTGGTGTGAAGCGGGGGGCTTTGTTTCCTCTGAATTTGCATATGTCTCGTGTGTCTCGCAGTGTGCGGCTCCCTGTACGAGTTGGTCACGGGTTTGCCGGAGTCGGACATGCCGTACCACTTCTACACAGACCAGCGCTTTGCCCTGGTGCTGCTCTGCATTCTGCTTATCCTGCCGCTGTCCATCCCCAAAGAGATCAGCATTCAGAAATACATCAGGTCAGCGGTCGCATCCATCACAGACGGAGCTGAGTTTGCTTGGTTCGATACCTGTGTCCCAAACAAGGTGACCCCCCCCCTTCCCCCAATCTCTCTGGGAGATCGTTCATTCTCTCCAGGAGATGAAGACTTTCCTGGTGCCACCTACAGCCCCAAAATGTCCAATTTGTCCTGGTAAAGCTTTTGTTTCATGTAGTGAAGTGGTCAGTGCTTCTCTCCTGACCCCCCCACCTGGTCACTTTAACCCACTCAGCTGCTGCACTTTGTGTGACTCATGTCTGAAGCGGCCATGTTTTTTTTTTTCTTTTTTTGTCTCTGTCCTCTCTCACAGTGTTCTGGGTACTCTGGCTGCAACCTACCTGACTGTAGCCATCATCATCAAATACCACACCATGCCTTCTGTTCTGGTTCACATCACCCCTCTCTACAGCAGCGGGTATGTGTGTGTGTGTGTGTGTGTGTGTGTGTGTGTGTGTGTGTGTGGGACAAATGATAGGATCCAGGACCCCGAACAGTCTTTTTGCTCCGCTGGTCACAGTGGCTGGTGAACTCCAAATTGGTCCTGACAGTTGGCGTGTCTGACTGCAGACTGGCTCCATGAAGACTTTGAGTCCTTCAGCTGTGTGTGTGTGTGTGTGTGTGTTTTGTTAACTGTGTATTATTATTATAAAGGGATGCTCTGACATTTTGGGAAACATGCTTATTGGCTCTCTTGTAGAGATTCAGATAAAAAGCTTGACACCACTTTCACCAGCTTCTGGGTTCGGTGTTACTGTGGGATTCAGTGCCTCCTCCTCTGGTCCTGCAAAATCGCGGTTTGACACTTTTCAATATTCTTGTGACATTTAATGGACAAGACAATGAATCGATTTATTGAGGACTTCATCAAAGGTCATTATAACATACAGATGTTCTCGTCAAATTCTGGGCAGAAGAGAGGAATTTCGCCATTTCCCAAAATGTCAAACTATTTTTTTCAAAGCTTTTGGGTTTGTCCCGGTGAAAACAGATTCAGTTCCCCTGTAGTTTCCTCTCTGACCCAGCTTTAGCTAACAACAAAAACAAAAATTCTTACTCAAAGTATAGAAATAATTATTATAGCATCATAAAAATAATGATTACAAAAGTCTAAACTGCAGGACTTTGTGTCTGTTTTCTAGGCCGTCTTTTCTGTGTCACAAATCTTCTTAATCAACAGAGTTACGAGGCCGCTTCCAGGAAATACGGCTGTCATGAGCGTTACCCATAACTCCGCTATGAATCCAGGCCACCAGGACAGACAAAGTAGATCAAATCACTCTGCTGCCTCCTCTCCTTGACACTGACTCACCTCTGCTGCTCTTGTCAGCCGTGCGCCCGCGTGTTACGGATGAGCGCCGCGGCGAAGTGTCCCTAAATGCCGCGGCATTACGAATGGCGCCCTAATTATAGCCCCTTTCTTCCTCTTCTTCTTCTGCTCATGGCATTTGCGAGCGTCACAAACTGACTCTCTCGTCTGTGCCGTGCAGGATCAGCTCCTGGGCCTCCATGTTCAGCGTCATCCCGACCATCTGCTTCGGTTTCCAAGTGAGTGCGGCGGGCGGGCGGGCGGGGTTGTGTACACATGCATTTGTCATGAGGGGGAAAAACGGCTCGTTGGTGGCTGAGAAAACATGCGTGTGGGAATTACAAAAAAACTCACATTAGCCTCACCTCTTAGCGCTGAGGATGTGAGCTGTCATGTTGTGAATTTTCCCTCTGCACTCTAAAACAACAGGGCTGAATGGAATGTCAAGCTCAAATGAATTTGGGCATATCAGATTAGTTATTGTAGAGTTGTTGGTGTTTTTGCCGTCGACGGTCAAAAACTGCTTCTCAGATGTTTCAGTGTCTTGATTATCAAGTAGGGCGATGCTCGCCGGTGCTCCCCTCTGCTTTTATTTAGCTGCCGCGCGCCTTGCAACACCAGTGACAGTGAGAGCGTCCCACTCTGAAAGGTCTGCTGCGCTCACTTGCCATTAAGATGCGAATGCGAGCGGGTCCGAGGGCAGAACATTTTAGAAGCCGCGCGTCCGCTTCGGTCCCGACCTCGCTCCGAACCGTTAAACACGGCTCCCTCCTCCAGGAGAAACCACGCCAAACCTCTGTGGATTGCTCCAGTGTAGCAGAGAGCCTGCGAAGACAAACTGCTGCTGAATTTTTAAAAATGTCATTTTACAGTGCCGCACAGGCCAAATTCCCTTCACCTCCACTCACTGCGGCGCAGGCAGAGATCCAAACCTGCCTGCCCACACGGCAGGACCCCGCTTAAGGGCGTAAAAAAAAAAAGATTTCTTTTTTTTTCGTTTGGCTTTCGTGTTTCAGCCTATTTTCCTTTTGTCGCTTATAAGGTTGACATTGACGTGATAGAGTGGGTGTATCCTCAATAATCTGTAGGAGCCGAGCTTTCTCGGGGGAGTGTTGTTTAAGTGTAGTGTAAAGGTCAGCGGGCTGGCACAGCCTGGCGCCGCTGTGCACCGCGGGAGCTCGGCAGCGCCAGCTTTTCATTTTTAATAGCGGGTTAGAGTACGGGGAAAAAGATCATTCTGTCAGTCTAAAGCAGGCCAGACTGATGTGTAACTTCCCAAGTTGCCAAGGTAACCCCTCTGAAGGATGCTGGCCGAATCTAATAAAAGGAGGGGAAAGTGCAAGAGGATTGATGCGTCTCCTTTCACACAGGCGCACGCTCCCTCGGGGTGAGTGATTGCAGTGCAAAGGGCTGAAAAGCGACTTGATGAGATCCTGAGAGCAGAGGAGGAGGGCGAGCGCAGTGCGGGGAAGGGGAGGGCGAGATTTATAACCGGTCGATGGCAGCTGGGATCAAGTGGGGACAGGAGTCTGCATCCTGACCCCGGTGATGGGTTAACTCAGCTCACTGCGCCTCGAGGAGCCCACAGCCGTCATTTAATTCCCTATCTGATCTCGGTTTGTCACCCCGATAGAGAGATCGGAGATAAGGGGACCTCTGGATCTTCGCTGCGCCCTGTGAGCTCCAAGCAGATGAGAAAAAAATCCAATGTCGGTGGCCGCAGACGCGCCATCAGTCTGACAGACAACTAGCCTCTATTTGATGTCCTACTTTATTTCTCGGTGGATGTGTCGTTTGTCTGAATTTCCTCTCCAGCCAAATAGGAACAGTTAATATCGTACTCAACCAGGGAGGAGGGACTAGTAGATGAAGTGAGCTGCTCATTCACAAACCAGGCTTCGCTCGTACGCGCCTGCGAGTGTCTGACTTTCTCGCCCCCTGTGCGTTGCAGTGCCACGAGGCGTCCATCGCCATCTACAGCAGCATGGAGAACCAGCGGCTCTCCCACTGGGTCTTCATCTCAGTGGTCTCCATGATCTTCTGTCTCGTCATTTACTCGCTCACAGGTCAGAACCCGGCCTCTCCTCTCCTCTCCACCCTCGACACCAGCACTCGGGGGCGTGTGTCTCCAAGCGGGATTAGCGGGTTATTGGTTACGTGACCCAGGTTCTGCGGCGTCACGAAGCGGGCGCGCCTTTTAAGAAAAGTTTAGCGCGGGGGCGCATTCATTTCTGGGTTTAAGGCGACGCTTCTGACAAACCGTGGGATCGCAGGTTAGCGCGCTAAAAGAATAATGAATGGCGATTGAAGCTGCATATTAATGGACCTAAAAGTCTTTTATTCCACAGGATTCCTGACGGCATAGAGGTTCTGTTCTGCTCTTATTCTGCTCGCCTGGGAAGTGAACCTTTACAATTAAGACCATTATTCTCCATGCTCACTCCAGACTACTGAACATGTCAAATACCAGGCGTGTTCAAAAAGGCCTATAATGTCCTTTCTCTGATTTCTTTCAATGTTATTTATTCCCACTGATTCTGCAGCAGCGCTTCTTGTTTGACTCGATACAGACGTTCGTAAACTTGCCCCTTCAGACAGGGAGACGTGGACTGGGTGCAAGGGTCAGTACAGGGGAAAGGTGAAATGACGCGATCGCGTTGGAGGATAGAAAAATGGAGGATGGAAAAATGAGAAGGCGTTCATGTGGAGTAAAACACGCGCTTCTCCGTAGACATAGAGCTTTAGTCAGTCACCGAGCAGGTGGACATTGTGTGTTTCTCGTGATCTGGCGGTAAAGCTGAGCTCCGGCTTTGGAAACATATTCTTAAACCATTTTATACCATGAAATAACTGCTTGTACAGCAAACAGAAGGTTGGCCCTCTGGCTGCTGTGATGGACAGGTGGCAGCGTGAAACTGTGCGCCACTTGGCTTGACAAAACGCTCATGTGTTCTGGTGTCCGGCCGACCCACGAGTGGAGAAGGTTGTGTTGAATTTGAGGGTTATTTTGTTAGATTTCTTTGAGACTTTCAGTAATTGTTGAACAGAGTCTATGAATTTATGCCATTTATTCATTCATTTAGGACGTGCACATCATAGTTGTGTACAGTACATACTGCTCCACAATACAAAAGCTGGTCCATCTCTTGAGTTGCGTTCAGAAAAGCGTGCCGCTCCAGCTCATCGTCATGTCACCGTGTTAGCGCTGCGCTCCCTCTTTCCATCGATCGGGCGTGAAAATGTCACATTTATCCTTTGGCTTGAGACGCAGCGCGCCATTGTTGCTGCAGGAAACATCGCCCTTCCTTCTCTGTTGCAGGGGTTTATGGGTACCTGACATTTGGAAAGGACGTGAAGGCTGACATTTTGATGTCATACACCGGCGATGACATCCTGATGCTCATCGCCAGGCTGCTGTTCGGAGTCTCCATCATCACCATCTACCCCATCATCCTGTTGCTGGGCAGGTCAGGGATCACTCGGGTCTGATCTCATGGAAAGACTCATTAATCCTGCTCAGTAGCATTATTTATATTGTATTATTAAATTAGCCAAGGTTATCTGAAATGTTAAGATATAATGCGAATTTAGTCTCCCAGCTGATAAGTATTTTAAGTTTGAGCAAAAGGATTGTTTCAAGAAATATGAAGTATGAAAGAAGATTAGACGCATCGGTTCCTGTGCACATCAGATCAGTGATCCAGGACCCTCTGCTGAGTTGGCGGCGGAGGCATTACGGCGCGGTGGCAGTGGAGTTTGAGAGCCGCAGCCGCTACACGCTGACCGTCCTGTGGATCACGGTGACGCTGCTCATCGCCGTCTTTGTCCCAGACATCAGCAAGGTCATCAGCGTCATCGGAGGGATCAGCGCCTTCTTCATCTTCATCTTCCCAGGTGACGCTCCGGTCATTGGGTTCACATTGTGTCAGACGCGCTTGCAGCCGTTAAAACCCCTGTTTTGTGTCTGTGTTTGGACAGGACTGTGTTTGATATTTGCCATGCAGTCTGAGCCAGTGTCCTGTAAAACCAGGTGAGGACGCAACTTCAGTGTCATCGTGATGTAAATAAACATCTCCATGGAAGGAGTGAATGTAGTTAGTGAAAGGAGGCGGGGTTAGTGTGTGTCTTAGACTGAAGGTGTGATGCTTTTTTTTTTTTTTTTATTGACATCTGTTCATTGTACCATCCTGTCTCCAGAGTCGTCCTCACCGTTTGGGGAGTAGTGACCTTGATCTGCGGCGCCTTCATCTTCGGCCAGAGCACCACCATTGCAGTCATGCAGCTCCTCGGGAAGATCTGACTCTTCCTCCTCCGTCACTGATCCCAGGTATTTTCACAGAGACAGTGGTGACCAGATCTGAGCATGTACCGCCCCCCGTTAAACTACGGCTACTATGGATTCTTTAAGGATGTTGCTGAATGTGCACCTTGTTGCTGTGACAATCGAAATGGATACGAGAGCATGTACAGTACAACTCACGTGTAAACTGATGACATTTGCGAGCAGCCCGACGACGCACAGTGACTCAGCTGAAAGCCTGTAAATAAAGTGAGTGAAGAACAAGCGCAAAATCCCTGGGTTCGAAGAGTGTTGAGTAAAAGTATCGCATGCTTATGTTCTGTCAGACCGAGGTCAGCATTTATGATTTATATCATGTTAATGCTCATCAAGCCATAAAGCGAATATTTGATTAGACTTTCATGAGGACAGGAGGATGAATGACGGTTCAGGTTCATGACGGCTCGGCCGCAACCTTTCATCGTGAAGTGAGCATGAATCAAAGCCACGAATCACAGTTTGGTTTTTTTCAGTTTTGTAGTTTTATTGAATTGCATCACTCTACATCATCTAGAATTTCAACAAGATATTCTTTAAAGACCAAATATAATACTTGCATCCCTGCAATAAGTCTCTACACTTAAGAAGAGAAAGCGTTTTTTTTTTTTACTGAAACATACATTAAGAATTAATATTTCATTAAACATTGCCATAAAAGTGAATGTTCATTCATGTATGCCATTTTTCTAGTCATATATAGATTTATATAATAGATTTCAGTCTCTGTCTCCTTAATAGGAACACTAGAAAAGAAAGAAGAAGGTAAGAAATGCACAAAACCCATTGAAGAGTAGCATGGCCTAATACTACAGCAAAGAAGTTACTGGACATTCAGTTGACATGCACTCAGTTAAGGGATAGAAAAGAACACACCCATAGAAGAGAGGAGCTATGGCCTTGGCGTCGGTCAGTTTGGCAAATTCCTGATTGGCTTGGTATCACGTAACAACGCTGCTTGAGGTAAACCTGGTGACGTCCACCAGCTTCCCTTCAGCCCGCAGGAGGCCTGGTCTCCACGCACACACGCACGCACACACACACACACACACGAACGCACTCTACGTCTCCTGCTCTTAAACCTTTACTCGTTGCCAGGAAACATTCAACCGAGGCCCCCGCTTTGCTTCGTTTGAATGGCGCGACTCTCTCATTGGATGACGGAGCACAGGTTGCACGGAGGAGTGGGGGGGGATAGAGGAAAAAAAAAAAGGAACAGGTTGCACAGTCTGAGGGACGTTCAGGAATGTATCAACAGGAAAACAGTATTGGCGTTTGTGACGCTGCACTCGCTATCTACCTCACGTACAGAACCCGGCCGAGCTGGGCGCGATGTACAGGAGGGGACCCCCCCACCCACCCACCGGAGCACATGGGCTGCATTCAGCTGGGCGCTCGAGCGCTGTGATGCTATGGCTGTCAGTGTAGCAAAGCCGCTGACATGTAAACGTCCATTCATGCAGTATGGCTTTATGTTTGGACTCAGAATGCAGCAGCACTTGACAGTTCTTAGTGGCACAGGAGTGCAAGTAGGTTTGTTTGTTTTTTTTTAATAAGTGAAAGGTTAATGGTGCCCTGTGGAGTTCAGTGAACAAAAAGGTTTGCCGTCTGTCATCAGCTTGGCTGCAGAATCTGGTGTTACTGAAGCAGCAGTTATTTGTGAGGCGCATTCAAAATGCAAAATGCAGTGTGTCTAAATGGAAAAATAATCAATTTCGACAGTTGATTATTTAGAGCTGACAATTATTTATCCCAAAGAATCCACGAGCAGCGTCAGCACTAACAAGAAAGCTCCCACCAGAATGCCCTGGTGCACCAAAAGGTGTAAAAAGACCATCTGTTATATCAAAGCCAAACCGAGGAGGGCTTTAAAAATAACAAGAATTTTAACGTGAACTCTGGATGTTGAGGGAGTCAAGGTGATCGACGTATGTGAGGGAGAGATGTGGTTTCTACATTTAGCATTTGTCAAAGGACCAGCTGCAGAACAAGACGAGAAGAAAACAGTGGTTACATTAGGATGCCATGATTTCTGCTGCTGGGAAGAAGAGACAGGATTGAAGATAAGATAAGACTTTTTCCAGAAGGATGGCTCATAATTGTCTGAGGTTACAGTAATGTTGTTTTTAGGCTTTTTTAAGGTATAGTTGGAAGTCAGAGAAGGAGTCAGACCGTTATGATGATGTGTCGGATGTTCGGGTCATTTCATTATGCATCTTTTCTGACTTCAGTTCAGCTGAATTTCTGCATCGGGTCCATACCAGCATGATGCGTGCTGGATGGACCCACAATAAACTGCAGCTAAGCTAGTCCGACACCAGTCTGACTGACGAGTTGAACGGATTTCCTTCCTTGTAAAATTTTTCCAAAGCTGCTATTTTTTTTTTTTCCATTTTAAGTCCTGCTTTTTTAACATCCACGTTGGCGAGCTTGCAGCCTTCTTCTTCTTTGCATTTGCTGGGCACATTTCGTGCCGCTTTACTGCCACAAACTGTCGATTAGTGAACTAGCGTGATGCTGGTGGCAGGTGTATCTGTGTAAGCGAGGTACAAGCCCACTAGTTGCCTCTTCGCACTACGAGAGGTCATCAACTCCACAGAGCACCGCAGGAGATGCTCAGATTTGTAGAGATGTCTCAGATAAAGCAGCAACGCCTTTGCATGCCCGCTCTACAAAAGCTTACTGTGCCACAAACGTATCTTGTATTATATGTGATAATATTCAACACTTCCACGCTCCACGCAGTCCTGCCCCGCTCAATGCAGCCCAGTGCTCGAAAAAGGAGGTACCGGCACTAGATCCACCTTAGTATCAGTGTAGCTGTATCCCCACTCACTGCTACCACAGTACTGGTAAATGACAGACTGGCCGTCATTCAGAGATGAAAGAGAGAAAATAGACTTAACAGTGAGGTCGATGGTAAGATGGCACCTTTTGAAAGTAGCTATAAAGAGCTTTAAAGGAGTGATTCATCAACAAATCCTTAACCAGATAAACAGGATTACTATATATCTCTAAATACTCTCATCGCACTCAAACTCTAATCCTTAAATCACGATATCCACTTATTTTTTACATTGTGCTTTCTGAATTAGAGTCTGATGTTTGTGTGGTGGGCTAACAGTGGTTACAGTGGTGGTGAGGTAAGGCGCGGTGTCTTTGACCTGTCCCAGGGTGAATGGGAGTCGCGACAAGATCAAGACAGGTCTGAGCAGATGCAGAGGTGGGTCTCATCAATTTCCAAAAGAAAAATCTGCCAAGAACGTGAGGGCAGCCAACCATTGTAACTCTCGACTGGCCTCCATAAAGTAATTCCAGTTTTGCAGAATGTATCAGAGTATGTAATGGACTCGAAGAGAGATCAGACCCATCCTGCATTTGATTCAGATGACGGGTGGGCACCAACTGGGATGCAGGTTAGGGAGGATTTTCTATAACGTCTTCCTGTTCATATGATGTGAGGCCCTTCTTTCCCATTAGTTTTTTTTTTTTTTTTTTTGCACTTATGTTGGGCTCAGCCATGTCAACGTACATCATCATTGTGTATTTAGAAACATCGATGCTGAGGTGGTTGATCTATCGGCTACAGTACACTAAGTGACATGACGTCTCCTTTCCAAGTCAGGGTTGTTTTTCCAGCGATGTGGTGCTAACTGAATGATGAGTCTGGTGGGTGGACGTCTAATGCAATCTGCACAACTGTCCTCACGTCAATATGGTAATGTAACACGGGAAAGGTGTTGCGTAATCTGATGCCAAGAGGCCAACACTGACGGACCACTAGTGGGAATTTCCCTGCTTACTGGGAGTTTGCATCACATCAAAAAAAGGAACATCATCTTTTGAAAACCTCCTCTGCCATGTGGTAATGTTTAAGGCTTTACTTTCAATGTCATTCAGATGGGTGTATCGTGTTCTGATTCAAAGAAACTGTTAGGAGAAGCTACAGCACCTATATAAAGCTACTGACACTTCCACTGAGGAGAAATGTGCACCATAGCACTAACAGATGTCAAGAAACACAAATATAATGATAATAGAACAACATTTGCATTATGTACAATCTCTACTAGACTCACACTGCTAATATAAGCTACCCATCGCCAAACCAGACAAGGAGTTCACGAACGGAAGGCAAAAAATAAACCAATTTTGCTGCAAGGAGAGCGGTGAGACTTTTCCTCTCTGCTTAGTCTCTTCTGTCTCAAGGTAGCAGCAGACTCGTCTTAAGTCAGAAATTATCCTTTGACAGCAAACCAGTCCATTCATTCTCTTAAATGACCCGATGTCAGTTACAACTCTAAATCCCAAAGTGAGAAACAAAAATACAACAAAAAAACATGAAGAAATTAGCTGCAACGCTACATGTTTCTCTATGTGAGCATCTGCATGGGGTTTCATCACTCGTGAGCAGTTCTCTGCTGCGTTCAACTCAACACATGCTAAATAAGTCCAGACCGTCATGGGCATTACTCTCACAGCAGCCACTGTTAAGTTCCTGGGAAAGCAATCAACCAGCAGAAGAAACAAGAGCATGAATTTGAAGCTAATATACCACGTTGGCTTATATATGAGAAAATGTTTGTTGTTGTTTGTTTCTTTCCCTCCCAGTTGGACTTTGAAAAAGTAGCATCACACATTCATGGATGACACGCTTCAGCCGTCACTGAGAACTTCAAGTTACAAGCACAACTCTGTTTTCTGACAGCAGGGGGACGTCTGTGAACTTCTATGAGAAGGTTTTCTTTTTTATTTAAATACATTACTCTTGACCACATCTGAGCAGAAAATCTAAAGCTGTGTTTTACTTATTCGGTTCTTAAAAACCCATCCAGTGCATGAAAAGCCTTCATGGGTTTCCCCATAACTTTTTTTTTTTTAATTTTTGGACACAACCCCAACTTGATCACGTGGAAAACTCAGAAAACAAAGTCTCTGACAGCGAGCTAACCTCCAATCTTAAATTCAAGCAATCAGTTTGTTCCTGAGATTGCAAGCTAAGCTAGCAAACAGGTATGTTGGTAGTCGTCGCTCCCGTAATGTGTCGATGTGAGTTCAGAATGGCTGATGTGAGAATAATGTCCTGAGATGGGGTCTTTACAAAAAGCAAATAACAGCATTATTGGAACGCCGTGGAATGAGCAGCTACTATGAAATGACAGCTACGTACATGAGCTTCCTATAGTAAATTCCACCTTGTGGGGAAAAAAAAAGAAACATTCCCAAATGCACTACACAAGAACGGTTACTGCTACATGGAAAAGTCAACCCCGAGGTCCTTGCTACATGACAAACTCCACCACGTACCAGTGGCTCACAGCTACTTGAAACTATGAACATGAAATAATCCAAAATCTTGAGTCAGCAAACTACCACGGCGAGATGCAAACACGTTTAAGTATAATCCCACCTTGTAAAATGCACTGTTCAATTTTCACTGCAGTTGACACCATCCATTTGCACTGTGTAAACATGTACTTACAAAAAGAGTTGAGGAATGTGAGGGCTGAGAGGGGCAAGGAAAGGGAGTGAGAGAGTGGGTGAAGGCGGGGGAGGGTTTTAGGGACGGAGGAGAAGTTGAGGAGGAGGTGGGGAGCGTCCAGTAGGCTTGGCGCGTGGCCGAATATCTTCATGCTCAGTCCCTGCTCACGCTGCACCAGGCGGCTGCGGAGAGAGAGCGATGACAGGGGAGGGAGAGGTTAGACGGAAAGAAACAAATCGAGAAGAAAGTGGGCCCCAGAGGGCGGCGGGGACAAGAAAGACTCATGAGGGAAATGTGGGGAAACAGATTAGATGGAGATGAGGAGGAATTTGGCGAGTCAGAGAAAGAGAGAAGACAAAGAGAAGAGATGGCTATAAAATGTGAATTGGACAAGAAAAAAGTAGAAATGGCAGTCTGCCAGGCATCACCTCAAGTCCCTGACAGCCTGTGCCTCAGACTGTGGATGCATGCCAGTGTCAGTGGTGTAAGTGATGCCACTGTCAGTGCCAGGTGGCATTAGTTGTTGAGAATGCCTCTGAGCTTCCAGTAATTACACAGCCAGCCTCACTGACTGAACAATAATCAGTTTCTTAAGGATCATGAGATCAGTTTCACGCTGTAAGTCTGTACTATTGCATCACTTTCATCTTGTTTTCTGTTCTTTACAGTTCTCCAGTTTTTCTTGTTCCCTGCCGAGAGGTTTAATGATTTCTGACCTACAATTCTGATAGCTTGTTAATAATTTAAGTTATGTCACTAAAATGCTCAATGTTCACTGTTTCAGCTTCTCAAAGGTGAAATGCTTTTCTCTGTTACCATATTTCTCTGGTGAATATATTGGGGTGTGGACTGATCTTTTACAAACTGATCTTTTACATCTTTTACTATACTTCTGTTGATGAGAAGACTTGTAACATACAATATTTAAAAAATAGAAAAGCATGGTCAAATGTAAAGCAACGGAGGGTGAGATATTGGGGACTGCCCTCGCTTCCTTCACTGCTAAATTTTCTTGTATGCACACAATGTGCTTTTGTCGAAATATCCAAATTTGCAGTGAACATCGTTATTCACATCCAAACGCTATACTGAAATATAGCAAGATCTTTCTATCAACCAAGGTGGTGTTCATGTATAGTTCTGGATCTAATGCCCCGTCCAAAATCTTCGCTCTAGCTCAGCCCCCGAGGGCACATTTGTTTTCACTGCCGTCGCATTGTAACTGTAAGACTGGACATGTACAGTTGATTCTACTCATCTGTTCTCCACATGGAAATAAAATAAAAGCAACAAATCACCTGAGCCTCACTGAGTCGTGTATTTGTATGAGTGATGCAGCGGTAACGAGTT
The DNA here is from genome assembly GCA_016785225.1 of Psettodes erumei. Taxonomy (NCBI): domain Eukaryota; kingdom Metazoa; phylum Chordata; class Actinopteri; order Pleuronectiformes; family Psettodidae; genus Psettodes; species Psettodes erumei. Next base: position 251,769 of record JAFBJZ010000821.1, on the reverse strand, counting down.
GTTTGCAGTTACCAGAAATCTGATAGATGCCCCCCCCAATGAGTATTCCCCATAACAAACTGACTGATTGACAGACTAATTTTACTGACGAGAATCATTAGACGACTCCTTTAGTCTGTTGTTTTATTCTGTAGTATTTTACCACTGACCTGGCACGGCTACAGAGGACACGGCCTCCGGCTGGCACAGTGTGTCCACCTTCACATGCTGAAAGGCTTTGTTGGGGGGCGACTGGAGGTGCCTGGAATCAGAGCAGAGGGTGAGAGCACACGTATAGCTTTTACGCACGGCACATATTGTATGTGTGCGCGCGCACATATGCGGTGGGCACCACAGCCTCCGACCGCTTAGCACGCTCCTTAGTCTTTACTGTAAGAGTTGAAATATTAATGGAAGTGAGATGCTGTGAGCAGTGGTGCAGAAACTCTGATCAGCAGGCAGCTACATCAGCAGCTTCCCTCCTCAAGCCCAGCACCAGCAAGATCATTAAATCATGACGACCTGACGTAACTTGAGTGCTTCAGCAGCTCTGGTGAGTGAGTGAATGGCTGAAGAATGCTAATTAAATGTGGATGGAGGAATTTTTCCAACGGGCTCATGACAGTAATGGAGGAAAAGTGAGCGCTCTCTTTATTTGGCAATCACCAATCAATGAAAACAATGGCAGGAAGGAGCGGCATGCTCAGCTCCGAAAAATCTTTCAGAGGAGGCAGAGTGCTGACTCAAAGGACTTTCCAGAAACTAAATAAATGTAATGACTTTTAATACTTTTAAAGTGGCACAACATGGAGCAGCAATGGGCCTCCCACAACATTTACACGTTTCGTTCTGCGATCGCTACTTTATATGTGGTAACTTGTTTTAATAATCACAACTCAGAGAAAATCAAAAAGCTCGCTCGCACAGCAACACTGGCACAAGTGATGCATATTAAAAAGGAGCTTAGGTTTAAGGTTGAAATATGTTCTTCTAAGACAGATGTGATTGAAAACTCACCTCTTCCACTCCTCCTCTCCATCCCAGAACTCGTAGATGACAAAGGATAAACCATCTGGGAGACGCACCGCAGTCACACTGAAACAGAGACAGAGGAGAAAGGAAATGAGTGGATAATAAATGGATCAGGAGGGGGGGAGGAAGAGATACGTGCATAAGTGCATTTACTGCCTGTTCTTAGCAGAACAGGGAGTAAAAGAAAATCAAGACGGAGGGTTGAAAGGGTGTGAGGTACGGATAGGAAGGGAGGTAAACAAAAGTCCCAACAAGTGCACATTACAGACACTGTATTTAAAGGTCACACAGTTTAACACTTAACAGTTACAGCTGTACCATTTATGTGTATGTTTAACACTTATGTAATGGTGTTAGGAAAATAAAATGATTTCACTTGCTGTGATTTGATTTTGCTCTGCTTTTCTGATTACATCTTTCTGGCCCTGCCACACAGAATCAGGTCTTGCTGCTAGATCAAAGTAATTGCCCACTAATAATACACAGATCAAGTCACAAGATGGCCTGGGATCAGATTTTACAGCAGGCTATAGTAAGTAAATTCTCATAGTTCAGTATATAGGCATAAAAAATGTCATGAAAAATGTGATATATATAGTATAATAAAAGTAAGTAAATAAATATAGTAAGACATCAATAGTCATAAACACTGTCATAGGCATCAAAACATTGTAAGGCATTAAATATGTCATGACAAATGTCATAGTATAGTAAGGCATTAAAAATGTCATGAAAAATGCCCTCCTAGCCATACAATGTAATTTCCAATCCGACAGTCAATCCATCAGTCATTTGTTATGGACTGAGTTAATTGTTTATAAGGCTAACAAATGCTGGTGGTGTGAGTTGATGTGTTATGTGCTTCGTAGCCTTTGTGGAGTAAGACACGACAATAAAAAAAATAATAACAGTGAAAGAAGCTGCACTTACACATTATAACACAGAAAATCAAATGAATAGATAAATGAATGAATGGATAGTTAAAGCTACAATGACCAAATGTTTGTTCCACGTGCTTTGGTCTTGTTTGCTCCATGTGTAAGAGTGGAATGAGGAGGAGACGGGAGGCACCTACATTTAAATAAAATGTCAGCCAAAAAACATGGGTTGAACCCATGTTTACAGAACATCCAAGCAGTCCTCTAACTGCCTCATCTATCTCAGTGTTTGCATTGGGTGTTGCACTTCAAAAGTTCATTAGTCCTTCTAAGACTTGAATCCACATCCTCAGAACTTGAAAGCAGCACTATAACCACTTGAGCAAATTGGTCAGACAATGGATTGTTGTCTCATTGAACCTTTGAGTATATGTATTGTATGTTGAAACTCAAAATAAACTGATCCCTGAAAGAATTGAACTCACAGTCAGTCTTCTAACAGCCTGAGGTAACTGCTTAGACAAGTGAGTCCTTCAAGCTTTTCAGTTGTTCCTTTGCACACCGGCCTTCAAAAGTTCACTGAGTATCAAGTACTCAAGTCCACAGAACTTCAGAAGAGTCTGTCTCTTCACTCTGAGCTACACAGTCAGACAGCTGAGGGTCATATCTTGGAGTGTGTGCACCAACAGTGTTTAGTCTGTTATGTGCCCTGGTAAAACCAGCTGATCCATATAACATTAGGACCACATGCCTAATACTGTGTTGGTCCCCCTTGTGCCAACAAATACTACACTGTTAACTTTCTGAACATTTCTAAGAAATACTTTGAAGTGTTTATCAAACACTAATCTGTGATTGGTGTTTCTACTACATATTATAAAATGAACATATTAGATCATCACAAGTGGGGTTCATCAGGTTACCCATGTCTCTTGGCAAAGGTCATAGTATACCAAGGCATAAAAATGTCATAAATAAAGTAATAGTGTTGTAATGTAATGTAGTAAAGTATCAAAAACTTCATGATTAATGTTACAGTGGGGCTCCAAAATAAAAGAAGAGAGCCATAGTAGCTTGTTTTGGTTTGGCCTAACAGCATCATTAAAAATGTCATGACTGTATTGTTGCACCTAAAGGCCTCTTTCACAAGTGCATGCTCTTTTGAGACCACAGCTAACTAATCGTTTTTTTGCCCTGCAGGAGGAGAGTGTGAAGTGGGTGTGACTGAGTGTGACTCCTTGAGGTGCAGACCGTTCATCGGTTAGGGAAAAGGGCTGTTCCAGTTCCCACTGACCTTGAAAGTCATAGACGTGAATTGAATTGAAAAAGCTGGTGTTTCAAAATGGATGGATGACAAACTGACTGTTAATAAAATATAAAAATTAACTAAAGTGCCCAGCCTCTTGACATAGTGAGCAAAACTGTACTTTTCATGTTTTTATAGCCCTCCTAAAACTGATGATGTAAGCATGATTTCTTCTGTGAAATCTGTGAAATTCAATTTTGACCTGATGGTGATGTTAAATGAAAGATCAGCCGGAAACAAATCTATTTAACATTCATTTAGTTGTTGCTAAGATATTCTGGACCCAAGTGTGCCTCATGTCGTGCTGCTATCTGGGCTTGACAGAGAAAGTGACATTAAAATGCGCAACAGCCCAACAATCGCACAACTTGACAAAAAGCAATGCTATAGAACAGTTTTCATAACAGAGGTACCTGCTGGCAAACCATGCTGGGATCAGCACCACATTAATCCACATGCTTTCAAAGGTTAGTACGTCCAGTTTCAGGTTTCTTAGCACAGCCAGTCCCGTGACAGCTGGGTAGAGCTGGTTCACTGCAGGGCATTGAGTGAGTGTGACCAACTTTTCCGTAATGCCGTGAGTCTGAAACACGACTGCACTTTATAACAAATATCAGCGATGCCCTGCTCCAAAACCTCTGCCCTGCTCCACTTCCCAGCATCTTCCAGCCAGAAGATTACAGGACATTATTTGCTGTGGAAATGATTTCCTCAGGCACAATTTTTTCAGGTCACAACTTGTGGTGGGGTAAATTCAAATGAGTTTGAAACAGTTTTTTTTTGCCTGCTGTTGCAACTGTGGCTTTATGATCCAAGATCATTCTCGTCATTCAATCCTGATCTGTTGGTTCTTGCGCAGTTGTAAAGTCATTGCGTGTATTCCATTTGCTTTAATCAATATTTAGCAGAGGCACCTTTTGCAGCAGTTACAGCTCAGTGTTTATGTCGGTATTACAAGACTCTATCCATGTTTGAACCCTGTATGCTTCCACTTTCTTCTTTGGAAACCTGCTTCGCTTCTTGTCTCCAGCCCACGCAGACGCTGACTGTCTGAGGATAACTTGCTGAAGGCACATTTAGCGCTGTACGATATCGTTTACATTTATTTATTTATTTTTGGACTGCCCTTACTGTATTCTGTGGGATATTCACTGTCTTGTAAATGTCCTTGTCTATGTGACTCCATATGTGAAGCACTTTAGTTCAATAAACTCATGTGATTTTTGGTTGTGCCTTTGTCTTCATGATGTAGTAGTAGTAGTTATAAACAGGAAATGGACTATACAACAGCTGGGTGTGACAGATTTGTCAGCATGTTACACAACATGTAATAGCAACTGACTACACCAGTGATTATTAAGATTTGTTGTTAAGATGAAAACACTTCATGAATCATTTAGTTTTGTTTTCTTTTTACTTTCGTTCTATTTACAGGGATTCGTTTGCTGTTCAATATCATATGCGCCTCTTTCGTCAATGAATGTCAGATAAACTTAATTACATTCACTATGATTCCATGCTGTAAAACAATGAAACAAGACAAAAAAACACAAGGTGCTGAGAGCGAATGCTTTTTATAGGCAGTGTAGTTAGATGTGTAAAATTTGTCTTACCTTCCACATCACTGACCATTTTGTGCTTAATTTTAAAGCTGCCACAGTCAGTATTCTTGTATTGAAATAGATCAAATGATACATGTATATATATATTATTACTTGTCTGCAGGAGTAAAGCTTTAATAAACCCACTGTAAACTACCCATCAGCATATAACAGAGGGTCAAAGATTTAGAGACTAGTTGGTGAAGAAAGTGCAGAATTTACTGCTGCAGAGCCAGAGATTTCCTTCAGAAGTTGATTGAGATGGAAGCAGAGCTAAATGAAGAGTAAATATTGAACTCAACATTCTTTTGGTGGCAAGAAATATAAATTCAAAGGGATGATAATGGTGTTATGTGCACGCTAGATGTGTATATATGCAAATGTTTATTGTTACCTTTGCCACATTAACTTAAAGGCTGACACTAATGTCAGAGCTGTGTTTAAAAGTTGTTTCTGCTGCCCCCAAGTGGCTGCAAAATCAATTAAGGCAAATTTAACAATTTTCTTGATGACGTTTAAGTCTTTCTGAAATTTCTCCAACATAACTGCATATTATGTAAATACATATGGAGTATATAAGCCTTCCTTCTGTCTCCCCACTTGTAGACCCTTTATCCAGTCTGTATTACATATGCTGCAATACAGACCGCAAAAGTGCATTAAAGCCAAAATCTTGCCAAGGGCATATGCAGAATATAAATCTGGACTATGCATACAGCATACTGAGTCTAGGATATGGAGAAATCTCGACAGATTTTGTAAAATTCCCAGCATCCTGGCGTTCTGAGTGGGAGGTAAATAAGATTTATAATTGTTATTGCTGTTGGGTTTCTCCTTAACACTTTGAGGTCTTTACCTCGCTGTGTAAAGTGCCTTGAGATGATGTATATCATGAATTGGTGCTATACAAATAAATTGGATTGGATAATATGTACAGCATGTGTTTATCAGACTAGGTAAAATAATATGCATACCAGCTAAACTGCTGATGATAGCATCTCACTGAACACTGAAAAAACATTGTCACGATCGAAAGACCAAAGGCGGTAAAATTGGAGGTAGCACTTAATAAAGTGAGGAAAACAGTGAGGTCTTGACACTGAAACTGGGGCACATTAAATATTAAAAATGATTAGGGTTATGGTGCCGTGCTCTGCAGCACCAGCAGCAGGGCGGTAGTGAAAATGTGGAGCAGTAGACAGACTTACTGAAAGCAGTCTCTCTGAGCAGAGACATTCTTCAGGTACTGCTTCAGAGCCTCGCAAAACTCGCCAAGCTTCTTCTGGGAAACCACCATCTCCTGACGAATCAGCCACAAGGACTGCAGAGAGAGAAAAGAGACAGGTACATTTTTCAGCTACTCTATTTGTTACAAAGATATACACATTATACAGATATAAATAGAATAGCATGTCTCATCTCTATAACTAGTACCTTTAATTATCATTTTCAATAATTAACCAAGACTGCAACCTCCCTATCTGTAACCAAGTGCTTTGACTTGACTTGTGTAAGTGTGATGATGTATGTGTTAATCATGTTTTGGTCACCAGGAGCAGTTTCCGTAGGACAAGCAACACTGTATCTGACTTTGCAGCGATACGGTGTGCTAATGTTTCTTTGTTATGCTGATACGACACATAATCTGGGCAGCATGTGTTTCCTCTTTGCACAGCATTGGCTAATGGATGTTATATTTAGGGGACATCTCCTGTTGCTTTTTGCAAACTATGCTTGTGACATAGCTTAAAAGATGGTCATTTTGTTCTGTTGGTCCACAACTACACAACACTACATAACACTAAAATCTTCTGGATGGATTGTCATGTTTTTTTGTTTTTGTTTTTTACACTTGTGCTTGATTTGAGCTTTTGATTATTTGGTACACGCATTATTGTCCCCTTCAGTATGAATTGTAATAAATACTTCAGAACCTTTCCACCAGCTCAAACACACACCTGCAGTAATTGATCATGCGATCCCAACCAGTCTGCTGTCTATCATGACAAAGAAATCTAGTTAATTTTGCTCTGTCTGATACAGATTTATAATGTTCAGTGTTTTCCAGCAGCGACTTGAGAGTGCTGTAATTTACTTTCTTGTTAAATTAGCTTTCTCTAATCCGGTCACATCTTGTTCCTATCCATGATGACTTATACCTGACAGGCTTGCAGTGGCATTTACAGTCACTTCAAAAGATCCACAGGAAATATCCGGATGACAATACTCTCACATCATCCGCGTTTGCCCGGTAATATGCACAAGTTATAGAAATTGCATGCCAGCAGAAAGGAAGCTCAGAAATGCCAGATAAATCAATCACTAGTAGGCATGGGGCCCTTTGTCCCTCCAATTGTCAAAAATACTGACTAATCAAATTGACTTGGCACTGGCTTATCTCCCTCCTCCACCTCCGACCTGTGCCACTTTTCTACTTACTTCATTTTTTACCTATTCTAACCCTTTTTACCTCACGCCCCACTTTCCTGCTCCTCCTGCCTGTGGTTGATTTCCTCTGGCCTCATTCTGAGCCTCCTCTCGACGAGATTAAACCCTGTTTATGTGGATGGAAATCACTGCTGCTCTCTGTGTTTCCAGCCGTTTTGGGAGGAAAACCCTGGAGGTAACCCCCAGAGCTTGCCGTTTCTCATCACTGTCGAGTTTGGTTTTTAATACTTGACTCCATTTCTCTGTAATGAAAAATATTCCCACTTGTCTTTAAGATACTGTGTATTTGTGTACTGATTGTGTACAGTGGAAGTGCTGATGCTATTATCGGGACAGATATTAGATCACGCAGCTGCGTCGTAATAGAAATAGCTTGTTGTTTGACATCCTAATAAGACAGCTCTCTATAGTTAGCAGGTATTCGTTACATGTATTCAGCACATCTGCATCCACTTGTGTGTCAGCGCGCCTCTATTGCTTCTGTTTTATTGACATGTAATGACTGTTTATCTCTTTATATTGCCGTTTATCCACTGCCATTAACTTAAATTGCAGCCATGAGGCAATGTTCAGCTGCATGAATGAACACCCCTGTTTGTCAGTGAAGGTGCGTGTTGTGTGCAATTTATGTGGCAATGACGGCATGGGCGTGTACGTGTGATGCACCCATAACAGCGATCGAACCTGACACACTTCTAGCTGCTGTACAGTCTACCTTAAGATATGAGCGCGCACACATGCACACATCCTACCAACTCAATTAGAAACAGTACATTGCCCAGCAGCCTTAGTTAATCGAATCACCACCACTCCATTAACCATCCCGCCTCCCTGACTGAATCAATGCGATTACATCCGCTCCCCTCTGACACCGTGGCCCTGCAGACGAGATACATCAGAGGCCTCGAATTCTCCATCTCTGTTTTCACCGCCCTGTTAACATCTGTGTTAATGGTCGACATCAAAGCTCCATGAACACGAAGGCCTTGTTTTTTTTTTCCAATGCAGTGTTGTCCACAATGGAGCTCAGACACTGACATTACTATGTGATGATATGACCAGGTCGCACCATATGATTTTAGCTGATCATCGTGTGCATCAGGTAGGCATATCAGGCCCACTTTTAGATTAGGCCATTGGTCATTCCTTCACTTGCTTCAAGACTCAGTCAAATTTTTCTGAAGCCCCAAATCAGTTTTCATTTTCTATGCTGATGACTCTCATAATGACTTCTCATTCCACTCCAACAACCGTACACAGTTGGGCAAAACTTTCTTCAGATAAACTCATGAATCAAAAGCTATTATCTTGGTATCTGATATCCAGCCCTAATAACTAGTGAGTTTAAAGGTACTGGGAGGAACGGAGACAGATTTAGCTGATTCCCCCTGCATCCAGGCTTTAGCTTTATTAAGATAACTGTCTGCTGAGCAGCTGAGCTAACCCTAATCCTAGAGATATCAGAGGGGTATCAAAAAAATGCCAATTGCCAACGAGTATTAAATTAAGTGAGTTTATTTTGGTTATTTTGGGATAGTGGTGTTTTACATTAGAGGTACAGTAATACACTAACACTTACTGATTATAATACTGACATAATTATCCCATACTTTTTTTCTACATTCTCTCATCAGCTAATGTTTAAATATTCATGTACATTTTCTTCCCACTGCACAGCTGAAATGCAATTCCACAACCTTCTCCACAATAACAGTAATTTCAGTTTAGCTTGTGGTATACAGAGTGAAACAGAAAGAAATATATCAGAATCAGCCTTAGGAAGCTCAGCGTGTCTAATTTGTGTGTAATTCTGGAACGTAAATGCCTGGATTTTGAGGAATAATACTGAGGACATGTTCTCGGCGTCCTCAATGAATGTTTCAGTGTTATTTGTGCTACGGTGTCAGAACAAAGAGAAAAGGCATCTATTTGATGCATTATTTTATAGTATTTAATCTGCTCAGTAAGCATTATTAATTTACTGAAATGGATTGAAACATCGATTAAGTGCCTGACATGAATGTTCATCTTTAATTAAAGCAGTCAGCATTTTCCATTTGTGTGTAAACATCGACTCGATGAATGATATATTTGCTGTGGAAATTATTAAATACACTTGAAGGCACTTTGTACTTTTAAATGCAAAGTGAAGAATGAGAGGGGCTAAGCAATGGTAGGCAACTTAGGTAAGGTAACTTGTGATTCTGATTAGTAAATGCCCATAATGCATTCCTTCTGTTAAAAATCAGACAATGACCAGGAACCCTCCTTTTAAATTGATTATTGATTGCATTTTTTGCAATGACAGCTGGACATCTCTAGAAAAACATGGTTATGAATAGCTGCAAATATAGAAGAAAAAGAGAATTATTACATGTCCAAAATTAATTGACAGCAATTTCGAAAACCTCACCTGGGATCCTGGGAAGTTACAGACTTAATCGGAATAAGTGAGGCAGGTTGAGTTAAAGTTGTGGGTAAGCTCTCAGAAGTCAACCAGTTTGTTATAAAAATGCAATGAACCTCTAAAACATTTGATATTAAACCGTTAATTCAAGCAATTTAAGAATTAATTTAAGAAATGTACTGCCTTAAACTCTCAATGTGTATGATGCAATGAATTTGGTCTGCGTGTGTGAATGTGTGTTATATCAACAAGAACATCTATAGCTTTTTATTGCAAATGACCATATGCAGCCTATGTGTTTATTTGTTTATAGGGCATTATTGACTGACTATCACCATCTCATAAAGGTATATGGAGCACTTTTGATAAGCTTGTATAAATATTATTGATTTCTGTCTTTCCTGCTCCCCAGCAGCATTCTTCAAAGCTGCTTCTGCTGTCTTGAAGAAGATGAGTCCCCTTCGCTGCCAACTAGAGCTACGTGTAAAGATTTTCACATCTTGATTTTCTTCACTACAAGTCCTAAAAATGACACCATTGATTTTTTTTCACCTGGGAATAATCTCATGTGCCATTCCGAGGGAGGCACGATAACAACACTTAAGAAATAAACCACAATGTACTGAAAAAAAGTTGTGTCCCTTTGAATTTTATGAAATCATAATGTATTTTTTCTATGGATGATTGCATGTAGGCCATGAACCTCATAGGAAAATATGCAGTGTGAAAGTCAGTGCTACAGAGTAACAGCACTGCTGCGACTTCTCAGCTAGGTAGCACTCTGCTCAGACTGTGTGTAGCATCCTCTCTTCACCATAAAAACGATGACAGTTTGTTTTTTGATTGTTAGTGACCCTTTAAATACATACTGCAAAACAAGCTGGACCAAACATTTTAAGCACTGAAACATTACAATGAGTGTTGCATGCTGGAGTGTCAGCACGGAGCTGCCAGCGATGTGCCAGGCAAATATGTTTGTGACTGCGCCTGTCATTTCTGATATGACCTCTGGGGGTGCCAGAGTCCGATATGTTCAAATTCTACACGCGGTGGCAGAATGTGTTGCACGCATGTAGAGTAAGAGTAAGGGCGCACGCTGGTAAATGTGGAAGCGCTGGAAATAGGGCAGATGTAAATTTTAAACTTGTGTCATGCTCTCGCTCCGTCTCCATACATCCTTATGCTAACCCCCTCGTGAGCTGGGGGTTGTGTTTGCACTAATACCTGTATAAAATATGCAGAGATCATCATACAGTATAGTACACTGGCCCATAGGGTATACTGATACCAGAAAAAGTAAAGCAATGTTCTGATTTAAGAACAAAGCATCTTGCCAAAAGAGGCAAGTTAGCAAATGTGACAGCTCATGTAATTACATCAAACCTATGCCCTCAAATATGTCAGCTGGCGCTGTTTAATTTGTGACAAGTGAATGTTTTTCCCGAACACAGTTTGACGAAGCAGCTAAGGGCAATGATAAGTGTTTAATTTGCCTTTGTCTCCATGGCTAACTTATCAATGTGGCAAACGTGAGGTGAAAATGAACAAACAAGAAAACACTTAACTGCAAATATAGTACTGAACGTGAAACTAATAAACATAAATAACTGTAAGTCACTCCACATTAATGAAACTCAAACTCTTCACGGCACAGCAGTGTACTTAAACACACCAAAAACAAATGACTCAATACCGTGGCTGCTCTCCACTGAATACATTTTCTCCTTTTCTATTTAGTCAAATTAGATGTAAAGATGACATTTGCCTCCCCTGTGTCATCAGTATCATTGCATTACTTTTCTTGATTCGCTACTATAGAGTGTGTCTTAATCATGTGTGTATTAATGAATGTGTGTGTGTGTGCTGCCGTGTGGGATGTTAACCCACTGGGTATGAAAATGGGAGCAGCAGAGAGATGTGTTTGCATTATGAGGAGGGTGGGGGGGGCCGTCTAGCGTTACCATGGGAACTGGGAAATACCAGTTACCCACATACGCAAGTCTTCATCTTCTCACAGCTCTGGTCCTTCTTGACTTCATCTCCCCTCACCCACCCCCATTATGGCTTTCCCTCAGGCCTTACTTCCCCACTTCTCTTCATTGCCCCAGTTCTCATTTTTGACATCTCCACTTCTCCACAATACTTTTTCTTATGCGTCCTCCTTCCAATGACAATCTCCAGATGTCCCTCTATTTTCCATCTCCCCTATTTTCTCCCCATACGTCTCTTCTCTCCGACTCATTCATCCTTTTACTTCATCATCGCTGTCTCTCTCTTCCCTAATCTCACCCCTCCCTTCCTCTCTCCCTCCCTTTCACTCTCCAGCTCCCTCTTTTTCTCACTCTGGGCTCAAGGAATCCTTCATTTATTCAAATAAATCAAGGAAGAAAGAAGCCCTGCATTAGTTCAGGGATAATTTGCATATCTCTCCTTGGGCTGCAATAAGAGATGGATGACTACAGTATGAGCATTACAGTGTGCTGACCTGCTGACTGCTGCAGTGGGAAAAGAAGAATAAACACTTTACCATAACCAGCAGTGGTTCACTTACAAAAGTGCTTGTCATCCCTTTTGGCCTGTAGCACCACGTTGTTCCTTGTTTGCGGGCTATTTGACTTGATTACTGGAAGAACTAGTGGTCTAGTAGTTATGTAACAAGAAATTGGTATGATTTCGCATGATTACAAGTCAATAAACAATGTAATTAAGTTTCTATTTCACGGTGAGTCGGTACGGAAAATGGCTCATTGCCTTAAAATGATCTTACAGACCCTGGACTAATTAGAGGAGTTGTGAGATTTGACAAAAAGTCAGAAGTCATCGTACAGTCCAAATATAAGCAGCAGTTTGGTACAAGATTTGGGCGTTTAAAGCTGTATTAATTAGTTTTTAGAGTTTTTGTTGATTTGATGGATTTGTCCAGTATGCCCCCTTTTTTACTTATTTGGTCTAATCCAACTACTGAGAAAATTATATCGCTATGTGCTAAAAATTGTCTGTCTCTTAGTTGCTGGATCGATCTGAGCTTATTGAGCTTATTAGCTGAAAACTGTACCCACTGATGATGGGGGATGAAACAGTGATGATGAGGACAGTGATGATGAGGACTGCAAAACCAAAACATCTAAAACAACCAGCTGAAAGACACTAAAACACCCCACAGAGCTGAGGGAAACTGGTGGGACTTTATATATTACACTTTGTAATTTCACTGATCGTTCATCCAAAAATATGAATGAGCGCAGCTTGAGCTTGAGTAGCGAAGGCCGAGCTGCCGCCTGTGTGGAAGAGACATTAGCCGGAATGGAGATTCTGACATAGCGAATGGCTGGAAAATTTGATCTACGACAGAGAAAAAGATGTGTTCACATCTTCCAGCATGATGCACAAGTGATATGTGGGAAATCCAGACACAAAAGTAACAATAAAAACAAATTAAGTGTAACTTGAACCTCTAATTACAGCTTCACTTTGTGGAACCAGACTGTGGCTCTAATGTGCAGCCCCCAGATGTAATCGCGTGTGCTAAAATTCCATCTCTGAAACTATTGCTGCAATTATAAATGGGCCAAACCGGCTTATGAAAATTAGCGTGAATGGCTGCACCCAACACTTTTAGGTTTCATTATGCACTGATGTGCCGCAGGGCTGCTCATCCACATTGTTGCCTGATAAAACAACAACACGACTCTTTAGACGCACGGCTACTGTTTTAATAGGATAGATACAGACTGAATGAAACACTAAAATGGAACAGCATCCTCTTGACCAAAATAAATAAATAAATAATCATAACCAACATGTATCTTGTATAATACATGCTAATCAGTGGTAATTAATTTCCATTCTATATCACGTTAGTATTTGGAGTGAGCTCCTGAGGTGTAATCAAGTTGCAATCCTCATAAATCAGACAGAAATAAAATGGCAGCTGCCACTGTTACTCTTCCTGTTAGTGCAACGCTGGCTAAAGTATTTCCAAGGACAAATTCTTCTTTGTTGCGACCGCCTTCACTCAGTCTTTTCATCTGTCTCTCGCTGACAAATAACGCATTCTCTCTAAGGCTGCCTGTCTCTCTTTATCCCCATGACTCTCGCTCCCTGTGAACTCCGCTGATGCAACCTGCTTGTGTATATCTATTCATCAGGATCATCACAGCAGTGTGAGGATCCTTCACCTCAGTGTTGCTGCATAACTCAACCTCTTTTCTTCCAGACCGTATCACTTTGATTGTTCATATGCAAAGCACAGTGGTTATTATGACACATTACAACTAAGATTTTTTAAATGGCTGCATATTCTTAGTAGATTTTACAATTTACTGAACATCCGTCTCATTTTCATCCTGGATTCGTTCTTTCTTCTGTGCTCATGAATTGCTCCTAACATCAATAAATTCCTTCTGCCTCTTGCATTTCCATCTATCTTCCAAATTATTCCTTTATTCACTGTTTACATCTCCGAATGAAGGATGCATTTCTGTGGAACATCTCTGCAGGCATCCCGGGGCACATTCCCAATCAACATGTTTACAGAAATAAACCGGAGCACTAATGAGTTTTCTCCTTGACTTCAGGTTTGCTTGGGCAAGGTGACAACAATATGGTTTTATCATTTTAAAAGGAGGCCAGTGACTGAACCGGGTGTTGTTGGGGTTTTTTTCGTAGATAGCTGTGGCACAGTTTGGCAGGAGTGAGAAAGTCATGAAGATGTGACCTCAAAACATGAGATTCAAGTGAAACATTGAATTCATGCATGCATTCATGCAATAAGAAGCATTGTCGCTCCATTCAACATGCTGAGGGGTTTTTCCAATATTTGTCTTGCTCGGTGTGGTATGACCCGCAGCTTAAGGTGACTTATGTTAAGTGAGATATTTCTGTGTAACTGATATACAGTAACATGGGGTCCAGATGACACTGTATATCCCCTCTTCACAGCACCACATAATGTTATGGCGGCCAAACAATATGAAAATATGCAAAGGAGAAAAGAGATGTCATTTTGTAATCAAGATAAAAACACTGGCACAATTCCATAACTCTGTGCAGCATGAAATAAGCATTTGAACTTGAGTATTTTGTTCATGCTGAGACTATTTAAACCACGTCCAAACCTTCCTGCCACAGCAGATTAACACAGACAATATACCAAAAATAGGCCGCAATATAAAATAAAATGAGGCTGCTACCAACAATTAAACCATAAAAAACTTTGCAACAATACAGACACATCCTAACTCAACCACCTTGAGGGATCACCCACATCCCTCCTACTTCCCACAGTTATAGTATTATCCACTTATTGCTGCTTGGCCAAAGCTGCTGTTGACCAGCAAAGGTTAAAAATACTCTATTTTACTGATATGAACGATAAAAAAATGTACATTACAGCACAGAAAAGTTTTTTTCACTTTTAGGGACTGGTTTGTTTTTTTAAACCTGAACTGTCCATGGTTCAGAGGAAAGGACTGTGTGGATGTCCATGTACTAAAATTATTATTATTTTTAATAAATGATGTCTTTTTCACTATCAGTCTAACTTCAGCTGCATTCACTGTACTGTAGACAAACAGCAGGGAGCTCTGTCTCTCACCTGCATTTGCTTTCTGTCTCTCTGGATTTACATCTGCCTCGTTTCCCTAACGACCGGACTCTCTTTCTCTCTCTTCTGCCTCTTTTGTTCCCCAGTACCTTACAGTTACACAACAAATACACAATAAAAGCAACAGGACTGACAGCAATGCTCGACTCTATGATTTCCTAAAACGGTCTGTAATTTGATTGCGTTTCCCCTGATCTTTTGTTCCTTTTACCCAAACCATGTTCATTAATTTTGATTATTTATGCAAAAGGCAGCCCACCTTTCCGTTTTATTGTTTTGTGTACTCAGGCTTGATGATGACTTAGTAATGAAATGTATGTAGGTATGGCTTCATTTTGGAATATCAAAACAGATTAACAGGGCCTTTTTGCCACAGTCAGGTAAGTAGCGAAACAGAATTGTCAATGAAGTCAATTAAAGAGAGAAGGGAGGCAATAAAACATATGGGCTTCGAGGCAAGAGAGGGCTGCATAGAAACAGATACAGTGAGCAGGCTGTCAGTTTTGCAGGCTAAGTGGACCAAATTGTGTTGCAGCAGCAGAGACAGAGGGAAGGCTGGGAGAAAAACAAACAGAGACAGAGCGAGAGAGGGAGATGCAGTGTGGGTTGCGGCTGATTAATGCACGCAGGAGCGGTTATTGAATTCACAGGGAAAATCTCCAGCGCCGAGAACACAAACAGCCACCAGAGGATTCTGGGTCGTTCGGGGGAACAAGTGCCGCCGTTCATACATCAAGACAGGAGACACTGAAAAGATCCCCATCTCATAAGTCTAACCAACAGACCCGTCACACATGAATGACTTTGATGAGTCTTACATAACCCAGTCACATGTTTCCTTAGCAATTCCAGTGTTTTTGCCATTTTTTGCCAATTTTCCCATGAATCTCTTCTGCATGTCAAAGACAATTAGTAGTCTGTACAGGCCAATAACAATGAAAACTACTATCCTGACAGGTAGTTAAAGGACCAAATGCTTCCATTACTGAACAAGCAATGGAAGTAAGAACTGTGAATAGTATCAGAAACAGGGTCTGATTTCATGAAAATGTTATGAACTATAAGATTTGCTCGTGGGAGTATATCAAAGGCACAGCTTGATTGACAGTTTGATTGATTTTGTGTTTCTTGTGACAGACTGCAAAATGCACTATGAATATCAGTATATTGAATATATATGGAATATACTTTATGTAGTATGGAATTAGGAAGAGAGTTAAAGGAAAAACACTTCCAGCTTCATTTACCATCTTTAAACAACAATCACTAGCACTCTGACTGCATGTGATGAAGTTGAGACATGACACTCAGTTCCACGGTGACACAGTGAGATTAAAAATGGCATATACGCCACGTTTCCTGAGGCTTGTGTAAGCCTTTCACACCAGGACCACTTTTTCAAGTGCTTTCCACATATCACCAAAAAGTGAGGCATTGTTCCCAGAGGGAGGAGGTGACTTCCCTCCTCTAGGAGGTCAGGGGTCAGACTCTAAGAACCTGGAGCTGGCAGGGAATCGTCTTGCCCAAGAACACTTCAGCATGGGGGCAACCTTGCCAACAGTATCCTTCAGCTTTACTTAGTTCAGCACCCTGCTGCCCCCCCGCCTGCTTTAACTTTTGATTTAGTTTGAGCTGCAGGTCTGAAATATGAGCACAGTGGTAAATTCTGTTGGATTTCTGACCAATCACTGCTCTCCTCAATATTTCAAGCACAGAATTCCTGCCGGCTCAATCATTCACTCACTGTGTCATAAATACAGCTATACTGTAAATGAAAAAACATCACTCTGCAATATTCACTGTGGTCTTTGATATTGCAACATCAATCTGAATCCTTTCTAATTTTTTTTTGTTGGTTTATTTAACCTCTACGTTTTGATTCATGTAACCTTCAAATATCAATGGTAATTCTTCGTCACATTAAAACTTTCTGCATGCAATAACTGTCAACCTGCTGGGCTGAATAACACCTGGTACTCTTTACAGGATTGCCCTAGAGTGGTATTTTTTATGAGTCATTTCTGCAGTAAAAGCACCTTGTATTCATAAAAGTGCCATGAGAATGGCTTAGATATTATCTGACGGACATTTTCTGTGAGTCGGAGCGATTAAAAAGAAGAAAAGAGCCCACGGAGCAGAATTCACCAGTTCAGGCTTACTGAACCTTCGTGTGCTGCCTCATGAAAGGAGGGCAGTGCTAACTTGGTGTTTTAAGAGCTGCGTGGTGGAGGAGGATGTGAATGGTTGCAGGGCACCATCTCCACAGAAACATCTTTTACCTCTGATGCGCTCTTGTCCAAGCAGCTCAAATCAACTGCTCCACTGGAGCGCATCTGCGGCCTTCACACAAGCCATATGTACGACTTTAAAGACCTCTCGCCACTACATAGAACTGCAATTAAGATTAGTGTAAAACCCCAAATACAACAATTAAATATAAAGCGCTAAAACAGTCTGTCTCCAGTGAAGCATATTTGTTGAAAGGTAAAAAAAAAAAATACAAATACAGGAAATAGAGGACAATATTACATACCAGGACCCAGAAATTATGCTTATGTGATTAGACAATCATGCCTATACACTAAATATGAAGCATGAACCAGCAGACATTTTGCTTAGGTTCGGATAAATGTGCATCTTATCTAATTTGTTCACAAACCAAAATGGAAATATGACAATTTCCATTTTTTCACGGGGAGTTACATTCTGGATGTAGCGTGTTAATTAGTGAGCTTTAGAGGTACTGGTTGGTGGATTTCTAAGCTGTGAACAGAGCAAAGAGAGCTGTTTCCTCCTGATTTCACTCTTCACTTGCTGCTTTAAGATAAGCATCTTCTGGTTCCAGCTCAAAGAAAGAAATGACACTTTGGGAAACAAGGCTTTAGGCTTCTTTGCCGAGAATTAGACACAGCTAGCCTGGCTCTGTGAGAAGGTGACTGAATCTAACAGCATATCTGGAAGCTCACCTGTTCACAATTATCTCTTGTTTGGCCCTGAGTGAGTTCAGAGGTGTGGGTTTTGTATTTTCTTTGAGACAGACGAGCTGTTCCCCTGTTTCCAGTTTTTATGATAAGCTAAGCTACACAACTCTCACTATAACTTAATTTTTAGGCTACTATACAGATATGAGAGGGGTATCTGTGTCAGTCTCATCTAACTGCAAAAAAGGGTAAAAAAATCAAACCTGCAGATTTTATGCATAAGTTTTGATGCAAGGGTGGAAGTGAAACACCATAAAGCCATTTGATGCTGTGCATGTGGAGCGCAGTACACTTTTTTCATACACATTACAAAAAGAATGCTGAATGAAATGTACTGTTTGAGCAACAAAGCACTTTCATGTGCAGTCCGTACATTAGCTGCAAGGTGGGACCTATTTCACACTGCATCTCCACCTCATCTGAGTCAGCACTGGCGCTGCTGGAGAATTACAGTTCATTCAAAGAGCAGTCCCAGCAGTGAGAGCTGTTGTACAGTGCGTGACCCGTTCATACCTATATCCATATTTATAACCTCTTGATTTATTTTTCATGAGTGCCTTCACAGCATCCCGTCCCTCCCTGAACTTTGCTTTCTCCTCTCACCTCCCGACTGTTCTGTTTATCTACATCTTATTGGAGCATACATTATATATTAAAGCCATAGACAGAGGTTGCTGTGATGGCCCGGTTTGTCTGCTTTATGTTCTTCCCCTCCCCCTCCTGTTTCTCTGCTGTTTTCAGGTTGTGGCAGGAGGCGTGGCTGGTCTCTCTCACACAGATGAGACACACCTGATCAGCATTCTCCAGTAATCACCTCTCCTCCTTTATAAACCAGGCCATGACATACGCTGGCTGCCAGAAGATTGTCTGAGCTACTCTTGAGTGTCCCTTACCTGCCTAGTCTTGCTTTTGAACCTTTTGAACATTTGCCAGACGATATTAAAGTTTTGGAAATCTCGCTCTGTGGTCTCCTGCGTTTTGTGGTCCAGAAACGTTCCGTAACAGAATCTTCTGGCCACAATGGACCCTGCGGAGACCAAACTGCTGAAGCGAGCCATGTCTTCGCTTGGGGCGCTTGTTGGACAACACAACGCCGCGCTGAGAAGAGCCATGGAGACCCTCCAACAGCTCACCACCAGTATGACGCAGTTTGATGGCTGGCTAAACCACGTGGCATACCAACTCACCAGCTTCCTGACCACCGGTGGCACCCCACCTCCACCACTTGCTGCCCCTCCTGGTCCTCCTCCACCGCCGGTTGATCCACCCGTTCCACCGTCTCCCTTGCCCCGTGAGCCTTTCATCCTTATCCCTGCCATATATACGGGTGACCTAGGCAAGTGTTTGGAGTTTCTACACCAGTACTCCCTTGTCTTCAGCCAGCAACCCGCCACCTACACTACTGATCAATCAAAAGTCGCCTTCATTATGAGCCTCTGTTCTGAAAAAGCCTCTGCTTGGACACTGGCCATTGCAGAACACAACCCCTCCTTGTGTTTGGACTTCCAAAAATTCAGCTCCGAGATGCGGAAAGCTTTTGACCATCTTGATAAGGGTAAAGAGGCAGTACGCCAGCTACGGTCTCTGAACCAAGGTGAAATCTCGGTGTCCCAGTACGCGCTGGACTTCCGCATTTTAGCTGCAGAGTGTGGGTGGGACCAGGCAGCCCTGCAGGCAGTCTTCCTGAAGGGGTTATCTGAAGAAATCAAGGATGAGCTAGCCGCTAGGGATGAGATTACCACCCTCGACGAACTCATCCAGCTAGCCATCCGTCTAGATAACTGACTGAGAGAGAGACGAAGGGAGAAGCCTGCGGCACTGAGATCCAGACCCCCATCACTCGCCTCCAGTCCACGTCAGCAATCCTTCACCCAATCAAGAGTTTCCAGTTGTCCGCAAAGGGAAGCCGTGCAACCCCGGACCGATGCTGAGGAGCCCGTGCAGCTTGGACGAGCCCGGCTGTCTTCAGCGGAGAGACAGCGTCGTGCCCGCCTGGGCCTGTGTTTCTACTGTGGCCATGAGGGGCACCTCCGGGCCAAGTGTCCCATTCTTCCACAAAGGGCAGGTTCATCAGCCAACACGGGGGTGCCAGTGAACCAACCCTTTACCCCCTCAGAAAGCAAAAGAATCCAGGTCCCAGGTATGCTGCGCTGGCTCCAGATGGCCTTACCAACTCAGGTTCTCGTGGACTCGGGGGCTGATGAAAGTTTCATTGATGAGGGACTGGCGATTCAGGCTAATCTCCCCATTGTGGCGCTCCCAAAACCTAAAGAGGTCTTAGCTCTGGACGGAAGGCATCTAGCCAGCGTCACCCATCGCACAGAGCCCATTACCCTTACCCTCTCCGGGAACCTCCATGAACTAATTGAGCTATATGTAATTCCCGCGCCCACATCCCAGGTGGTGGTGGGACTCCCTTGGCTCAAGAAACACAACCCACATATTGACTGGTCTGCTGGTTCAATTGTTAACTGGAGCACCTTTTGTCACGCCAACTGTCTCCGCTCAACCATACCTGCCACTGCTTCAGTCTCCCTGAGTTCCCTGGAAGAGATAGACTTATCAGCTGTGCCCAGTGAGTACCATGATTTGAAGCAGGTATTTAGCAAAGATAAAGCACTCTCACTGCCTCCGCATAGACCATATGCTGCGCAATCGACCTGCTCCCAGGGGCCTCGCTCCCAACAAAGAAGCTCTACAACCTCTCCAAGCCTGAAAAAGAATCCATGGAGGCCTACATTCAGGACTCCCTGGCTGCGGGCCTCATCAGGCCCTCATCTCCACTGGGGGCTGGTGCGTTCTTCGTGGAGAAGAAGGATGGGTCCTTGCGCCCATGCATAGATTACACCAGCCTGAATGAGGTCATGATAAAGAACAAATACCCCCTACCTCTGATTGACTCAACTTTCGCCCCCCTCCATGACTCTATGATTTTCACTAAGCTAGACTTAAGAAATGCATATCACTTGGTGAGAATTAGGGAAGGGGATGAGTGGAAAACCGCATTTAATACTCACCTGGGGCACTTCAAATATCAGGTAATGCCTTTTGGTCTAACAAACGCACCGGCAGTTTTCCAAGCTTTGGTCAATGACGTGCTCCGAGATATGCTGAATAGATTTGTGTTTGTGTACCTAAATGACAATTAATTTTTTCAAAGAGCATGTATCACATGTCAGGACAGTATTGCAGAGACTATTGGAGAACAAGCTTTATGTAAAAGCCGAGAAGTGTGAATTCAGTGTCACGGCTGTGTCCTTCCTAGGGTTCATTATTGAACAGGGGCAATTAAGACCTGACCCAACCAAGATCAAAGCGGTACTAGAGTGGCCAGTCCCGACCACATGCAAACATCTTCAAGGTTCTTGGGGTTTGCCAACTTTTACAGATGCTTTATTAAGAACTATAGCAGGTTGGCAGCCCCACTAACGCAACTAACATCACCAAAGATGGCGTTTGAATGGTCCTCAGCAGCCCAGGCTGCATTTGACAATCTGAAAGAGAAATTCTCTAGAGCCCCCGTTCTAGTTCATCCAGATCCAAAGCTGCAGTTCCGAGGCATCGACCACCACCTGTGTGGTTGAAGCGGCCAGGTGGGAGATCGAACAAAAGGTTCAAGATGCCCTCCAAGGGCACGTGGTGCCTGATCAGTGCCCAGGAGACCGGCTCTTTGTTCCTGCTGCCGTTAGGTCATCAGTTCTCCAATGGGGTCATTCATCCAAGGTGGCCTGCCATCCTGGGTACCACCGGACCCTAGCTCTGCTTCAGCAGAGATTCTGGTGGCCGTCCATGTCAGCTGACACCAGGGAGTTCGTCTCAGCCTGCTCCGTCTGCGCCCGAAGCAAGTCATCCCACCATGCTCCAGCTGGTCTCCTCTGTCCCTTGCCTATTCCTCATTGTCCTTGGTCACACAATGTGGTGGATTTCGTCATGGGTTTGCCCCATCAGAGGGAAATACGGTCATTCTGACTCTTGTCGATCGCTTTTCCAAGTCTGTCCACTTCATACCCCTTCCTAAGCTTCCCTCAGCCTTAGAAACTGCTAACCTACTTGTGCTGCATCTCTTTCGCCTCCATGGTATCCCCCAGGATATCGTCTCTGACCGGGGTCCCCAGTTCGCGTCCCAGGTCTGGAAGGCCTTCTGTCAAGCTCTGGGGGCTTCGGCCAGCCTGTCCTCCGGCTACCATCCTCAAACCAACAGCCAGACGGAGCGGGCCAACCAAGACTTGGGGACAGCCCTACGATGTGTGGCTTTTCGTCTGCCAGCCTCCTGGTTCATGCACCTGCCTTGGGTCGAATACGCCCACAACTCCCTGGTCAGCTCCCCCACAGGAATGTCCCCTTTCATGGTCTCTCAGGGGTACCAACCACCCTTATTCCCAAGCCAGGAAGCCGAAGTGGCAGTCCCATCAGTACAAGCTCATCTACGTCGTGCCCGTCGAGTCTGGTGAGAAGCCCGAGCAGCCTTGATGAGAATGGAGACCCGAAACTAATGACTTGCGGACCGACATCGGACCCCAGCTCCGGAATACCAGGTGGGACAAGAGGTTTGGCTCTCGGCACGCGACCTCCCTCTCCAAACCGATTCACGCAAGCTAGCTCCGAGATACATTGGGCCATACACCATCGAACGCATCATCAACCCCACTGTTGTGAAGCTAAAGCTCCCTCTGGCTTTAAAAGTCCACCTGACTTTCCATGTGTCTCTGCTGAAGCTGGTCGTAAGGAGCCCTTGAAATCTCGATCTGTGGTCTCCTGCATTTTGTGGTCCAAAAACGTTCCGTAACAGTGGCTCTGTTAATCACAGAGTATAAATTTGCCGTCTCACCTAACTTCCCAGATCCCACTCTTAGCTTTAACTTTCTTCCCCTCATCACTTTTTTGTCTATCTTAGCTCTCACATTTTGAAATGCCAACTTGTCACCTCTCCTTTGTTTTCCCACACATTCCTTTTAATAATCTGTTATAGTTTTTAATTGGTCTGTTCTGCTAATAAATGTGGGAAGTAGTAAGAATCCAATCTTTGTCTCGTTGTTGGCAAGATATCTTCAAGTGTTAGAGGAAGTGTGACAGAATATTTGGCTGAAATGTGACGCTCACCCCAAGGAATAGTTAAGCGATATTGTTTTTGGTCCATATCTCTTTGAGTATTGCTCTGGGTGGTGGTGTCCAGACTGAAATCATTTCTTCTTTATAACAACGAAATCTTGTGAAGACATTCGTGGTGCCCAGAGGATGGATCCTTTCACTTAAAAACATCATACATGAATTTGGCAAAATCCAGTCATATTTTGTCATTAACATCTACTTATGTTTTATTACAAGTTTACAGGTTAATTTCACTTAAAATATCAAGTTGGAATTTTCAGAACTTATATTTATTGTGTAACTTATTTTGACTTTGAGTCCTCTGACCTAAACAACATGTTTGTAACTACCCTCAGAGCTATATAGTGGCAAGAGATACACCAAGATAACCTATTACAAATCAATGATGAGAACTGAGGTGCAAGCGTGCCGTGGACGATGTCCAGATCAGCTGTTATACATCATTACATTCATATTTGTTTTGGAGCTCAAGCCTCAGAGACAAACAATAGGTCCGAGGCTGCCACTTCACAGGATGGAAAATAGCTGCCGCAGGTCTGTGCTCTGTGCTGAGTGCCTTTTAGTTAATTATGTGGTCCACACAGATAAACACTGTATGCAATGATAAAAAAAAAAACAGAGGAGAAAAGAGATAAAAAGACAACACCTCAGACTATTAAAACATCCCTTCTCACAAACAGAGCTCAGTCCCTGTGACCTTTTTTCTTTCTCATTCCCTTTCCTTGTTCCTATCAGCTCCCTCTTATCACTTTTTAACTCGTCCTTCGATCCCATGCACCCTCTTACATTTTCTGTTCTTTTGTATTCTCTGAGCTCCTTCTCTTTTAATTGCATCTCTTTTGGGGTGCGCCTCTCGAGGATGCAAAGACTCACAAAGAAGCAGTAGGTGATTGGTTTACACACTTGAAATGACAGAAATCATTGTCACCCGGCCGCCCACCGCTCACTCGTGTCCACTACAAATAAAATGCACATGCTAATTCAGCTCCACAACAACAGCTTCAAAGCATCTCTGTATCTCGTACAGTGTATGATGGTATCGTAATCCCCTGCATGGTGATACGACTCACCAAGGTATCATTGCACAGAGAGGAGGGATGATTGCTTTGACAGAAGACTGAATGGCAGAGGAGATGAGGGGTAATCATGTTCTCCTGGTGGAGAATGGAAGGTCAGGTGGGATGGACTGAGCCGGCGGTGAGAGGCAGGGTGAAATTATGTAAGGATGAAGAGGAGCATGACCTTGATAAGAGAAAATCGGTGTTTAGAAGCAGAGGAGGGGGTTGCCGAGGAAGCAAAGGGTCAAAGGGTGATGATATACTCAGCCGCAGGATAAGAAAAAAAGAGGATGCTGAGGGGAGCGAGGACAGGAGGCGAAAAATAGATGGTGGGCGACTGAAGGGATAATTGCACTCTGTTTCAGTTTTTACTACAAATGCTATATCTTTTATTTGTGTTTGGGAACAAAATGCCAGATTTATAACCACTTCTCACTGGGATTCAGAAGCTTTGTGCGCCTACTAATGTGTGATTTATTCATCAAACTGCCACACCAGTCTGGAAGAGCTGTTTATGTGCAATCAGTGAAGTGTGTCTCCTTTTATGGGAGGATGCAAATAACAGAAGGAAATATGATGCACCTAGTTTCACTAAACTGATGAAGGTGCATTCTTGAGGAATTATTTTTTGTGCGGGTATTCTAAACGAATGCTCTGCTCAACTAGAAGAAAAAAAATCTAGCCAACCAGAAATCTCAGTGAAACGGAACATTTGAATTGCATTACCAATACTTCAAAAAAGAAAAACATATTACTTTGACACTAAAAGGAAAAGAGATAATAGTTTGTCCTCCATGCCACTGCAAATTTCCATTTTATGCAACTTTAATGGACAATAAAGTAGTCTGATTCAGATTCTATATATTTGTACAGCGGGGCCACTAACTGTGAATGGCTGGGCGAGATGGGTGAAAATGGGTTTAAAGATTGCACATGTCGACGCTGAGACTTGACAACTGTTTTAAAATCTGAAATTACAAAATGTCCCAATGGTTTCTACTACGAGGAGCATGTGCAGGTTTTCAAATCTGAAAATGTTTGATTATATGAAGAGTTTTGCATAGGATACAACTCTGTTTTCATGAAGCAGACCGCCAAACAGCCAACTGGACACTGATAGCTACTTCTAGAATTGCCTTGTTTTGTTTGAATTGTTTCAGGTGGATGTTTTCCTTCAATGCTGCAGGAATTATTTTCACTTGTCTTCTTGTTTCTTACTTTTGCCTGTGCTTTGTCTCCATAAGTGCTCCTTCTCGAGCGTTTCAGGAGTGCTCTTCAGGGTGCATTTTAAAGGCAAATAACAACTTGAAACTTCTATCGCTCAGCACACGTGAGAAGCCTCATTTTATAACCTCCGTGTGTCTGTGCCCATGACAACGGGACAATTTAATCAGGACTCTCACTACTTGCCGGCAGCTAATGGGAAACCATAAGTGGCTCGACTGCTGCGAGTAAAAGTGCAGTAGGTGATTATTATATTGTTCTGCAGATAGAAGAAGATGACCCTACTTGTAATTGCTTGTGGCACAGATCTGGAGTCAGATGTATATGCAAACGAAACATGCATACGGTATTTTGTTTAAGAAGGCAGAACGTACTGTGAGAATTGGGTGCACCTTGTGCAGGCTTCAGACGAGTCTACGCATGGCTTTCTGGAGCCAGTCGTGGGTGGTATTGGGTGGGCAAAACGGAATTTAAATCATAAAAACTTTGTTTAGTCTGGCAGCAAACTTCCCAGTTTGTATCATTGTTCTTAACCAGGCTTGCAGCACACTTTGGTCAAGAATGAATTATCTTAACAGCTCTTTAATGGACTGCTATAGAGTTCATGTTCCCCTAATGATGAATCATACCAATTTGGGTGACTCTTTACCTGTCCCCCTAGTGTCACTACCATCCTGGTAATGTAATAAAATGTTATTAGACAAATCTAATTAGCTTGTGCTTCATTATGTTTGAGTATGGCAGGTAACCTTTCAGAATTCGATATACATGATCTGTGCTCATCATGACAGTGCTTATGGTTTAACGTCCATATTACTTAACTACTGTGCATAAAAATGTGGATGGTCTACGTTATCCGTTTACCGCTGTGTATATAAATCAGCTGTCCAGACTTGGTTGCCTGTCTCTCTCAAGCTAAAGGAATTCTGCAGATTATTCAACAGTGAAATGACATGTGGAGAAGAAAGCAGATACCCTTTTAAGAATCGTTATGGCTGACCTGTTAGCAAAAGTTCTGCGGTTTAATGATACTTACAGAACTAAGACAGTAATACTGAATGGATATGATACACTTTACAGAATGTCTGCAAGAACTCTCTGTGATACAAGTTGAATATTTGCCGGTTCTCTGACTAATGAATGTCTCCATCCAGCACACATTTAACATTTAAAGCTTCACAGTGCAAAATCGGACGAATGAAATCAAAATCTCTCTAATAAAATGAAAATCAAGAACAGAAAGTTTCTATAAAACATTGTGCTGTTGATCCAACATCTAATCTTATTGTCTCTAAGATGGGGGCAGAGCCAGGTGTTTCCCATGATGCCCTGAGGCGGTGCAGTCAGTGGAGAACAGCTACGACACCTGGCTCCAAAAAAATACGGCTGACTTTATCTCCTGGGGTTAATGTTCCTGACATTTGCAGCTGGGCAGAAATCTAACCCCCACACTACATGTGCTGTATGGGAACTCTTTCCACCATATGATGATGCAAAAAGAGCCTGTAATTCATGACTAATTACAAAATTGTGCGTGTGTATAACTCATGCATTTCTGTCCTCACACGCCGACTTTTGTGTAAAGAAACATGGGACAGATTTTTGCAGGATCCCTCTGTTCTGATGCAATTGTACTGAAACTTTGGACCGGTTCCTGTAAAACCATCCCTCAGACTGTTAAACAGGCCAAAATCAATGAGCTGAACTCCACTGTCTAAACCACCCTGCAGCATATAGGAATGACACTGAGCTTTTTTGACTTTTTTTACTAAAATGTACGGTATTTACTGTTTTGACTGTATTTTCTTTGCATTACAGAGAGTTTCATGAAACCTGCATCAATATTTCTGGAAGATAAAGATTGCTTATGTCATTTTTCAATGATTCCGACTTGTGAGATAGCTTTTGAACTCTCCCACTCTTATCTCTACTTCGCTGCAGGCACCCTTGTGCTTTATGGGATAGCCTTCTTCGATGAAAATGGTGTCGAGTAGTTGATCCTCTCTGTGACTAAAAAGCTTCTGATTTATGATTCAGTCCAAATACAGCCTGAAAAGGATGCTCACGCAGGGCTTATGGTGCCAACGGCTTTCAATCATTCATCATTATCACGGGGAATATCACACACCCTGAATATGCTCTATGTTTCTAGGCCAGCTGATATGTTATTTTCCACGTGGGTGTTAGATATTGTTATAAAAATAATTCCGTGAGACTTTATTATTTCTTCTGGAGGATACTGAGTGTCTATAAATTATTCAGGTCCAGACAACAAAACAAAGCAAGCACATTTGCGGGTTATAACACAAGAACAGGGCCCATGGGACATCCGCTGAGGCCTGTCGTATTTTTGGATGGCATTGGTTGTGCAGAAGTGTTTGCCCATGTTAATTACATCACAAAGTCATGACTCTGCCTCGTAACACTCCACTCAAAGTGCTGCTGCAGCGGTTGTTCGTCTTTTGTAAGCAATGCTGCACCTGGGGGTTGTGCGTCGCAGTGTAATGTGCACCGGTTATTCATTTAGTGTCTACTTACTGCGCTGGTGGTGCCATCTGTGTCTGTTAGCCGCTGGTGCAGATCAAACCAGACCGTCTGCGAGGAGAAGCACAAAAACAACAACAGCGGCAACATGTCAATCAACAAGAGCAATGACAACAACTGCTACAACAACAGCTAGAAGCAGACGTACTGGTGGACAGGCTGAGAGCAGACAGACATGAAAGCAGGAGACTTTTAAAGATGAAAAAAAAAAGTTCAGCAGGGGATCAGGGAGGCGGGTTTGGAGGGGAGATGGTGCATGCCAATAAGAGAAGCACAACATAAAACAGAATGTCTTATATAACCATGAAAGATTTAAACATACAAGCATTTGCAAAAACTCCAACTGAACATGATGATGAAGGAGCTTTAGGAAGTAGGATTTAGTTTAGAGTCTTTCATATGACTGTGTGCAAAACAAGTGGCATGTAGCTTGTTATGTCATCGTCAAGGACTGAATAACACACCTCCAGTTACCAGCGCTATGCCTGTTTTCCATTCTCACACACCACCTGTGCACTTTAAAATGATAATGGGGTGGAGCTACCATCAAAATCCATTGTAATATTTGAAAGAATGGATCTTTAATTTGTTGAAAACAGTGTCTCCACCTGACTCAAGCAGACACATGTTAAAGCCAGTCACCTGTAAAAAGATCAATTGTCCTGTGTTTCTTTTAAGATGTATTTAGTTTTCATGCCATTTATGTCTTAAGTTGTCTGAAATTTTAATTTATTAAGTGATGAAATAGGTTTTGTGCTTACAGTAATGCTGCTGCTAAAAATACTTTTGCATTTAAGCAACAGAACTAAAACCCACACAGGGACTGTTCCAGCTGTGAACATCTATTTTTCTAATGTATCCTGTAACCACGCATAACAATATGCTGAGCTAATGACATGGCCCTCAATGGAAGGACTGCTGGTTAATTGCTAGTAAGCTGGAACTTTAGCTTGTTGGACATTTGCATGTTTGTGCAAATCACTGCACAAAAAAAGAGTACAAAATCAATCCTTACACTTTTGCTCATGTGTTGTTGGTCTCAGAGAGGCTTAAAAAAAAGACACAACCCTCCAAACTCTGTAGATAATGAATATCTGTCTTTGTGGGTTTCCGGTGCTTCGTGTGTGTGTGTGTGTGTGTGTGTGTGTGTGGGGGGGGGTAGTTCAGCGAACTGTCAATTATTCATTCAAGTGAATGGGACACAAATAAAACTACAGTTAGCTTCAAATATGCTCTTCAGACAAGACATTAGGAAAGCCAGGTGCGCTGATGTGATAGTGTACGTGAGTGCGTGTCTGTGAAGATGAAGAGACATTGATTTCTAGTTCACTCCTCCACTCTCTCCACTGTGAGTCAGAGTTATATAAACCTGTTGTCATAAATCACAGTAAGTGCTGCAGGTTTCTGTCTCCGGGGTGACTGATGAGTTGCACTGTTGCTACTGTGAATGAATAGTGTCTGCGTCGCTCGCAGGGTAACTAAGACTTTTACAAAGCGCAGCAGGGAAAGTCAAGGAAATGGGGTCTGGCCCGGTGGGCAGGCGACGCACACGCGCGCGCACACACACACACACACACTTTAAAAACTACCGGAGAGATTCTAGTTCCAGGATGAATGATTTGAGCATAATGCACAACACAGTCTGTTCACAGCTGGACTGAAATGAAAGGTGCCGTGTGTTGGTTGTTGAACAGATTTCAGAGGTGATGACTCATTGTCTGCTTTTTTTTTACCGCTGCGGTTCGAAATACGGTTGATGACAAGGTGAGACTGAACAGTTGCGGGGCCATAAAGCCTAAACAGTTAGCTTGGAAGACCGAGGGAAGCTGCACAGTCAGCTGATAGTTATCTGAGGCTTCGTCACTTTTTCTTTCACACTGCACACAGTCATGTCACCCATTATTCATGATCCAAATATTAGTTGTAGTCACTTTGAGATGTACCAAGCTCAGTATCACAACAAGATTTACTGGTTTAGCCAATATCGGACTTGTCCATCTCAGTTATCTCAGGGTATTTCAGATGAATTTCCATAATCAAGACATATTTGTATTTCACACTGGGGTTTTATCCTTCAGATGATTCAGATGATTTATTTGAATTTAACCAAATGTACAGATGTTTGGTGTGTGTGTGTGTGTGTGTGTGTGTAAAATGAACTGAATCACACATTAATCAGAAACATTTCTGCTTTTTTGCATGTGTGATTTGTATTCCCAAGTTTTGATGAAACGCTCTCTCTCTTAGTTTGTGTTTTCTTTAACCTGTGTTATTACAGTGGAGCCTATTCACACCTACAGCAGACAAACTGTTATGATCCGTGTCCTTTGGGTTTCTGTCTGTGTCTTTCCCCTGGTTGCTTCCTCACATGTTTTGGGTGGTTCCTGGTGTTGCTATCTGTTAGGGCTCCCCCTGGTGTTCTTCTCTTTTCGGTTAATCACCTGGCTAATTCCCTGCACCTGTGTCTTGTTTGCTCGTCACTCCCAGGTGTACTTAAACTCCTGCCTCACACTTCTCTGATGTCGAAACGTGACCATTTCATGCCTGAGCCGAGAACCCTGTACGCCAGTCTGATCTGTTTCCGTAGACACGTTTATGCCTGGCCACCATTTCTTGCCCTAGCCCATAGGATTTGTTCGCTATTTCTCTGGTTTTTGACTCGAACTGTTTGACCACGCCTCTGGTTTTGCTGCCCTGGTTTTCTGACCCTGATAACGGACTTGTGACACAGATTTTTGGATTTGCGACTTTTGGATTGTTGATAATAAAGATCATTGCCAGCGCACACTGTCTTGTGACTGGTTCCTGTACTGATCATCACACAAACAGCACGTTACCACTCCTTTGCTATGTTTCTGACTACTTGAAGGATCAAAGTCAAATATTCCCTCCTCTTTTATCTTCACTTCGCCCTTCACCAACTCCATTATGCTCAAGTTATTGTCTCTAACCTTTTTCTGTTTGGGAGTGGAAAGGTGGGGTACAGTGGGTTTCTGAGGAAATGTTTATGAGATAAAGTTCTGGGCTGTAAAACCAGATCAATGAGCTGAAAGACGATAAAAAGTGCCACAAAGCTGAGGACCCCACTTATATTACACACAGTCGTTTCATCTATTGCTGATATAAAGGAGTTGATTAGAGGATGCCTCAGCTCTTATACATATCTACATATGCAAAACTGATGAAATGAAACTAATCCAATGGCTGTTTTCACTTTAACAATTACATACTGGAGGACCTGTTGTATTTTCCAATTCTTGGTTTGAGATCTGCCATTACAGGACAGTGTTGTTTAAATTATCAAAGACAACATTACATACTTTTGTTGAAAAGGAAAAGAGAGGAAAGCAGTACAATTTTTTTCTTGTCAGTGTTCAACCTCAGTATCACCTATACCAAAGTGCAGCTACAACCAAAGCCTCTCAACCTGACATGGACTTTCCCCGCTGAGAAAAACATTTCTTTGTCTGCGGCACACTGAGAGTAATAAAAATGATATTTTGCAATCACAAAAACAAACAAACTCCTGGGGGAGTGCGGCGGAAGACAGGGGAGGGGGGGTCTGAAAAAGCGAGCGCGAGCGACAGAGGCAACGTGAATTTGCCACTTTGAGGAGGGTTTTCAGGTAACAGGATTTCCAGTGTGTTCTCAAACAGTAATGGTGCCAACGCAGGGCACTATTTTCATTTCGCCCGGCACCGCATCACTCAGTGTGTCGCCGTCTTATTATTCAGCCAGTAAACAATTCATGATTCACTCTGATGCAGTTTGATAATATAATATCCTCTTCCAGGCTCCTGCCCTGTCTTAATGCTGTGTTCCATGCAGGTAACACCAGGCCAAACAGATAGGCAAAGACAAGGCTGCATTCAATGAGCCTCCTCAAAGCCACATTTTGCTTTGATATGATGTGATTACTGCAGTGTGCTGTCTGGTCCTCTGAAAATGAAATGTAATCCTTCAGAAAATGTCTATTCATTGGCTTTTCTGTCACCCTCATCATTCTGACAAGATGCTTTGTAAGATAAAAGTTTGGTGACCTATTTTGTTTCTCTATGTGCAGTGTTTCTCCGCTATTCTCTGCTGTCATTACTGGGGGTCATTTTCAGGGCCCTTTCTTCTGTGCACCAAGAAAATCACTGATATGGAAACACCACAGGAAAATGCAACAACCTTGCAAGACCTCCAAAATTAAAGTAACACACTATGTTGAATGTGAAATTACTTAATTTCATCAGTTGGGCTTTTCGGTTCAGAAAATGGGGACATTTTTGCATTTAGGGTTCACTGAAGTCATACTTGAAACCATTTGATGTGGATCAGAATTTGACAGATTTTCTTGGGAGCTGAAAGAAAATTTGCTCCTTTCTGTTCATCAGATGAAATTTTACCACGAAACCCAATTATACTCAGCATACAGGGAAGCCAGCCTGGCACTGTCTAATGTAATTAAAAATAATGTTCATAACAGTATGTGTGAAGCACCTCACTTAACACATAATACCCCATTTGTTTAATCTGTGAACAAAGAGAAATATAAAAAATTGTCGTTTTACACGGGGTTATGTGCTGGAATATTTCTTGGCTAATAGCAGACTCATGCTAACTGTTTTCTCCTGCTTCTAGTCTGAAGCAAACTGGATGCTAGTTGTTGGCTCAAGTTCACTGTAAAAACGTCTTGTACGACTTTCCCATTCACTTTATAGTCATGAATCAAACACCTAATATTTGCAGAAGAAAAAATAATTAATAAATGCAAACCATTTTTTTTGCACAGGCAAAAATTTTTGCTTATTTGCTTTGCTCATTAGCAGGCACTTTTGAGATGGTCCCTAACTTCAGCTCCTCAGTTTCACATCTACTATCCAGCTATGTACAGAACCATGCTCAACTATCCTGCATCATGAATAAAAAATAAGCTACTGCTAAAAAAAAAAAGTGGCTGTTTTTTTTCTACTTGTCGTTCAGAGTGCATTATCTGTGCATATTTGAATAATGTATCAATTTACATCCCACTTTTACAGCTCTGTCTCATACTTCTACCTTAAAGGGGCTTTGGTGTGGCTAATCCCCTTTATCCCTGCCTTTTATTTCACTTGTATTCATTTTCACTTCATTGTCACAGACCTGCATTTGTCATCTGGCTAGTGGAACAATACTGGGAGGTTCCTTGACGATAAGATGTCCACACACGCGTTAGATTGAGCATGTTGATGAGACAGTAAACAATGGATAAATCACTGTCATCTCTGCTTTTCCTTCAGCGCAAATGCCAAGCTTCAATTAATTACCAGCTACTTTCAAACACACACACAAACACGCACACACAACGCACAAAAACAATCATTCCTGAGGAGTTTTCATGCTTGTCTTCACAGGCAAAGATCAGGCTTGACTGTGTTTAGCCAACCGTGGGAAGATATCCTTTGTGCCCCAGTCACTGTAAACAAGTCAGTCACTGGCTGGTGTAATGGGCTCTCTGGAGGACTTCAGGGTCACAGGTGATTATTGAACGGTCCTTTTAGTGAGAGGCGTTTCAATCATTTGCGCTAAAGTGCAGGTCACTCGTCTGTGAAGCTGTTCAGCTTCAACTGGGCCAATTTGTTAGAGGTATATTACATTATCGCCAAGGGGTCAAAGGTCAAAAGCGGTTTCTAAATAGGAAATCAAGGTTGGAGACGCAGGTCTGTTCGCACCCGAGCAGAGATTCTCTCACACCTGATCAAACATTCAGTCTCTCTTTTATTCTTCCTCTTGTTTTCCTTTTTCTTGATGTCATTCCCCTCTTTCCCTCCCACATCCTCCCTGCCCCTCGGCATTACATTGTGTTTAGTTATTCTTAGCTCTTTCTGCTGTGGTGGCCCGCTCTCCAAGAGACAGCTGAGTCTGCTGGGGCTCCATTAGCCTTAACATATTCAGTCCTGGACAAGACGCAGGCAATGCAGAGGAACGGAGAGATGGGGGGGTAGATGTAAAGATGGAGGAGGGGAGGGGGGAGGACGGGGAGGCATCTGGGACCACAGAGCAGCTACAAAGAAGAGCGAGTGTGGAAAAATGCGCTTTGCAGTACAGTTTGGACTTGAATGCCTTTCTTTAATTGCGTCCTCCCTTCATTCCTTCCTCTCCATCACTTACTGTTAATTAACTCCTTATGTCAGCCCCTCCTTCATCTCCTCATTAACCCCTGTGTCTTCCATTTTCTCTTCCTGCTCCATTTTTTTTCTTTCTCCTGTCCTCTGCAGACCTTCAGCTTCAATGCTCTGTTTTTGCATTTCACACTTTGGCCAGTGTGACATCTTGCACGAACAAATCCTTCACATACTGACAACAATGTTAGGACAAGGACACAACCACTGGCTTAGCTGGTAGAGGCGCTGTTGTCTAAAGGACATGCAGAGCTACAAAATACAGGTAGAAATACACAGTGTAGTAAAGTGGCTGCACAGACTCACAAACAACTTTGAAGGCACACGAATGTCTGCCCAGAGCCTTGTGTAAACTCTGATGATGAAAGCGACATGACCTGGACTCTAGCGGACCCACACATACTCGCAGGTGACAGTGTGTCCCCCACAAGTCACAAGCTACATCTGAGAGGTTCTCGGTGATAAACAATATACAAGTAGGAAAGAAGAAAAAAGACATTTTTCTGCCCCGCCAAATTCTGATTATTTTTTAAATCATTCCTTTACATTTTTTCTTCAGGCCCCCAAAAACATTCAAAGCCAAACAATCTGAGGAGTTAACAAAATAATGTGTTTGCATCCAAGTGCTCTCTGATTCACTTTTTAAAACAGCTCTTCAATGTCATAAAACAGCTGGTTTTTAGCAAGTGGCTCTCAAGCCTGAGCAACTAGAGAGCTCAATGCTAAGGGTCTGTTTTTTTTTAATCTGTGGATTACTACACAGTTGATGCACTGATGAGGACAGACAGCAGCAGGATGGTGTGTGTGGGATTGATTTGAAGTGCCCAAGCTCAAGATAATGGTATTCATCATAATGAAGAAGCATGTCACCTAGTGCAACATTGTGTCTGACAGATGTGCTGCACAGAGGACTTATATGTATATGATATATGTACTTGTCAACAGGTTCACTTCATTGTTGGTTTTGAACTTTTTGTGGGATTTGCTGACAATGACAGGACTTTTGCCAACCTTTACTCTCCAAGACTCAGGGGTTAAACTAAGGTTGGGGTTAGGCATGTTGCGGGTGAGGCTCCAGGGAATGAACGCAAGTCAGCGCTACATCTTCCTAAGTGACCAAAACAAGTTGTGTGTGTGTGTGTGTGTGTGTGCATGTCTGGATTCCTTACCTTATTCTCCAGTCGACCAATCAGTTCAGCCAGGCGGTTGATCTGAGCCTCCAGACCTTCTTTCCTCACCTCCACTGCACCTGCAACACACACACACACACACAGTCTAAATGCACTGAGTGAACAAATATAAATTTACTTGAAGTTGCACCACTTTCTCAGCTGTGACTTTGATCTGATGCAGGTGGACTGGATTTATTGAATTTCTTTCACACATTTTGAAATCAAATTTCCCAGGCCTAATCGCACATTCTAGTGTCACTTTCTAGTGAGTAAGTTAAGTAAGTGATGAGTGAGTTGTCATTGGCCCGTTTTGTTCGTTTCCATCACATTTATAATTTTATATGATTCTTTTGTGTATAAAAAACCCCAAGTGAGTACATTGAGATACAGCTACACCGATCAAGCACTGCTAGTACCCCAAAACTATCGCTCTCTTTGCATTCCTATTGTTTCATCATGAATATTTCATGTAAAGTGAGAGTTTACATGTGAGAGTTCCAAAGCGGCTGATAAATAGGCAATTATATCTGTTTATCGGAAGGACGTCGCCTTTTCAAAGACAGTAAAGGAATGGACGGAGGGGAAGCTGGCTCCTTTGAGGTGCTCTGTATAATTGGCTCTTATTCCAGTGCGATGCTGAGATACCCAACCACACAGGGCTCTGCCTAATTAGCTTTGGTCTTAAGCAATATATCATTTGGGCACAAAATGTTTACTTTTCAACAGGAAAGACTTCCAGTGGGTTAGAGGAGCAAATCAACATAGTAATATGACCTCTCATTATGTGTGGTTAGAATTATAAAATTCATCAGACCAGAGGAGAGCCATTTTTGCTAAATTTTCAGTTGGTAGTTTACAGATTGGTGACTCCCATAACATATTAAACATGCACAAAGCATGGTATTGGTTTTAGCAGATCAGAGCTTCTTTCGTCCAGTCCTGTTCTTCCTTTTCTAATTTTTCATGCTCACAATTAATGGCGCCCTGTGGAGTTTTTTCATGCAGCTCATACAGTCTTCGGAGCTTATTAGCAGTGCAGTACAAATTTACGTGCATGGCTACGTGCTTAAACCACCGGTGGCCGGTAACGGTAAATGTAGCGCTGCACCAATAAGAGCAAGAAAGAAGAGGACTGTTGAAACATGGATGCTTTAACAACAATGCTCAAGGACACACACCATGTGTTTTGGTGGGAAACAGTGACTGGGGACGTGACTTTCATTATGTTTGCAAGAAAACTCCACTGAGCATTGATAAAATGCTTCACAAAGCGCCTTGTTCCTTCACTCCCATGGGGACATATGAAAATTCTTTTTGCTCCTCATGGTTTTTCGTTGACGGTGGTTGGACATTTGTGTGTGATGGTAGCCCTAAAAAGCTGAGAATTTACATGTGGTCTCCTGTTCTTCCCAGTTTGAAGGAACACCTCTCTCTTCACCCTCTTGTCCTTCCTGTTTCTCTACTCTTCCTCTCCCTATCTGCCCCCCCCCAGTTTCTCCTGATCTGCTGTCCTCTGTTCATCCCCTGATGGGCCCCACAGAGCTAATTGGAGAGCCGGCTGCCCGCTCTTCATTAAAAGCTTTAACAGTCAGTCAATTAGAAGCTACCTCCCTCCTCCACCCCAAACACACACACACACACACACACACTCATCAACGAAACCGTGGTCTGTAACCATGGAGACAGCAGGAGATAAAAGCCTGGTGGTCATTTCAATGGACTTAGAAAGTGTGTGTCCTGGTCAATTATAGAAATGTGTAAGGAATTACAGCCCTCGGATGAAGCAGCAGGGTGAGGGGAGGGGGTGGGGGCGTCTCTATTGACTTTCTCCTCAATTAAACCTGATTTGAGTTATTCCACATTCACCTAATTTAGCTTTCCATTCTGCCACAGCCAGAACTTAAATGTGTTGACACAAGTCGTGAAGAAGCTCGGCTGTCGTTACACCTTCTCACCAATTAAAAGGCAGGAAAGTTTAGAAGTGTGTGTCATTTCTTCATCTCTTTTTTTCATTGCATCCCATCAACAATTAATGTTTTTTAAACTGTAACTTTTTATTTTATCAAGGCCAAAAAGCTTCTTTTTTCTTTTTCTGAAGAACATTGCCATAGTTGGACCATTTCTTCTCCTGGGTCTTCCGAGCAAAAATAAGCACAATTCTGCCTCCTTTGGATTGTCTAAGAAAAATCAATAAGAAACACACTTGTGAATGAACTGTAATTACTGCCAGGCTCTTGAAAGAGATCACATCACCCCACTACTTGGAACAATGCATTAGCTATATGTATCTTTTAGAATGGGTTTTAAAGTCCTCTCACTTGTTTATAAAGCCGTACATAATCTCGCATCTCTTTTCATTTCATATTCCTACAAAAAATTGCACGTCTTCCACTGCATTTCTTTTGGAATTTACCACTGTTTCCCATGAGAAATTTGATGAGGCTGCTCTCTGCTTTCTGTTTTGATGCCTCTTTAACAATGGCCGCCCTTCCTATTGATCTTCAAACTTGCTTCGCGTTGCAGAACCTTGTCTGAACCTTGCTATCAGGGGTTTTCCAGAATCGCCCGGTATCAATGAGCTGTCTGGCAGCGCAACAAACAGTGATGCCTTGTTTTTATTTCCATCTTCACGTCTTCTACATGGATCGTGACGTGGTGAGGAAAAGAACTCTTTCCCTGGGACTTGATGTGTATTTAAAACCCTGTTTACGGTGTTTCAAATGACACTGGAGATTGGAAGATTATCTTAATTAGCTAGTTAGGTACAGTTGATGAAATCCGCTGGCAACAATAATTTCTGCCCTGAAAACCATTAATATAGAAATAAAAACTGCAAGCTTAAATCTGCCATAGCTCCCACTTTAAACATTAAATATGTGCCCAAAAGGGAAAGCCTGAAAGGTGCACTATA
Source organism: Psettodes erumei (assembly GCA_016785225.1). NCBI lineage: Eukaryota > Metazoa > Chordata > Actinopteri > Pleuronectiformes > Psettodidae > Psettodes > Psettodes erumei. The sequence continues at coordinate 213,368 of JAFBJZ010000821.1, read as the reverse complement.
GCCCAGAGTGTACTTCTACGTTTTGTACAGATATAGGCATACACTGTGCCTGCATGTGTATGCTGTAAATGTGCACAAATGCATGCACATCCTCTTTGCCCTGTGTCTGTGAGTGCCTGAACAAGCACTTAACAATAAACCGCAGTTCACCTGCAATTAAAACTCTTGAGCGAAGTGGCAGGTGCACGAGCGGAGATATGTACTGAAGCGTCGCACGCAGCAACAATACAGCTTGAGTTAAAGGTGGTGGTGGTGGTGGATATTTTTAGCTCTCCCCCTCTTTCCCCCCTCTTCCTCTCTTTCCTCTGTCTTTGTTTCTTTCTCCTCCACTCGTCTCCCACTCACGGCTTTGTCTCCTCCGCTCGCTCCCCCTGTCTGTTTTTCTGTGGAGGCTTCAGATCAATTCACAAGGAAAACACAGCACATACGCCTCTCTGTATGCTATTATCACATGACAAAGCGGATAACAATACATCAAGGTGGCTTCATGTGTGTGCATAAAGCCAAAAGCAGGGGAGAACAATAAGGGGCAGAAGAGAATGAAGGAATGACTCAGGAGTGCAGGAGTAATTCATACATATTGGAGGAGGGTGGGCGGCAGGACAGCAGGACGGGGGGGGGATTTGGGGGTCATTAATCAATCGACTTGTTCTGACTCAAGACAAAGCACAGCTGACACGCAGGTCCTTCGCTGTCAGAGCTGCTTTACAGTGTCGAAGGCAAGGGGGGAGGCGGTGGAGAAAAACTGCAACAAGGAAGGCATGACGCTGAAGTCAAAGAATGTGGATTTGAAATTTGGATAAGTTGAATAAAGAGGGCAAAGAAATACCCGCTCCAATACCCAACACATGTTAAGCGTCTAAGTGATGAGTCATCGAGTGAATTCGACGGCGCCACAGCGGGTGAGCAGTGACAAGGTTAAGAAATGCTGAGCTGATCTGGTGTCAGGGAGGTAAACATACATTTTTCCTATCATTATGAGATCTACTTCTGCTTGCAGCATCACTTTATCCCCCCATTTTATATATTCATAATGCTGTATATAAACAACATTTTATTCACAGCATGCCATGGTGTAATTCTGAGTAAATAAAAAGGACATTTTCAGTGTTCATAGATGCTAAAAAGTGGGTTTAAAGTGTTCCATTTTTCTGATGGAGCTTTTGTAAAACTCCCCCGAGCTCAATCTTTCTTGTGGAATAATATGTTTACATGTCTGTACACAAAAAACAACACTGCGATGAGCCAAGCAGTCTGGCTTAATGCATAAATGACAAAGACATTTTTTTAATCTGCTGTAGAAATAAATCTGACTGTAGCAGTTTGGTTCAATAAAACTAAATCTGTTCATCAGAACGTGGAGGCTGTCCAATGACCGGAAAGCCCTCCAGTTCGTAGACCTGCTGGGAAATGCTGCAGTCATGCTGCACTCCTTCAGCTCCAGCTGCCGTCCAGCGGTTCTGCTGGTGAGTAGCTGTTAGTGTGATGGGCTGGAATCAAAGCGGACGACGTCCGCAGCCGCCCAGACGTGACCACATGAAAATCTTAGGTAAAATTAAGATTTAAATTACCTGGAAGATTAAAGTTAAACTCTTCCACCTCCTAAATGTCACCATTTGTCTCTTGCTTGCTGTGTTCCATCCCAGCCTGCAGCGAGACACCGACGACCAGAAGTGTTTCGGATAAACTTGGTAACTCTGAGTTTCGAGAGTGCCCACAAACTCTATTAAATCACACAAAACTCTTCTTCCTGTGCCGGCAGTAGGCAGCTCTGTGGCCTTTCCTGACTCACTGTGAGCTTCAACATAACCTAGGATTCACTCCCCTGACAGGTGACAGATGTTTGGACTGTGAAGAGAGGAAGGGCTGTCAGTTTGAGCTGTCACCCCTCGACAAGTCATCCAAAAAGAATCGATTCGTCTTCTGTGAGGCACAAGACCTGAAGCGCTCTGGAGCTTTTTCAACCGCTCAAGATCAGATCGCTTCTTATCACTGACACAAAACTTTTTAATGTCATCTGCGTACAAGCCGTCGATCTTTCAGGGTTTGGATGTGTGAGAACAGAAAGAAAGGGAATAAGACAAGCTGGTGTGGTGCAAAAAGGTAGCAATAATAAGTGTATGGAATAAAATGTGAACTTCTAACAATCACGTCTTGATAATAAAACATGCAGTAGGTTTCTGCGTCCTCTGGAGCTGACTTTCTTCCTGGCCTGGAAAATTCACAGGTTTACCGGAGAAGAAGCGTTCTAATCATAAAAGAATAACTTTTTCACTTTTTCCTGGGGCTGGAAGCCAAAGCGTTATTCTTCATCTCAGATGATCTTACAGGGCACTGTGGATTTGTTTATGCACTTGGTACGTTTCTGCATTTGGAAGATGATGGAAATCCTGATGCTCAGACCATGTTTGCTCAGGGTTCACTGTGTGTCAGCGTACACTGTCCTATGCAGTATTGGCCGGAGGCTTTGTTATTACCCAGCAGGCCTTTGGTCGCGTGTTATTGGACCACTATGTCACTGTCAGTGACCTGTGTCGTCTCTTTTCCAGATTGTTTCAACACATGTGGATCTGCGTCAGGGGTCAAGGGCCACATGTCCTAGAAGAAAAAAGCCCTTATTTTATTTTTGCCAAAGGACAGGTAAATCAATAATTCAACAGGAAAAACACAACTGCTACAACACCAGTGGCTCTAATTCTGGTGCTTCCACGGTGTAAACTAAAAATTGTCCAGTTCAAAACATCAAGCAGTTCCATTATGTCAATTTTTTTTACTTTTGCTTAAAGAAATAATTGCACATTTTATGAAACTTGCCCTTTTGCCTTCGTACTGAGAGGAAAATTAAAGCAGTGATCCGACTCTATACTGTAAATATGAAGTTACAGTCAGCAGCCGGTTAGCTTAGCTTAGTATAACAACAGGATGCAGGAAAATTAATTAACAATAAAATACAATAAACACAAAATTTGCACAAGTGGGAGAGTGGAATCAATCTTTCCACCTCAGCAAATAAATGCATCCTCCAATGTGCCACACTACTGTATGTCCACGAGTACAAACATGGAACAACATCTAAAAAACTAATTTTAGTTTGAAGTGTAACAACTACTCTGTGGATTCATCCCATTTACATAAGCTCCATCACAGCCACAGACATACAGTACAGTACATACATACAACTGTCCTTATATTCTCCACTCCTCTGTATTTCTAGCAGCGTGCACAGGCCGCTGCAGTTGGTGCAAGGTCTCATGCGACACGTATGATAAGATCAGCGTGCTTCACTGTGAGGATGTACCTTTAGAGGTATGGCAGACAAAACTGCTCTCTGGCAGTTTGCTGACAGAAGCAAAACGCTGCGTGAGACTAAAGAATCATCGCTGCCACGCTCCATCCAATCTGACAGCAATGTCAAACTGTCGACATCTTTGCGTGTTCCCAGTGAAACGCACAGATTTATAGAAACCACAGCTAGTGTTAGAAGAGGTCTTCTCACTTAGATGCACCAGATGCACCAGTTAGGCCATAAATCGCAAGCTCCTGTCCAGGCCACCAACTTTTATAAGCTCAACTTGTGTTTTATGTTCACGTCAGTGCTAAAACGGGTCAAGATATGAATCATGTGTCGTAGCAGTGGGTCTATGGGACCTGCTGAACTAGAAATGCTGAGGTTTCCTGTGTCACGCTTTGTTTAATGAAAGAAGATCAATCTCTGCTCCAATGATCGCTCACCAGATCGATAGTGGCTTTGACAACAGCTCTATTATATGAGCTAGTTTACTCCACGGCACTCAGTCACAAACGCATTTACGCTGTTTTTATCAAACTTTGTTGTCAGAGAGCTGATTCATTTCTATCTGAATCAATTAAAAAAATCAAAATTTCAAAACTGTAAATGAAGATGCAAAACTGCGCAGCTGCTTCATAAATATGGTAGTGGTCACCTCTCCTTATTCTTAATGTATTGGTTGAAAAGAAAGAGGTTTATGCATAAAACATCTGAAAAAGAAACATTATACCAAAGAGGAAAGACTGTTTCCATAAAGTAGCCCTGGAAATGGAAGACAAGATCAAAAACTGAAAAAACTTTGCATATAAATTACAAATTAGATAAAGTAAATACTTCCCCATTATATTTAATGCATGATGCCAGGCCTTACAGCCATATCAGGAAGGAAGGAGGCAGAAAAAAAGGCCTCAGAGAAAACTGCCAGTACTAGAGTAATAGTCAAAGCATTATCATATTGCATATCGATTATTGCTGAGTGACTCTGGCCAATTATTCCTTTGAGCAGATCGATGCCGTTGAGTTGGCGTGAATACCCAGTGACATGCAAACACACCTGAATGGATGTTCCAGCCCTGAGGGGGGAAAGCAGCAATGTCAGCGGAACTGGGAAGGAGAATTTCTGAACACTGAAAAGGTCACTGTTCTCTGCCTCTCCTCTCTCGGGCAGTGGGTCATCAATGAACGCACCAATACCAGCCGTTACCGCTCAACAACGCTGCAACCGCAACCGCTGGTTGACGCCTTAGACAACCAAACAGGAATGTGAAGTTACTGTTGGGCAACACGAACTGTACAGCCTGTGCTGTATGCAAATCCTACAGGGCCCCTGTGGAGTTTGGGACCATGTGCACCCATGAATGAGGGCTAACGAGGGCGAAATGACAAATGTACCAGGAAACAACAACACACAAATCTTTAACTGACACTTATCGATACCAACGTCGAGTGGAGCGATTGATTGAAGTGTGCTCTGCCCTTTACGGCTTCCCTCTCTGCTGAGCCCCGGCTTAACTGTGTTTTTTTTGCTTCTTCTGTGGAGGTTGTTAGGATGAAACGATGCCATGTCTCAACAACCTTTGAAGTGCAATTTCTTCAGAGAGCAATTTGTCCGAGTGGGTGCAAAGTGTCAAGTGTGCGCCACAGTGTTAACTACCAGCTGGTGGACGGAGAGAGGGAGAGAGGGAGAGAGGAAGGAAGGAAGGAAGAATATAGGGGTGCAGTGGTTAGCTCGTTCACCACACAACAAGAAGGTTCTCGGTTCAAATCCTGTCTTTCTGTGGGGTTGTGTGTCTCTGTGTCAGCCCTGTCATAGACTTGTGGACCTGTCAAGCTAACTGGAACTGGCTCCAGCGCCCCCCGTGACCCGGGTTCCATTGAAAATGGATGGATGGAAGAATGTAGGAGAGCAGGGGGGTTTCCAAGGAGAAAGGAAGAATGATGAGAGTCCTGCACATCCTCAAAGAGACTCACAAAGCTCAATCAATTTGTGTGTTCAAGCTGCTGTAACTTGGTAACACACACACACACACACACACACACTCTCGCTTGCTTTCTCTCTCCCTCCATAAAAAAACAGCACTACACAGCAGATTTTAGTGATATACTGTATTAACCAACTCACCAGGCTCTCCCTTTGCTTTCTCAACCATCCCTACGTTTCTTACCCCCCACTCCCCACCCCCACTTCTTCCAACCCCCGTTACCTCTTTTCTCCACCCATTTATCTGTGCTGCCCTGTCCACGGTAAAATACTGCATCAGACCTGTGGCAGCTGATTGAGGTGTTTTACAATGGTGAGTAAATCAAATGGGGTTGACAGACTGTGTGTGTGCCTGTGTGTGTCTGTGTGCGCTCGCGCGTGTGTGTAGGGGTGTCCACTGGATGAAAAACTGCTGAGTGGCAAACCTCTGCTCAGCCCACAATGATGCACCCTCACTCAAGTTGGGGTTATGATGCTAATAATACAAGCACTTGACAGATGGTCTCAGACCATGAAATCAGAGGAGGTGCTGCAGTGTGTGTGTGTGTGTGTGTGTGTGTGTGTGTGTGTGTGTGTGTGTTACCTGAAGCAGTGTTGATGGTCCTGACAGCCTCCCTGGCGCTGACTCTGTTGTTAGGAGGATAGTCGGGGACAGTGTTTTCATAGCGCTTCTCTGCCATTCGCGGACTCACCTTGGCAGGTAGATGACTGAAACAACAGAGAGAACAGAGAGAGAGAGAGAGAGAGAGAGTGAGACAGAGAGAGAAACACAGGGACAAGCAGATTTAGATTCTTGGAGGAATGAATAAAGGAATAAGCAGTAGCAGAGAAAGAGCAGCGACAGAACTCGGCCCGTGAGCAGTGGCGAGAGGAAGGAGGATGGAAAAGAGGAACGAGGTGACGAAAATGAGATCAAGGAGATGAGAAGCTGTTTGTGTGTGTGTGTGTGTGTGTGTGTGTGTGTGTATGTGAGCGACAGATGCTCTAACCGGAGAAGAAGCGTGCTTGAGCCGCGCCTGGTTTCCATTACGACCGCTGACAATCTGAGTTTCTCTCATAATGCCGTGATACGTGTGCACCGCCACGGACGCACACAGGCACACCTCACCCTGATTGGCTGTGCTGCTCGTCAATCGCGTCCACGGCGCTCTCCACGGAGCTCAGGAGGGACTGGATCTGGTTGGCTGACTCCTTCAGGAGGAAACGTGTCACAAACTGCTCCACGTTGGTTCCCCGCTCGTAAACCTGGGGAAACGGAGTGGGGAAAGGTTGTGTCCTGTCATTTCTGAAAAACCATACATGTCCGTACAAAGTCTGCAGAAGTTCATCAAAGTCAAGCTTCTTTTCCTTTCGTCAGGCCTTTCACACATCACAACTCCTCCGAAAACTTCCCAGCACCAGTCTCTCTGAGTTCTTCCCTTATATTCATTTGACACTTGAAGAGCTTGGCGAGATGTACGGAGAGAGCACGGCGAGGCAAACATGACAAGTCAAAATAGATTCACTCACTCCCTCCCCCCTCAGAGTCCTCCCCGATTGACTCTTAAGCCTGGAAACGTGGTTCCGGGCCGGACATAAATATAACCGTTTTCATCTGAGCACGTGGCCTGGCACCAGCGGGGAGACAAAAGTGCTGTTTTTGTGGTTTTAATATTCAGTATTTTGTTTCAGTTCAGCGGGAAAAACACAAGGCCAGGCTGAAACATCATCTGCCTCCTCTTATCAAACACAGGCACATTATGAGGGAAAAAAAATCAATGAAATCTTCATTTTTCATCATCGTTCCCCGCTCTGATACAGCACTGATTCACACGGACAAACTTACATTACTAACGTTCAGCTCAAGGCTCATTGATCCACTGGTGATCAGCCATTTTCATGGACACGGCAGAAGTGCCGCTCTCAGGCCTGGAGGGGAAATCCATTCCCTTCATCCGTAAACATGGACGGCTCGACGTTCGTTAACTGGAGCAAGAGGAGTATATGAGTGTGTGTGTGTGTGTGTGTGTGTGTACATATATGTGAGTATATGCCAAACTGCACTGGTTTGCAGAGATCACATTAGAAAGAAGCCTTGTGCAGCAGTCAGTAGTGCCACGCTGCTGTCACACTTCATCCTTGTTTGTAAGTGAAAACCAACTTAAAAATACGTAAAGTACATAACTAGCTAATGTAGCTTTGCACTGCAATTCAAGAGCAATGTTGTGTCTTTATGTCCTTGTCTTGCGATGCTCATCCGCTGGCAGGGACGTAAAGTTTTTGCCTGGGGCGTGCAAGTTTGGCCTCTTTCGTTTAAAACAACAAGCTGGCAGCAAGAGATTCTGTTTTCGTCTGGATATGACTGAAACCCAGGGCCCGTTGTTATTATTTAAAACTTCACGCGTGCGGGTCGGGAGGTGGACAAGCGCAGCAACATGCGACTAAGGAAGCGGTGCTTAACGGTCAACTGGCTTCAATATTTCACATTTGATGACCGCCAAGAGACCGGCAAAGGGTCAGATTAACACATGAAAACTTCACTGTCGCACGCGTGCTCATAATTGACTACATATGTACTCCAGAGAGCGGAGTCAGTCGGCCGTGACAGCTTTACCGTCACGAGTCACAGCGCAGTGATTCAGGGAGACAATTACTGCTCCCGTGCAGTCAGCCCCTCCCTGCTGCACTCCAATCAAAGACCAATGATCCCGCGGGACGCAGCATTGCGCAGGTCGCATCGCATCGTCACCCGTTTTCGACGGCTCCGACGCTCGGAAGAGGCTCATCCTCATCAGCTCGTGTGCGGTGCGCCCCGGCCAGATTGTTCCAGTTGTCACCAACATCGATTCACAGCATATAAAACCCATTCATCTTCAATATGACCCGCAGAAATCAGCATGATCGGGGAGCTGAGGTTTCCGCTGTGGCGCTCTGCTACGGACATCAGGTTCTGCGATGACCCGTGAAACGAGACATTAACCGGCTCCAGTGGTTCCTTTTCAACAAATTTTCTTGACAAATTCAAATGCGAAATCTTAAAGCCACTGTGCAGGATTTGACAACTCAGAAGAGACCAGAACCAGAAGTGGGCTGTGACCTGTCAGATGACCCGGGCTCCGACTTACCACTGGTCCCGGTCGCTCTCTGTCCCGCTTGTACCGTTACTGGACTCGGTTTTACTGTGTTCAAACCAGTTTGCCCGCTTTGCGCAGCTAGGAGTCCAGTCCAGCATCAGCAGAACATCCGACACACAGAACACCAACTGAAAAATGCAGCGTGACTCTATCTGTGCCGTCTCAAAGAAAAAGGTAGTGCAGATAAACTGTGCATTCTATTTCAAAATCATGCTCCACATTTACCCTGTCTTCCTCTCCTCTCATTTTCATCCCCCCTCTCTCGCCCCCCCATAAGTATCTATCATCCTCTCTCACCCTCTCCACTGAGTGGGGGGGCCTGGCTCCAAAACCTGGGCTAGAAAACCTGTGATCTATAATTCACACAGATCACTGACCCAAGAGGAGACACGCCATCTCTCTCTGCCGGCTCCTCAAACACAGCCTGATGATTAGCTACAGTGTGTGCTATGGTAAAGCACACACGTGCACGTGTGTGTGCGCTATCAAGTCCTTGTGTGTTGATGGGAATGAGTTCAAGGCAGGAGAAATGTGAGTGCGTCATTGTGCGCTTATGTCAGTGAGCCTGGTTTTGTGCAACGACCTCTCCAGAGCCTATGACACATATACGGCTCAATATTTTCACGGTATATATATTTTTCACACATGGGGCTGCACGCAGGGCTGCAACCTGACCTGAAGCCAGTGCACGGATCACCTTTTTTTATTATAAAGTTGGGGGGGGTGACATGATGGGTGAGATCAGAAAAGATTTAACCTGGCAGAGGTAATTGACTGTGCCAGCAGGGTCACTAAACCTGTCTGTGTGTGTGTGTGTGTGTGTGTGTGTGTGTGTGATGCACAGTATGTACATAAATGTTAGGCCTCATTTCCTTTCTTCTTCTTGAGGTTAACAACAAATCATTTGCATTTGCGCACATGTATAGGGCAGCTACCCACTGCAGCACGCACGCACACGGGATCTTTTGTGATAAGATGCTGGCAGCTGATTACAGGGGGCTGCAGAAGTAATCAGTGATTACAGAGATTGGTCTCGTTAGGGGAAATTATTCCCGCTCCTGTGTCTCAGATGGAGATGCAGAACAGAGGCCTGGCGCAGAGGGGTGGAGGTGACAGGGCCCTCTGCTCTGAAAAGGTGCAATCAGCTGATAACGCTCCGGTGCGGTGCGGGGTCGGAAATCGAGCAGGGCTGTTTTCAGCTTCTGCTGATGAATTTCAGCAGCCAGCAGTCCTCAGATCAGTGGCTGTCGCGTTAGAAGAAAGGAAGCTGTGTAAATGTGAGCTCGCAGGATGCAGAACAGCAGTCATCAACTTTTTACTACAGTGTTCTACTTTTCTTACCCGAGCATATACAGTATATAGTTCTGATAGAGTGAATTAAACAATATTTACATGCTGGTCTTGTTTTGTACCATGCCCTCTCTATCCACACTCTACAATGACAACAAAGCTATTGTCTCAAAGACTGCAGCAAGCGCTTCCAATCAATTTCCCCTCTTCACGTGAACAACCGTCTTTCAGTCTGTTGATAATCGGTGGACAAGCTGCTTTTGAGGACAATCCTGCATGAAATAACGTGTACGCGAACCCTTTGTGCATCGTGTCAGGCCATTTGTCACTGGCCTGACTCAGCGTTCCTCCCGTTGTGCCTCGTAAAGACGCAGCAGGGAGTCTCGCTGACTTCATCCCCTCCGACTAGGCAGGAGGGTGGAGTTCAACGCGAGGGCCTCCGTCCACAACAGCACCTACACCGCTTCGTAATGACGGCCAACAGCTCTCCCCGTCTGGTGTGACGTCATAATCGAGAGCAGTGATTGAGTCATGCAGAATAAAGGTTTGCCACAGACGTTTTTGAGCGTTGCAGGCTGACCGTGACTCAGACAGACGTTAAGTGTCGGCATCGACCCGCCGGCGGCTCCCCGCATCCTGCAGCTTAGCCTGGAAGAGCTCGATCAGTGTCACGGGAGAGCAATCAAGTGCTCTGAGGGGAGAGGAGCCGCTTTCCTCCCTGCTCTGTAGTTAGGTCGGTGAAGAGGTGTACACAGCCTGTGCAAATACACAAGAAAGCTCAAGGTGTGCGCCGTTTAAACGCAACATATGGCAGACCTCCCGCATCACCCTGCAGAGTTCTTCACTGCTCGTAGCGCGAGGGAGTGATGGTTTTTTGCTCAGCACGCAGCAGAAACATACAGTAATGCGCCAACAAATGGAGTAACAAGCAACAAGGACATCCACAGCGTACATTACATTTGTCCTCCATAATTACTTTGTTCTCATATAAAAATGAAGTTTACAGTCCAGGTGAGAATAACAGAGATGTTGCGAATCACACATTGTTCCAAAAACTGTATTTGTTGCCACTTGCAGTTATACTGTGTTTTAAATTTTGATCTCTATGGATGACAAAACCACAAGGTGACCCCCCTCCACCCCCCTTGTCAGTCTGGGGTTCATAACGAATGGTGTCAAACTCATCCAGCTCAAACGTTGTGAGGGGAGGATGCAAAAATCCCTCTGTTCACCACTCAGAGAGAGAGAGAGAGAGAGAGAGAAGTTCAGACAGGAGTTGAGCAGTTTGCTGTTCCTCCACTTCCTGTCAGCTGGTCTTCAAACAGCCACACCTCAGCCTACCAGGCTGTGCTCTCCAGAGCCTCCCTGAGGTGCCTGTTCTTACATTTCTCTTTTAGAACTTTTCTATTGGTCTGATCTTTTTTTTCTGCAAAGGCAACCCATTAAAGTTGTATGTGTTGCAAGTCTGAGCTGCCTCCCATAAGAAGTTGTGTTGTTTTTGTTATTATTTTCCAAAAGGTATCAGCTTTTCACTTGACGAGTCTCTGCGGCGTCAACACTGTCTCCCGCTTCCTGCGAGGGCAACAGAGGGCTGATGTGTGCTCCCTGGCTGGCCCGCTACCTCCGAACCCCGCCCCCCCCCAACCCTGCCTCAGCTTCACACATGAACCAATTAAAATGGTATCTTAGCAACCAGAGTCAATATGTCTCCAAGCACCACGGTTTTAGCAGTATGCATGAAATGCAGCGGAACCCGAATGCAGAGAAACGTGCTGCTGCTCTCAGTGTCCTGGGCTCCCTCACTCACCACAAACTCACTCACAGTCTCACGGCTTTGTTAAACCAGTGCGCACACACACACACACACACACACACTGTTGTGGTCAGCTCGTGTTGCAGCTGGGATGTCTTCATGGGGAAGTCAAGGTGGTACAGTGAAAGGGGGGGTAATAACCACAAGAAATGAAAATGCGTGTGCTTGTGTGTGTGCGTGTGGTTGAACACTAATGGTGGACATGTATAGCTGCTTCTCCTCCGGAGACATCTTCCAGTCCATTAGCAGGACACTAACCTGACACACACACACACAAAAACTGCACTATCAGCATCCACTCTCCTCTCTGATTTGGTAACAGGACACATCTTCTGACTAAGATGTGCATATACTGTATCTGCAAGCTAATGTACCAACGAACTACTAACAGCAAACCAATAATAATCTGCCATAATATTCTGGAATATGTGAAGAGCTACATTAGTGATCCATAAATCAGCACGTGTGGAACATATTGTACGGTGCATTCATTTCATCAAAGTTCTGCGTGATGTGGTATCTGGTAGCATTTAGTATATTCCCAAAATTTGGAACTTTTACTTTAACAGCCATTCACTTTTTGTTTGTGCAGAGAATTAGTCCAAAGATGGATTTGTTTTACTGTCAAGACTCTAGATGTCTAACTGTGATGCTGTTGCAGTATTAAAAAAAAGAGACCCCGGGGATCTGATCTGGGAACACTCAAAGCTCCATCACGCTGGAGGAGAACTAATTCAGACGCGCTGTCTGACCACGTCAGAAGGCAAAAGCTGTTTCAAGCGGTCGTCATGGAGACAGCCTCCCGCGGCTGCCACTTTTCATATGTACACATGAAAAAGTGACAGGAGTAGTTGTGTAACAATTGAAAAGGGAGAGAGCTGGAACAATAAGTTCAAACCGTGCTCACTCTTCTTGATTCCACCTCCGTGTCGGAGAGGTTTCTGAGGGTTATCTGCAATTCTGATGCACAGCTTCCTCCACTCGCTCATCTTTCCACGAGACAAGGTTATGGTATCAGACACTGTACCTTGGTGTAGATGCTGTAATCAAATAAACACTGTACACCTAGTTAATCCCATTTTAATTAGTTCACCCATCATACAGGGACGTTTGTGTTGCCAATCAGGAATGAAAGATGCTATAAAAAGAAAACGATAATAGATTAACAAACGTTCAGTTTCTTGGAGAGCTCTAACTTGCGCGAGCGGTGGCGGGCAGCGCGCCCGGGTTTGTTTCTAAACAGAAGGCAAGCCCACTAACAGGCACCAGAACCATCCCGACTCCTCAGATACCCCGCCAGCTCCATCGCCCTTCAGAGAGCGATGAGAACGGAGGCGGGCGAGGGGGAGGACGGAGGCCGAAGGCGGGGAGGAACAGCGGGAGGTGAGCGAGGCTGCTCGAGGAAGGGGAGATGAAGGGGGAGGGAGGGGAGGGAGGCAGGAAGTGGGGAACACGGGAAGAGGAGCGCAGAGAACAAAGGGGGGGGGGTAGGAGAGGAGGGGGAAGTACCGCACTTTGTACTGAGCTTTCTGGCTCATTTGTGTGTTTTACTCTCTCACTCCCTCAACCCTGCATTAAATCCCTAAGTGGAGCTTCCCTCTCTCTGCACTCCTTCACCCAATTACCCCTCTCTCTCTTTCTCTCTCTCACACACACACGCCGCATCCCTCTCTCTCCCTCGCTCCCCACAGTCCTCTGCATTATTCATGCTTTGGGTGTAACCTCATCAGTCAAGACACACCCAGCTGACAACACTGCACACACTCTGCAAGTTCTCTCTCTCTCTCTCACACACACACACACACACACACACACACAAATTATTCATGTCCACATCATTACCAGCTGTGGGAGACACTGAGGTTGCCGTATGCGTGGCGCTCACCTCGGCACAGTAAACAGTACAGGCTGTACGTACAAACCTGGCTCCACGGCTGCTCCTCCGCTGCGCCACCATGCAAATCGGGAAAAATGGGAGGGGGAGGGGCTGTGCCATGATGGCCACCAGACCGGGTGTGAGGTCGATGCGATATGCACCGCCGCGTCCACAAGTCGCCGTCACCCCAACGTATAGTTACTTTGAGAGGGCGCAGGCCGCTTCCAGCACAGCCAACAGCATGGCGTAGGCTCAAACAATGTTTGACCCACAGCTATAAATCCCCCCTAATGATAGAGCCAGTGTGAGCGGTGGCTGTTTGTCGCTCAGTGTCATGGCAGTCCACTCACCAGATTTGGATGAAGAGTTTATCGCTGATCACGTGTCAGTTTACAAATTCCCCATCGTTACAGCCTCCAATCTCGCGCCCCACATGCTGAAAATGGCAAGTTTTGACAAAGTGATGGATCACGCAATCACACAGTTATTGTCTTCTGCTGTTTTCTGTGATATTTTCTTTGCGGGGGTTTAGCTATTTTAATAACAGCGTTTGCCAGCAAGCCCACCCTCCCCACCCCCGATACTATTTTGCAGAGGCACGGCTGCTGCAGCCTGGGTTTAGGGCCCCCCCCTCCCCAGGGCTGACTGACAGGGCTGTGGAGATAGTCATATTAAGACATAAGCATGGCGACACAAGCGAAATATTTTTGCAGCACCCGAGAGCTGAACGACGACATGGAACCACGTCATGCAGCTGCGGCGCTCCCACCTCATCCCGGCGGTCATTGGCGGCCGCGAGGAAGATGCCAGGCTACGTCTCTGACCTCCCTCACCTCTTCCTCTCACTGTGTCTGACCTCCAGACTCATCTCATGACTCCTGTCCAATCACCTCCCACTCGTCCTTCTCTTCTCGCTTGCTGCTTCCCTCTTTCCTTAATTCCTTTCCTTTCTTCCTCCCTCTTCCGATAATTTTTTTTTACTTTAGCATCTCTCTACTCCCTCTGCCCTTCTTTTTCTCCTTGGCTCATTGTCAACTCCCTCGCATGCTTCCTCTCCTGGTTCCCTGAGTCTAACTTTACTTCTTTACCACCCTGCGCTCTGACAGCAGCATCCTGCTCCTTGGTTACCAGGGAAACTGTAACCCTGGACACCAGGTTCTCGAAGCTGAGGGGTGTACGCGATATGGGGATTGACACTATTTAGTGACATACGTGTATATAATATGTGAATTGTGTATCAGGGCAGCTGTGATTGTACCAATGCTCCAGACTGAACTCCTGGCAGCAGGTGGCCCTTAAGAGACACACACGCACGCACACACACACATACACACACACACACACACACACACACACACACACACACACCTGTGCACTGCAGTAAAATCACCTGGGGGCATTCAGTGATTTGTAATCATTAAACTTGCCATGTATGTAATTTATAAGGTGTCCTCGCGCACTAGAGCAAATTAGCCATCGCATTATGGAGGAGGCAGGCAATAAGTCTCCTGAAGGTGTTCCACCTGTGCAAAATGACAATGATAAGTATAAATAAATACGTGGGGACTGGCTGGGATTTTGTTTTTGCTTTGAATTCCAAATCTTTATGATCATATCGTCATATTAAAAAAATCTGATTTTGACGACTTTCTGTAAATTAATTTCATTCTGAAATCAATCATTCTTAACTACTTTATTAATCATTTACAAGCTCGTTTTGTTTTTCCACTAAGTTTTCCACTTGTTTTGTTTCACTATTCTCCCAATGCAGCATTTCAAATTTTCCTCACAATGCTCCCAAACGCCCTGATGGTAATGTGATAAATACATATATATATATATATAAAGTGTGGCTGTGTGCTGGATGTGAGGGTGTTTTTTGTCTTTGTTTACCCGCTGATCCAAGGAAAAGTAAAACCTCATCCAGCACCCAAGTGTTATTTATTCCTCCGTATTTTTAACTCAATATCCTTTAAACTGTTATTTGGTTTAGGCGGCTCTGTAAAAATGATCTCATGGAGGGTTTGAAAATGATTAAAGTTCGACAAACTCGGGCTCAGCTTTTACAGCCCACCAACATATTACGCTGGATATGTAGCTACCATCTCCATCTGCAACCCCATTAAATCCTGATGAATAAGTGATGGATGCTATGCAAACTACCAAGAAGCATCTCGTGCCCTATGACTGGGCCAGCTGAGATGTTTTAGTGACTGACGTCTGATTCATCATCTGATTCATCATGGTCTTCCCTTCCTGCCAACCTCTCGCCACGCCCCTTTCCCCGAACCCGCTCTCCCCTCTTCCCATCCTCTCCTTTCTACCCGGTTGCTCCCCCATCGATCTCTTCTCACGCCGCTCGCACGTTTTTTTGTGTACAGTCCAAAACGCTGTCCCCTGCCCCGTGATCTGCCTCACCTTAATCTTCACGAAGAGAGGAGGGGGTGAGGAGGATGAGGTGTGGGAGGCGGTAATGGCTCGGGGGCGGAAGGAGACAATAGAGCCGAGATGAAAGAGGAGAAGATTAGAGAAAGGAGAAGCGAGAGGAAGAGGGGATGGGGAGGAGGAGTCAGTCGAGAGGCAGATAGAAACCTCATGGAGGGTCACTCACCGGCGCGAAACAATTTCCTGAATAGATTTTTTTTAAAAAGATGGGCTTAACAAGACTTCAGTCTGAGAGCAAGTGCGTGAGTCGGCCTGAATGTGTGTGCGTCTGTGCGAGTTGTCAATGATTGCAGTGGCTCGCTCGGTTAAAGCTTGAAAATATAAAGCGCTAATGAGAGCGGCTCATTAAACATAGCATTTATACAGGACAGAGAGGACAGAAGACTTAATGAATTCTCCCTCCTCTCTTTTTGTCGCTCGCTTCTGCTCTCGCCACCCCCCGGCAGACGCGCTCGCACACTTTCCTCGCGGGAAGGGTGGCTACTTATTTCCACCTGCTGGAGAGCCAATTAAAATTGCTTTCTGGAACCACTTCTGATGGTGCTGTAAAAGCTTCCACGCAAAAAAGCAAAAAAAAGAGATAAACAGTTCTGAAAACATTGGATTTGCTCTGTCCCTGTGGACGACATGCCTGAATCATGACACTCGGAGCTGTCGTCTGGGAGTGTGGCTCGGCTGTTGTTGCAGTCGAGAAGCAGACACGCATTCTCCGAATCTGTCCTGGCCAAACTAAGTCGCTGTCGGCCTCTACCTTCCTACCTTCCTACCTGTACCTAGTTTTTCTTACACTTTCGTTGCTGCTTGTTCATGAAGCTTTGGGGCAGCCATCTTTGATCTTGCACACAAAGCTAGGAACCCGCCGCTGCATTGACAGAAGAGCTGCGGTAAAGCGTGAGACGTCGGAGATGTCGAAAGACGCCCACAGTCCATCCCGCATCTGCCGCTGGATGACGACACGAGCTCCATCTGCTTGCGAATCCCAAACTTTGGCAAAAGTTAGCCGAGCCATTGCTCGTCTTAACAAGCTAGAGCGACGTCAACTCAACCCATCTCCATGGCAACTGCCCCCAAAGTATCCTGCCTCCTGTCGCCATAGTAACTCGGAGCGCACTCTTGAGGTGATGCCACGGTCACATGAGCTGCAGTGGGATGTCATGGCCAATGTGAACAGTTGGCACCTTGTTTGTTTTGCTGTGAAAAAACAAAAGACTGAAAGCTCAAAATTTAAAAGTCGATAAAATGGTGATGCACGAAATAGCATCTAATCTACATTTACTTATCCATCCAAGTTTCTGTTGACATGTAATATTGCCATCTAAAGATAATTATGTCAGTAAAATATGAGCAGAATAATGGCAACGAATAGCTGGACTGATCTGACGCGAGGTCAAAGGTGGTGTGGGTATATTAATCGCCACTAATTGCTTTATTATCAGCTCATTTGCAGACTCTCACGGGCCTCTTAAGACAGACAGCAGCGACATCCCTCTAATTAATTGACACCTTGCCTGTCCAAATAATGAATACTGCATGAAGAGAATGGAAATATCACATCTGCATGAATTATGAGACTGTTGGTTGTTCTGGGAGCACGGAGGCAGAGGATGACGAGCGACGGTGACACAGGCTATTGGTATCTCTTCAGGAGTCGGTCGCGTGGCTTACAGCTGCGGGTATCAAACTTTTTCCCCCCCAAGGGACACGCACTCACACGATTTATATTCCTGTGAGCAAAATAATGGCCGAGGAGATTATGCAGGTATTGCATTGGCTACTGTAACAGGCTTTATCCCAGAAGCAGCGCTCCAGTCGGTAATTTTATGCGCCCCGTCTTACGTTGCAAGAACTTGGCAAGGTCTCTGCACTGTAACAGAGCCAAGACTGCTGGGGTATAAATTTCAGCTGAATAATCTGGAGACCCATTTTAGTCTTACAGCAAACTGCCTTCAGGTTCCAACCAAGAGCTTTAAAGAAAGAGAAAAAACCCTCTGTACATTACAGTAGGTAACTGTGGAGTACAGGGCCTGCTCTGCCGCTTCGCGCGTTCGTTCCCTCTGCGTCGAAATTCACCGAGCCGGATGGCGAGTTAATCGATTCTCGCCGGGACCTAAAAGGCCAGGGACTCGGGCTGCAGCCCTCTGCTCAAGCTAATATCACGCTCTGTCTCTTAGCCCCGCCCACTCCACCTCCTCACATCTGCTTCAATTTGGAGATTCGCTCTAGCTTTTACGCGGGCGATGCTCTGAAAACGTATCCGTCTCCCCGGTTTCTGCAATATCTTATCTCTCGATATCAGCAAGACGGAATGAAGGATTTGTCGTTTTTGAGCAGAGAAAGATGAAAGACGGGGGTAGGGTGAGGAAATGAATAATGAGACCAATGGCACAGAAAAAAAAAGCTTGTGATAAATAAATACACAGGAGCGCAGGCAGGAGAAGACAAAGAAATGAGCATCACTGATGCTGCTATTACGAAGGGTAAATATTAAGTTTAAACGTATGCAGCGTTTGTATTACAGCCAGCAGCCAGGAGATTAGATCCCAGCCCGTCCACTTAGACCTTCACTGAGGACCTGATAAGCTCCAGCTTCTGGCTACCCACCAAACACTCAACGTGTCGAGGCGGACACTGAGACTGGGTTTTTAGCCCGCAGGCATTTGACTTGTTGAAATGTGCAAGCCATTTTTTAAAATGTTGTTAAAATGTGATATTTGAGCAGACTTAGGATGAGTTTCATTTTTGGGAATGCTCAGTGGCATCAGTTCGATGACAGGGCACAAATGAAGCTATGGTACAGGACTTAATGCACGTATGATGATGATGAGGAAGATGACAGGGTGTATGGCATGTAACCTACATATTTTATTTTTCAGCCAGTGGTGTTTATATCAGGGTCAGCCAATCAGAGGCAGGGTAGGGCGGTAAAGCCAGAACCACCGCGCACCGTCTTTGGCTGACGTGGAGAAAGTACATGCAGCCGCAGTTTCCTGATGAGCTGAAAACCCTTTCATGCTCCTCTGTGGTACCCACACATTGATGTATCCGTGGCAACCTGTCACACTATCAAAATGAATGGCCACATGTTGCTTGGACACTTATTTAGAACTATTTTAAATAGTCCTTAATCCCTCTCTGTCTCTAAGAGCTCGATCTGAAAGGAGGATACACGAGCCTCCGATCTCCTCCCCTCTCGGCAGTGAGGTCTGCTGTAACCCCACCATCTCAAACGCACACACACACACACACACACACATATATGACTGGTCAGCAGAGGTTCAGTCTGGCTGTTTGACTCTTTGAGCCGGTGGACTCCCTGCGCAGCACAGATGGCGCTCCTCCACGCTCCCCGCAACAGCCAACACGACGGTATCACAGCCCAGAAGAGCGAAGGGCAGAGTGTGTGTGTGTGTGTGTGTGTGTGTGTGTGTGTGTGTGTGTGCGCGTGTGTGTGAGCATTAAGAGACACAGCAACAGAACAAGAGAGACTCTCGAGCGATTGATTAAACAATGGCTGCTCATTAGAGAGAAACTGGCCTTGAGTGCTGCCGAGCGGCCCGCAGCTGAAAGAAAGATAAAGACAGCGCTGGAGGATAGAGGTACAGAGGCGCACAATGCAGAGTGCTGCACACGCACACACCACACACACACGCACGCTGCACTCCAACATGAACATAGATATCGGAGAGTGCTTGTAGACCAGATGCTATATATAGAACACGGGGGGGAAAAACTAGGATAACACATTACTGTTCTCGAGCGCCAGTGCCGCACACACAAACACACACACAAAGACACGCACTTGCATGCTGACGATCTGAACCAATGGGTCGGGGAGGCTGAGGCTGCGGCACAAGGCAGGAACCCGACGCACCACTGTTTTACCGCGCAGACAGACATCCAACCGCACGAGCACAGACGACACACATGCAGAGCGGACGGGTTGGCGGGACGCTGGAGCTCCACACAGCCAGCAGCTGATCTCAGGTCTGACTCTGGTGTTTGAAAAACTCACCAGTGAAGCCACATTTGGTTGGACTACAAGAGAGCTGCATGAAAAAGCAGAAGCACAGGTCGCAGGTAAAGTCGTCCATGGGCCTTCAATAGATCTTAAACCTGCAGCAGCAGATTTTTTGACCACTTAGATAAACACAAGTCCAATATTAAATTTTCAGCTCTGTTTTTTTTTTGTCTCGACCAACTCCCCAGAGAAATATCAGTCTGTTAACTACTTAACGCTCCACTATGTTCACCAGCCTGTCGCCAGCTGTGTCTGTCTGCTCTTTAGCGCTGGGCAGGTGGTGTACAGTTTTTTTCGACTGGAAACAACACTGTAATGACAGTACAGACATGTAAACAGTGAGCTGAAAGGTACTATGACGCTCTGTGAAGCTGAGAGGAGCCGCGGACTCTGCAGGTGTCATCACTACGAGTGATCCCCTGAGTCGACGCTGCGCTTTTAAACTTTATGAACTAAAATGCATCATTCGGCCAGAGAGAAAGATTTTCATGACCTGTCGCACGGACTCGGCTCCCCGCGGACTAGTGTGACACCAAAGTGACATTAAATAAACGTTTAAGTCTGGAGTAAACATCCTGAATGAATTGTGGAAGCAGGAGGAGCGCACACAGACACACACACGCACAAGCAGACACACACTCTTACCTTCTTGGTGAAGTCCATGGCTTTGAGGATGGAAAGATTAAGTGTTTCCAGCGAGGCCAGAACTCCCTCGTAGTCCCCCATGTGCTTGGCAAAGTAGTCTGCACACGCACATACACACACACACACACACACACACACACAACGCATATACACAAATTGGCACATTACAGGGATTAAACAACTTTTACAGTCGCAAAATAATTTGTAGCAGTTCGCTGAAAGTAGCTGAATTAATATAATTTCATAATTGCATTTCAGCCGAGAAGTACTTTTTAATAATAGATAAGAGAGAGAATGAGGGCAGCGACAGAGTGTGTGTGTGTGTGTGTGTGTGTGTGTGTGGGTGTGTGCGCACGTGTGTCGTAGTCCACTTACCACAGAGTTCCTTAGTGTCAACATTACTATCACAGCATAGCAGAGGAGCAGCAGAGGGGGGAGGGGGGAGGGGGGGATGGAGAAGAGCAGGGTCAGATACAGAGGAGAGGTTTTTCTGCATGCAATTACACACATACACACACACACGCGCGACCAGGGAGTTTGGCAGGCAGGGAGCAATCTAACGAGACTATGACAGGAGTCTGAATCAATCCGCCACCATCATTCATGCTCAGTTCACTGTGCGGGGACTCGTTTGGCAGCGAATCCGTCAATGGCGTGGAGGAGACTTTCCACGGCTGACTGACGAGGAGACAAAGAGGAGGACGAGGGAGGAGCGGCAGGGACGGAGAGGGGGGAGAAGAAGAAGAAAGGGAAGATGGTCTGACCCCCCCCCCCAAAAAAGAAAGAGGGC
Organism: Psettodes erumei; assembly: GCA_016785225.1. Classification (NCBI taxonomy): domain Eukaryota; kingdom Metazoa; phylum Chordata; class Actinopteri; order Pleuronectiformes; family Psettodidae; genus Psettodes; species Psettodes erumei. The sequence goes on along the minus strand of JAFBJZ010000821.1, from coordinate 192,108 downwards.
TCAGATGCAGCAGATGATGGGAGAAGTGGGGACAGAGGAGGGGACGTTTGAGGACATTTGTTCAACTTAGTTGAAAAAATACTGTTCAGTAAAGATTTTTCTTTAAAAAACAGTTGTCAATTAGTTTAATTTCTATTTCAATATTTCAAACATCAGCAGCGACCTTAATGCTGCGTTTTGATTGGATGACCCTTGTTAGACAGCTGGATTTGATAATATTGTATTAAGCAGCAGCGCTGTGACAGATGGGCTTGAGGAAAAAAAAACCCCGCTTACATTAAATGTATTCTCCTGTTTGCTAACGACACACACACACACACTACAGTAAACTGCGCCTGGGGAGGAGTGTGTAACGGGTGCGATAAAGTTGGTCCAACATTGAGTTGGCCACAATAACAGTGGCAGATTGTTGACTCTGCGAACGGTAGCTCCAGGTGCGGGCTGCAGGAAGTGAACCCATAATTATGTTGCTCTCTGCATGTGATACCCCCCCGAGGGATCAGCAGATGTTTCTATAGTAACATTTGATTTCATTAGTATCAGATACATTTGATCCCGACTCATCCTGTCCAACTGCAAAACATAACCCCAGTGAGATCAGCCGATTGTTTGAAAGACATGGGTGTGCAGGCAGGGAGGGGTCTAATGAAAAACGCAGTCACGATGCATTCTGGGAAATGTAGGAATCCGCATTTTCGGTCTGACTGGGGACTAAGAGTCTCGTGTTGCACCAATTTGGACATTTTATTTGACAGTGTGTCCCCTCTTCATGGAAGATCGATGGCAGACTGCTGGAGTGCCCCTTTAAGGACGGCAGTTAACTTTTTTACTGAACTTTATAGATTTTTAGATTTTGCTGCTTTTTTCTCTGTTTTTTGACCAATCAGAAACAATTGAAGAGAGTAATAGAATAAAAAAAGACAAAGGTGAGCCGTGTCGTTTCATTTTGTGCTTTTATAGAAAAAGGTACCCGGAGCTCTGACTGTAGCTGACGACGCTACTCGTGTTTTGTATGATTGTCACTGATGAGGTGCCCATGTGGTTTTTGTAACTGAAGCACCATGACAGTGCACGCGGGGCGATCCAGTCGGGAAGGGAAGTCTGAGCGGACGACCTGACAGGGAAGAGGGCTGGAGATGAGAGGAACCCGAAGAGCGACAGAGACAGATAGACTAACGGCTAGAAGCAGAGCAGCGCTCGGTCTCTGCCTGCCCGCCCCTCCGTTCCATCCATCAACTTCCTGCTTCAACAGGAAACGCTTACACCGTCATTTCCATCAATGAGCTTATCTGCCGTCACATGATATTGCTGAGGCCGGACGTGCAGCTGCCAAACCTACTTAACTCTAATGAGAGGGAACTTTTTTCAACTTCGGTCCACTGCGGCGGGTAAGATTTACGGCGCGCAAACCATCTCCAAGAAGCGAGGCGGCTGACGTCAGAGAGATGGCGGCGGTTGCATGGTCCACTTATTGCACTGATTTGAAAAGTGGAAAAGGAAAAAAAAAAATTCTCCATTAACGGCCATGCCCGGTGGAGGATTTATATATTGAACCTAATTCAATTCTACAACAGCCATAAAGGTCAGCTTTTGTTCTGCTTGGTTTCCTTTTATTCGAGGACCTGCAGGATTCGCAGGTTGTGTAAATTAACGGAGCCGCTCTTCTGATTACTCGGATCCCACTGCGTCAGCACACTTCTCTTGATTACAGGCTGCGCGAGCCGATTGGCTGATTATAAAAGGGTCGATAAATGGATTCAATGAGAGCCAATCAAGAACGAGTCTCTCAGGGGGCAGTGGCCACGGAAAGGTTAACATCCTGGAGGGTCAGGATGACGAACACCAAACCAAACAATGAGAGAAGAAGAAGAAGGAGAGAGGGTGAAAGATGGGGAAACGCTGCCTCTCCTCAGGTCCTACTCTTCTTTCACTACCTTGTCCCATTGTCTCTTCTATCTCCTCTCATCTTTATTGTGACATTTTCATGTTGGACGTACCACTTAAAGAAAAGGGCTCCTGCACAAAAATGTGCTCGGCTGAAAGAGCTTTCACAACTGGATGTGACATTTCCTGGCCGCGAGGAAATTATGTACATTTTACTTAAGCAAGCACACTCCCGCACATACATGCGCGAAACACACACACACACACACACACATACACAAAGCGAGAAAAAGCGAGGCACCGAGGCTGCGCGGCAGGGAAACAGCTGCGTGCAGCTCTCCTCCCTTTCATAATTGATGTAGAGACGTGATCAAAAACAAAAGTCACGGCGCACACAAACACGCACGCACTGATGTGCACGCGACGTATGCAGATTTATTCAGAGCAGCTACAGAGGAGACGCTGCCACGCTGTACACACACACACACACACACACACACACACACACACGGAGCATGCAGTAGTGGCGGAGCAGTGCTGACCTGGTGTTATCAGAGTCGATGGTGTGAAACAGCTTCTCCAGCTCCTCCTCGTTCAGCGTGCCATCAGAGAAGAAGGCCTGGAACTCGTCCAAAGACAGCTTACCATCATCTGCAGGAGACACACACACACACACACACACACGTGCCACTGTGAAATCATTTGTGGTAGGAGACATCCCCGGAAAGAGACCTGAGCTCTTCCGAAGATCCTGAGAACACTCACTCAGTATTCAGCGGCGTGTTTATGGGGAACTGTCAGTTGACGTGAACGTGAACTAGATACAGGAGATGAAAAGGAGGTAAAGCGACTGTGTGATACTGTCTTCCTCCGAAAAAATACGTTCATCCTACTTCTGCAGCTTTCACATTACTTTATCATCTATTTTGAGCGGTGCCATGACATATACCGACACTCAGCTCAGATGATGCAACCGCGGGCGACCATGAAAGCCGGCGCAGACGTTCGAGGCCACTCTCTGATGCTTTGGTTCTGCAAAGACTTTCCCGTCAGCAATCAGACCACTCCTCTCCTCTGCTGTACGGCCATTCATGCCTTCATCCTCTCTGTGACGAAACTTTTTAGCACTTTTTAGCACCAAGAGCCATTAACATTTCTGTTACTTAAACTGCTTTAATGCTGTCGTCAGTTTTTTTAATTGTCTTCACGGAATCGTCCTGTTCCCGCTCGCCCCTCTGCTGTGTTGGGTTGGAGATGTGCTCCGTTGCGCCTGTAACCACGCCCCAACAGAGGTGCGGTGGTGCAGCTACACACGTCTCCATCGTTTTTTGTGGCATCGACTCTATCCCCGCAGCCGCTCTGCGCTGTCTGTCTCACCGCATGACGCAGAGCCGGACATCAAATATTAATTTCCGTGCCATCGAAGCGTGGTCGCCCCTTGAGCGGGGGCTGCGGAGGGGAGCACTGACAGGCACGGAGCGGGGCTGGAGTTCTGACCGCTTCCTGTTAGTCTCGCCATGTGCTGCGCCCCGCCTCCCTTCACGCTCCTCATTAGAGGAACACAAAGCGGCCGCGGGCCCTCGGATGCCCGGCGTGACAAACGGCGACGCTTGTTGGGACCTTTCCACGACAGAGCGGCACCGAAAGCAGAGGTGCTGGTGTTTAATTCAGCGGTGACCCAGTTTACCGCGCGGCCGGCCAGCCCCGGTTCAACTCACTCAGGAATTCTCCAGCAATACACCGTAACCGTGGCAGCGGGGGGGAGGGTGAGCACAGCGCTCAAGATGGGCGTACAGCGAGCAAACCCCCGTTTCCTAAAGCAGGAGGAGCTCAGGAACTAACAAAACACTACGGCTCGCGTTCCACTGTCAAGCGCTCTGATGTGACATGACGCCCACTCGTACACGTGTGGCGTGATGCAATGCGATGCTGGCGTGGTCATGGTGCTGCCGGGAGATGCTCTTGTTGCAGTGGTGCAGCTGGGCGGCACGGTCGGAGACGCAGCTGCACCCAGGGAACGTTTCGGCTGATTCCACTCATTTATGAAAAGCCCACTGTAAGTCATGTAAAACCGGCCCTCCCCGCCAACCTCCCGAAGCGGTAACAGAGCAGGTGACGCAACATCCCGTCCCCCCCGTAGAGGACGTGTCTTGTTGTTTTACTGTCCAAAACGGTCAATTCGTCTCTCAGGGTGAGGTGGCAGCACGAGTTCCAACATGAACTCGTCACTGGAGCTGAATTAAACCTTTTTTTTTTTTTTACCACATCAGCAAAATATTCACGCACAGGCGGCGTTAATTGGCCCTTGCCCCCCCCCCATACACACACACACACACACACACACACACACACTCACACACAATCTACAATATTATCATATTACAGCAGTGGGGTTTTCATTCTTCACACTGTACCTGATTCCAGTCAGTAAGTACCATGTAGTTCAGGGTGTCATGGCAGAGTGCAGTACAGCTAAGTACTTTGTGCTGTATTTAAGCACAAATTTGTACTCACACTTGACCCGAATGTCTCCATCTTATACTACACCATACTTCTACCCCACTTTGTTACTTTGTGGTCTAAACTCTACATACTACTACTACTCTACACTACATACCATATACACATTCATGTATTATAATATCACAGGGCCGTTTGCCTGCAAATTGAGTACTTTTGGAAACTTTAAATACATTTGCTTACTTTTACAGGAGTAACACTCTGAATGCATAATGTGCTTTTGGCTTCTTTAATCAGTGCAGTTAGGGTTTGGCATGGAAGCTTGACACACTGCCGGGCCAAAAGGCCCTGAGGCCCTGATTCGGTGCGGCACACTTGCGCGTGTTCGATTTCCAGCATTTTAATCACGCTGCGCCGGGGTCCCGCACATCAGCGGCGTAGGAGCTCATCTTAACGCAGAGCCGAGTTCATCTGAAGAGGCCCGACGAACGCGATCAAAGCTGCGGGGAGTGTTTTATCGGTACACAAGGTACAGTACGCAAGATAACTGAATGTAACTCGTGGGACCTGGAAGGCTCACGAATGAACACATTCTGTTTTCATTTGTTTAACGCACAGAAAAACAAAAGATGGCAATGACAAACGGCCTCTCCCTGGATCTTAAAAATGGGGTAAAACTGTTTGGATATTGGATGGATTTGTAATTGTTTGGTCCCTCCCCCCACATTACGCAGCAAGAACGAGGCCCTACTTCATCTCTCTCGTCATGTCACCGGGGCGATATTATCATGCCCCGGGGAGGTGTCACAAACCTGCGTGACATTTTCGAGCCAATTTCTTCATCACAGCTCTTCACTTTGAAAAGACCATTAAAGCGTAGCGCAGCTCAAAACCTCTTTGTTCAGCCAATCGTGGGAAAAGGCCGACCGCCATAATTGCGGTGCCGTCTGTGGTTTTGTAAATTGCAGGTGGCGAGAGCGCCGTCGGCGCACCCCGTCATTTCCAGGCTGTCTGACAGCGGCTGACTGATTCAAGAGTAATTCGTAATTGGATTCACCTTTTGTAGACGCGGCGGCTTTGCGTGCTTGCCGCGAGCACGACTGATTAAAGTAAAAGTGACGATAAAAATCGCGCGAGCATTAAAGCCACTGTCGAGTTACGCAGGCCGCAGACGCCTTCGCTCTGATTGCTCACGCTGCGTTGATGGTCGGACTCAACGTCCCTCTCTCTCCACTCCACGTTCATACAGATGAGCAGACGGTCTTTAAGCCGACTATTGTGTCTCTATGACCGTAAGTAGCGACGGACACGTGAAAGAGAAACTTGGAACCGAACCGACGTTGGCTCTGGGTCCACGCCTCTGAATATAACTATTTGATGGTGTGCTGTAGGCCCGACCCAACAGCTTAATGAAACATATGGAAGTTTACAGTCTGGTCTCACAAACACAGGTTCAGTGTTGTGTTGTCTAACAAGCCGTGTGGATTCCTGACGCCGGACTTCCTGGATCTGTAAGTAGAGATGCTCTGTCGCTGGAGGTCTTCCGGGCACATCGTATAAGAGGAGCCACTCTGGAGCCTTTTCTGGCCTCTGCCCGAATTCTTATTTACCGGTCCCGTTCTGTTCAGCGTGTCGATAGTCAGTGATACTCCAAATGGACCCAAGCTCACTCACTGTCAGTTCTGATCACATGGTGCACAAACGATCACCGCTCTCGAGAAACACGACGCAAGAGAGAAGGCAACCTGCTGGAAAAATGTTGGACTCAGGTCTGATGATCAGTGAGGGCGCTTTGGATTCCTTACCTTATGTATTTAATAAATATATTTATATATACACATACATATAGATTGATTTGTAGCTTAATCATTGATCTAAATCATGGTTGTCAGGTTCAGGTGGGGTCTGGTTTAGATCGTGTCCAAAATGAGCTCACGCTGATGCAGACCTTTGCGCTTTTTCAACACAGAGCTATTTTTGGTCTGAATGTGGTCCAGTCTTGCTCCACAGCACCCCCCCCACACACACACACACACACACACACACACACACAGAGGAGAGACTAATCCCTGCACTGGAACAACACCAGTGTTTCTGCATCAGCGAGTGGAGCCTCTGTTTGAGCGCCGCCCAGGGAGGACATGTCTTCTGCACCATCAGGACCGTACAAAAGGACCGAGGATGAACACGCTGGGGCAGAGACATCAGACATTCACTGATACAGACCATTGTGTGTGTATGTATGTGAGAGAGAGAGAGAGAGAGAGAGACAGCGAGGGAGAGAGAGGGAGAAATAAAGACAGAAAATGAGGGGATGGTCAGAGCGGTGGACCTACTCTGCCAACTGCTCTCTCTTTTCTCTCCGCAGACTAAAGGGAAGCAATTAGCACTTCCTCCTTCCTGTGGGGCTGCACATCCTGCACGCAGCGGGTGGGGGGGGGGGTTGCTCGGCGTTCCTTCACTACGCGTCTGAGGCTACACAAGTTTTCACATCATTTTCATCATGTGTTTTTAAAGCTCGCGTCTCCCCTCTCTGTGCCACTCTTGCCGTTTATCATGAATTTCGGGGGCCCGACATGACGGGTTGTCATAGCAACAAGAAGAAGGGGGGGGGGTCGACCCTCCTTTCAGGCTCAGGGTTAATACCATTGCTTTCTTTTTCTGTACGGCATTAACATACAAACGCAGTTCTTATCTCAGGTATTTTGCTCCTGTTGTCTTTCATCCTGTCCTCCTGTCTACAGCCACTGTCTTGTTTCTGTGGTGCTGGTATTTCCCTCTCACCAGTACAGTAATTCTTATCAGCAGCCTTTAGGTGGAGGACATGTGTGTATGTGTGTGTGTGTGTGTGTGCGTGTGTGCAAGCTGTTTCATCTGATAGATGAGGAATAGGAGTGATTCTCACTGAGCTGTCAGCTCTTGTCCTTTCTCCCTATCCATCATCACAGCCCACCTGGAACACACACTCACACACGCAGGTATAACGGTACAGAATCTCACTTAACATTCCCTCAAGAAACATTGATCTAAAAAGCAGATGATCTAACAGCTGCGTCTTACTTTCTGGCCAATCAGCTTCCTCGGCTGTAAACTGAAGGCAGCAGGGAGCGTCCGCTCTGTGAGACCGTCCTGGAGTGCCACGACGCCACTATTGACCGCCATCACTCCACAATGAGCTTGAACTGATGTTGCGATTCACGACAACCCAGGATGTCGCCTGGAATCCACGGTTAACGCAACGCCGTCAGATTAAGTGAAGCCGAAGCTTTTGGCAAAAACGAGGTAGCTGAACTCCAGCACAGACGTCCGTTTTAAAAAGTTCAACTCGCACAAGCCGGGCCGCGCTGAGAGGAACCCTGATGCCACGTACCAGCACGACAGCAGCGTCGTCAGGCCGCTGCTCCGCGAACCGGGCCGTCTTGCCGACCAGACGAGCAGAGCGAGCAGCGTCTGAACGTGCACCGTTCTGATTGAGTTCTGACTGATTCTGATTCTGATCTTGACACAATGATTTGGAAGACATGTGACTGTGTTCATGAATGAATATTTGGCAATTAAAATAAAAAAAAATTTTGGACTTACTTTGCATCTGTCCTTGCTTTTCTGAGTCACAAATTTGAATGACCCTGAGACCTTAATCACCGCCGGGACGCTGAGGGACCGCATCAATGGTTCTGCGTATTTTTCCTCTTAATCCAATTAATTAACTAATCCAATCTTAAAGGCACCACAGGATTGCATTCACCAGCTGCGTTGCTGCAAAATCAGATGCACGATACCATTAATCACCGATCACGGACGCCGCGGGAAAAGGCTTACGTGAATTTCCCTGGCTGTTGCATTTAAAAGGGCGTCCAAGCCTGAGACGCAGGAGCGTCTGAAGGCTCTGACAAAGAGAATAAAAGGACCCCTGCTCGCAGACACATTCATTTTTAATGTGATGATAATGTAACTTTGGCAAAATGATCAAAGCATCTAAATGTTGGACGGATAACCCCCGAAGAGAGTTGATCTGAAGCAAACTTCAAGCCGCCTTCTCCTCCACAGAGGTCTGAGATGAATGAAAGCCTGCGGAAATCTGAACCTCTCAGTCACGGTCAGCCGTGACGTCGGCACAGGAAGAGCGCCGCTTCGCATCCGACCGTGACTGCGAAATCTAATCTCCGTCATGTTCCGGCGCACCCGTCCGGCGCCCAGGCCCCTTCAGTACGAGCCGCTCTTTGAGAGGAGTCGCTGTCAGAACTTTCGGGTTGCAACGGATCCTGTCGGGACAGGAGGCGGGACATCCCAGACCGGGAGCACCGATTGCATCTGGCACCTCCTTTGTCACTTTCAGAATCTGTCATGAACTGCTTGATCTCTTTTTTTTTGTTGAGAGAGAGAGAGAGAGATAGAGAAATCACTCAGGTCATGTGCGCGAAGCATGGACAGTGTGTTTGTTGTGTGTCGGTGCCTCTGCGACAGTAAACCGGAGCGGAGGAGATCGATAGAATGCATCACTTAGGTCCACGGGTCAGCCTGCTCGCTTATTGCGATTGTAAACAGAACTCCCCCCAACAACCCCCCCCCGACCAGATCACAGATCACTGCCCTCCTAGTTTTTAATAAAGAAGAGAGATGTGGCTCATAATTTGTCTTAATGAGAAGGATATGATCCTCGGACCATCTCCTCAGACTGGACTGTCCCTGGTCTGTCCGTCTGTCTGTGTGGATGAAGAGATGAGCCACAGCACATCATCTTCATCATCATCGGTCACTCTTACACATATTCTTTTTCCAGCGGAGAGCGGAATGGTCTGTAATCATCATCATCAATCCGCGGGCTGAACACAACAACGTTATTATTTGAGGAGCACGACTGCACGCAGCACAATGGGCATAACGGCGCGGAGTCCGCGGTAATGACGAGTAATCCAAGCTGATGGCGGATAATGGCGGCGTGCGTTTGACGCATCGAGCGCCGGCCTCGGCCGTCTGCGACCCGCTGGCATCCCCCCCTGTTTCGATCAGCCCCCGGGCGAGCCCCTCATTTGCACAAACAGTGTTCTGTTATTGCTGTTACAGCCAGATACGCTACTTCACGAGCTGCTGATTGAGCACCACTGCCCACGCCCGCGCTCCTTTAATGCAGCGTGATGGCGTTTAATGGCAGGTAATAGAACGTCAGCGCGCTAAACGAGGTCGTTGCCGCGTGCCGCGTCGGCCCCTCTTTGTTGTTAATGTTATTGCGCGGTGCCACCGGCGGCCCGGCAGATTAACGAGCTTGCCGGGGGAAGGTGTCCACTTCTTGTTAGGGTGTAAGACTGATTTGTCCTCATTACGAGCCCGCAGGTACGTCCTCTCTTTGAACCGAAGCACTTGAGGTGCGGGGCGGGGAGCGAGGAGATGCTGCTGTTTGCTGCCTCTACCTACTGGACACTTCTGCTGTCGGTCGCCCAGTTTTTTTTTACAAATTCAGCTGCCCTCGTCGGAATGCAAGAGAGAGCGGCAAACGAGCCCCGCCCCTCTGATTGGTTGAGGGAGGGGGGCGCCACAGAGCCGGGTTCAGCATCTGACTGTCAGCCGTCAGGGACGGACGGCCCAACCCTCCCGCCAGCCGTCCGCTCCCTCCGTCCTCACACAGAGCTACTGATGAACAACTTTTATTTCCATGGGGCTTTGAAGTGTTTTCGCCCCCCCACCCCCCACCCCGTCTCTGTCTTTGCCAAGGCGTCCTCAGAAAAGAGAAGATAGGAGAAGACAACGGCGGAGGAGAAGGGCAAAGGTTCGCCTTCTTCGCTTCTCAGTCGACGAGCAGAGCTGACGGGCTGGAAGGGGATGAGAGGCTCGGAGGCAGACGGTTAACAAGGCGCACGCACACACACACACACATAAGCTTTCAAGAAGGCCACTGTGGTTGCTTACAATAATGCGTATAGAAAACCGCGCATATTAACAACACACTGAGAGAAGTATTATTCTGAATGTGACTCTGTGCAGTAACCAATCAGGAACAAGCTCTCCCACAAGGGGAAGAGCAAATCCTACTAGTAACTATCGTCTTGCTCGTCTTGCCCTGCTCAGTATATGCCGGTCTCTTTCACTCAGTGTAACTCAGTCTCTATCTCTCTCTCTCTCAGTATAATTCTCTCTCTTGCACACTAAACATCTATCCAACCCAACTGTTTCCTTGGCTTTTGCCTGTTTTGGCTGCAGCTCCACACAGGGGGAGGTCAGGCCACGATTGCAATTTTTGATGCGCAACTAATTCTCCCCGTGAGGCCGGTGTGCGTCCGTAGGCAGAGGTGCGCTGCTGGCGTGGGGAGAGGCAAACACTGAGTATAAATTAAACTCACACTAAGATCCACAGCTTAGGGGTCACACGGGTCAGCTGGGACCATGAGCTGTACAATACACTTATTAGAAGTGATCAGAGCTGGGGAAGCGACGGCATGCTATCATGCTAACGTCAGCGTGCTAACGCGTGACAGTGACAATGCTGATGTTTAGAAGGTGTAATGTGCGCCATGCTCATTATCTTCATCTTTATCCGTCTCACATAAGATGCAAGAATGATAACATAAATCAAAGTCCGGAAACCGCAAATAAACGCAGTCACTGTTTGAGTCAGCTCACGCACATCACACACACACACACACACCCGGCGAGGCCGCGGCGTTAATTATGTGGCATGTAAATGTCATGTCTGAAGTGCACCTGGTGCTTTCAGGCTCAGAACGGCAGACCCCCGTTCGTCAGAGAGGTAATCAGAGTAAACACGACCCGGCCTGAGTGGCGGCTCCCGACCGCCGCTCATTAACAGACGGGAAAGTCAGGAATTAGCAGCCGCCGCTTGAGTCTCTCGTGAACTCGGTGACGCACAAACGCCGAGGGGCCCTGCTTCTTATCATCAACTCTGCCAATCATCTGCCGCGGCTGCGTTCGCCACGGAAACAGCTTTTGAGGCTGGTCCTTCCCCTGCTACTGATGGCGTCCTGTCACAGCAGAAGGATAAGGGACGCTGGTCCCAGACCTGCGCCATCAGATGTCACGCACCACATGACCATTCTCCAACATAATCCAAACCATTGCACTGGGCCAACACTGGAACATGCTCCAATTTAGAGATGTCGATGTTGCGGACACATTAAATTTTTGCCAGTCTTTACCCGGCTTTGTGCGTGTCCTCGCAAACACCAACGCAAATGTGCAATATGTTAAATAAGCATCGTTATTAACACAATGTGGAACACACTGAGATACCGACCTGCACACCTCTACTCAAAATGTTAAAGAGTTTTTTCCACAAATAAGAACTTGAGTACCTTTATTTACGCATGCTGCCAACTGCCTGTCAGCTTCTTTTCAATTATCCAATAAAAATGTCTTAACACATTTTATGACATGCCTCCCCCCCAATTCCCCCCCGCACACACATACGCCCGCCCACCCGCCCACAGCACAATCAGGTGGGTGTAATCTGTTCAGGACACAATACGGCTCTGATCTCATCACTGTTCGTTTGTTGGCATCCTCGGGAGGATCTTCGTGTGTGACAGGGAGAGCGGGTGAAAATGTCACATCACTGAATCAATGATTGCCTCTCACGCCTCCGGCACTTAAAGGATCATTTGGGCATTTTTTTTTACGCCTGGGCGCTTCCCCATCTTTCGGGATGGAAACGATAGAAACAAAAACGTCTGGAACTAATAGTCCAATATTCAGGAAGGCGGCTACAAACAGCCAATCACGGAGCTGCTGCAATGTAATCAGCGTAAACTGGTCAATTATACTCGTCAAGGTACTGTCACTAAAAGTGCCTCTCTGGCTGACAACATTATGGCCTGTCCTTACACAGACAGACCTCGCAGGACATGGGGGTTGCTGATCGATTGCTACCATGACCATTCTGACCGGGATGATAACTGCGAGGCTACAGGCGACTGTAAGAGATTAAATCCTGCACCAAAGCACCTTTTCCTGAAGGAAAACACACGTTCCAAGAGCCAGAGTGGAGGTAATGTTATTAGATTAAGCTATTTTGTTGACCTGGCACTTGACACTTGTAATGGAGTATTTTTACACCGCTGTGTTTGTACTTTTACTAAAGCAAGGCCTCTGAGTACTTCTTCCACTGCTAAAAGTTACACAGTAACTAAGTAACCTATCAGGGCAGCGATACATCAGCAACTCCCCTTTGCTCAACGAGGTAGAATTACTGTTTTTGTCAATGGAGTCTGGTGGTTTTGAACGGGACGATAAAACAGCTGTTCCTGGTGAAACAAAAAAGGATCTTACCCATAAACAAAACAAAAAGGTCTTTCTCTGTAGGAATCCATTTCCAAAACTGTTGTCAGACACTTAGAATAACAACCTGTGTCTGTCACTGGCAAAAGGAAGCACTTTTATTGGACACATTTGACAATTGCCCAGTTGGAGAACATTGCAGCCAGTGCAGCACTTTCTCTCTGTACTGGTCCAGTTCCAAACTTTCCCTCCAGATAAATAATTTAGACCCGAAAAGACGGGAAAATGGGGCTACGGCCTAAAAATACCAGAACTTTCCCTTAAGTAGACATCAATTGGACTGATTAAAAAAAGCTGGCTTCGCTCTGCTTTGTTCCTGATGACTTGTTTAACCTCAGAAATTTCCAAGTGGCCTTTGGTTTCAATCATTTCCCTTCTTATGACATCAATCAATAGCCTGACGACTGTGCGGATTTAGCAAGGATGAATGAGAAGGCTGAAAACCCCACGAGAAAAAAGATTGATGATTCAAATGTGTACGGGCGCGCTTAGGGTTTTATTCTGTTTAGTCAATAATAGATGAGAGTTGTGCTTTTTGGGTAAAATACCAAAACACAGACTATGATTTAAACAAGAGCTCGGAGGCCTGTTGGTGTAGGCCATCCCTCACTTTGGTGCTGAGATGCGAGGGGGAACAGGAAGTTCCACTAACTGACGGAGGGGTGGACAAACGGGCGCAGGTAGAGACAGAGGGGGCAGCTCGGGAGGGAGCTCGAGGGACGAGATAGAAGGAAAAGGGTTGAGAAATGGACACGGAGGAGGAAGAAAAGGAAAGGCGCGGGGGTTTGAAGGTTGAGGGTGCCAAATGCCCACTCGTCCCACGGGCAGCTTTGCTTCATCCAGGGAGCCCTGCCACGTGAGCGCCGTGCCCCCCGGTTTAAAAAGCCTCAGTTGGCTCGTGCCACGGAGAGGACAAAAAAGGGGAGAAATGAAGGAAGGAGACAAAAGAACAGCTGACTGAAGAAAGAATATTGACTGTAGGATCTCCTTCAAGAGAGAACCCAAATGGAAAATGCCATTCGTCTTTCAGATCTCTTTTTGCCTGCAGTAATTCTCCAGAAGATAACTTTTCTATCGTGAAATATCTGTGGTCCGTGTTTAAAGAATGCAAAAGTTCATATGTTTGGAATGTTTTGAGGCTGCATGAAGTTGAAAGCCTCTTTCCAACCACCCTCCCCTCTTCTATCTTTTAAAAAAGCACATTACAATTGTATGTAAAGGCTTAAATTTCTGCTCTGTGCTCCTTCCGTTCTGACGGCGCACAAATATGAGACAGAAAGGAGGGGAGGTTGATCCCGACCCTGGCAGGTGAGGAAAACGTCTTCAAAGGGCGTCTCGATTCTCAGCCTTTGATCCAAATCCAGGCAACCAAGACGGCGAACAAAGAGGCTCCAATCCCCTCGACTCTCCTCCCGCCCGCGCTCCTTCTTCTGTGGGCCGCTGAAGGAACCCGCCCAGAATCCCTCCCTTCCTCCCGCATCACGTTGCTCCTGCACCGCAGCGCCGACTCGCTCCGACCTCCTTATGCAGCTTCCCGTTTGCACGGCCGACTGCCTGGTCGCGCACTTGCTTGTTTTCTTCTGGCTTGCTAAGACGAGCAGACTCAGGCTCGTACTATAAATATGCAGCTGTAGCAAGGAGGTAGTTAGCTTAGCTTAGCTTAGCTTAGCAGAGGGACTGGGGAAGCAGTGGAAATGGCTAGCCTGACCGAAGCCTACAAAGCCTGGGTACCAGAGCCTAACTCTGACACCTTGTTTCTTACCAAGCGGAAGACAAAACCGGGTTTAGAGTTTTAATGCAGTGATTCCAGAACCCTCGAGCCAACACGCACTGACAAGCTAGAGACAACTTTCTGTCGTCTGGCGTCATCGCGCTGTACTTGCATTTTATAAGACGGGTTCATGAGCATAGAACGAGGGTTAACGGGCGGTGTGACGAAGACACTGATCCGTCTTCCTGTCATGTCATCACGTGTACGCATACACAACTTCCCATCTCGCCCGCCTCCCTCAGCGCGCGGCGCTCGGGGGCTTGTTAGCGGCGGAGTGAGTGATTAAAAGAGCGCTGGTAATTAGATACACATGACACCATTCTGTGACGAGCAGCAGGCGAGCGCCACGTTTTGCCGCTCGCAGTCGAACGCGTCCGCTCAAATGTTTTTGAGCACTGTGCGGCTGGTTTAAACTGAAAAGGACTGCTCATGCATGCTTGGCGATAAATCAGGCAGGTTCCCATAGTTACAGTACTGTGTTAGTAGCCAATAAGCAATCACAATATTTTAACTGAAAATGATTTTATCACTTATGGATCCTTTCTCTGTGGCACCCATCAATTCATCCAGAAATTAAGGACAATTTGGGGGTTTTTTGCTCTCAGAAGACTTCAAGGCTTCTTATTGGACAGCCGCAGTCTGCTGCTGCTCAAACTATCGCACGTGTTGTTGCTGCATCACCTGCACGACAGAAAATGATGTGAAATCAATGCAGTGACATCTGACTTTAAAGAAACATTTAGGGAAATGTGCTTATTTGTTTTCTGGCAGGACGTTAGCTGAGGAGATCGCTACTGCTCTTAGTCACTAAGTGGAACCTCCAGGTTTATTTTTTTTTGTTTGCAATGTGCAATTATTGGTGGCCGCACACCAAAATGTCTCTACACACAATTGGATGGAGCAGAGCGACAGAAAAATGTCTGGAAGCGCTAGTTGGTTCTTTTTGCCGAGAAAATGGGCCATTACAAATATAACAGTCCCCAGCATATCAGTGGCAGCCATCTTTGGCCAAATAGCTATTTAGCCAAACTTATCAGTTTGAGGTTATTTGAGGCACTAATGTACAGCCAGTTTATTACCTGGTGCAGAGAAAAACAAGTTTTAGCCATGTGAAAAAATAATAATATTATCAAATGGCAGCTCAAGTGTACGCTAGGTTTTTAAATATTTTCGCAGCTTTGTGTTGCTGTCACTACAGCACCTACACCACGCACCATATTAAATCGCAGATCAGCTGTTCAGATAGCTGTTCAGACAGCTGATACAGAGGTGCACAGGAACACGCTCTATATTTTTAGATGGGTACATCATGGGCACCAACGCTGCCGAGCTTGAGGTTGTGTTTCATGGAGCTTTTCTGATGATGAAAAATGTAAAAACGTTTGATTAACTTTGTTGAAGTCACTTCACGGCTGGTGCCTTGAAAATGAATGGCAACAAATAGCGCAGTTCCCTGAACAAACCATTCCTTTTACATTTGAACATCGCTGAGACCTCAACCTTCACAGTCCCCTACCACAGGTTGGGAGAAAGCGGTGCGTGGTGATTCAGCCGGCTCCTGCTGAATAAACCATGAACTCCATGCTCCGGTATGGGCCCATTACAGCATCCGTCAGCGCCGTCTCTCCCCCTGTGTCTGCCGCACGTCCGTCTGTCCTGCTTTCCCCTCGGCCTCCTCCTTTTTGTTGACGGCAACGCAGTGAGCTCTCTCTTCATCATCCACACCTTTGTCCCTCCTCCCGCTCCTTCACCTCATATATTCCTATTACCGCTGCTTTGACACGCGCCTTCACTCTTTTCTCCTCCTGTCGCTTTTCGGTTTCTTAACAGCGTCTTTTATTTCTCTCGTTTAAAAGCGCTCTCCTCCTTCCTTCCCTCTATTTTGGGCTGTTTGATTAAATTTGCCCCCAGTCTCTCATTCATCTCTCCTGTAAGGGCTTTGCTGTTGTGTGAAACCTCTCTGATTAACTACAGCTAGCCTCCTACTGAAGGGAGTTAGCCAAGCGAACGTATCTGCATCATCCGCATGAAGGGAAAAAAGTTGAGTAGCTGAGTTAGAAGCCGGAAAGTGAAACTTCCAACTTTTCCAAATTCAGCGTTGGAAAAAAAAAAGTGTGGCTGCAATTAACTGATTAAATGTTTTCAAGAAATTGGATAACAAAAGAAAGATTTGTGTATTCATGTCTTGCAGAGGATTTCCTAAAAAAATGTCACCAAGTTCCTTTCTACTTTATCTGCACTGGGCCTTTAATGACTCTTCAAGGGAACATATTCAATGTTTGCACAAAACCTGGGAAAGACTCACGAAGAACCAAGATGACGGGAGTAACGTCAACTAGCTGGAGCTCATATTAGCCATTGGAAGCGTGGAAGTGGACGAATACGGCGCACAAGCAAGAATGACGGTCATCTGAGCAATGAGAGACCTGAGAGAGAGAGAGAGTGGCAAGGATGGATTCATCAAGGGCAGGATGAAGAAGATGAGTCATTATAAAAGGGTTAATAGGTTGAAAGCAGTTCAGGATGCGAGCAGTCACAGTGTATGGACAGGAGCTTGTGATGTCCAGTTGACAGAGAAATAACTGGGCAGAGATATCAATAAGACACTGTACCTGTCAGGCTGATGCATCCTCAAAATAAATGCCATCGGGAGGGTTTTTTTCTTCATTTAACATAGAAGAAGTTGAACTTTCATGCAGGTAAATGTAAAGTGACAGCACCAGTTTTCCCAGATGACGCGCATTTCTCATTCCTCAGCATTTACATCGCCTCCTTACATCCTTTTTTAGGCTGGAGCTAAGACTCCATGGCAGAAAAAGAGAGGGAACAGAACAGGGGGCGACGGAGTGACAGGTGGACATGACGTGCGCGGCTGAAACGCACAATCCCAGAGAAAAAGCAGCAAGAAAACGAGGAGGAGAGATGAGCTCTGTCTGGGAACACTGAGCGGGAGAATCTGCGCCCTCCTGTTTGCTTTTAGCTCGACTGTTACTCTGTCTCCTCCTGACAGAGTGGATCAACAAGCCTCGCTAAACTCCGTCTGCTCTCCGTCTTCATGTCAAACACTGTGATGATAATTAGCAGATGACTGATGGACAAAAAAAGCCTGTTAACCGATTAAAACAGAAAAAAGGAAAAGGAGATTTTGACTCTCGTGACTCTTTGAACTGATCGAGCCGTTTGACACAAACTGACTGGAACCTACGGCACAGATGTCCCGAGATCATCAACCAGTCAGGAATACGCCAGGGAGTGACAAAAGCAGTTCAGGGCCGGGGTAGGTGCCGCTCTGTCCTCCATGCCGCTTCATGTCCACTACTCCCACGGCGTCCTGTCGCAAAAGTAAACTTCTGGTGGACAAACATCTTTTTGCTATTTTTGTACTGTGAGTGTTTTCTTACTTAACAGCAAACACAACACAGTCACGTCATCTTATTAAATTCATAAGAAATGAGCCCTGAGGTTCAGGGGGGGAAAAAAGTTCTTTTTGGATCCACATTTCTGCTCCTGTTTCAATCATTGGCAAAGTTTAGGATGGGCACAGGAAGCCCAGAAAAACTATAAAAACTCAAAAGCACTCAGAGTGCGGTCGTCTCAAAAGACTGAATGTTTCCCTGAGACAGAAGCGTATCAAGATCTGGATCAATTTCTGGCCAGCTGGCCAGGACCAGAACCAGGGACCTGCTGCTCAGGTGGTATGCGCCATAACTATTTGTCCATGGAGTCGCTCCACTCAATTCAAATCTTACTGCACTTATGGAGATATGAAAATAAATTTCTGGATCCACACACTGGTCTGACTCACTCCCAAAATTTAAAGGTATCTAGGTTCGACCAAGAGCAACAACATAAGCTCCTTATCCTCATGTTGAGAACTGTAATTGAATGAGTTCAGCCAGTAAAAGGCAAAGCATGTTCCTTGCAAAGCTTTGAGTTCCAAACATAACAATGGCTCTGAGTCGGCCTTGGCAATCACACGCATCTGTAGTTGCCCAAACGAGCTCAGGCGTGACGATCCACTTTTGCTTACTGTACGTTACAAGCGAAGAAAATGCTCACTGATGCACGCTGCTTGTACATAGTGGATAATGCACATTCATACGCTAATGCGCTCCCTGGTTTGCTGTTTGCTGTTTCAGCAGCTTGGGGGGGGCAGGAGGGCGGCCCCAAATCTGTGCCACGAACGTACGCACAAAACTCGGCCAATTAAACCGCAATTACTGCCCCGCTGTCACATACACAGCGCTCTCTCTCGTTCCTTCGCTCCTCTTTCCTCTCTTTCGCCCTCGTCTGAGCAGGAGCTCCTCGCTCTCTGCTCCTCGCCTCCTCTCCCTTTTATACCCTGCCACTTCCTGCCTCTCCTCCTGTCAATCTCTCTCTCTCCCTCCCTGCACCTTCCTTTCTTTTTTAACAATTCTCTTCTCTCCCCGTTAGCATTTCCCTTCTCTCTCTCTCTCTCCCACTCATTAAAACTGTACCCCGCTCCTCTCCCGGGAGAGAGGAGGAGGACAAAAATAGCTCTTCTTCAGCCTGTGCTCGCCGGTTCCTTCTTTCCAGCCTGCGCTCCATACATCAAATAACTCCGCTTCTCCATAATAACTCTCGTTTCCTCTGCCTCTCCCTTTGTTCCTCACCGACTCTCGCTCCCTCTTTTCTCCTGCTCTGCAGCCGGTCTGGCTCTTTCAAGGCTTGCAGCTAGGTGTTGCAGCAGCGGAGCGATTCAAACGCCCCGGGAGACCATCAGCGTAAAGTCGCGCAAAACCCCACGCCCTATTTCCGACGGAGAGCGAACTGCTTCATTCGCTGGGACGCCCGGTCTTTGCTCAGGATAGGATCGGGGGCTGAAAAAGGACTGTAAATTTTTGTTATGCTCTTAACTGGCGTCCCGTGTCTGAGCGCTCAGTAATTAGGCGGCGCGAGCATCTGAAATGTTGACAGCTGACGCCACAGTCTGTTGCAACGGCGCAGTCATCTCTCCGAACGACCCCAGGCGAGATGAGAACGTCATCTACCGCAATCAACAGTTAAATCATCTGTAAAAGTTGTTATGTTCGCTGCGCTGCAGCTTCAGTTGATAAACGCATTTAACATGCGCACACACACTACTGTGCTAATAACTAATAAAACAAAACACAGGCAGATGACTGAACACTGACTCAACCGCCATTGGACGTGCGCATCAGACCGAACAGATCTCTTCTTTACAGAGATGCATTTTGGGAGCTGGAGAGAAGGCAAAGGAGTTATGAGCTTGGATAGCATTGAAACGCAACACACACACACGCTGCGAGAGCACATGGCCATCTGGCTGCTCTGAAAGCAAAGCTTTTTGGGCTGTTTCCTCATTAGTCAACTGCTTTTTTGTCAACGACACAGTGATAGGATAAAAGAGGCGAAGAGATGTGAGGCGAGAGGCGCGATGGAGATGTGGAGGAGACGAAGATGAAGAGAAAGTAGCGGTACGCGGGATGCCAGAGGGTATAAACAAACAGCTCACTGGCACAGCTACACAGTATTATAAACTTTCCCCTTTGAAAACGCTTTAATGTCCCAACATGCTAAAAATACAGTGCAGACAGCAGACTGACGGGCCTCATCACTCACTCCTCCCCTGCTTTACTAAAGGCTTCAGAGACAACAAATCGCACTTCTGGATTACCTTCAATCACTTCAGTTACCTGTCTGAAAAGCAACCCGACGAGGCCAGAACAGTTCAGGAAGGGATTGTTTGTCAGATTTACTGCTTGTGAATTTTTGCAGCTGGAAGCAAAACTCGAGATGCCAACTGTGTGAAAACAAGGACTCAACAAGAAAACGAGACCGCCAAAGCTGAGCGATCTTCTAAAGTTGGTATTTTACCGATGTGTCTTTGACAAAACAGACAATTTGGCTTTTCTTTGATAAAGTAAGCACAGACGTGACTCCATTTAGACATCATCAGTGGGAACGTATGCACAGAGAACCTTAAATAGAATGCAGCCATCATTAATGTTATCGATTAACCTGTGTTAATGAAAGGCCTACAAAATGTTTAGTCATTCTGATTTGTATCTGTGTCTCTCTCAATCAAAGCAGACAAACATCACCATATACATGCATATTTTTCCCCATTCATGTAAGTGCCCAAAACCATGAGATAAAATGTTCAAAAATGCATTTTCCTATATAATATCTAATGAATACTGCATATCATGCGACTTTGCGTCCTCTTATATCACTGCAAATCGCACAATGAATCAATATGTAACAGTCATCGGTACTGTAATGGAACATCACCGACTACATGATGTGAACCAACATCTGAAACTTTAGAAAGTCAGTGAATTCACTCACCATCCTTGTCAGCTCTTCTGAAGATCTGCGAACACAAAACAGAGACAGCGCAGTTAGTGGACGTGTCGGTCACAGCAACGAGCTGCTGGAGGTGTTACACAGAAAACTGTAAAAACCAGTGCATGAGGGCGGCTGCCACACCTGCTCCCGTCTCAACTGGGGTTTGTGAAAGTTACTTTCTAACAACACAACAACGGTAATATAAAACTTCTACATTGATGTTATAAGACGTACACCCATAGAGCTGATGATGAGGAGTTTCATTTTAAGTTTATAATATTTGAGTCGTAGCTGATATTTGAATATATTAATATGGCATTTGGCCAAGAGAATTTGATTTGCATGTACAATTAAAGTACAATTAAAGAATGATTTGAAAGGATTTTAAGTGGTTTAATAAAGCGGAGTCGTCAGCGGTGTCGAAAATTGTTCTAATTTCAGTCGAGCACTGAGCAGGTTTCAGGGTTTCCGCTCTTTTCCACGTAACCTTTTCAGGTATGTTTTCAGTCAGGACCCAGCTGGCATAGAAGAGCAGGACGGCACTGTACCCTCTTTCATGTTTCATGTTGAAATGACACTGAACTTGGGTAACCCAGGCGCTCGCCTCATCCTCTCTCTCTGTCTTTGAAGTCAACTCATCTTAACTCAACAAAGACAACAAATACCCCCAAAAAACTTCACTATGCAGGTATAACCTTTTAACATCTCCACTTTTGCTAATATCGCCTCTTGCTGTAAATGCTTGATTCCAAAATGGTTCTATTTTACTTATTTTTATAATATTCATCATTCATCAATAATCATCATCATATTTCATTATTTATTTTTATTATTTAACTTTCATTTGGGAAGTTATTTGTGGTCTAATCTTGACGAGTGCTTTGTAAATAAATATTTCCATATTATCATTATTGTCATTATTGTTATTATTATTATAAGCTGAAAGCCTTTTTTCTTGCTGCCTGAACACCTGTAACATGCCACCCGCATAATATGTTGCCTGTTACCGGACCTATCTGGAGCAAACGTTATAGACCTGAACACGAGTTACTGAGCTCAACGGACCGCTAAGTGCAGTTAGCCGGTATTTAGCCGACGGTTCACATTCCTTATTATCCAGCTCTGTTAACGACACCTAACGCCGATTTGAAACACTTTCTCATCAACAGAAGCGATTCACAAACCTTAATTAACCTTTTTTTTCCTCCTTCAAACCTCATTAAACCTCCGCAGGCAAAACGAACTAATGGGCGCGACTGAACCAGACGTGCAAAAAATGTAACGTTATTCCGCCATTTAAAACAGGCTGGGAGGACAGCAACGTTACATAAACCTGACAAAAAAACTGCCACAGTCACCGGCCAGCAGTCACTAATACTGACATTTAAGAGATAATTACATTGTGTGGTATTTTTGGCTGTTTTTGTTTTTTAAACTGCATAGTTTTTTTTTTTTTTTAGCTGCTTAGTCTCTAATAAACTGTGCATGCAAAAGTCATGTGACCTGGGGGTGTGTTCACGGTGTATCAGCAACATAACTGAGAGCATCCATATACTACTGTTTCTATGATCCAGAAAATAGCTCAGTCCTTTCAGACGTTATGTCAAATGTTACAGTGGAATGGTCAAATAGTTTTACCTTTTAATGCGTGCGTGTCTACAATTTGTTACATGACTGGTAAATTGGTAAACTGTTTTCCAGGTTTTCAAAGAAAACTTGAACTAACTATCCACTAAAATCCAACTTATCCAATGTTTCGTATAATACGTCCATATTCTTTTCTTGTTTGTTTTCTACAAGTAAAGAAAGAAATGGTTACATTTTCCTCAGAAAAAGACCAGGATGATAAACAATGTATTAATTTTATTTGGGAAGCTATGGGGGAAATTTGACATAAGAACTAAAAGGCTGCATCAACCATTTTGGTGGGCACATTACTAACAATCAACAATCAGTGTGCTACATTTTGAGACTGAAGCTGTTATACTGTGTTTAATATGGAGGTTTGACCAAAAGGTTTAACACGCAAACTGTGCTGTGTTTTAAGCAGAGGAGAAGGATTGATTATGAAGTAAATACAGAATCCAGGGGTGAAGAACTGCATGAACTACACTGAGTCCACACAGAGACTGGATAACACACAAACACACACGCACACTTGGAAACACAGTCTGTCTCAACAAAATGAAGTGCAGTGGTGTGTGATAAAACTTGTTAGAAGCCACAGGACTGAAAAGTTCATTATCGCGACAGCGGGATAAAACCTCACAAACACTGTGCGCACACGGACAAAACTCACTGATCTACGGCTAATCAATGATTGCTTGCTGTGTGCGTGCACGCAACCTGTATGTACGTACACAAACACACACAGCACTGCGAGCTAATTTATAGCTTCAGTGAAAGCTTCTTTCTCTGTGGAAATTGAAAGTGGCAGGTCTGGTACTTTCATCAGTGTTTGATAGTGTGATGTGAACGGCTCCCACTGGCGACGATTGCCTGAAAGCAGCACAATGACACAGTGGGGAGAGACACATACAACAAGGGGGACACATATGCTGAAATAGACAGACGGAGTGTGTGTGACAGTGTGTGTATATTGATTAATTAATTTCAAGCACTGATTGTGTTAATTGTGAGCAACGTAAGTAGTTTATTTATGGAAACCAAGCTTACTGGAGGATACGGAGAGATAGAGGAGAGGTGGATTATACTGCGGGAGTGTGTTTTGAAGTTTCTTCGGCTGTTTGGTTACTTTCTTCTTCAATTTACTTGTGACTGCTACACTTTTTTGCAGCTGTAAAGGTTCTTTGTGAAGGACAAAACTGTCTTTTCAAAGACACCTAAAGGGGATGTGAGTGGTACTAAAAGGATAGATATGGAGTGGAGTATCATTTTAACTTCATACAGATGGGAAAGTCTATGAAGTCCACAGATTCCCTTCCATCACACTTGACAATAGAGCTCAAGCTTAGCTCAGAGTTCACACCTAAAACGTATGCACCTGTCAGAAGAAAAAAAAACTTTTTAAGACTTTTCACTGACTTCTGGTATCAACTGTTACAGGGAATGTCAAAAGAAAGAAGCATTTTACTGTTTAAACTTCCCATTTTCCAGCTTTTATACCGCTCACATTGAACATTACAAGAAGATCTGAAACAATTCATCTAGTACTCAATCAAAAGAATATTGACTTGCAACAATTTTGATAACAAATTAATTATTCATTCATTTTTAAGGCAGAAATTCAACATGTCCAACTGGACTGCTGGTTGGATAATACAAAATATTCAAATAAGTCATATTTTGGGTCTCAATATTTTATTTTTCACTATTTTCTGACAGAACTTTTTAACTGATTAACTACTTGACAGAATAGTTTACAAGTGAAAATGAAAATTCATTGGTTGCAGCCCTAATTTCAAGGCCATGTGGATGTTAATTTATTCTGTCAAGCAACAAAAATGAGATCATTTGCTCTCCAACTGTATGGCTTGGTGCATGGTGCATTTAGGCAGCGACTGCAGCCATCTGAGCAGGCCAAAGTGAAAAGCATTAACTGCAGAGACGAGCGACGTTCCAAATGACAAGCTGTTCTGCATTGTTTTGCTTTCCAGCTGCACCCTGGGGTGCACTCAATTCCACAGAAAACAGCCAAGTCTGAAGCTGCTGGGGACAGACAAGCTTGGAGAGGAGGCTTTGGTGTGTGTGTGTGCGTGCGTGTGTGTGTGTGCGTGTGTGTGTGTGTGTAGTTGTACGACAAAGACAGAGGGAGAAGAAAATGAGAGGCAGCAAAAGAGAGAAACAGAAAAAAAAGAAGGGGGGGGGGTTTGCATCCACCTCCTAACCTTATTAAGAATGGATGTTTTCTCGGCCTGACTGAAGATGGAGGAGAGGAAGAAGACAAGAATATGGAGGAAAGGGGAGAGGAGAGATGAGGACTACAGCGGACAGTGGATGAAAGGAATTTAAAGAATAAAAAGAAAGGAGCATCACGGTCAAGATGAAGGAGAAGACGAGAACAGAGGAGGAGGAGAGAGACGGGCAAGCAGCGGGTCTAATAAGGAGAATGCCGCCTGCACACACACAGCATTCACTCAAATCCCTTTGGTGCAGACTTCTGCACCACAATAATATTAATGCTGGGGTCAATAATATTGGAAAATGGCAAGAACGATTAACATTTCAAAGTTCAAGCCAATGTCGAATGGTGAGAGAAAATGCCAGAATGAGTTCACTGCTGATGTCAGAAGTTGTGGCTTGCATTGTCTATCGACCAATCAGAGTGAGCATACAGCAGATAACTGTCATGCACAGGGCGTGAGGTATGATGTAAAAAAAAAGGAACAACCCTTAGAGAGAACATCAGTCCTCAGGTGGCAAACATCTACAATATGCTCATGCACAAACGTACAAATGTAAATGCATTTCTATCCACTGAAATGAGATTTTAGCGTGAGCTAAAGTTTAACTCCTGTGCCATTCCTTTGTTGAGCCGGAACATTCGAACAGAATAGAATTTCATGCCCGTGACCCAAAACATCACAAATGCAGTCTTCACCAGAGTGTTCTGCAGAACAGAGCAGCTGTTCCTGTGTCACACATCAGAAACAGGTCAAAGAGTAATTTTTTGGGTCCGGGCTCGGAGCTTATGAATATTGTACTGCATCTGCATCTGTATCAGCGGCGAATCTGGCTACGCCTCCATCAACCTCTCTACACACTCACACACAAACAGAATTAGTTCACTGGGGTACTGGGATACATTGGCCCCTCTGGTCTTGCTCATAATTAGCTTTCCGTGGACCCCATCCGTGAGGGGTCCATTAATCTATTTGGGCCGTGGTAAGGGTCTGTATAAACTAAACTACTTTTCTCTTTTGTGTTCTACCCTATTAAAACACTCAAGGGGGTGGATTTAGTGGGGCAGTGATGAAAAATAACCCAATAGTATTGATATATATGAGTTCACCTAAGTTGACTGCGTTGAAGTGCCATTTCTAACAGACTGGATCTTTGTCCAGGCTTATCCACTGCCTCTGCCTGAGAGAAAATATCATGTTTTCACTTAAAATATGCTGTTTTAACTGTCGAACTGCAATTTGGTGCGTGTCACACTTATTTTGGACTAAGTGAAATAATCAGTGAGAGGGAAGCTGTGCTGCACTGACCTGGATTTATGATCACTTTTGTACAGACAGTTGAAAAAGTGCTATAGTCGGAATTAAGCCAAATATCTGATCCAAATATCTCAAAATGTAATGAAGATTTACTTTTTTATCGAGGTAACAAGAAAAGGAAAATGCGGAATATTTTTCTATAAACACTGTTCAGTCCCACAGAGACCACAGGTTTGATCCACGGCAGATTAAGTGTAAACGAGCCAGTCAAAGCTCCGCTACTCCCGACTTTTAACAGTAAATCGGGAGACGGTCTCTGTGCGTAAGTGCGCACTGCACCGCTCCGTACGCACTGGCTCGCTGGATGCCTTCATGCCGCGCACCCACACGCCCCGAACCTATCGGGCTCTCCATACTCACATCCAGAATAACGGAGATGCCTCTCCGCGGCTCCGGGGCGAAGAACTGCTCCTGCGCCACGGCCACCTCCTCCTTGCTGGAGGCGTACTCCCGGCTGGAGATGTTCTTGTTGTCGCTCATTTTGGTGACGATCCAGCGGACGAGCCCGTCGATTCCACCGGGCTGGGCGCCGCTGTTTCCGGACTGCGCTGCCGTCGCGGACTCGCTGTCCTGACCGGCTACGGGTTTGGGCTGCTCGCGGCTTTCCTGGACGCGAAGTTTGGCTTGTTCTTTGTTGAGCAGTTTGTGGACTCCGTCCCGACAGTAGCGCGCTGCCTGCTCACACATCCTTTTGCTGCGGAGCGCTCATGCTGCGCTCTATGGGGGAGAGAGAGGAGCCCCCACCCCTCACCTCCCCTCTTACATCACAACACCCACCCCAAAACACACCCACCCACCTACATCTCCCACAATATTGTCTGTTTGATGAAAGATGATTATGATATGCTTATGGGGAACGATATTTAAAAGGTTTGTAGAGCTTATAGTGACTTTGTTGCACTCATGATGTATCTTTACACTACAATTACTTTATTATGGTGCTGTTATACTTTATACACTTCCTCCTGAACTGTAGAAATATAGAATTTGTGTTGTTTTTTTGTTTATTTGTTTGTTTCTGTAGTCTGGTGGTGTAGTGAAACGAGGAACCACTAAACACAGAGCACTCGTCATGCCTGTGAAGGTAGGCGAGGGACCTAAAACAAGGGATTACATCCACTTTGCTCACTCGCTTGCTGAAATGTCAAATCTGAACAAAGACAATGTTATACTTCCCTCCCTTCTTTTAAACAGCCGCAGCACGAGGTGTGAGCCACCAGACATCCATGGCTTGCTGCGTCCCGGGGGAAAGATCAGAGGGTTTTCTCCCGCAGTAAGAGCAGTGCCTCTTAAACTGTCACTCCAGCTCCTCATTAGAGGTTTGTGCAGTATGTGTGTGCCCGTGTGTGCGTAATGTGACAGATCTAACCTTTGGTAATGAGTGTCTCCCCTCAGCTCTGCCCTTTCAGCTGAGCACCGAGTCTTACCCGCAATGTGCCATGTGTCTAACAGCACACAGGGTGGTTTGGACAAATTAACTCCTTGTGGAAAGTTAATCGGGAAGGTCAAAAGGCAAAAAAGCAGGTAAATCATGTTTCTTCCCTCATTGCTGAGGACCGAGAATCGGGCGCTAACACTTGACATGATTGCCCCCATGTGGATATGAGTGTGCAATGACAGGCCGGGACAGGTTTTCTCTGCAGGATTTACTGTATTCAATTAAATTCTGCAACATCATAAAAATAAAATAACACAATAACAGTTAGAGAAGTCCAAGCGGTCACCTATGTGCATTTACTTGGGCATTCGTGTGCATTTGTCCTTTCTTGTGTGTGTACATACAGTATCTCTCTCTAAGATGAATCAGGGCGGTAACCTTTCAGGTAGTAGACCCATGAGCAGGGCTTGCTGTGGCCCTCAGAGCGCTGGCTGGAGATGGTCAGTTTGCCAAACCAGGGCCCCGGAGGGCCTCCTGCAGGGGCTTCCAGTGACACCAGGATGTTTTGTGTCTTTTTGGAGAGGATGCTGTCCACCCCTTTCACTGTAAAGCAGGGGTTGTCCACCTGGGGGAAGGGTCAATAAGGCCTCTGTTAGATCAATTCAGACGAAATAATATGTGAAGCAAATTAATCAAATGTAATCACTTGGGAGGTAGAGATGTAAAAGGGACTGTAGCTGTTTCCAGGATAAACATTAACAGAGTAAAAAGTAGATAAGCGAGGCTGCAGCATTCAGTTGAACTGTTGTAGGTAAAATGTGAGTATCTGAAAGAAATGAGCCTCAGTATGTCTTTAGGCTTTTAGCACAGCAATTTCAGAAACATTATATTTTAAATTTTTGTTCCACTCATAAATGCGATTATTTCTCTGGGCCTCTTTGCTTTACGAATCAAGTGCTTTACCTGAAAAGAGAAAGTGGTGGTCTGCAGGAACACGTTCTTGAAGGGGATCGTGATGTTGCGACCCGCCCTGATGCTAAACGGGCCCTGGGCTTTGGGGGGGAGGCAGTTCCCGTGTAAAGGAAAGATGTATTCACCAGCGTGCCCTGAAGACAGGCTGAGCTGGCCTCGCACCTCCCCCAGCTGGTGAGGCTCAAAACAAACCTTGACAGTGGCCGGGCAGCCTGGTGAAGCAGCAACACTTTTGTCCACCGTAAAGTCTGGACAATCAGTCTGGAGGACAGGGGTGACAGGAGGGGAACCATATGACAGCAAATCAATCACTCTTATTCCACTGGTATTTTTGTTATTTTGAAACACGTTTTGCTCTCCTTGAAGAAAAATATTTCAGTCCTCATAAGTCGGACTTCAAAGACAGGGTTGGAATTTTCATTACATTTTCTGTCCAAGTTAAAGGCCCCTTGTCAAATAGAGCAAATGTCAGCATGTGAGTCACACAGCACATCTCAGCACGGTTTTCACTGTGGTCACTGGTTTCACTGAAAACAGCATAATGGTAATTAAATCAATGCTGCAAAGGCCTATAGACCTAATAAATGAATGGGGTAATTAAACGTGATTTTAGAGTAAACCAGCGTCATGCCTTCCGGGAACGAATATTAGCAAAAAAGAGATCATACCATTTCATAGTCATACACAGAAGTATGGAGTATGTGCTGCATTATAAATGTGACAATTGAGTTCTACACTGTACTGCATACAGTAAGTATGCACAACAAATACATTGAATTTGATATTCACGGTAATTTAAGGTTTCTTCAGTAAATATAAATAACATTGTCAATGATTTTATGATATCTTATGATATCTGATATTTGATTATGCTATTTTTAAAATCCTTTTGAATGACTTCAGCAAACCTGATGTTATTCTCACTTGCTCATCCTTATGTGGTTGGTAATACTGAATGACAACGTGCACAATGATAATTTCCCACTGTACTTTTTTGATTCTTCGACACTCACCATGTCAGTGACTGTTAGTAAAATCAGAACTAACAGAGAAAAGATCAGTATCAGTAACAGTATCTCAAAGACTTGACGTGCCCCTTAAATTTGAAGACATTAGAACACACTGGACAGTGTTACCTTGCAGGAGAACTCTGTTTTGAAGCGGGAGCAGTTGACGAACTTAACAAGAACCAAGTGGCTGCTGCCCAGCCAAGTGTTGAAGAAGACGGTTTTCTCCGGCTGTGGGGGCAGAGCTCTGAGGAGCAGATCGTAGTGGAAGTGGCCCAGGTCGTTACTCCACAGAGTCAGCCGGGCTGTAGACTCGCCCGCACGCAGAGGCTTGTACTCGAAGCTCAGAGATCCCTACAGAGAGGACGCACACACACCCGGCGTCAATTACAGTGTGTTTGTGGGATCACAGCAGTATTTCTTACAGTATGGGAGAAGATGTTATCACCTTGGACTGTCCGGGCACAGTGTGCTGAGATGGGGCACTGATGTCATCACATTTGCACTCAGTGGCGAGGCAGGCCGCTGTGGTCAGGGGGTTCTCCACCTGTACGGTGGCCGAAGCCGTCCGGCGCACAACCGTCACCAGCTCAATGGTGGACAGGACAGCTGGCGCTGTGGCGTTGAAGGTAATGAGGTAGAACATGTGCTCGTTTGTCGCCTCGTTATGAAATGTCACCTGAGGAAATGAGTTCAAGGGTGATGTGAGGATACAGCAGAGAAGCACACTCCGATCCCATCACAAATGTGTGTGCGTCCCCAAACCTTAGTGTTGTACTGCCCCTCTCTGTATGCAAAGAAAGACATCTTGTAGTCTCTCTTCGCCAGAGCGGGGACATCGATGTACTCCAGACCCCTGAGAGACACTGTAGCATCCGCTTTGTCAGGCTTCAGTATCTCTCTCAGCACACGGAACCTGAGCAAACACAAACGCTCATGAATTAACAGGGACTCACATGTTGCATTCGAGCGATCTTTTTTAACATGCAGATGTTGTGCTGCATTAAATGGGGCGAGGTCATTTCCTCCACTGCATTTTTCATATGGGCAGTAGAGAATTGTGAAAACACATACAGCCTATGTTTGAGAGGAGCGGGTAAAATAGATGAAGTGCTGCACAAACATCCCATAACTTTGCTGATTTGGCCCACTCTCGCTTCTCTTATTGAGCTGGCTTTGGCCACAGCAGGCAGCTGTTTTCAGCAACAACAAAAAAGAGCTTTAAAAACCCCACAGTATGCAACCTGCTGAGCACCAAAAAGCAGACAGACACAGTCAGGGACTTGTTTGTGAATATAGTGGAACATTTAGCAGCTAAACAGAAAGATATATTTCTGGCAGGATTTGGTAGAGACCAAAGAAACAGAGCTCATGAGCGTGAATGCTGGACTTACATTTGCCAAGAGGCCAGATATCAGAATGCAATTTAATGAAGATGTTTCTCCGTGACCGCTGGATGTATGGCTAAAGGTTTGCTAACAAGTGTGCCATATCTACTTAGAATATCATCAAATCAACTTTTTACTTTCTTATCCACATTATGCACACAGGGCACATCAATGTTGTGTTCACAGCTCGTTAATATTATATTATTGCAGGTTGGTTTAGGTTACTGGTGGAGACCCCATGCTGTGTGTGTGTGTGTGTGTGTTTTACCGCTGTTGCTTAGAGAGCCAGTTGTGCACAGGGAGCGCCTCTGTGTGTTGAGTCTTGGCAGGCAGCTCGTGCACAATGGTGCCCTCTGCCTTGGGAGGATCAGCGGTTCCCTGCAGGGAGTACAGCGTGCCTGTCCCATCAGGGAAGGAGAAAAAGACTGAGCCCTGAAACATAACAAAGGGAGGTATCACATTAAGTGAAGGTCACACTTTTTGGTTTTGCATTCTGAAATCATAGAGACTGCATTGCCATGAATATGCACAAGCTATGGCTATGGGGAAATAACTCGTGCCAGGGCTCCTCTACCAGGTGTTTCTTTCCCTCAGCGGTCATGGTCAGCGGTCGGTAGGTGATTTCATATGTCTTGTTCTGGAGGGGTTCAAGGGTCACGGTGGGCGCAGCGCTCCACTGCTCGCCCTCGATGACAGGTCTGATGGTGCAGCGCTGGTTTGCGGGGTTGGACACAGGTAGGGTCTGGGTGTGGGAGCCACGCACTGGGCATACAAAATTCAACACCTAGAGACAGGAAGAGGACAGCAGCAGGGAATAACGGTGTCATAGATGGTATCCTAAGGTCACGATATCGGTAATGATTGTAACTGAGAACGTCATCAAAAGGAACTACAGTCAGAGTTGCCTTCAACTCATTCCAAAGCGGAAGAATATAATTCACTCTCTAAAGCCTTTTCTCCGGCTTTAGTGACTAATCAGCTGGCTGAAACTGATGGATAGTGTTTTTTCCAAATTTCCTGCGGTCTTTAAATCTGTCAACACTGTCTGTCTGTTCCAAAAGGAGCCCAATCGATCTCTCACATTATCTGATTGTGTTTGTTAACCGTGCTTACAGTGAGAGACTGCTGACAAGACAGCTTTTAGCTTTTATGCCAGCTGGAGACGCCTCTAGATCAATATCCAAAATACTAATTAAAAAATTTAAAACTGTTTGTCCCTACATGAGGCAGTGTGCACGCAGTGTTTTGTCAGCAGATTGGAGTTCAGGTTTGGATAAACCATCCCTGGCTCTCGTAGTGTGTTTTTCAAGGGTTACATTAGCTGGAATGGGAAATTGAACCTTTTTTTTTAACTTATTGAATCAGCTGTGAAATCCCCACATCACCCTGAAACTTCTCCCAGCTTTTCTTTTGTACCAACAAGTCAAAGACAAGAATAGACTCTTTCACATTTAATGCTGTAGCACATATCGTGCATTCCTCTTCGTATATATTAGCTTTTCTGTGCTATATTGGTAATGGTAATAAGAATGTAAACAGGGATATATAACAAATTATGTCTCTTGTCAGCAGGGCTACATGTACATTACGTTCCCTTCTTTTGCCTTGTAGCTGCATTGTTACTCAGTGTAAGTTTGAAAAAAGTGCGTACATAAGGTTTCTTTGCATAATCTCCCCCACTGTTTTTTACGTACAAAACCCCAAGTATCCAATGATCAGATACATATTGTTTTTACTTCACCAAGCAACACTGTGCATCTGTGCAAAAATCAAAAGGCATCAGTCGAACCTCTTTGCTGGTGGAAATTGCAATGCAGGAGCCTGTCACAGTGAGGCTGATGGGTGAGGAGCAGTTCTCGACAGAGCAAGACAGGTTCTCATATCTTGTGTCACTGCTCAGTTCCTCGGGGGCAAAAGTCACATCAAAAGGAACCTCTGCGCCCGGACAGATGTAGCCTTTAGCTGGCGCAATGGACAACCCTGGGGGAAAATTCTTTGTTTCCCAGTGGAACCTGGTTACAAAGTAAGTCAAAGAGCAGGATATAAATACGAATAATATTACACTAAACTGTGATAAAACTACATTGTGCACTGGTGTGTAGATGCATGTCTGTAATTCTGCTGCAATGGATGCTGTATATTGTCTAACCTTACCTTGCACCAATGTCTCCAGAGTTCATCATGACAATCCTCTTCCTCGCCTGACAGCGCTGAACCACAGCTCCAAAAGCAAGGTGATCCTGGTCCAGCTGGACCTCCACACCCTGACAGTTTCAGTTGGAAAGACGCGGATTCACCCACAACGTATAGATTTAGATTTAAACAGAACAAATCTTAAAATTTATCAGACCATATAAAAAAGTTGTGATCAACTTGACTGGCTGGGCAAGCATCTCTTACACCGGCCTCACAAAAACAGAAGGAAATGCACTCGACAGGGCACCTGACAGCAGCCTTGGATGGTCAGCAGGTGGTGTGACAGGCCCGGAAACTCTGCCTGCAGCTCAGCCACGAAGGGAGGTATGTGCTGACGGGGTGAGAAGCTGATCTCAACGTTACAACAACCACCGTTGGCTTTCAGGTTCAGCTCGCCTGCTGGGCTCACTGACAGATCCTGATGAGTAAAGGTAGAATAGAAAAGAGGAGAGGAGAGGCGAGTATTTAAGTGTTGCCTGTATTCAAATCACGATTATCTTTATGTGTTTTCCCCACCTTTGGGTCCAGCGGTGTGTTTGTGTTGAGAAGCAGAGTGAAGGAAAGGTCCAAAGGGCTGCAGTTGACCAGAACCGCCTGTTTTTTCACCTTCTGACCCACCATCAGAGCTCCCAGTTTCACTTTCCTCTGCCTTGGATCCTCCACTTCCAGCTGGGACAAATTAATACAGAATAATAATACAGGATAATTAGATTAAACACATCAGATTTGAATAATTCCTACAATCAAGTCAGGGGCAACAGCATCCAATTAAAGCAGGAGGAAACTACACTAAACCATAATTATTTGGCTTGATTTTCTTTTAAATGTTACACTGTCAGGCACAATCAGATCCAGTTTAGCATCTTTAACAAAGAGACAAGCACTCCATCTATAATAGCCGGAAGCAACATTTCTGAGATGCATTTTTATCAAGGCACTGTATCCCAAAGCTGTGAGCTTCAGATATAAAGTCCACTAGGTTGCAGAATATAAAAATGGGTAACACTAATAACCAAAAATGTGACTTCAGTACACACATTCGTCGTCCTCACCTTCATCTCGATGCCTTGTCCGAGTATGTCCACCTGTTTGGTGATGCAGCTGTTCACGATGAAGGTGAGCTTTTCTTGGTATCGACACGCCTCCTGGGGAAAGAAGGTGACTGGTACCTCCGTCACGGCGCCGGGCGCCAAAACTGCTGGTTGGAAGTCCACCTCTAGGTAAGAGGTGTTCTTGAACTGGCACTGCACACTGATGAAGAGGAAGCAGAGCGTAGGACGTTTTCATATCAGAGCAGGATTTTAACTTTTTAAACTCACACATTACAGGAGGATACAAGCATTTCTCCGTGCTGTGAACACCTTCACCATAATGTGTGGTGATAAACAGACAGACAGACACACACAGACACACACACAACAACGACAACAGCAACCTGATGTCCTGTTCGCCTTTGTTGCTGATCTTCAGAGTGTGGGAGGCTGGCACCATGCCGGGGAAGTGCAGGAAGCGCTTGCCAAAGTTGAATTTGGTAAAGGAGAAGTGTAGGATCGGTGCTACAGCCCTGCCTTTAACGGCAAAGGTGAATGTTGGGCCATGCTTTACCTTATGAAACGAGAGAAAAAACAAGAGTGACTGGAGGTTGTTGATTTGATTTTAAGGTTTGAAACAATAGTAAAAGTTTTGTGCAATAATGGTGTCACAATTTTGGGCTTTGGTATTTGTTTCTAGGAGCACTGATTCCTCTAACAACCCTGTCCAGGTGATCAGCACCTCACCTTGATGCTCAGTCTGACATCGCAGAGGTCACAACTGCTGCGGGGACAAAAGAGGAGTGACGACTGCAGCTGCTTCCCAACCTCAACAGTGGCGTTTTGTGGTTTCACCTCCAAGTGTGTCAGCAGCTCACTGGGTCCTGTTAGCTCAAAATTCACTTCCGAGATGAATCTCGCCAGGTTGGTCACCAGAAAATGAAAAGTGGATTGCTCTGTAATTCCAACCTACAGATAGTGTATGCAGGGGAACAAAGGTGATTACATGTTTAAAACGCACATTCAAAGGCGCGTGATCGTGTATGTGAGGATTTGTGTCTCTGATGTGACAGTTTGTTGAACCTTTCCAAAGTCCAGAGTGTCTTGCTGGGTCGGGTTGACCTGTCTGAGGCCTCCGTCGGGATTCTCAACTTGAACCAAAGTGCTCATGGTGAAACACTGGGCCTTAACGGCGAGCGTAACTGGCTCTGACCTCCTCTTCACCCTCAGAACCAATCGGAAGCTCACGCAGCCCTCCTGGCTCGGTGTGAAGGATACTGACAATGGCAACCTGCGCCAAAGAGTTCACAGCAGTTACCTACGAAATGCTTCCCTTACGCACGAGGACACTTTTAAAACTTGAAAAGTGACTCGTTGGATGGGGTCACCAACCTGTCTTTAGGTGGCACTTTGCCAGTCGTGGGCTGTAACGTGAGGCTGGACTGCTGGTCCTCACAGAGAAGAGACGACTGCAGGGCAGAGAAGTAAAAAGGCTCCTCCTCTCCGTTCACCAGATCGACCGTCTTCTCAGCTTTACGCCCTGTACATGCACACATTCACAGTGTTCCCTGTCCTCAAAATTCAACCTGCCTTAAACCCATGGACCTAATTTCCATATAGATGCGAGTCTAATGCTACAGACCTCATGCCCTGTAAAGCGTTGCCACTGCTTATATGTGGTGCCACCTGAAAGGATGTACTGTGCTGTGTGTAACATACCGACCAGCAGCTCTCCCAAGTCAAGGTGAGGTCTGCTGAGATAGACGACTGGTTCTCTGGCGCTGCCCACACACAGGAAGGGGACAGACAGCGACAGAGTCTCAATCCCAAAGCTCCAGAATGACTCCACTGCTTCCAGCTGCTCGGCTACGTATTCAAAACTCATCTGCAGACACACACACACACACACACACACACACAACAGGGAATCATAAATGGCTAACGATGTAAGAAAAATAAAGGACAAGCAGCATACAAGGATGCAATGAAGAGCTTTACTGATTTGCAATGGATGAGACAAGGTGACTGAAATAACACACTGCAGGAAAATATAGGGATCAAGATTGTTGTGTGTCTGCAATCTTTACCTCCACTTTCTTCCCAGGCAGGATGGTGCCACATGGGGTGAGACAGCGAAATGGGCTGACGCCTGCGTCTTCACACTTCCACTTGAAGGAGTAGGGTTTACAGGTTGGGTTCACTGCAGCGAAACATCTGTGATGGCAACCAAGAGCACACACATGTTAGGGCATACTCTGATGGAAATAATATTAAAAAAAAGCTCTCATGTCTCTCTCTGGTTCTGTTACAATACCTTGATGATGGCACAGCGAGGCCAACAGCGGTAAACTCTATGACCCTGATGTCAGGGTCCGGAGGGCCGTGGTTCCCACTGATGTAGTCTGACTCCTCGAGGTCAAAGTGGCAGTAGGACTGTCGGCTGAGGCCACACACTGAGATACAGGGAGCCTGATCCGCATCCTCCAAGTTAGGGATACTGAAGGGAAGGTACACATTAAATACAAACACAGCTAAGTGTAAGAAGACAACCATTTGCTTTCATCCTGGATGGGGGCATGTTTTGCGCATTTTGAGTGATGTCATATTTTAGTATATTTTTCAGCAATAATCGCATGACTTTTGAATTTAACTTAAAATCAATTTGAACTTAAAGAGTAGCATGTTAATGTTATCAGTGATTGCTCTGTACAAATTTAAAACACATCAATTCAAAATATGAAACAAAAAAGATTTTTGCAGTTTCATAAACTGCGTCAGATTGACAAAAAGTTTTAAAAGTCTGGTTTAATAGTTACTGTATCATCTCAGCATTCTATTTACCTGCAAAGCAGCCTGCCCTGAAACTGGGCCACCTCCTGGGGTGAAAAGCAAACGGTGAAGTTCTCCAAAGAACCAGGCTCTATGGCCCCGACGCTGGGCTCGACACTGAAGGGAGGCAGCTGAGGGTTCCCCATCAGAAGAGACATCACGCTGGCCAGAGCGCTGGCAGGACGGGCCCCAGTCAGTGCTCTCGCTGCCCGGCTGCCAGGTCGAGAAACGGAGGTCTCGTCTGTTACAGACAACACATGCCTGCATTTAGCCATTTCGACATTTAACACGGTTTCATCCGGAATTTTCAAAACTATTTAAATAATAATGGGGATGATATATTTGTGCTATGATTACATATGGTATTGCAAAAACAGTTAATGCTGATAATCAATGATAGATCAAATGTTAAGAAGTAAACTTTATGAGTCACATCAGTATTGGAATACCTCCTTGGTCACTGTTGACAGCAGTGCTGTTTGGATCCATGAGGACCTGCCAGAAGAATTCCAGTTTGACACCACCCTGATTCACTATCTGCACTCTGCATACACACATGCAAACACACACACACACACACACGGACAAAGATATACAGATCAGATAAAACCTTTTTTTTTTCAATGGTTGCCAGCATATACTGTACCGAAGCTTGTCTTACTGGTGCACTCTGGTTTGATAAAGCATGGTGTCTTTGAAGTGGATGGCGTTGGTGTCACAGCTGAACTTCACATAGTCACAAACTGCACTGACACGCAATTCCAGCTCCCACTGCGAGCCCTCGACCACAGAGCAGCCGGGCTCAGGATCTGTCTTTATCACCTGCAAGCAGATGCACAGTCACTCAACTGTAACTGTGAACCGGTAACTCTCGCTTCAACATCTCCACAACGTCCCAGTCGACATGCATACCTTGCTCCTCACACGTTGCTCTGGCCGTGTCTCTGAAGCCTCCTCTGAGGCACTCAGCCACTGGACTGTCCTCTTTCGGTCGTCCCAGTCTGCCACCAGCTCCACTGGCTGCTGGAACTCCACCTGACAAACCTGGCATTTCATTGGCTGGCTGTCCAGCGTCACTGGCTGACTGGAGCGAAAGGTGGCAGTCACTTCCTTAGAACAACCAGCATGAAGGTGTCCCACCTGTAACCCAAGGAGATTCTTTTTAATTCTTTTTAATTCTTTTAAAGTATCACCCAACGAACAGATATCACACAGTTCATCTGTCTATAGCTGTAAGCTATTTGCAGATATTGATATCAATAATTAAGATGTGAATACTATGAATTCATTAATACTATTAATAATGTACACTGTATTATTGTGAAAAACCATAAACTTAACTCTACTACTTTTACTGATTTTTTTGCCTTCTTTAAATGTGTGCCCCAGTCTTCCCCTATTGAGAAAGGTGCAAAACCTGAGCCTGTTCTACAGCCACACCTTCCTGCCTTCAGTGCTTTACCTGTGGTGAAAAGAAGACATGGGGTCCAGCAGCAGGCCACTCAAACCTCAGCACCTGGCTGCGGCTGTGGTTGGTCATGGCGAAACTCTCTTGGTAAAGACGATCTACGTGGCAGTCACCAAAATTCAGCACCTCGTAATTACCTGTGAGAGAGAGAAATAAGGCTTGTAGAAGAATCCGGGTTAAGAAACGAGCCCTCCGTTTTGCTAAATCACTGCACTGCACTGCACAGCATTTCTCTGTGCACAATCAGGGAGTTACCTCTATCCATTATTAATTGACCACTTTAAACCTCTTCCTCTCGTCTCCTGCCACATGATACACCTTACGACCCTTTCTTCTCTCACCTCTCTCATCATCTTCCTGTTCCTGCTCCTGTGATGACCCGCTAATGTTGTCCAGAGAGATGATTTCCTGGTAAGTCTCTCCGCTCAGCCTTATTACGGTACCGCTGAACTGGTTGTCCTCCACCTGCAGTGTCATCTTGGCCTTGACGCTCAGGGGCTTGTCTGAGCAAAATCTGACCTCAAACCCCACCTGTTCGTCAACATTCAGCCTCAGACTGGCCCTGTGCACCAACTGACACTCTGTGGAAGAAGGAAAAAGGGATCGCTATCTTTAGCATAGAAAACAAGTTAAACAGTGAAAACAAATAGAGTACATTTCTGGAGTAGTAAGTAAATTGGATATTTCTCCATAAATTTTACATGAACCCAGCTCATCCAGCTGATTAATTAGTATTAAACTGTGAAAATGCGAATAATTGCAAAAAGCTACAGACAAGTTATTCTCTCAGTCCTCCAACATGTGGGTTTTGGAATCATATAAATCATAAGTCACACCAGAAAATGCCATTGTTAGATGAACATATAAGGTAGCTTGACATCAGTCAATTAAAGGTCCAGGTTCAGGATTTACTGCCTTCAAGTAGCTTCTGCAGTGGAGAATAATGAAAAACTATAATACCATCAGCAATAATAGCAGATATAGTAACAGTAAGTGACAAGAATAAGCATAAGCTTAACTATGACTTCTTTATGCAAAAAGGAGATGCACTGTACTGTAGTGGAGTTTTACAGGTTCAACTTGTACCTGAGTCACTGGTGCCCTCCAGCTGTGTGGAGTGGATGGAGCTGCATGTGTTGCCAGGAGCAGCTTTGAGGGTGAACACACCATGTTTATCCAGCAGATCAAGCTGGACCTACACATCAAATTCACAAAAGCAAAATGGTATTCTCAAATATTCCCCCAATACTTGCTCTACTTTATTTTATCCATGGGCACATGTAAAAAATATGGTTTTGGTTATCTTGCGACTGAGGCAAGTAACTATCTAACATTGCTGAAAGAAATATATGGAAAAATGGCAGAAGATCAGTGATAGAAAAGAGGACAGAGTCATGTGCCTCACCTGAGCTGGGACGCTTCCATCATTCAGCAGCACCAGGGACAGGGTGTGTCTACGCCCTACCAATACCCGTCTGAACTGCAACATTGGGCTTCCTCTGCTGTTCCTCAGAGCCGGACGCACCACACACACACTGGGCAGATTGCCCTCACCCATCAGGTCAATCTCCAGCACCTTTGTCTTAAATGTTGGTGTCATTCTGGAAGAGAAAAGGTGGGCAACAGTCAGCAAAACAAACAAGATGGGGTGTCATTTAAAGAATTTCCCAGTCTGGGATCAATAAAGAAAATCTATCTATCTATCTATCTATCTATCTATCTATTCTCACAGTAGTGCAGGAAGTGAAAGGCCAAACACACAGCAAAGTAGCATATTCATGCAGTCATATTACCTGCGGGTTCCCTCCATTGTGGCCTCAAACACTGCACTGTATGACTGCATTGTCTGTGGTGTGAAGGTGACCACAGCGAACGAGTGCGACTGGCTGGGAATGCTCAGTGTTGTAGCTGACAAATCAAAAACCTCAATGCCACGGGACGACTGTAAGGAAATACATGTTATTTTTTACCTGCTGTACTATACTCAGCATAGCCACATCATTTATCCATGGATCTGACCCACAAAGCTCAACATGGGCTACCTTAGCATCACCATATTTGATGGACAAACTGAGCACACAGGGCACTTTAGTGTTGTTGGTGAGTTTGAAGCGAGCCTGAGCCGTTCGCCCGACCAGGACTTTGTTGAAGATAAACTTGTTCTCGTCCAGGACATAAATGCCTTCGGCATCGCAGAACTGCGCAGAGGAGAGCTGCCTGCTGTTGTGGCACAGATGATGCTCTTCAAAGATGGAGGCCATGTCTGACACTATGTCTGGAAAACAAACACAGAAATGAATGAAGAATCTGCTCGGAGCGTGGCAAGACATCAGTACAGTTTTGTCCTCACACAGCCAGTGATTGTAGAAGAATCCATGTGTATAACAAA
Source organism: Psettodes erumei (assembly GCA_016785225.1). Taxonomy (NCBI): domain Eukaryota; kingdom Metazoa; phylum Chordata; class Actinopteri; order Pleuronectiformes; family Psettodidae; genus Psettodes; species Psettodes erumei. Next base: position 151,536 of record JAFBJZ010000821.1, on the reverse strand, counting down.
GAATCCATATATGGAACTGAGCCCTTTCAGATTGAAGCAATAAAATCACACAACTCCTACCTGGCTTGCAGACTTCAGCCAGCAGTCTGTATGGTATGCCCTCAGGATGGTCTGAGGGGTCACGGTCACTGATGTCAATGAGCAAACCGTGGTTCCAGCTGCCCAGCTGTTCAGCCACACAGTCCACTGTCACCACCTGGTGAGAGCCGGGCTGCAGGCTCCCTGTGCAGGGAGATACCGAGAAGACCCCCATGAAGAGGCGATTCTGGAGGGGACACGTGAGAGATGAAAACAGGAGTCAGAAATGGGGATGTGGAAGACGGGTAGAGTGTGTTTCATTGTCACCTTACTTGGTCAGTAGTTTGTAGCAATAAAGTCAGATTAGTTCCTAAACCAACCAGGTTCCTCTTTATTAAGATATTACCAAGAACACAGGCTACGTGTTCATTTTTGAAGCACATTTCTCATGTTTCTGTTCATGAAAAGTGTGAGTTCAATTTTGCACAGACTACTTTTACACTCAAAGGCAAAAAAACTGAACTCGAGTCATTAAAATGTTTGCCATAATAATTTATTTTAAAATGAATTACAGTAATGTAATTTCAAACGAATCGTTTCAAACCGCATGTGTAGGCTACACACAAGAAGCTGTGGGACTAGATACTGAAATTTGGGTGAAATGACCCTTTAAGGTACCTCTAACTCATTGGTTGAATCTCTCTTGCTCTGCTGTGCACGAGGACACACACAATGGGAGCTCACAAGCATGGCATGTTTTTTACAGCGATTAGAAAGACGAACATGGAAATGAGTTCAAACAAAACAAGAACTGCTTAAATGAAATTGCAGTGTCATTAGTGTCATCTCCTCTTGCAGTGTCTCACCTGCGTGATATTAATGTCTTTCTGGAAGGACTCGCGTCTCACTTTGCTGCTGGCACCGGTGGGCCTCCCTGAATGGTTCTCCTGAGTGATCTTCTTACCCCTGAGTCCAGGGCGCAGTGACACAAATTACAATCTACTTTAAAGTGGTTTAAAATTATTATATTAGGACAGGAACATTTTCAAGACAACTAAATATGTCCGGCATTTAATGAATACAAAAAAATATGTGTAATGTTTGAGAGCACTAGTTCAACAGATTCAGAAAATCCTTTCATGAAGTTAAGTATTGTTACATTTTTCTATGCACTACATTGCAGTGTTCTGCATTTGTTAAACGATCCTTAGCCAACGACCGCAACTTCAGACATAATTGCTCTGAGCATAAACCGAACACATTTCTTTTATACTCAATTGTCATTTATGCACAAGTTTCTCGTTAAATATTAACACTGGAATGCATGTAATGAGGCATTATAAGATGTTTTATTATTTTTTAAGTGATACTGACTCCAGCGACAGCCCACACAGGCCACATTAGTTTTTATCACCCACTCCTTTTCATTGAAGTACTGGAGGCAAGTTGTGTGTGCCTACTGATACCATTCACTGTAATGCCTCCACACAATCATATCAGTGGGTCTTTTCTTGACGAATATACTAATCAACACAATGATGCTTCAGTGTCACTTTGTTTGTTAGGCGTATCACATTTCAAAATGGGATTTGTCCTTTATGGCAATAAAAATGGATCGGCATCAACAAGCCGAGAACAGGTGAGCTGGCCTGCTACTTTGTTTGTCAGGCTTAAAGCACATTTTGAATCATTAGCCCTTGTGTGTTTGTGTATACTGTATGTTTGCATGTGTGTGCTGTGTTCTCCCACCCTGACTTCCCCATGACAGCGGGGTCTGTGATCATGAAGCGGGTCTCAAAGACCCCTTTGTTTTCAATGGTGAAGCTCTGGCTTTTCTTGCTGCCATAGACCAGTGGACCAAAGTTGATGTCACACACAGGTGTGATCTTGTACCTAAAGAAGGACCAAAAAAGAAATTCATCACAACTTGTGCGTAGGCTGAATCTCAGAGCTGCCTCCTATGAACAAAATAATGAACCATGAAGATGGTGACATTCTGTCAAGCAAAGCAAGGACCAACTATTGTAATTTTGTTTCCCAATGACTATTATTGTACATATCGCATGAAAGATGATAATATGACTCAAGCCTTCACCTGGAGAAGACAGACTGCACTGAAACCTTAATGGCTAAGGTGGCTATGACTTCACCTCCATTCCCAATGCTGGGTTCAATCACCTGCAGAGAAGAGAACCTCAGTTAGTCTCATCTCTCAGTCACTCCGTTCAGTTCCATGAAAATTTTTGCTTAGCAGCTTAGATATCTATAATAATAAATAATCTAATAATATTTGAAAATAATCCCAAATATCTCATTTAAAAAATATATATAAATGGGTTTCTTTCAACCAGGGAATTGCTTTCCCCTTTTATCACAGAGCAAAAGTCTAATCAAATCCAAAAGTTATGGTACCACAAATGCGCTAATATGGTTAGAAAATTGTTCTCCATTCCTCTATGCCTTTGATATATAATTAATGCTCCAAGCTCCGTGATCACCAAGACCAGTGTATGGCTCAGACCTGGCAAGACAGGATAGGTTGCTCTCTAATTAATGCTTCAGCATTGGGTCTGCAGAGGATCTGCACTGTTGTGAGCTTCTTGGGCATAAGCGCACCACGCTGGGGGGACACGGTGAACATGGAGTCCAGGCTGGGCTGGGTCGGGTCTGTCTGCTTAAAAGTAAACCTTGGTGAAAGAAAAGAATCAAAGTGAAAGACAATCCCACCATGAAATGAAACTCACTAAAATACTAGTAAGAGCACTACTACAAGTTTTACGGTACACTCACTCGTAGGCTATTTCATATTTTCCTTGGTTTGTCATCTTGAGAGACAGTTTGGTCTCTTCGAAGACTCTGATGGTTCCAAAGTCCAGGATGCCATCTGCCAGGGAATCTGGAGTATATATACCGTGCGTATATATATATCAGGAGTAGTTTCATTTTTCATTGATATTGTTTCACCTTACATTAAGAAGATGTGGGATAAAATCTCCATCAGAAAGATTTGCCTCAGTAGAATGGAAGCAGTTTTCTACCTGTCTGAGATGAGATATCCAGAGCTATATCATAAGCTTCAGCGGTGACCCGGATGTTTTCGGTGTGCACAATGCCTAGAATCTTCTCCACGTCAGACACCTGAAACAAAACACGCAATCTATACTGTGCATATATACAAACAGACTGTGAAGTGCACAGGACCTGCCCATCTCTTTCTGACACAGCTTTCCAACTTTTTGAAGAACCCTTGACATTTAAAAATGTCTTGTCGAAGGGCTACTTCATTCGAAAAGTTATTATGTCATATGCGTGTGCCTGGAATAAGTTCATCCCAAATATTCAGCACTAATTTGTGTTTCCTGCTCTGTGCGTCTCACCTCCAGACGTAAGATCTTCTTAATGGAGAGTGGCCTCTTGGCCCTGAAGTGTAAGCTCAGGGGCAAAGAGGAGTGAGGTGAGACGACGCCCTGATCCTGTGGCACACTGAACTCATCACCCAGCTCCTCCACACCCTGCAGTCTCCATGATACAGGCAGAGCTGTCTTATTGTGGAGCGTCACACTGCGGGTGTCCCGCCTACAGAGAGGGATGGAGGAGGGATACAGGATTTTGAAAATAATCACTGTTATCAGTGGAGCTGATGTATAGTTTTGACTTTCTCGTGCTGCTTCTTTGTTTATATGGCTTTGTGAAAGTCACTTTTCAAACTACAACCCATTGTCTGAATACGTTTTCCAAATTTTGGTACCGGTGCAGCAAAATCCTGTCGAAGTGCAAATGCTTGTTTTCCAGCTCCAGCTCTGGCCGAACGCCCCAGCAGGAGAGGTTGATGATGACAAGCTCTGGGTTGTCTTTAATAGAGCACACCATGCTGTCCTTCACTTGTCCTACTTTTGTTGGGTAGGCCCACATTGTCAACTCCTAGCAGGACAGAAGAATATTCAAATATACTAATGTCATTACAGTCACAGCATTCACTGGACAACGTTAGACAGCGCTATGGTACCTGCTTCTGGTCCGGTTTGAGAGACATAGTCGGGGGGTCCAGCAGGTATGTGGTGGCCTGTGTGTCATGCTGGAACGTGAACTGGACCTCAGCCTCCAGACCTGAGTTGTTATGAATCACCAGTCTCTCTGTGTTCTCTGGGTACCTGTTTTCCTTGTATCTACACAAACATGGACGTGTAAAACTGTAGATGTGAAGGCAAAGAATGATACGAGCACGCTGAGCTCTGTCTCTCACCGGTCTCTGGTCTTGCTACAAAGCAGCGGCCCGAACTCAAAGTATCCCGGCTTGACGACGTAGCTCTTCTGGAGCCCTTCTTCCATACACGGAACCTTTTTACTGAGAGCAAAAAGAGTCCTGGGGAAACAACGTGTGATAACTTTAAGTTCCACTGAAATCACATTGAATGGTCACTCATTCAAAAGCTGAGGAGCAGGACAAGACGTGCTCCTGTTCATAAGTTAGATAAGGAGATGTCAGTAGGAAAGCTATTGTGAGTTACTGTTATTTGAGTCTGTGGCACTTGTACTGTGTAGCAGACTGCTGTCTGGAAGTTACATTTAAAGAAAGATTGAACTGGCTGTATGGGAACGCCTGTCTGAGTAGACGACAGCAGTATTTCTGATTTTTTCCAGGAGAACACGGGAAAACGAGTTCAATTATTGTGTGGTTGCCATTTTCTCTCCCTTCTCTCATCTTAACCAATCATACCGCTGCACTATGTAATTCAACAACACAGACTGACGTGTGCTCTTTGCAGATGGAGGGATAGGTGCTCATTCCTCTGCAGAGTAGCTGGTAGCGTCTCTGGGTCCCCATTAGCTCAAAGTTGAAGGTCTGTTCAAACTTCCCCGGGGAGTTGGAGTAGAACCAGATCCTCAGAACCACTTCGCCGTTGGCTGGTACAACCCAGCGAAATCTTGTCAGGCTGCACACAAATACATGCACAAACACAATTAAAAAGAAAAAAAAATCCCACAATGTGTCCTTGTAAAGTGTGTCTGTGTTTTTCCTTGCCTCTGGTTTTGTTTGAGCTCTAAGTTTCCTTGGTGTTGGTCTTCTTCAGTGCAGTCAGACATGGCGGAGGTGTGTAACGGTGAGAGAGACCGGTCTGAGCCTTTTGCTTTTGTCTTGGCTGAAGTTCGACTCTTGCTCCTCTGACTCTCCCTGCCCTTTTTATCCTTGTCCTTTGTTGCCGCGCTCTCCTTGATGCTGCCCTTGACACGGGTTTTAGAACTTGTTGCCCCTGCATCTTCCTTTAATGTGCACAACACAAACACAATTCTTTTTCATGTTTAAATTGATTTGTACTTCTGATTTACTTCTTCTTATAATCTGGATTCATAAAACTATATGACCATGACGGAGATGAGTAGGAGCTTGTTTTTCATTTTGCTAAGTTAGGACTAAATCCTGCTGCTTCTCGCCACAAAATAATTTTTGCATCCTGTCTATATGTGTCTGTGTATAAGTGTATGTTCTTTTTTTTTTGCACAAAATTTCCATTACCTTTACAACCGATGCTTGTACCTCCTCCTGATCCTGTTTGTCCGGCTCTGGAGGAACCAGGAAGGTGAAACAGTCGCAGCTGAGTTGACGGTCAGATTGCTCCCTGTTTTTGGGGAAAGGAACGATGGAGAAGGTGATGGGAGGAGGGATGGGTGGGCCGCTGGGCCCCACCCCCAAATCATCCAACACCTAAGGAACGGAAAAAGGAGACAAGGAAACAGATGAGGGTGTCATGATTAATTTACAAGAAAACAAGTGATTAAACTACATTTGGGGGAAATATACAGTAAATTATACTAATAAGAAAAAGAGAAAAAATCAGGCATGTGTTAAGCCTACCTCATCCAGAGGAGGCAGGTTGCTGCCTTTGAGCAGCTCTGTGGCACTCGAATAGTCTTTCTCTGTCACATTCAACACAATGTGAGGGATGCTGTCCCATGGAGACGCCTTGTCTCCTTCCTTGTCTGCGTCGGCCGGTGCTGCCATGTGACTTGGCATTGGAGATATGGCCTTGAGATTGACTTTCTTGCTCCTTTTACCAGCAGGGCTCTGTGTGCACAGTGTGATGAATGATGAGATTGACAGGATCCAGCAGCAGCAATACTGAGTCTGTCTCTGTCTGTTAGGTATTTATGAAAATGTAATAATACTGGCATTTTTATTTCTTGTTGAGTACAATGAGCCAGTATGGTGCAGGTATAACACCTTTTAATTTGACAATTAAACACTTTGGAGCAACCTGAAGAAAATTGTTGTAATGTTGTGGAGAGAATTTTTACATAATTTTCCTAATCATTATTTTGTGGAGGTTATAGATAGACTGATAACAACTGCTTGATCACCGACAACCAAATTTCTCTGTGTTTTTGGAGTCGGCAAACTGACCTGCTTCTCAGTGGGGGCATCCTCTGACGCTGGTGGGGCATCTTCGCTGGGGAGCGAGACCAGCAGCAAGCCCCGGGCCCGGTCCCAGTGTTGCAGGATGTGCTCCACCTGCACCTGGCTCTTCTCATATGCCCTGAACTGAGACTGCAGCTCATGCACACCGGACTGGAGTGAAGGCAGTTTGGGGGAGAAAAAAACACTCATGAAATCACAGAGTCTGAGTGTAGGTGCATGGACTGCTGGTAATCGCCAGGATTATCGCCACGATAATCCAGATGTATTTTTATGCGGCACGTAAACAAAGATACCTGCTCCTTCTCCGGCTTGTCTGTGGGTTGAGGAGACTCTGCGTGCAAGGCTTTGATTTCTTCTGCCTGCTTTGGTGAGTCATCAGCCTCTTTGCTGTGATGCTCTGCAGCAGGAAAGAGGACCATATGTCAGCAGCTAACCAATCAGATTACAGTCCATACACCATTACACTATTGCTGTATTGATTGCTTGCACCTTCATTTAAATGGGGCTGCTCTCTTGCATCCACTAGTGACTCTTTGGAGTTGTTACCGGAAGATATCCTCTGTCGATTCAACGTATCTGTTGACTGGTGAGGAAATGAAACAAATCAATCCCGCGATCACTGATTCGGAGGCTAAGTAAGTGAGAAGTGAGTTAGTAGCAGGCTGTTGGAAAAGAATACATATACAGACCTGCTTTCCCTCCAGCAAGCTCTTCCTCCTTAACATTTCTTTGCCATTCTTCTTTCCACCCTTTTTACTCTTCTTCTTCAGCTCTTCATCCCTCAGCCTCTTCATCTCCTCCTGTTGCTTCTTTTCCTCCTGCTCCTTCACTATTCGCTCAAGCTCCCTTACACACAGACGCACACACATACGACCACAGACATACAGCTTCTTTTTAATGGTTAACGGTATTCACACTATTTGCGATGAGTGAAAACATGCCACAAAACAAAATGTTCTTTATAACAACAACAAACAATGTTTCATATTCTTTCACAGAAACATTATCATAATCATGGGTTGCTATTTTACTGCGTTTCTGCATGTCTGATTTTAATATTCTTATTATTCCAGCATATTCCAGCACTCCTACAGCTTCCTCAGGGTCTTTGTGCAGATCACAGTCTGGTATCATCTTACTTTTGCATCAAGCAGAGTAACATTACCTGCCATAATCTATAATATCACCTCATCTAATTTCATGTGGCAGTCACGTCCTCGTGACCACCTCTTATATTAGTCATGGAGCACTTTGCTTGAGAAGGATGTTATGTATCTCATTCCCTCCTTCATGCCTGTCACAGGATAAGCTTAATGTTTCAGATCGTCTATTCCTTGTTACTATTATACTTGTTAAAGTAAAGTGTAAACCTTTTGTCTTTTTGTCTGTTGAACTTTGATGGCAGGTTTTAAGGCTCTTTGTTGTGAAATCCTTGATTTACAGTTTTGTGAATGAAATCTGCCCAAACCTGTGTAAAACCGGCAGCCTATTATGGCAATTTTAGAGGCACAGATACAACACTCAGATCAGCAAACCCTGACAGAACCACATGAGAGAATTTTAGGATCAGAATAAAGAAGGGTCCACCCATCTTCCGGTCACTACCTGAGTTTCTGCTGTCTGCGTTTCTCTCTGTGTCGCTGCATAATGAACTCCTTCTGCTCGTCTGGCAGAGCGTCATACTCCTCCTCATCCAGCTCCTGAAACCACTGCTCCTCCCTCTCCACTTTCTCCTTCTGCAGAGCCTCTGCAGGACACGCAGACAGTTCAACATGTGGCATCATCGGCCTTACTGAATACAAATAACAATGCCATAAATTTGGATGCAAATTTGTGTATTTGTGCTGGTGCCTCTTTTTGTTTACCTTCAGCTTCTCTCCGAGCTCTCTCCCGTGCCGTCAGGGCAGTGTAGGAGTCAGACAAATTGACGACATAGATGTGTTTGCGGTTGTTAAGGGCCTTCAGGACAACTTGCAGCGCGCTTGCCACAGATTGAGCGTACACCGACTCCAGGCCATCAATCACTACGCCGCGGTGACAGTCGCTTTGCTGTTATCGCAAGGGCGGTGCCACCGGCAGCAATGACAACGACAAGTCCAACACAGCAAACAAGAGAGGACACAAGTGAAACTCATATCATAAAACATATCAGATATCTGCCAGTTTACATGCACAAGTAGCTGTGAGCTAGTAACCTTCCTTTATGCTGACTGGGCCTTTTAGATGTATGCATGTATTTTGAAACTGTTTTGTGATGTGTCGCAAATAATTCCAAGACAAGATAGTGTATAGACGACTGCTGCCGCCTCTCTGAGGGAAATACAGTGAGTCCCACCTGGAATCTCTCTGCCAAGATATCAGCCAGCAGATGATCTGGTAAGAGAGTGCTGAGCTTGGTCACATCTCCTCCCTGAAGCAAAATCACACAATATGAATTGGTTCATAATATTCATATACACATATTTTTAACCAGATGGCTTGCAAAGGCACAGGTAATTTTATAAATATATATGGATAGGAACAAAAGGATACAAAAATTCCTAAACCTGGATGCCAACGATTAAACAGCTACGTGTGGCACTTTACCACAACAGATGATCAGATGATTTGAGAAACTGTACCAGACAAAGGGCAATGCGTGAGTTTTCAGTCTGCTGAGGAAGATTGGAGCCATTTGTGCTGCAGTGGTCCTCACTGGGTTTTGGAAGATCTTGTACAGTGTCACATGTAGCTGGATCTGGGGCTTCCAGATGTGCTACAGGTCTGTGTTCTGTGGCACCTTCAATGGCCTGAGCTGGAAGCAGGTAGATATACCGATTTTCACTTTCATTGACCAATTTAAATAGAACACTATATACAGTATAATTATGCTTACCATCCTCCTCAGCCTTCTTTGCAGCATGCTCGTCAGCAGCACAGTCATAGAGTCGTCTTGCTGTCAGGCTAACAGGTGATGTGCCATGCGTCAACACATCTGTAACCACGGCGTCAATGCCCAGACATGCCCCTCCGTAGTGATGAGCCAGAGCAGCCGCTGTGCTGCTCTTAACTGGAAAATAGTGAAGAAACAGGATATGCAGACAATTTTCCACACTCCCCATGTTTCTTTAAGCGTTTATTTAACTTTTCCCAGTGGTAAAATCTACGGTCTTCACCTGTCAGCGGGGCACCGTACACAATAATAGCGATGCCTCTGCGGTTGCGTGCAGCCAGACCTTCAGGTGACAGGTCGACACACATGTGGCGGGCGATTGCTCTGGAGACGGGGGTCATTTCACCCTGTCCTGGTGTCCCGCTGCTATCCTCTGCGGTCATCTCTGACAGGACTGAATGCACAAGGCAGAGCATTAGAGAGAAAGACACGGGTTTAAAGGCATCTTTGGGGACCACACATTTAAAAATGCAGCTTCTTGATCCAAGCCTGCCTTCAGCTTGTGTGCACACAAGTAGATTAGATCAAAGCAGGTATGGACTGATACAATTCGCAGGTATATGATTTCAATACTTGTGAGCGTTTATGAGTGCCTGAAGCTACCATCATCTTTCTGCTGGGAGCAATTTTCATTGTAGTAGTCAAGCAGTTCTTTGGGAAGACTTTCTCCCGGGACTCTGGGGGGCAGCAGTAATGTGTTGTTCTCATCATAACCTTGCACCAGACACAGGATCTGCAGGTAAGAGAGGGGAGAGAGAAAGAGAGAGAGAGAGACCAGGAGGAGAAACACAAAGCAGTTAAATCAATTCGCTGAAGATTAAATGGTATTAGATAGGAGAAAGCTGGGACACGAGTCAGGATAATCTGTCTCTCTTAAAGGACAGCAACTCTTTTCTCTCACACCAGAACCCTATGAACGAGATATACAGGAATGCACGAATTCATGTTAAATTAGGAATGTTGTAATGCTTTCAGAACTCTTCTATATTCAACTTCAAACATTGGAGAGTTATATCTACACACTTTGCATTGTCTCATTTTCAGTTAGAGGTACAAATATATACAAAACCATATAACAAAGAAGGATTTAGCTTGCATTTGCACAAATGCCTTACTTATCAAAGGCAAGACAGGGCAGGGTTCTTGTGATTGATGGCTTTACTCCCCCCGGTGGATGAATGGATTATAACGTCTAGTTAATGGAAACTGAGCTTAACACGCGACCTTGCAATTCTGAAAGTATAGCGTTTGTGTAGTTCGTGGCACCTTTCACCAAGACCTACCCTTTCTTCCTCAAGATACTGTGTGTCGAACTCCAGAGAGTAGACTTCAATGGGGAAGGAGCAGGGGTTTTTCACTGTGACCTCAGCTTCAACGTCAGTGCTGGCAGGCAGGCAGGGTCCCAGCTCCAGCACCGGGGGGCAGAACTCAAGTTGGGGCTCCTCACCCTGACCCTGGGCTGTAATGAACACCTGCTGGGCGCTCTCAGTCAAACGGACCACGAGCTGCCTCTTGTAAGCATGCTGCAAAGACATATAGGTCTCTGTTTTTATTCTCTAAAACTGTTTTACAATGTGTTCTCCACCGTTTTGTAAAAGCACTAACTCACATAATGGCATGATGATCTGCTACGCATTGGGCAAAGCTCTAAAATTTGTTCAGGCTCTTACCCCCTCAGCAGGGCTGAACTTTATCTGGATATTGAGTCTTTCACCGGGGGTCAGCACGCCGGAGGTGGGGCTCATCTCAAACACCACTGAAGGTGGTCGCTGCTCCTGCAAGAGCTTTTTACGTTGGTGAAGCGGGAGGAACTTATCGACCTGAGTGAAAGCAAGAACAGACGTAAGCGTCATGCTGATATGGGACAGTGTGTGTGTGATGTACTGCTGTGTTTTCCCTAAATGTATTTTTACAGGGTTTTTTTATGGGATTAAAAGTGTAGGGGAGTGTTGATGCTTCCCAAGGATGTAAAAACAGGTGGCCAGTGTGTAAAGTTTTCCCAAGAAGTGCAGCTTCTGAAGTTTTGAAACATGATAGTGTGTGTGTGTGTGTGTGTGTGTGCTGCAGCTGTCATATGGATGTGATTACCATATGGTGTGTGTGTATATTTTCCTGAATGTGTTTTTACGGGAGCGCTGATGCTTCCCAAGGTGGTAAAACAGGTGGTGGAGGTCTAATTTTTTTTCTCCAAAACTCACAAAAAAGTTTGAGGGACTGAACATTGTCTGATCATATGAAATTAAAATTATGAAAAAGTATCAGGAATAGCTTTTTGCAATTCACGTATTTAATCATCCAATTAATTATGTGTTCCTGAGCCAAAACGCCCCCCCCCATCATAGATCATTATAAATCCATAATAACACATATTGCCACATCATGTAGATCCCTCCTTCCTATGATGTCCACTCATCTTTGCGGTCTTGTATTACCACATTTTTGAGGTGATCTGAGCTGACTCCTATTTGGATAATTATCTGGAAATGTTCACTGAAATTTCCATCAAATGGAAACCGTCATACCTTTTTGAAAGGCTTCACATCCTCAGCTATGCTCCAGTGGCAGGGCACCGGCTCACGGTTCCACAGCTGCACGGTCTTTATCTGATGAAGGTGATAAAACATAAGATTTAGAACATTTTATTAACAACAGCCTGAGGTCCCACTCCCGTCTGTTTGGCTACAGCTACAGTTTTAGTTTCAGTTGTTGCAGTAGGCAGTACGTGACCTTGCTGCTTTAGCATAAAATCATTTATGACAGTTTCAAGGTCATGTTTTGACCACATTATGGAAAAGCACAGCAAAGTTTAAGCTCTGCCAGATTTGTAAGAATAGTCCTTGGAGATGATGAACTTAACCTGAATTTGCAGTAAACAATCGCAAGATGTCACCACAGTAAGGCAGCAGAGTTTGTAAGGATGCTCATTAGTGTGCCTTGCAGACACACACACACACACACACACACACACACACACACACTCAGTAACGTCAGGCTATATAAAGCATTTTTACCTTCACCTGCATTCCTGTTCTCTTTCCACTGTGTGTTAATAACACAAAGTAAAATAAAATGTGTAACTATCCAGTTTTAGTAGAGATTATGTGCAAATTTTCAACACAATGAGAAACCTGTGTCGGGTTACATCATAATATATTGCAGTAGCATCCCTTTTTATCACACTCTATTACCTTACACATGCCACACTGTACAGTGTCGAACTGCAGTGTATCCGTGGAAACGGTAATGGTTGGCACAGTCACCGCGGCACAGAGCTTCACCTGCACCGTCGGGCCGCCTGCAACCTGTAAAACCAAAAACTAATCATCCACCGAACGATGCCATGATGCTACTGCTCACAGTGGGAAACAAATGCTGACAATGCGTGTGCACATGTGTACCTGTATCGGCATGACAGCACACACGTCCCCCATCCGCGGTTTGGCTCCGTTGGGATCAAATTTAACCGTGAAGGTCTGTGTCTCGCCACAGGGCAGGTTCTTCACTCTTTCAAACTCGCCACTGAAACCTTTGAAGGAACGACACAGTTACAATCATCCACTTTTTATTTGTCCGTGCATTGTATTAAAAAGATAATACTGTGACAACGAGTGAACACACACAAGTTAATATCAAAAAAGGAGCAGAAAGCTAAAAACTTACCTTACCCTAATTTATGAGGCGCAATATGAATCTGTTAACTAGTATCTTCAGCATAAGTGAAACATCACTTTCTGAAAGATCTTACAAAAAGGGGTGTACATTCTATTTCCCAGATGGTGCACTGTGTGCACACGTTTGTCTCATCACAAATGACACTAAATAAATGCTTGGTTATATAATTGTAGTTCTTGTGTCTGCTAAGCAAGAACCAGAGACAAAGAGCTGAAAAGGTCACTTGACCTTAAGTAACGCGAGTGTTGTGTTACCTGTTTCAGCGAGAGGTTTGCGATTGGCACGGAAGGACACGGGCACCGGTCCAGTGTTGGTGACATTCACAGTGTGACTGAGGACTTTGCCAGGGATGACGTATCCAAAATCCAGAACGTACTCTGGGAGCAGGACACTGCGGGAGCGTAAACAGGCAGGGGTGCAGATCGATGCACAAGACATCAGTCACAAGCAACGTCCAGGTGGCACATAAACAAGGCCGGAAAAGCCGTCGGTATTATCATTTACTGACATTCAGCAGAATTGTTTGAGGCAGCCAGGGTGACATTGTGTTATCATTTGACAAAACAATGTGACTGTGAACAGTCTCATTCAATCTCAGTCTCTGATTTAAAACTCATCAAAATGGTTATTTCCGTTTTTGTTTTACATGTGCGAAGTTTCTTTTCAGTTTCACAGTTCTTCGCCTTCGACATCAACTTGTCTGTTTTCCTTTCTATCTTGTAGCGCACTGTTCATCTGCGAAACAGAGGCCCACAACACGCTATGAGCGAACGCAGGCAATGCACACCGTGACATCCACCGATCTGCACGTACCACAGAACAAAATCATGCTCATTAACCAAGTTTCACACAGTTCTCACTTCAGTCCACTGAGTGGACCATCTGTTCAACCAAAGTGCATGTGTGTGCGCGCGTGTGCGTGTGTGTACGTACTTGCTGAGTTTGTACCACTTCCTGGAGGTACTGTCTGAGTCTCTGAGCTCCAGCGAGCTACCGGTCACAGCGAGAGCATTCTCTTTGACCAGCGCTCTCTCCACCTCCATGTGAAGCAGCTCTTCATACTAAACGGCAGCAAGCCAAAGAGGGAAAAGTCAAAGGGAGAGCGAGACGGAAGAGGCGGTAATTAATCTCTCATAAGTTCCCAAAAAAAAGTACTGTGGAGTTACATAAGCAATAAAAAGTCTCACAGGTGCTGTATCAACAATAATTCAAGGTACCCCAAATTTATTTTACAAATTATGGTGAATGATAAGTGCATTTATGTTTCTGTTATACCCAGAAATAACATATTCAGATAGAACTTTATAATGTATATATATTTCTACTATATAACAGTAGAAATCGATACTGGTCTTTTAAAGCAGAGCTGACTGAGTGTAAAAAACAGTCCATGACCTTCGCCTCATGATGGGACTGCTGGTTTGAACGCTTTGAGGTTTGCAGGTTCAGGATGATCCATTTCCCACATCAATATGTTTTGCAGCCACTGATGCAGCAAGGACACCGAAATTACATGCTCATTTTTAATATCTTTAACAAGTGTGCAATCAGAGAGATGGCTGGAGATGCCTCCAGACACAGTACACTGTATGTCTCCAATGGTCAGATTGGTGACTGCAGATATCTGACCAGTCAAGACTGCCTTCAGAAGATTTAAAACCTTTTTGATGATATCCAAAGAGGAATTTTCACTGGAATTAATTAAGATACAGTCACTTTCTGCGATGTAATAACCCCAGTGGTATACAGTACTTCAACCATTGCATTTTGGCAAGTGATATTTTAGCTTAAGACATCCAAAATGGCAATAAAGATATCTTTAACTGTCATTTCCATTGTGAGAGTCTAATTGTACTGGGTATTATATGCTGTTGTATGAAGATTGCACTTTGGCGCTAAACTGTGATTTCAAGTAAATAAACTGATGGCGCAAAGTGTACGTGGACATATATTAATATTTAGACAAGTGAAAAATGAATTACAGAGATCTGTATTAGGTTTCATTGTTCTTTTTTTTTTTCTAATAACGCAGTATATATGGAGAAATACAGGGTTTTGTCATCAGTGTTCATCATTGTTTTCCCTGTCACTGACTGTGAGGTGGCAGCTGGCCTCTGTTGTTGCTCCTCCACCATCAGCAGACTCTCTGACTCCCTTCGCCTCCACAGCTGCTCTGGCCTGCTGCACCACATCACTGTAGCACTCCTCCGCTGCAAGGGAACCATAGTGTCATATATATACATGGAGGCAAACATGTTGAGAGTTTGTATGTCAATTACCTACAGTGCAACAGACTTAATCCAGTTCTAGGGGGAAAGCTATGATTTGCTAAGTAATAGATAAAAAAATCAATCATATACTTTATATCTATGTTTGATAGTCCCTCCTTTGGCTTGTGGAGTACTGATACAATCATATATATGCGTACAGAGGTTTCGTGGTAAGTCCAGGCTGATCCTCGGGAACACGCCCTCTCCAGTCACAGTGATGTCCTGAGGTGGGAGGAAAGCCACCTGCAGCTGAAGCTGCTTCTCAAACACCTGAGGGGTGCCGGGGAGGTAGAGCACACGCAGACATTGCTCCACGCCAGCATCAATGTAACCCTGAGACACACACGCAAACAGGTAAAAACCCTCCAGAGAGGATGGACGAGACTTCCATACAGCAAGGTCCAAAATACTTTGGAAATGAAGAGAAGCTCACCGAGGTGGGGATGACCATGGGCTGCTCGGGTCTAACCATTTGCCCCTCCTCATGTTGTCCATTGTCATTTCGCTGCCTTACATGTGGCTGCTGCTCATCTTCTTCCAGAGCTTTCCTCTGTTCCCCTGCCTCCTCCTCATCAGCTTCATCCACCTCCTCCTCCTCCCCCCTTTGAGGGTGTGTGATGCTGAAATTGAATCCCACCTTCCCAGTATTCCTGAGGGTCACCACAGCTTCTCCTACATGATCGAAAAGCTGGAAGAGAAAGACTTGGAGGTGAGAGGAACACTGTTCACTCACTGATGCATTTCAAATTGCACTAACCTTTATATCCACTGAAGATGAAGTGAGTGAGTTTGGCAAAAACAAAGTTTTGGAAAAACTACACCACCTAGTGCTTTTAGACACTGGATGCTTTGTAAAGCTGATGCAGTAAAGTGTCAGTTTTTCGAGAAATTTATGCATGATGTTTGCCTCCTTTGGCACCTTATGATTTATGGCATTAATCTTATCAAGAGGATAAGGTGGTGGTAGTTGTTACTCTGATATGCACACAAAGGAGCTTATATTTGAGTGTTAAAAAGAGGAAGTAAGAGAAAGGTAGAGATAGTTGTTGGTCGAAAAATGCTGGTTGATTCAGGACTTCCTAACTATGTGGTATGGGTAAAATCTAATCGTTCCATAAAAGAGAACAGAAGGGAGAGCAAGAGAAGGAGAAAGCAAGAGAGAGAATAGTGCTGAACGGACAGGAAGGTCAGAGGAATGTTCTGCTGAATTGCTCATTTCAACTAAATCAAAAATCGATATGTCCTTGTTTTGAATATCAATGCTAACTTGTCTGGATGGCTTGCATACTTAAAGACGGAATGGAAGTGCAAAAAGCCAAATTGTGAAAAACTACAGAGTGACATTCAAAGTTAATGTGTTTCTTCTCGCCAGTTTTTTCATTAGTGTGGAAAAATAGGTGAAAAACATTTGAACAAAAACACCACTCCCAGCAGTAGGTTTCATGCCTTTAAATATTTATCCTGATAACAAACAAATACTTTACACACTTTACAGTTTGTCCCTCAGCCTTAAATTGTGTGATAATAGAAAAAAATCGAATGGGGCAGAGGATGATTGTAAATTAAAACTCTATCAGTCAACAAAAGTAAATTATCAGCAGACAAACTCTTTTTGAAATTTTAAAAATGCCAGAATGCAATGTTCCCCCAGGTTTAGCAAAAAAAAAAAAAAAAATCTAATTAGTTTTGTCTGAGATATCATGTGTCACACATGGGTGAACAAACAGATGGCAGAGGAAGAACAAGGAAAGCAGGATAACAAGACAACAAGGAGGCAAATTAACAAAAAATAAATAAATAAAAGAGAGCAGTTTAAAATATAGCAAAGGAGAATTTTTTTCCCTAGATTTTTTTCCCCTGTGCCATTACCAGCATTCTCTAACTCCAGCCATGGCCCCAATCCAGGCCTCAAACAGCTGCACATACTGGTGGAGCTTGTTGGGATAAAGAACTGAGACGTAAAGTCATGGTGACGGAGCCCTGTGAACGTACCTGCACACCAAAATCGATGTGGGTGAAGTCAAGGCTGTAGCTGATCACCGACGCTTCTCCTCTGAGCGTGAGCTCATAGGCCGGCCCCTCCTCCACGCGGCACTGAGCCACCACCTCTCTGCTGATGTTCTCGTGGCCGTAGAACGAGAACGTGACGAGCTGCTGGTCCCCAGGCTGCAGGACGCCGTGCATTGGCAAGACATCAAATACCTGCAGACAGAAAAGTAAAACCATTACAACTGACAGGATGAGGTCTCTTTTTTTACTGATTCTTTCAATGTGTTGAAGTGATATTCCCATTGAGGTTTGATGATCTCGTGAATCATCATCTCATGAGTTGACTTAGGAGGTCAATACCATCCTCATATCCTTACATGCAAAAATGGAAGTATTAAAATGAGAAGCTGTGGTTTTACAGGGGTGACTGTGCTGGACGACCTCTCGGATTTCCTTGCCAGGTGCAGTCGAGTGTTGCTGTCGCTGTGAAATTGTTCCAACAGTCATCCCGCGTAAAAAAAGTACACCTTGATGCTTAAACACGTTTTTCGGAATAAACATTTATGTATTAATGTTATATGCAGAAATGTGTATTTTCTGACCACTTGCATAAGGGAAACATCATAAATATTATAAATCAGGGCACTTCCAAAAGATTCTCAGCGATGTATTATGCCAGGGTATGTGTGTGTGTGTGTGTGTGAATGTGGACATGTGCTTGTGCATCTACCTCTACAATAATATCACCGCAGCACACAGACAGGGAAAATCCCGCCGCTATCAGCTGCTATTAGCCGCCCTCTCCCTCCCCTGACTGATTTCTTGACTTGTGACCTCTTGCCTACCTCTTTCACACACACGGGGCGCTGTGCGCTGCGCTGCTCGTATACACCTGGCCTGTGGCTAAGAGGAGCCGGAGAAGCGGGAGAAGGTGTTCTCGAGGAGCCCCTCCCTTCCTCAGGCTCACTTTCTGGATTTTTCTGGTCCTCCTCTTCCTCCAGCATCTCTGTCTCTCTATGAAAACAAAAGGATAATGATGATGTTAAATATTTATTTTCCTCACAATGAAAGCCCAACTGTATAAACAGGCGAGCAATACGGTGGATGGATCAATGAGAAGCGGCTTGAAATATGAATGCGACCATGCTCTCGCCTCAAAGTGGCCACAAGATATCTCACACAGAAAACGCAACCCAGAGTAAGTTACATAACAATCCCCTGCATATCAATATATTGTATCATTAACACATAGTGTAATACCCAAGTGAAGAAGAAAATCTTTAGGACCCACACCCCAAGGACTCTCATTTTCTCTTTCTGTTCTCTTCTCTGCTTCCCTGTGGGATCAGACTGGGTATATCCATCAAGTTAATTAAACAGAGTGTTCTATAATTAAGAGGAATTTTAATAGGCAAGCAGCAGGAAACAGGTCAGGATAGATTGCAGTGTAGTGCTGAATAAACATGGAAAAGAATGAAAGAGATTTAGTGAGTGAAGCCATCTCAAAGCCGGACTGGACAAGTTCTATATTAAATCACCGAACGCTGGCTACATTACTGCCATAGGGTGTGTTTGTGTGAGAGAGATAGAGCTTCAGGTCATGCACACAAACACTCATGTAAAGCAGTGTTCAAGTGGAGACACACATTTGTCAGCGCACCCAGGAACGCTGCAGCACTGATGCGTGGGTAGAAGAACTGAGTGGATAGAAGTGATGCAGCCAGCGGGGGGCACTGTTGTATGGTCCATCGAGGATGAGCGCTGTTGTTAAGGGACAAGTCAGCCTGATGTCTGGCCTTGGGAATCACAAATTAGTAGATCTAGCAGCACAAGATGTGAGGGTGAACAATTACTGCGGGTCAACGTCTTCACAATCAGGGTGCATTTTTGGAGGATAAGAGTCGGTAAGAGCCCATAAAAAACCCATCTGGCCCCATGTGGTAAAAAAGAAGCTTTTTAAAATGTGGGTCCTAAGAAAGGGTTTAAAACCCACTGGGGCGGACAGAGGAACAGATGGTGAGACAGCAGATGATGACTCTGCAAGAGCTCAGCTCAAAACCGAAATAGCCTCCTCTGACATTCTCATATCTGTCTCTGTCCTTCCATCCATTGTTTCCTTCATGTGACTGCGACTGCGCTCTCCTGTGTTCAGCCTCACTAACCCTCGACACATCAGAGCCTGCTGAACCACCAACATCTCACTTCCAGCAGCCTCTCAGAAAGAAAGAAACACAGCGATGGGGAGCGTGCATGAAAGAGAGTTAAATGCTAGAGAAACTTTGGTGGTACAGACAAGTGGCTAGTCAAGTGTGTGTGTGTGTGTGTGTGTGTGTGTGTGTGTGTGAGAGAAAGAGAGAGTCATGCTCTTGCTGGTTTACTTCTGATAAAGAGTGTTAACATACATGCATTTTTTTCCAACAATTGAAAGCACAAGGATCTGGTTTGGCTTTATTAATGTAAAACAACCTCTTTTAATCATATTTGTGTTAATCAATGCAATCAGATACCTGCCTTACTCCTGATGGGAGAAAGTAACTAAGTACATTTACTCAAGTAATGGTTAAGTATTTTAAATACATAATATTTTGTATTTCCATTTTATGCTACTTGATAATTGTACATGACTACATTCATCGAGCATCCAGCACAATGAGCTGCAATATTCAAATATTGCTTACACAAACATTGATATAAAAATATGTCAGAATGTAACACTGACAGTGTTACATATCATCACACTGGCAGAGGCAATGATGCATCACAAATAATCTTGTTTTTTGATATTTTAAACCTTAGTAGACAGTACAAGAATACAAAAGCTGGAACTTGCTGCCCGTCTCTTATGAGATGCACAAATTGTGCGTAAAATGTGCAGTGGCGGCTGTGGCCTTGGCTGGCTGAGCGGGTCGGGTCGATCCTGGCTCCCTCCGGCCCGCATATCAACGTGTCATTGGGCAAGATACTGAGCCTCAAATTGCCCCCAATGTATCATTGATGTGCCAGTGTGATAAAAAGAAGTGCAGTATGTATAGAGAAGCGCTGTGTGAATGGGTGAATTTGGCTCGCGGTGTAAAGCGCTCCGAGTGGTCGATAACCGCTGAAGAGCGCGGTATAAATGCAGTCCATTACTGCCTCCTTCACTGCTGAATGCTCAGAGCGGAGTCATCCTCGGGAACCTTTCTATTCCTGTGCCTTCAAACAAAAATGTCTTGATTGCACATAAATCAAAAGGACAATGCACGCACTGCATTCAGGTCAAAAGCATGCCGCTCTACAGTATATAGGATTCCTTCTGCACAAAGTAGTGCAGCCGGGGGACTTGAGGAACGTTTGAAAAAAGAACGTTCCAGGATTAAAAGACCGAAAGCATCAACGAGCCCGACCATGAACAGGTGCTCAAGAGTCTTTGTCTCTTCATTGTTTTATTCCCTCTGTGCATCTTGGCTTAAAATCCTCTAAAGCACCTGCTAGTCTTAGTTGTGAGTGATGAGTCTGTCATTGAATTGTCCAGTAAACCAGTCCATCATGCATACAAGTGACTACAGTGCAAATGGAAAAAACGTCGGAATGAGGGGAAGCTTTCCAGTTTACTTCTTGCTGATAGAGTCCTTAAGAAGGAGAAGTTACAGGATTTAAATGTATTGCTGCCTCTATCTATCATTGGGATAAATGGGCTGGAAAACAGTTGGCTCCATTGAAATCCCCCTCTCCAAAGGCTGCGGTGTAATTACTGATAGGGATGTAATTAGCTGAGCATGGCCAGATAGTGCAGGTTTTGTGAACAAGAAAGAGGGACTTTAGAAGAGAGTGTGTGCGCGCAGAGTGAGGTCTCCATTTAATTAGCCAGATGGCCTATGAGACAGATTGTTGAGAGAGGTCACCATCTAAGAAGGGAAGGGTGAGGAAAGAGAGAGGAGAGGAGAAGCTTGACGAGGATTAGGTGGAGAGCAGAAGCACAGTCGGAAGAGGCAGGGGAGTGGGAGGAGACAAAGGAGGAAAATGAATTTTAAAAAAAAAGATGTAAAGGCAAGGAAAACCCTACAAGGAGAGGATGAGGAGAGGAGCAAGAAGGAAGAATACCAATAGATGGAAGAGGGGGAAAGACAGTAGAGGGTGATAAATCTTCTAAAGCAATGGCAGTTAGTTAGTTCAAGGGCATGAAGAGACAGACTACTATAGAATTCACAGTCCATTTCGAAGGAGGAGAGCCGAGGCAAAGTCTTGACAGAGGCAGGCTGGAACGCTGGTGAAGTACACAATCAGTAGATTTGTCTTCCCCAGAAAATGTATAATGGATTTGGCTTTCAACTCAGAGGGTTACATGTAAAGCTACAGTGCTACCTTATACCAAAGGACAGTTTGAATATATGGCTGAGATCCATTCTGCTCTTGTCTATTCAGGATACTATTTTTTTTTTTTTTTTTTTTTTTTTGGGGGGGGGGGTGTTTAACAGTGTCAAGAAAAAGTCACGACACAGGATTTTTTGTAATCCAGCAGTTCTTCCACCGCCGTTGCACCCTGACTTTGTTCTTTGTATCCTCTCACTGACCAGCTCTATAATTTCAGCAGCTGAAAAAATATTACCACATCATCAATCTGGACAGTCATCTTCAATAAATCATAATACTTTTTTTTTATCCTCTCTGTAAAAAGAACCTACTTTTTCTGTGTCTTCAAGGCTCCTGATCACCGACGGCGACGAGACGGCGTACAGAGAGGAGGTTAGAGCCCTGACATCTTGGTGCCAGGACAACAACCTCCACCTCAACGTCGACAAAACCAAGGAGCTGATTGTGGACTACAGGAAGCAGCAGGGTGAAGGACACGCACCCATCAGCATCAACGGGACGACGGTGGAGAGAGTCAGCAGCTTCAGGTTCCTCGGGGTCCACATCAGTGAGGATCTGACCTGGACCCTACACACCAATATCATCACAAGAACGGCACGACAGCGGCTCTTCTTCCTCCGCGCAGCTGCGGAGGCTCAACATGGACAACAGGATACTCTGCAGCTTCTACAGATGCACCATCGAGAGTATCCTGACTGGCTGCATCACCACCTGGTACGGCAGTTGCTCCGCCCTCAACCGTAAGACCTTACAGAGGGTGGTGAAAACTGCGCAGCACATCACCAGGACGAAGCTGCCATCCATGGAGGACCTCTACAGCCAGCGATGTAGGAAGAAGGCCAACCGGATCATTAAAGACCCCCACCACCCCAGCAACAAACTGTTCCAGCTGCTGCCATCTGGCAGACGGTACCGCAGCATCCAGTCTCGGACCACCAGACTCAGGGACAGTTTCATTCCACAGGCCATAAGACTATTAAACTCCTGAGCTGCCACTTTCGTCACTTTTTGTTATTTATTACATTTTATATACACTTAAACTCCATCTGCACCATAAAAGTCAATCCACCACTTATACCACTATTTATTTTTTTAAATTTTATTTGTTTATTTGCACTACTGCGTTCATTTGCACTACAATGTTTATTTTCTATTTCTCTCTTTCTTCCTTCTAACCTCACTCTCTATATCGCAATGTCGAAGGAGCCTGAGACCCCAAGAATTTCATTGCATGACTACTCCTGTAATTTTGTGCACATGACAATAAAGAACCTTGAACCTTGAACGAGAAGGGCTCTATGAGGCAGAGCTTCATGGACAGAGGCAGAGATGACACGTTCTTCAGGAGCAGTTTCTCATACAGGGGCGTGAGACTCTTTCCTGGGACCTGGAAGACACATAAACGCACATGGCTACTTTAACCCGGAGGTGTAAGGAAAAATATCCCGGAGAGGGCGCCGTTCATGACCGACCTTCTCTATGTAGAAGTTCAGCTGCTTGGAGGAAATGCTGAGCACAGGAGCAACAAAGCGACAGGTCACGTCCACGGACATGATGAGCTCAGAGCAGTCCAGGCGACCCACAATGCCGTGGCACAGCAGACGTTCCCGCACGACCTGGAAGGGCAACAGTGCGCTGCAGTGTGTGTTGCCGCAACGCAGAACTATAGAAATTCAAATCTCGGGGCTATTCTCTGGGGCCTGCGGGCGAACCGTCTCACCTTGGTGGAGTCTGAAGATCCTGTCAGCAGCATGTCAACGGAGCAGCCTGGGAAAAGCTCCACTCGAGAAGGGCTGAGGCTGAACACCGGCTTCTCTGTGCCAGAGGAGAGCAAAGCCCCGCGGCTCAGGACTTCTTTCTTCCCGGGAGTGGAGATGGGGGGCAGAAAGTATTGGCCGGACAAATCGCGTCCCTTGCGTTTCTTTGCTTGGGGCGGGAAGCCATCAGTCCTCCAGTACAGCAGGTGTTTACGATGGCCGTGGTTGGTGAGCTTGAAGTGATATTGGCACGACTCATGGCTTATTGGACATACAGAGGACAGCGGGATGTGAGGCACGCTGTGAGCACTGCGTTTTCAGTTCTAAATCAACAGATTATTCATGGCAAACCAAAATATCCTCTTTGTATATTCTACCTGAAGTGTGTTCCTAAGTCAAGGCTCGGGGCGAAAGTCCTGTCGCTGACGATTGTGGTGCCAGTGCCTGTGGCGGACAGAGAGACCGTGTGCGTCTGGCTGTCCTGAATAGACACTTCCAGCCTGTCCTGGAAGGCGAGTGTATCCTTCAGGTGCGCTACTACCCTAAGCTCCAACTGGCTCTCTGGCGGCACTTCCCCCTCACTAGGCTCGACACGCCAACAGGACCTCGCTTGGCTCTGAGGAGACAAAAACAGAAAGTTTTTACCCATATCTCTCTCTCCTCCGATCTGCAGAGTGGAAACAGGGGCACAGTAACACCTGCAGCATCGACTTCCAAGAGTGAAATGTGATGCGTGAAAATGTCTCCCTTGTGGGGTCACATTTAACAATTCTCCACCAGCCACCGCAATCTATGCTGCGGATAGATCCTGAAAAATATATCTGTATATCATATAGCTGCATAATCACATCAACATTTCAGTGCAACACGAGATCCTACCGGTAAAAGTAGAGCAGTGGCTCCCTGCCGGACATAATTAATGAAATGAAATATCCCCCAACTGTGACCAGAAAAATTGATAGACATTTGTAAAGTAAATATGCTTTCAAAAGTGAAAAAATTACACATAGAGATTCACATCTCCACTCTTTGACAAGAGGATACAAGAGGACTGCTGCAAAGCCAGCTCAGTATTTTCCAGTGGATTTTTCGATTGCCTTTATCGGAATAAAGTCCACCGTAGTGAAAAACCAGATGTAAATCTAATGGTCACCTCCATCTCCATCTCTCCAGCAGAGCAGATGACCCTGCGCTGTGCTCACTGTACTGTATATCTGACCAAGCAGCGGTCGAGATCACAATCGATGTTCTATACAGCGTCTCGGCTGATGGATGGCTGGAACATAAACTTTTAATTGGGATTTTAAGAATGAGCCTCCTACAGATGCACTGGAGCTTGGGCACTCTCACTGACTATAGGACAACACAGTAGACTGTTGCTCAATGGGGGAAGAATGTCTTCATATACTGTGATTGGCATTTGCTTTACTGGAGTTCAGACTGCAGTAAAAAATAATACGGGACAAACTAAATACAAATACTGTCACTTCCTTACAGAACAGCCTGTGGAAACAAGACTATTTGACCAGCAAGCGGCTTTGGGAATCACAGATGACTTTCTCAGTGTTTGTGTGCTCAGGTGAAGGAGCTGGGGAAGGCGAACTTGGGCTGGGTCGATAATAGGGTGGTACAGGGGATGGGTAGAGTGGGAAGAGGAGAGAGAGCAGGGGGTCACCTCCTCGGAGAGAGGAGCAAGACGACCGGAATCTCAATAATCGCATCAAACCCGCCGCGCCCCCACTGCCTTATTAGAATTGATTGCTTTTGAATGCAGCACAAGTCAGAGGGGGTTTCGAATCCAACTCTGCTGCTGAACATAGTACATCTATCAGCAGTACATCAACCTGTGTAAATCCTGCGCTGTTGATGCAGCTGGTACAGCAGCCTGTTCTCCTGTCAAATATTATATAGCACAAGAAAATCAGTATATTGTAATGTGAATATGACGTGGCTCACAGTTCTGGTTGCCAGCTGAAATAGACCAAAATAACGTTGAACATTGTTCCCTTTTAACCCTCCCCTTTCCATTTCTATCACTATATAGCTGAATGTGAAAAGAAAAAGAAATACGGCACTGCTTCAGAAAGGGTTTGCTTTGCAAACATGAATATGTCCACGTCCAGACTGCAGTGCTTGGACACTTTTCTCCACATTACAAACTGTGGCCCTCAAGATATTTCTGACACTCTATGAAATAATTTCCGAAAGCGTATGTTGGGTCAGGCAAGGAGTCGTGGTAAATTTTTTCACTGATGGTCACCCTGATGACATGAAGTGCGCGATACCGCAATATCCCAGCACTCTTCTGTCATGGGGTCTATTTGTGTGACTCTCTGCCAGCCTATCGAGTGAGATGTAATGCAATTCCAGGAGAATCTGCATCGATTGGCGCCGGAGAGTGCAGGGGAGAAACTCCTTCCCTCAACACTGCCTCAGAGGAGAGGACAGGGTCACACCACTGCAGTTTCACCGGGGTTTGCCTGTGTGTGTGTGTGTGTGTGTGTGTGTGTGTGTGTGTGTGAATTCCTGCACGCGCGCACACAGTGGTGTCTATGCCAGTGCAGGAATTACCGAGGCACGGTTCCAGGTCACAAGTTTGTTCCCGATGGATATCGGGCGACGCTGATAAGGCGATGCGCAGCGAGAGAAGGGCTTTCAGGAGGCAAGTGAAACACCGTACGTGATGGATTGTAGATCTCAGGCTGCCGCGGAGTTTAGAGTTTCGTTTACACTGAGTAAGCATGATAAATAAAAACAGGTGGAACTAATCAAACACAGCTTTCTGCAACAGCCGAGAAGAGGCGACATCCGCTGAAGAAAATGTAGGGGCGCTCGCTTACACTGAGAATTGTAGGTGGAAACACTGTAACAAGTCAAAGCGTCTCAAAATGTGACTTGTTGAAAAGAACTGAAATGTCATTTGATGAGTGAGCACTGAAAAGCGGTTGTCGGTGAAGTGTAAAAGACAAGAAAACTCTTAGTTGAGCTGTGGACATTGTATTGTCGGCATTACTTGACCATTTTGTGCACAAAATTTCCCACGCCAGACACGGAAAGACATTCAGAGCTGACGAATCCTTCAGTCAGTTTCCCCACATCGCGCTCACCTATTTCATTCAAGTCATTCTGCATTGACAAAATGTCACCATCTGATCGGTCTATAATGGGAGTGCAAAGAGATCCACTCTGAGGAAAATCACTTACTCTCCAGAGGTAAGGCTGAAATTGAACAGGCAACTAATTATTTCAAGAGCTAACAAAGCATTGAACCTATTAACTCATTAATTGCGTATCGAGTTAGACCAACAATTAATTAGTCACAGGAGCGGGGGAAGGCAGGCAGAGGTAGTAGTAGAAGTAATCTAGTGTAGCCAGTGAGATAGATGGCTGGGAAGGTATGCATTAAACCCACGACTAACACCAAATGATGTTGCTTTTAGTTTGTTCCCAGACTCTGTAACATCCTGCTACGAGCCCTGAGGATATGTAAAGTTGTTTTGTTCATCAGAGCGCGTTTGTACCGTGCAAGCGGCAAAGCGGGCTGGAATAGGGGACTGGTTTGTGAGGCGCAGGGTTCTGGCGACGTCTGTCAGAACGGGGACTCTGCCAAAGTCCAGCTGCGGGCTCTGGACGTCAACCGCTGGACCCCGGCCGACGCACGACAAGAGCACCTCCTGCAACAGAGCAGAGCGGAGAAGAGGGGGATTGGAAAACAGAATTTAATAACACTGCCTGTATTCAGACACGCACACGGTATGCAGCTTGCAAGAGCACAGATATTAGCACTCACTCAATCGCAGAACACACTAACCAGCGGTGGTTTGACGCTGCCGAACACAGCGATACGCAGCCTGTGGTGCAGCCTTCCAACGGCCTTCGCCAGCAGAACCACGGGAAGCTTCTCTGAAGTGTGAGGGAGAATCACTCCTCTGGGTGTGGAACTCCAAAAGAGCAGCGACGGCCGCTCTTCATATTCCTGATGGATATCACACAGATAGCGATCACACTGCAGACAAAGATTCAACACCTTTTGAACACATCCTAAAATTAGGCAGAAGTTTTCAAACAAATGATGACTTATTGTAACTTGTTGTTTATAACAGTATGTCGCATCTCTTGTAGCTGCAGTAGTTACACCTGATTGTTTTACAAATTTGATTTTGTCCCAAAAAGGTAGTATTAGATAAAAGTATTTATTAAAGTAATAGTAGTTATTTTGCACATTAGGAAATTGCTTATTGCCAGGAATAAGATTAGTTTAGGTCAGTTAATAACACATTTATCTGGTATGTTCAATCTAGAAAAAGTGACTTCCAGAAACTGCTCATAATTACGCTCTAGGTGTTGTATGGATCAAAAAGATGAGTTTTAATTACTGAGCTTCAGTGGTGCATGAAGGTGGATTTTAACTTTTGCAGTTTAACTGCTAATGTACAGTAAATGGACAGAAATGACAATAATATCTCATCGTAACTCCTACATAATTGTTTCTAAAATTTTGGATGATTCCTTTTTCATTCATGTCTAACACATAGAGACAAAACTTTGCAGTCTGATCTGGAAATGAAACATGGTATTAAATATGAATGGATGGGCCTTGACAGGCTTTGCTCTTGTTTTACCTCACTGTAATAGCTCCTCTCTACCACATATACAGCACAGTATACATACAAACATCGTTTCACTTCACCTGGTCAAGCACGCCGTAGCACACGGGCAGATCACTGGGGTTGGACAGCTGCACTTGCTGCTCGTAGTGGTAATTGAGGAAACACCTTTCAAAGTCCAACGCTGGAGTCTCCACCACAATCTTAGGAACAACACACCTGTCGACGAAGAGAAAAAAGGGAGAGTTGGCAAGAAAAAAGAGGAGGTGAGAGGAGAAGGAAAGCTCTGAGGCTTATTTATGAATCGAAACAATACTTGCACTATGGCAAACCAGAGGTCTTCTCATTAAAACGATGTTCATAATTTTTTTTTAATGACAGTGATTGTGAGGAAGTTAGATTAGCATTGCCCTATTCTGAGAGATGGTGCAGGTGACATTCAAATGTATTATTATGCAAATCAGGTCCTGAATATTTAACACACACTCCACTTGGTGACACCTGTACGGTGTGGACCACAGTGGATCACATTCACAGCTTGTCAAAGCATCACAGAAAGCCACAGAGGAGGTTACTGCCAGACAAAAAAGAAAAAAGAACTTGGTTAAGTTTTAATGATAAGTAGATAGGATTTTTTTTGAGATGCACTTTTTAAACTCTGGTTTTTGTACAGATTAAACAAACCAGAGAAGATGTGTTTATGAGTGATCTGATTTAATGTTAGTCCTGGCAAGAAAGCAAATAATCCTGCTTCTTAATATATTGAAGTATTGCCCCAATAAATGCTGTTTTAATGATGAACCTCCACATCTTGTGACACATTTTTAGCAAAAATACATTTTCATTGTCATTTTAGAAGAGATGACGTGTGATCTACTAGCACAGAGGGACGGTGATTCATTTATATTCACTCATTTCTTTTCAAAATGCAAAAGCTCCAAAACATTTTGGCATGAGAGAAAAGTTAAAGGAAAGCTGTGTCAATAATGTTCCTGGTGTGCAACATCAGAAGTGGGCGTGAGCATGTTGCTGCACCGAGGGAGACATGTCTGACCTGGCACTGATGGGCAGAGTCATGATCTCCTCTCCGACACCGTCAACATCCACCACCAGTGCCAGCCTGTATCGACCCACTGTGTTGGAGCACAGGGTCACCTGTAAAATACACACACAAAAGGTTTCAAAGATACACTGAACAACAACAACATTACATTATCAACACAGGTACACATAGTTTTGGTAAGAGCTTTAGCTGGTTGCCATGTATTTACCCTTTACAGCATTGATTCAACTATGGGGAAAGTGAAGATCCTAAACAGCAGGCTGTTGTTTGTCACAGATAAGAGAATGATTTATTCTGTATGGCTGAAAACTAAGGGAAAGGGTATCTAACACAGTTTTACAGAACTGGCTGTGATGCATTTGTCATTCAGCTGGCATTAGAAATGACACCTTTGCATTCTATGATTAATTTGGCCAAAATATCACAGTAAACGGTATTAACACAATGATCATGAAACATTACTGGTCCCGAGGTTTCCCTACTCGCACTAAAATATTGTAAAATCACTTTACACCATAACCTTGGTTAAATCTAACCAACCAAATGGTAAACATCATATTTCAGCCTTGTTGGAAAAATGGACTAATATCATATACTATGAACAAAAGCATTCTATGAACCCTTACTTGCTTTGTTGTGACAGAACCAAAATAATCATGCACACAGTTGATCATTTGCACTCACTTTAATTATTACAATTCAGTCCTCAGACTTCACAAGCTCAAATTCATTAGCTTACGGATGTCGATAGTTCTGGTTCTTTGAGTTGAGTCTTGAGTTTATGATCTGATATATTGTAAGATTTCCTAGATTCCAGCCGAGTATTAACCAATATACTGGCATGTCTCTAGTTGGCATTCATCTTCACAAAGACCTGTAGTGTGCTGCCAAGAGAGCAAATGATTTTAATGAAGTTATTCCTCCATTTTTTTACTTTACCTGAATGGGAACGTGGGACATGGCACGCACAGAGCCTCCAGCAGGGCTGATGGTGAACTCTACAGGCTGTGCATGAAGTTCGCTGGCAGCGCTGCCTTGCCACTTGTTCCTGGACACCTCAGATACCTGTTGGTGACTGGTAACACTGGGATTCCCTAACCCATCTCCCAGGACACGTAGGGCAAAGGTCATAGGCACAAAGGAGGTGTTGAAGAGGGTACAAATTAATGTTTGTGGGAAACCTGCATGGAGAGACAGAGACGGAATGAAAGTCAGCGAAGAAGAGGAAAAAAATAAGGTTATAAAGTTGGAACAAAGTAGAATATTAAAAGGAGCCTGGAGTGGAAAACATGTTTTTATTCTAAATGTTGTGAAGCTTGAGTATATCTTATGCAGCCACTAAAACATGATTAGCGCGGGAAAAATGCTGTAACCCACCGAAGGCTATATCTCCAAAATTGAGCTCTGAAACGTTGAAGTGGAATGTAGGACCAACAACGCAACCTCTGAAAGAGAAGACAAAGAAAAGAGCCGTGAGAAAATCTGGAAACAACAGCAGCAAGATGAAGGATTCTTACATAAGCACTGTGAGTGTAGCGGAAAGCCATTCTGTTTTTTTATTAGTCACTCTACCACGGCTGCCATAGACTGAGTTTTTATATTTGCTAAGATCAATCTGAACGTCCCCTTGGTCTGAGATAAAATCCTTGCAAACTTCACCTGAAGGTCAAGGTAAGTGGTTTAGGCTGCCCGGTGACAGCCAGCAGCAAGTCCTCAGAGAAAGTTCCCAAGATGCGACTGTGGAAGGTGACTTCCACAATCTGGCAGGCCCCAGGGGGAACGACACCTTCCTCATTGCTGAAGGAGAAACAGCGGCCAAAAGTGGTGTCAGGCCTTGACAGCTTGAAAGGAGCATCAATCAGCCCTTTGTTGGACGCCAGCACCTGGACAAAGAGAGGGATCTGCTCATTTAACCCAGAAACCATGTTTCTCTGACATGATCCTCATCATCAGTCATCAGGGAATATGAAACATCTACTGCAGTCATGCTTTCGGGAATCATCTACTTGAATTCAGCTTCAAGAGAAAAGTGAAAATTAGTGCTTTCGGACTCAAATTTTATTTTTCAGAAAACATTTGAATGTAGTCCAAAAGTCTAAACTACATTCATTCAGCAACTTTACCACATTACTAGCATGTCCTAACTGATCATTTTCTGATTGGATGGCTTCACTTTCTTACCTCATAACGGTCTTTGTCACCGATGAACACATTCTTCATATCTATCAGGTTATAATTGAGCTGGAGTTTAGGGCCCACACCCTCACCCTTGATCATGAGAGGTAACCGCGATTCACGGCCTAAGAGCAGACAAAGGCAGACGTCGGAAATGTTTATTACACAGTGAGAGCTGGAGAGACAATAGATACATAAATTTATTCATATGCAAAGTATCATGTGTTTAGGCGTCTCCCAGGCAGAAACAATCATACAGTTTGTAATACTGATACTTCATACAGGTGGAAAGGTTGCTGTTATGTTTCCAGTTGAAAACATTGGATTAAAACTTCAAACTTCAAATACAAAAAGTCTAAAGTAGCCTACTTGCCGAACACTGCATTTTCTGCCACCTCACTCTTTATACTTGGACATGAAAGGTCTATCCTTCAGTTATGCTTAGTAAGCTTTTAAAGCAAAGTGAGGAATCAGGGTACAGTCGTCTCCAGTCCAGCTGTCATTGACTTTGGCTGGTCAGATCATGTGCCTCAGAAAACATGGAAATTAATGTAAATCTGGCCACCGGCCGAGAAGACACACAGGAGGGCCGCATGCAAAGTCGTCAACAGCCTTTTACTCAAACTGGGATGAGATGACTGTACTGGAGCCTCATGATTGGACTGTTTAATATGAAGAATGAGATCGATTAGCACTGAGTCCTGCAGTGGGTGAAACATTTAGGCAGATTTCGGGGTTCATTTGTAGCGTTTCTGTGTATACCAGAGAGGAGAGCATAAAAAAGACACAGCCGAGAGAAGCAGTTGACCTCTGACAACAAGTAAACAGACAGACACGGTTTGTGTTCCCAGACTCGTCCAACCTTTGCCTGCACGGAGGCACAACCCACTGAAGGAAGGACGATCTTTTATGAGAAAGCCAAAGCTATTGATTTACAGAAGCGGCGTATGGTCTGCTTGAAGTTCTTTAAACAATCAATTCCAAGGTGTCAAGGAACAAACAAAAGAAGTTTTGCTCTGCTTCAAAGAGGGTCTTGGTTCGACACCCACGCTCCGTTGCCATAAAACCTCTGCAAATCATAATTTGAGCTCAACCCCAAAAGTTTCCTCATTTTAAGACTGAAAAGATAACATGGGAAGCACCCAATATGTATACATCAGAACTGAGGGACATCGTAACACAAAACGTGTGTTGTATTTTCTAGGCGGACACTGACCTGTGACATCACAGTACAGGGTTTGTTGGTAAAGCTTGGCCTCCTTAGGTTTGAAGACGATGTTGAAATGTGCAGTAACGTTGGGCCAAATTTCGCCTTCCTGAGCCACGGAAAAAGACAAGAAACAAAAGCAATCATTTGACTGAAAGGATATAAAGCAGGCATTCACTGACACTGCTAATGCAAATTTTCTCACAATTTACGTTGCTGACAGCCTGATAGTAGGGGACTAGAGAGGAAATTCAACTGCGAGCACAGTAATTACAGTGGAGAAAACTGCGTGGAAGCTTGGTGCTTTTGTCAGGCTCAACTCTAAACACACACTAACTGCATCTAACACCGACTTAATACCTGTGTGTGTGTGTGTGTGTGTGCATGGCCTGGTGGCTGCACAGTACGCGTGCGTAGCCTGCTGACCATTACTCTCAAATGCCCTCTCAAAGTTTGTTTTGTGGCGGGCTTGCAGAGTGTTTACTCTCTACCCGCCCACCCTTTCACTCTTCCTTCCCTCTCTCTCTCTCTCTCTCTCTCTCTGTCCAGGGATCCTGGCTGAGCTGAGCAGAAGAGACACCGGCAGAAAAAGAGGGGGGGTGGCAGTGTCAGAACAGGTCAGACTACCTGAAGGTCCCTGGGCAGAGACGGCCCCGTCTGTGACCCTCCTGTCACGGAGGAGTCAGACTGCATGTACATGCGAACAACAGGGAGGAGTCTTAACTGTTCATGACAGATCTAATCTCTGATCGTTTGCGGGGAATCCACACCCTCCACATTGTCAGAAGTGAATCCTGTCTTTGCGGCCACCTGGCTGCAAGAGGAAGAGGATGCCGAGAGACCAGAAAGCAGACAAACCCAAACGCACCGCCGGCTCCACAGAGATGCAGCTGTGTGAGAGGGCCAGGAGGTGATCCTTTGCAGCTTGGCTTCTAGATTCCTGCAGGGCTCTGGCCAGCAGCGGGAGGCGATGGATCGCTGCGGGGTCAGACTCGCACTGAGAGAGCAACACCTCTTTCTCCTCCTCCTCCTTCTGCCGGAGCGCTGAGCTCTCCCTGCGGAGAGGGAGGGTGAAAGGCAGAACAAAGAGAGAAACAAGGAGGGGAAAAGAGGCAGAGGAAGAACAAAGAGACACACAACAGCAAGAAAGTAATGGACACCTGAACTATTTGTGGCAGCAGTTAATTCAACTTGCGGCATGTACACAATGAGAGGGGAAGGGGTATCTTACACAGCCTGAACCTTTTAACCTGAAAACAGATTCACAGTCGTGTACTGTCTGTGTGCTTTTGTGCGCGTGCATACGTACCTCAATAGGCTCAGCTCCTCCTCTTTCCTGCTGGGCCACGCTGACCAACAGTAGCGAAGCGGGATGTCACTCCTGTTGGTCAGAGACACTTGGTGTACGTTGGCCAGGGAGACGTAAGTCTTCTTCAACACGATGGAGTCGGGCTCAAGCTGGACGCTCAGTTCCTCGCAAGCCCCGTACAAGCTGATGCACACATCTTCACCTGGGCAGGACACACACACATCCACGCACACACGGTACAGGTGGATTGTTAGATGTTTTTGTTATGATGTAATAACTGCTCGCTTGAGTGGGTCGCATGAGTCGTCTCTAAAATACTGAAGGATTTAGTGCTGTTTAATTTTTTTCTTACCCTCTGAATGTCACGGACATGGCTTTGTAAACACAACTGGAAAGTGAAACGCTGCAACAAAAGACATGAACGACAGTTTGCCTTGGTGCGTTTGTCCAGTCAGAGCAAACAGTCCGGACACCACGCTGCTTATTTAAGAAACAAGCTCACTTGGAGCTAATCCCTAATTAAAGTAATGCCCCGAAAGTGTAGTTGTCAGGAAGAGAGACAGTGACACGCTGATTTACTGAACACAGAGATTTCAACAGCGCATCAAAATCCTATCCACCCAGCAGCCACCACCGCTCCTCTGGGAGTGTCAGGCCTGATGTGGGCAGAGGATAGAAGGGAAAGTCACAGTGGAGTCAAGGACACGGTGCGGAGTCGAGCTCTCAAAGACTGGGTCTGGATCAAGAGGAGGCACACAGAGAAATTGAAACCATATCATCCAAAGCAACTTATTTTATTATGCTGCCAAGGTCTTTTGAGGTGCAGCAATGTCAAGGGTTTAAATTATAATGTAGTAGATTTAAGGTAAACGTGACTTCCCAGGACAGCACGTTACAGAATATGAATCTCCGGAGTGAACGGTCAAAACCACAAGCCTCAAGAGACAAAGTCTTGGATGGTTAGTAGTAATGAGTCTCTGTGGTAATAACATGGTGCCACCATCACAGTATCCACACCGCCACACAGAGAGAAAGAGCAACAATAACGAGCAACAAAAAAAGGATGCAAAACTAAGTTTTGTATAAAGCCGCCAAGAACAAGGGCTTATGGAAATGTAGCGTTTGTTTACAGTCAAATCAGCAGGACTGGAGCTTTAGCCTATAGAACAACACCGCTTACCCTGAGATTACTTATATTTTCATACCTGCAGAGGTGACATTTTTCAAATAAATACATGTTTCCAGCCTGAGTCCAACCCAACACACACACACACACACACACACACACACACACACACAGAGAACCCATCTGGAGACGATATGAGAGAACATTCTCATTCTGAATACTGAGCAGTCTGGGCTCTGTACTCTGCAGGGTTCTCCTCTTCCTGTGTTTCTGTGGTTCATCGGTTCTTTCATACATTTCCCTAGCGCCAATTAAAACACAGATACCTTGTTTGGTAAAATGACTAGAAATGAAAACGGGGATTAAAGTGACATGGAGGATTTTGTCATCTGAAAGCAGTCCAATGGGTATTTCATTTTGCTGTGATTGTTGTGCTTTTCAACGTTTGTCCAAAACAACCATGAGACTTGCCATTAATTACTTTTTACTAGCAAATTTATTTTCCCATGTCGTTCCTTTGGACCAGACACCAGCGAGTGCTGGGTCTGAGGTTCAGTTTACTCTGAAATGCAGATTCATCACAGGGTAAACATTTTTAGAGGACTGACGGTTGCTCTGCGGGACGGGGAACGAAATCCTGCTTTTGGCCAAGCTATAGAAACTTGACTCAGGTTTGACGATGCAAAACAAAAAATTGTCAGGCTGAAACATTTTCACTGGCATGAATCTAACAATGTTGAAATAAACAAGGTCACATTGTCACTGATGCACAGTTCATTCCCGCTCAAAGCTGCAGTGCTGAGCAGGATGGGCGCTGCAGTACCTCTCCAGCCTGCAGCATCATCAAGTATACGCCTCTAAACGTTTGACACCTATAGCTAATGAGTGCTATAAATGCATTTTAACAGGTGCTGTCAATGTTGTTTATAGCTACTTACAATCTAGCATTTGGTGTTTTAAAACCGCAGGCGGAAATGCATTTCTCTTTGAATATTTAAAATTGAGTGGAGTTAACTGTGATATAGTGATGTTTTATTATTAGAAATTATTTGACTTTAACTAAAATGTGCCATAGGTATACAATATAATACTTCATCTTATGTATTGATTTATTTGTTTCTGGGTTTTACTGAGGAATAGAGAAGGTGGACTTGGCCTGGTCCCAAATACAGCAGTTTAATGCAGTTTGCTTGTGGTGGCAAAGTCATCATCCCTCAAAGTTTGAGCTACAAGGCTCCTGTAGCGAGGCGTGCTTTGCATTCTGGGACGCAGCAGAGCACAACAACTACATCACCTACTCTGCCTCTGACTTGCTAGTACTCAGCGCCTTTTTTTGGTTGCACTGGTTAGGTTTAGACATCAAGAGTGATGATTGGTTAGGATTAGGGTAATAATATCAGAGTAAACCAATAAAGTAGGTGGAGGCAGGGGCGGGTCTTCACCAACTTCAGTTGGGGAAAAAAATATAATACGCTAGCCCAGAACACAGGACCTTCATCCTGTATTTACTTGCAGTGAAGGTGCATTGCTCTTTGCTTTAATCATCTTAGAGATGTGTCTACAACTTGACTGGAATCCACCTGTGGCAAACTGAATGAAGGCACACACCTGTGTACAGTATATGAGGTCCCACATTTCACACTGCATGTCTGACAAAAACAAAGCCATGAAGTCCAAGGAAGCCTCTGTCGACCTCAGCACTAAAAATGAGGTGAAAGCTGTGAGTGTCCCCAGGAGTGCGGTCAATCAGGCCTTTATCGTAGCGCGGCCAGACATTACAGTGGAAGGCATGCGACAGCTCAACTTGCAGGTTGCCAAACGGCACTCATGAGAGTCTGAGTAAAATGAATTGTGTGGTCTGGCAAGACAAAAATATAACGCTCTGTCACTGCTCATCATCTGGCCAGTACAACCCCTACAGTGAAGCATGGTGGTGGCTGCGTCATGCTAAGAGAGAAGAGAGGAGAGACTATTTGACCAAATCTAAAAGATTTATCTCCCCTCGTAATAAGCCATTGTGTTCAGGCTTCATAACGTTAGTCATTAGGTTGCAAGTCGTACTTGGTGCAGACAAGGAGATCTTTTAATCTATTGCTGCCTACAAGTGATGGGAGTGGATTAATTGAGCTGAGATACCTCATTTCTGAGGAACATGAAAGCCTCAGTCATTGTGCAAGTGTCCCAGTGTGACTCATTTAGCTTTATTATTAGCCTTATTTACATCAACAACAACCTGAGCAGCCATGCTGCTGGAGGGGAAGAAAAAAATAAGGCAGCGTGTAACAAATGTAGGCCGGTGAAATGCCCTACAGTAAAAACACAAATTACAATTCAAGGAGCGCCCATGTTTGCCTCCAATGGGCCAATTATCACTGAGATTTCTATCATGTACCTCATGGCAGGGAGAGGGAATACAAAAGAGCCTGGCCC
Organism: Psettodes erumei; assembly: GCA_016785225.1. NCBI lineage: Eukaryota > Metazoa > Chordata > Actinopteri > Pleuronectiformes > Psettodidae > Psettodes > Psettodes erumei. The sequence goes on along the minus strand of JAFBJZ010000821.1, from coordinate 114,216 downwards.
AGTTCCACAGGGAAGGCCAGTTTCTTTGCTTTCAGTCTGTAAGAGAGAAAGACGACCAAGAGATACCATCGTGTGAAGAAGAAGAGATAAAAGAGGAAATAGGGGACAGGGGATGAGTGATAGAAGGAAATGAGGGAGAGAAAAAGGATTGTGGAACACAGAGGGGGGAAAAAAAAGCAATTATCTCCCAGCGTCCGGATGCTATGACAGCAGTTGACAGGCAGGGAGAGCTGCAGCTTATTGCTAAGCTTTCATCATAGCTGTCCACCAACCTGCAGCCCCCCCTTCTCATCCCATAATTTCTCTGTGTGCACAGCGAGAACTTCTCAGCCCCTTCAGCTACCTTTGATTGCACAACTGCAGCTCTGTGTTTGTGTGTGCGCGCTCACATTCCCGAATGTGCGTTTGTTTGTGAGCCGCTTTTCGCTTTTCAAAAAAAGGATGCTCTGTTCAAGTCCCCTCGATGCCTCAGCCCTGTCAAAGCAGATGCCTCGGAGCTCCCCAAGTGCTGTCCGTCTTTTCATTTAAATCAGCGGCGGTGACTGACGGGGCGGGCGGCGGCGATAGGGGGTGGGGGGGGTTCCCGGAGCAGCACTTTTAAGAGAACAAGGAGTGTCTAACGCACCAGTGCAGGAAAACAAGTGAGCAGAGCAAACTATCATTTTCCCAAGCTTCACTGGCTTTTAAGTGACAGCCAGAAAGGAAGAGGCGGCCGTTTCGAGTACCGCGGCATGCCGCACGTGCAAATCGACACACAAACGCACACGTGCGTTCACCGGCTACGTCGGCCAGCTTGAGCTGAAGTCTCCGACGGCCCCTCCCCCTTCTTTCACGACACGCTGACCTGAAACATACATGAGAGCGAGGGAGTTGGAGAAAAGGTGCTAAATTAAAAATGACAAGTCTCCTGATGGGCTGTAAGTGGTGCTCTGGACCCGGGCCGGCCCGCCCATTATAAAAGCTTAATGCTGTTTCCAGTCCTTCAGCAGACCGGCCCATTTACATAGCAACACGGCAACCCTGCTCCTTTGAAGGTCACGCACACAGGCAACCAAAAAAAAAAAAAAAAGAAAAGAAAGGAAGAATATTTTTACAGTTCATACAAAGAGAAAAACACAAACTTCACCCACAGCAATCATCATTAAAGAGCTTCACATCAATCTTTTATCAGGTCTTTGCTGCTCTGCAGAATGGCATCACAATAATTAAATGATAACCTCCAATGAATGAATATAAATCTGAAGCCAGAACAATTCTGCTCTTATCCACCATAATCCAATCATAAAGAAGGGCTGGGTTTTTTGTTGTTTTTTTTTTTTTGCACAAGGTGACTTTGTAGTGGTAGAGTTTCAGGACTAAGACTGATAACAGAATGACTGTGGTGTCAGCATGCTGTGGAAGTTTCCCTCACACACACACACACACACACACACACACACACGCACACACATACACACACACACACGGTGAAAATGGGGGTAGAGCACCGTGATCTACCCGGGAGATGCATAGCTAACAAGAATGAACTCAAGTCTTTTTTTTCTCCTGCAAACTGCTCTACTGTATTCGTTACACATCATGGGATTTTTCTACGACTTTTATAGGGAGGTGTGCATCTGAAATTAGCAGTTATCCAAAATTAACTTTAGAGGAGACTTTGATGTGGGCAGTTTGGGTCAGGAGTAAAGCTGATCTGATTCTGACTGAAGAATCCCCGTGCTTAATCAACCCAGCCAGTCCTGTTTGCTGTTGCTATTTTCAGCTGCCAGGGTTTAACCGGGAGCGCATATGAAATGAGAAAATTCTCTTTTCCCATCATAACAAAGCACAGTGCAGAATTGGGTCTAGTTTGGCCAAGTGACTGCGGGCTGAGGTTTTCCTGAAACTTTCTGGTTTTAAGTTAACATGCAGTGCTTGCAATCCTCCAGATGACTAAAATAAAAGACGACTTGACCGTTGTTACGACCGCACGTGCTCCTGGCGCTCTGTTTGGCTCTTGTCCTCTCCTGTCTTCTCTGCCACCTGATCAGTTATCAATGGCCTGGCCGAGGAATGAAGTGCTTTAAAGCGCCGGTGCCAGCGTCAGGAGAGAGACGACTGCTGGTCTGTCAGCCTGCTATCTCATTTAGTGTTGCTGCGATATGAAGGATGACTTGTCTGTCTGTTCTCATCTTGCTTTAATGCCTCAGTCGTTTTGCATGGCCTGCTGTTAATGAATCCTATGGATTGTGTTGTTTTAATGGTGTTCTCTGTGGTTGATTCAGGTCAGTGGTGGAGCGCTGTCAGCCCCATAGGGCCGCCCAAAGGTGGGGGAACGTAACGCCACGGCATTCTCTAAATTCAAGTAGGGTGTACAACGTGGAGCGGGCGGACGTCCGAGGCCCAGTTTAATCATCTCATGCGATTTTTGCTGAACAGCGTAAAAGCCACGCACTTGATCTTTTCAAGGCAACTTCCTCGTTTCACCTCTAATTGATCCCCTCGTGTGTGTACAGGAAAAGTCAAAACGCTTCGCCTTTTTGGCTTTGATGTTAATGAGTCCGGCTAATTTTGAGGGCGAATAAGGCTGCCCCAAAGAAAAAGAGCGACCACTGATTGAAAAACTACTGTACAGTAGAGGGTAGAGCCCCCATATCATCAAACAATACTGCTGACTATGGAGGGAATGATGAAAAATAATAGTAATGAGGAATTTATGCAGATGTAAAGATAATGTACCAGGAAACAGAAATGAGAATTAGAAACGAACATTTGCATCGACAATGAAATGGTGGGAAAAGTCACACGAGGTATTTGACTCCTCTCGTGAGATACAGCAAAGCTTTGAAATAAAGCTCAGAGATTTTCGGGTAGAAATCAAGAAAATCGTGAGGGTAGACCTAGGAGAGGATAAAGATACCAAAATTCACATGGATTAACTCGGGAAAGACGATTGGTATTGTGGGGAAATGGGAAGTCACCAACCGTCCTCCACCTGAGGACTGATGTTTCCAACATTAAATGGGCACCAGTGATACTACAGTTAGTCCACGGTGGTTTTCCTGTGATGCCCGAGTAAGAGAGGTCGACCCGATGCTTAGATTTGTTGTGCGACTCGTGCATCCTGTTTGCATATCCCTTCTATGTGACTGCATAAGGAAATTAAAGTTAAGTGGCAAAGAATGAATGAGATTAAATGAGCAGATCTGTCACATATAGGACAATCAGCCGCCGCTACAACGAGCATTTATCAAGCAACGGTACTGCTTATTTTATTACATAAGATAAACTGCTTAATGAATAAGTTAACAGGGGATAAATGACTCATTACTCCACTGCAGTGGGCTGAGGTGAGCGTCATCAATTAGAGCCAATCAATTAAACAGAACAAACATAAGTGTCACACTTTAAACTGTGGCATTTTGCTGTAATTGACTGATTTCTTTTTTCTCTTTTTTTTTTTACCATCGAAATACCGCTCTCGCTCTGATTTGTGTTCATGGCATGGCAGCATTTACTGCAAAATCTTTACGATCACAACAGATGCAGTGGCTAAATGGCCATTATACCCTCAGTCACGCCACTGCACTGCTCACTGCATGTTTTTCAGAAAGTTATTATGCAAATAGTGAAGCTTTGAGTAGCCATTCCAAAAAACCAAAGTGAAAGTGATACAACCAGAGACACGCAGAGGGGAGGAGAGATAACGGACCCAGAGGGAGGCTGCACAGAGCGGTACAGTAAATATCATACACAGCCCGGGTCCCTGCAGATATTGTAGATTCTGCTCTCAAGACCATCACTTATTTCACCTCTGACTTCGTGGCCCCGAGCACACGCAAACAACCGTACATCACGCGCAAACCTCATTGGTGTCTACTCATCCGGTACGTCCGAGGGTTAGAGGATTGCTCTGAATCCACACCCAGCCACAGCCATGCCTGAACCTGCAGCGCCACACACAGCAGTGTCAGGTTGAAATCCAGCACCATAAAGGAAGCAGTCAGAAAGGAGACAATGGGCAATTAATTGGATCAGCCTGGGAAATCTATTTGTGGTGGGCTGCGTGCATGGAGAACACTGATAACTGATAACGGCGACATACAGTATGTGAAGGAGATGGCGAAACACGCACAAGGGGAATAACATTGACAGTAGAGACAAAAGCTTCCCATTTGTCAAAAAATTAGCACGTCTACCATTTTTCCTGTCTACATCTCCATCGCGATCAAAGCCAGAGCGGCTGGTGGCGGGCCCTGGGTCCCGTCCTGCTGCAGGGTCAGCGCTGAACACAGACCCATTCATCCTTTTAGTTCCACACCAACTGACACTGCTGATTATGCAAACTCCTCTGGTTGTTCTCTGCTTCCATCTGTGTGTGTGTGTGTGTGCGTGCCAGTGAGACTGTAGTATAATTTTTTTAGAGACTTGTGATGTGCAGAAAAGGATAAAATGCGATGCTCGATATTGTTCATATCTTTCCAGTGATGTGTTGGATAGTAGGTAAATATGCAAAATATGTGTGCGCTCCATGCGCCACAGGTGCACTGATAAGCTCTCTCAAAAAATGCACTCTCAGCTCGCTTCTCACTAGTTCACAAGAATGTAACTGTTCTCACTGGTGGGACAGCTCCTCCTCAGGCACTCTCAGCGCATTCCTTACTAGCAGCAGAGTCTCGCATGTACTCTCCCTGCAAGTAGAATGTGTAATCTCAAGTAGAGCTGTATAATCCCGTTCTTAGGAAAAAGTAGGAGACAGAAGACTGAGGTTGGAAAAAAGGGGCGCCCCATGCTCAAAAAAAGAGATTCTAAAAGGTGTATTGCTGGGATTCAATCTGCGTTGTCAGCAAGGCGTGATTACGTGGTCACAGATAAGGGGGGGTGCATATCAGTACTGAGGAGCTCTCTTCAGTTGTATCGTGTGTACACTGTGAACATCTCCCCTTAAAGTTTTTTTCAGCTGCCTGAAACTTTGACACCTGATGACACCAATGACAAGTTTTTCCAAAGATGATCTGACCGTTTTGCTAAAATCTCTTTGAATTGTGGTCCAGCATTCTGGGACTTCAGTCCTGAGACACAAGAAGCTTTTATACAAGATAATATATTTCTTTTATAGTTTGATGTCTCACCGTGCGGCTTGTGTGCGCATATTTGTGTGCGTTACTCGACACTGTTACATGCCATTTACAGTTCAATTTTATATCAGACTGTCAGATTTAATGGAGCCAAACGAACTATTTCAGTATACTCACATTTAGAGGACGTACTCGGTAAAATAAAGCAACCGATGAGGGACACCTCTGTAAAAAGGTCAGTCTCAGTACAACCCGTGGCTCACCTGTGTGGTAGTGCAGCAGCAGGTCCTGGCTGTGGTCCCCTGCGGACACGGGGTGGAAATGCACGGTCACCTGCACGCTCTCACCGACGTCGAGAGTCCCCGAGGAGGGCGTCACTGAGAAAGGCCTGGAGGAAAAATGCATGGATCAGAATTTCATAGTGTAGTAGCGTAGCTTTTTATATGTGATATACAGAACATTTTTTACAGCCAATGTGCAATGTCCGCTTAGCAACGAAGAAAAGGAAAACGTGTCTTCAACAAAACTTTTAACTGTAATCAGTAGTAATAACTTCAGTTATGTAGTTCTTGAGCACTTGGTATGAACTTCTGATTCTGGGTCAGTGCATTAATAATGTATAAATTAACTGTTTATACCCCGAAACATTTGCTTTTATGTGTAGGTCATTTGATAATGGCTTTTGAAATCATGCTAATATCATATATGAAATCACTCATGCACAGCAGACATACAGTATGAAGCCATTCTGCAGAGACTCTGACCTCTGTGTGTGGAGCTTGAACATGGCCCTGCTGTTCCCTATGTTGCGCACCAGCTGGGTCCTCTGCGTGGAGGCTTTGACGGGACAGAGGGGCAAGTGGAGCTCATCTCGAAAGTCCAGAATGGCACGTGGCCCGATGGCACGGACTGGGACCTCGAACCGCTCCCTCTGTGTCACAAACACCAGCCTGTGGCAGTAGTCCTGAATGGAGGAGCATGTTCAAGCAATCATTTTTCTGGTGCTACAACACAGCTTCCAAAAAAAGTTGAGGAGTACAGCTGAGTCTGATGAGAAGATCATCAGTTTTGGTATTTTAACATAAACCAAAGAGTCTCAGGACAGAGACTATTGCAATTCAAATTATTGAAATTGCTACATGTAGCAACAATTTATTGAAACGTGGTCAAGAACACTTATGTCAGCCTCATTGAAGCCAAATTTTAACTGCTATGCCATAGTTTTTGGGATGTTTAGGTCTGTATCTGTGTGGTGCACTGCCATCCCGAGAATCACACCATTAGCATGGCTAAAACAATAAAGTGTGGTGACCGCAATAAAACAGCCACGATATCTGGGATTAGATTACCTTTAACTATTAGCTACATCTCACGTTGGCCTTTACTTCTCAGTTTTCACTTTCACCCATGCTATCAGTAAAAGAGATGACAAAAGAATGAGCCGGTGTAACTCGACGCCTGACCCTTGACCTTCTGACTCTGACGGGGCTGTTGAGAGAAATTTGTATACAGGCTCCATTATGGTCTTCAGTTAGAGTGCTAATTTGGAGTATTGTCTGTCTAATTTCACATTCTTACCCAGATCCAAATTCTCTGCTTGTCTCATCATCTGATCCAAATTCTATATTAACTTCACTGTGCTCTCCTGTGGAGGATTATTCAATGAGGCACCCACCCTCTGTCTCCAGTACCTTGTTCTCCTGCGGGGTGAAGACGACGGTAAACGTAGCAGACATTCCTGGTGCAACGTTGCCGACCGCATCCTTCTGACCGACCACCTGGAAATACTCCGAGTCCTGCCTCTCCAGCTTCACGTGTCGTGAAACCTTGCCAACACAAAGCATCACGCTAACTTCACAAATATGCACGGCAGCACGCGGCCACTAATACAAAGCCAGGCACACGCACGAGCGATGATTTGTTCACGATGACTCCATGGCGTCTCGCACAAATTGCAGCAATAAAGCTCCTCCGTTTCCCCGTGACCTTTCCCAGTCACGCTGCCCTCCAGTCATTCCACACTTTTATTTCTGCTGTTCCATTTCACAGCAGCTCTTGATTGAAACAATGTGTATGTTTGCGCAAATGTTTACCCATTCATCGCTGACTCACACACCTTGTCATTGTTGAAGAGAAGTAGCCCCAACTTGTAGGTCTGTGCAGGAGCGAAGTTCTGGAAGACCAGCTCGGATGGGTATGGCTGGAAAAGCGCTTGGTCCAAATCCACCAAGGATACCTGACAACGCACACACACACACACATAAACACACTATAAGATAATGCAGATCCTCCAGCACTGTATCTTTGCAAGCGTGAAAACGGTTGCGTAACTTGAAGTGTGCAGTTGCGTTCAGGGTGACCGAAAAAAGATCCCGCTGCTCGTAGCTCCCACTTATCACCTCCAGTGTCCCACAGCGGCGGTTCGTCACATTCACATTTGCATATTTGACAAGTCAACAGAAAAATGTGAACAGGGTGAGATGCAAAACTGTCCTCCTAATTATGATGAAGGAGGCATTTATTCATTTCATAGGCATGTCGCAACCTTTTACTGCCATTTTCTCTCCAAGCCCCACATTACATTCTGGGTCTAGAGGTATAGAGCATTCAGTCACATCGGTTGCCCTCTGCCCATCAATTAGGGCGTGCTGACTAAGGGGAAGCAGCTTTTGGTACAGCGTGAATGACCTTAGCAGACAGTGCATGCTCTGTGTGCAGAGGATTAATGATAAAGTAATGAGAAGTTTGGGTGTGTTGTTCATCTAGCCTTCCAATAAGTCAGCTGCATTCACTTCCCTTTATCTATATAACTTTATATGTTAGTTTCAATCTGACTTGGCCATCTGTTAAATTAACTGTGCTAACTGGGGGCTGCAGTGTGTCGACACAAACGCTCCAAATGTACAGTATAAGTGACATTAGGAAAAATTAGCACCAGTACTTTTCTGTGCTTCGTGTATTTCCTTATGTTCTCTGACTTCTTTGCGGTGAGGAGACAGCGTAACAGAATCAGACGTTAATTTGACTGTATTTTTTGGCGTAGTGGACTCCCCAGGGTTTTACTCTCACACAGATGAAAGCATCAGCTGAGGCTCGTCTGTAGGCAGCTGCTGTAATAGTCAAACTCCTGTCTGACTTTTATCTCCTGCTGTAGGCTGTTGTTACTGTCACAGTTGTCACTGACGGTTGCACGAGTTACGTGTACGTGCTTCGAGTTCACACAACACCCTGACATGTTTAATGCCGATATTGTAATCGTTCACTATGCCTGTGCCAACTTTTTATTTTTTTTATTTTTTGGTCACTCTCTCGCAAGAATTTAGCAGTGCACGGTCTTGAGCTTTTACTTTGTGATGCATGGTCTTGCTCATGTCAAGCAGCTCCAGAATCCGGGGTGGGTGCACCTCGTTGGCGCGGGCCCGGCGCTCCTCTGTGGACTGTAACATCTCCTGGGTGTAAACAGACGGAGTCACCTGCAAACACACGGCACAGCGCAGTTTATTACGCTAACTGAGCCGATCGCCTGTTCCTCATCTCCCAAGCAACAGCAGTGATGTAAGAGACATCACATCAAACAAGACTGTTACCAGAGAGAGGGTGTGTGTGTGTGTGGGGGGGATAATGAGCACAAGAGCTGGAGGCTGTCAACTTGAGGCTGTCAGCTTATGACACATGGGCGCAGCCACCTGCATCAAGCACACACAGGAACATTAGCATCAGCTGATTTCATGCCCTCAAAGAATGTTAATATTCTCTCTCTCGGTTAGACCCGCTTGCAGCGTTCTGCGGTTCTGTGGTTTGCGTCCTCTCCACACAATCCTCCGGCACCTCCTCATCAGCGCACCAGAGGCAGAGGAACATCTAACTGCACTTAATGTCTTTTTTCAAGGTTAGGTCAGAGACTGATTTTAGCGTTGAATCGAAATCAATAATGTAGCAGAGGAGGTTATTGTATATGCAATATTCAACGGCTGCCAGTTAGGTGTGTATTCATAATACACTCTGTTCTATTATTCAGAGACAACAAACTTGCACGAGTAAACACAATTCCTTAAAAAGGCTAAATAGTGAAATGATGTGACATAGCCATGATGGTTACTTCTCCTAAAATGTAAATTTGGTGTTTACATGGAGACCTGCAGGCACAACAGGGACATGATGGCTGCACTGCTTTATTTACAAGTTACATAATATTTGCCAGGATCGCTGTGCAAGCAGTCCGGCTACGTATATGTTCTTCTCGTCTGCCATCGTTGTTCATTATTTTTTCCTCAGCTCGCAAATGGGTGTAGAAACTCCATGATGGGCATTACTTTTCGCAACAATGTCACATAAAGCACGAGCGTTGTTTGCCACAGAAACGAATGGATGGAGGCTGGAGTGGCAGAAAGTGTCCGTCTAACTTTGTCCTCAAGGCCACAAATTTCACTCTTCAAACTTTATCTTTTTACCGGAACGCAGGCAAATTTGTCTTCTTTCACACACACGCACAAAAACTTGACAATACTGTAAAAAAAAAAGACAACTTTATGAGGCAAAACACAAAAGTATGCAAAAGTGGAAAAGTGGTCCATGGTGGGTCTCGTTCCAGCAGGCGACCAATTTCCTGCCACTGTACGTTTTGGACATTGTCCCATTCTTTTAAAGAAGCTGCTTCAAATGACAGATCGTTCTAATAATTACCTTGGCTTCTTATAGGGAAGAAAAATCAATATCTGACTGCAGTGTTTTGTTGCAGTGACCTCAGCTCAGCAATTTTAGGCCTCTGCTCTCTCTTTCCCCCAGCTGCTCGCGTCTGGACCTCGAGTAGGTGATGAGAATGGGAAGCACTTTTTCTTTCCTTAAATTTTTCTCAGGTGAAACTGAGATCTAGTCCTTACAGGTGACTGCTTGTGGAGCAAAATGTGTTGGTCTGTTTGCTGAGATAGTTACGTTGTGTGTAAGAAGACAAATTTGCTAACATTAATTATCTTTTTTTTATTATTATGTGTTAAGACAGAAATTTGTGGCCTTGACGTCAACCTTGCACAAGCTCCTGCAGTCATATATGTCATTCAGTGAGTTCCTCACGCTACAATAGGGGACAATAGCTGATAAAAACGCACCAAAAAAAAAAACAGAACCTCAATGTCACATACTATTTGATCTCACTATACACCATTCTTCAATGATAGTTTGTTTACAAATGGTATATTTATGTTACCTGCTATAATGAAAAGTATTGCTTGAAGCATATGAATTTATCTATGACATGAAATGTCTTTCAATGGACAAGCGGGCGCTTCTTGAAAAGTGCTGATTCTCTAAAGGCTGGCTTTAGGCTGGCTCAACCCTGAAGAGACTCTAAAGACATCATGATTTCTGGAAGCCCGGTGGATCTCAGAGAAAAACCTGGTCTCAACATCCCTTTTTTTAAGTGAGTTCACAGAGAAAATGTAAATACAGCACGATATCCTCACCCTCCGTGGCTTGTCCACTTTTGTACTTGCGGGAGGCTGAATTGCTCTCATTTTGCATAAACACCTGCAAGGTCAGGACACAAGAAGAGAAGAGATTTCATTAATATATTGCTAATTACGTGCCCGTTTTATTAGAAATGAGCACCTGGCAAGGACGTTGGCTTTCCCTCATGTGATGTGTAACAGTAAGTTCTCTTGACGTAATAACGTAACGCTACAGCATAACATGTCTCCGAGCCCTTTTTTGGAGTAAATTTCTTTTACGCTTAGTTCAAGCCAGCCGAACTTTATGCAAACGCTTAATACCACTAACGTTACAGGAACATTTACGGTCTTGTTGCACTTTCAAAAAGAAATGAACCAAGTCTTACCACTCCGCCACACACGTCCAAGTCAGCTTCGTTGGGGTTTGTTGTCGTGGCAACGCACGCAACCAACTGCCCAGTAAAATGTCTGCTGATTGGCTAGCGGTGACTTCGTGTCCAAAAATGGTTTCCGAGGTCCTCTCTTATAGTAAAGCATGAAATATGTCTCATTTTGAGACGTTTTAGTACAGAGCAAAGGTGATAGCGTTTTCTGAGACGTCATGAGACACGATTAAAGGAAATATTTTTTCCTTAATTTGGCAACCTCTTTCAAAATAGCCAAACTTATATATTTTTTTTCACTCGATGACACAGTTTTATTGGCACCGTGTCGTATCTGTCCTGTTATGGTTATTGTGTATATATAAGTGTTTTTATTCCATATTGTGTTTCATATTATTTTAATTGTCTGATTTTATTTGGCTTAGAGCTGTAATATTTTAATCCTGGTTGAACCATGTAAAGCACAGAAACTTTCTTTTAAAAAAAAAAGAAAAACGTGTGCTAAAAATACAGTTTACAAGTTAAACTTTGAAAAATCAAACATCTATTGAGATGAAGATTAACAACATACAGTATTATAATCTATTGATATAATATTCAAGGAAAATCTATGGACTCAGATGAAGACATCTGACAAATATTATCAAATGCTGCAAAATGTATCCCACTTTGCCTCACTCTCATTGTATCTGTCTCCCCCCACACACACACACACACACACACACACACAGTCAGGTACACACAAATGCACTAAGTGAGAACTGTGTGTGTGTGTGTGTGTGTGTGTGTGTGTGTGTGTGTGTGTGTGATTAAGAAGGTCATCATAAGGACAAGTGGGGCAACAAGAAGGGATTTGACAGGCAGGAATTTCTACTTTAATTTACAGCTTTCATGACATGCATATTGTATATGGACTGATGTGACAGAGGGCTTAATCTTTTTCATCACTGCCCAAGAAGAGACACTTTGACTCTGATCAACATTGATTAATAGTTCTCCCAGAGGCCTCATTCTCAGAAGGGTTTTTTCCAGCATATTGCCAGTAACATGGTGAACACTTGAACAGGTTCCTTGACAATAAGTTCCATACAAATTTTTATACACCAGTAATGTTGCAATGAAGGAACTGGTAATAATACAAAAACATAAGACAGGGTACAAAATTCTTATTTTTTATTGACAATAAAAGTAGTTGAATTGAAATAGATGAATACTATAAGATAGCTACTATGTTTTAGTTTGGTGCAGTAGAATGTAAACTATTTAATACCCCCAAATTGCTAGAGAGTGTACAGAGGATGTCCCCTAAATGTCCACCAAGTGTTAACAGGCTACACTAATTCACTTTACAAAGATTTTGATTCTAAAATCTGTTAATGTTGTTTTACTGTGCCAAAGCTTATTGGTATAGATAAAGAGTTCATTGGATCTTGTGTCATTAAACACTTAAACACACATTCCATACACATCATATTGGTTTATAGCTCCCTTATAGGCTTACAGCCTACAGTTATAGCTTACGCTAACCGCTTTTGTTCTTTCTTTCACCACTTGCATTCTCTTGTTCTATGAGTCAGCACTTTGAATTGTTGTCTGTGTGTCAGTGTGTGTGTCTGTGTGTGGGTGGGTGGGGGGGGGTGTAGTTGTATAACATGCTTCAGATATATATCATGAAGAGCCCCTTGGATTTGAGGTGTTTATGTGACTTGTAGCATGAGGTAATTTAATTAATTTTCTAATATGTCCTTGCTGGTTTGCAGGTTTCCCTGAGCTGTTTCACTTTCCCCTCATTTTCCTCTTATCGTTTCCCCCTCCGTTCCCACCCCTGTCTCTCACAGTGAACGGGTGAGTGAGCTGCTCAGCCGGGTAGAAAACTGGATTTAGTCTTCTTCAAATCTGCGCCCTGTACGCCGTGACGTCAACACGCACCATGACCTCCGCCAATCCGTCCGCCACGGCACACTCTCCATCAGCCGCTCAACTACCGGGAACTCAGCACGGGAAATCGCCTGTCAGAAACGACACAGGGCAACGTTTTATCAGCAGACTCGTCACACTCATCATCAAATATGGATTCGGCGTCCTCCTCCTCCAGTCTGTGCAGGTAAGACCGTTAAACCTGGACGTTGGTGAACCGGAGTAAAATGAGCCTCAGGGTTGTCAAGGGTACTCTGGAGACCAAACCTATTATGAGTGATCGAGTGATGTTCAAAGAATTACGCCTTTTCAGTTGTTAAAAATTGAAACAATTCTCTTGAGCGAATTACCCTGATAATCGTTTCGGGAAACGAAGACAACGGTATCACGGACGCTTTATTATGAGGATTACAATAGCCTATAGGAGCGCCTCTCGCTTTGACGTAATCGCGTGCGTTAACAGGTGGCACACACGTAAAGGTTTGTTTTTAAAAAAAAAAAAACAACATATAAAAGCAGCTTTCTACTATAGCGAACTCTTGTTACTTAACAGGTTAGTCTTGTGTCTCTGCTTCAGTGAGACCATCGTCGCTTAGCAGCAGGACAGACTGGTAAAACTCGCTTGGTGTTTTTCGGTACGGGCTGTGTGAAATGTACGGAACACTGCCCACAGGCCGGACCCCTCCTCTCTCCGCTCTGACGCCTTAACGCAACCAAGTTCCGGCAGCACCGCGGACAGCTCCGCGGGCCAGAGAGAGAGGGGCTGGCTCTCTGGGTCAAATGCGTTACTTCACTTATACGTAATACATACTGTGTAAAGAATATGGAAAGCGGAAAGAACAAAGCAGAAATTAAATTTAGCTTAATTAACTGAAAAACAAAACAACTTAGATCCATAGCCAATTAAAACAATATGCTGTATGTAGGCTATGTAACTGTTGTAAGTATAGCCATTACATGCAACACTTGTCTTAGTTGCTGGCTTGGTCAGTGGATAAGATTAATTTAGCAGTGGGATACATATGGAGATCTTTTTTAGCTAGGCTACATACTGTATTGCACATAAATGCTGATGTTTCAGTGTGTCAGGTTCTGGAGTTTATAAGTCACTGATTAAAAAAGATGTTGCAGAGTTGTCAGGTTGAATGACCTGAATTGCTGTCATGCTTTACCCATCTTCTTCTGACGCGAATCCACCGTGCATGAGTCACACACCAGCAGAAGTTAAAGGCATCATCTGTGTGAGGGGGGAGTGTGGTTGTGTGGTTGTGTGTTTGTGTGTAACGCTGCCATCTCCACCTGAAGAATTATGTGAAGGGCAACTCCTGCAACTGACAGACTGGTAATGACAGCCATACAACAACAGTGTGCCAATTGTCTGTATTGTAGCATTTAAGAATTGCTTTTAGGGATTAGGATAATTCTCCCACTGATTTTAGAGAAAAGAAATACACTTCAGCTTTATTTATGGTTACTTATATGTATAAAAGGTCATCACTATGACTTTCCCTTGTCCCAGGAACAATTCATACCTTTTGTAATGAAAGATTTCCCAGCTCCTTTTCTTTCAGCTGGACTTAAACAAGGAAACAAACAGGGGAAGATTGAGAACCCAAGACTAGTCTGATGTATCATTTTCGATGGCCGCTCTAAAAATCATCAGGCTCTCTCCAACTGCAGATTGGTCCGGTGAAGGCTGCAGCCTAAAGTGTCATTGTGTTTTAATAACAAAGCTTGAGGCATAGAGGGAACATTAACAAGGTTATAGCTTTACAACCAGATTTATAACCAGAATTACGGCCTGTTTCAGACTTTGTATAATGCAGTACCTCAAGGCATTCCCAACGAAATCAACATCCCTGAATAATAATTTGGCTGCTGTGCTTAAAATGGCAAAGCAAAAACCCATAAGTGTGTTGCACAATGTATTATTTATACTCACTTCCACCCAGTGTTCCTTTCCATGTGCTTTTCTCTGCATTTCAAAGTGATTCCCCCCTGCAGCTGATCGTAGTATTTAGCTTGGCTGTTACCGAATACGGTAATATGGCTGAATTCAACCAAACTCACTTTTCTCCTGCACAAAACCATTCCGCCTTCCTCATACTTCATTGTGCAGCTCTGCCCATCAACACGCGAACAAAAAATGTAATTCACACTATCCTGCACACATTTCTAACACACTGTTATACAGTATGTTTCCTTTGCATTTGCTTTAATTTTGTTCATCTTCTTCTCCCTACCGTCATACAGTAAAGCCTGTTCAATCTAAATCTGACACAGATGTTGATTAATATTCATGGTGTTTATTCCTTGTTCAAAATGTTTATGTTATGACTGCAATTATCATAGAGACATCCCAGTGAATTAATGTAGCTACAGTTAAGTAATAAATTATATTCATCAACTTTTTCCATTATTTTCAGATACAGTTATGAAGAGTACAAGGAGACAGCAGACTGGCTGCTGGCCCACACGGAGCAGCGTCCTAAAGTGGCCATCATTTGTGGTTCAGGCCTGGGCGGTCTGGCTGATCTCCTGGACAACAAGACTATCTTCCCGTATACGGATGTCCCACGTTTCCCCACCAGCACTGGTAGGTTGTCTCTCTGTCAAATGCATTTGATCAAAAACGAATGATGTGACAGCTGATAGCTCATACTGTATGTGTGCTGTGCTGTGCAGTGTCAGGCCATGCCGGTCAGCTGGTGTTTGGGAGCCTGCAGGGCTGTGACTGTGTCTGTATGCAGGGGCGATTTCACTTCTATGAGGGCTACGACATACAAACGGTAAGCTCCAGCATGTGAAGTATACTGTGTACAATGAAACTGACTACACTGCTCTGCTACACAATGTACCTTGAATATAAGTGATTCAAAGTAGTGTCATCATACAATTTCAGAATTATATTGGTTTTAAGTTGAAGTGCAGGGGAGCTTCCTGAACATGAAGCCGGCGTGTGAGACTCCATAATCATCAGTTGGCTACTGAAGATGAGCTACTGAACATTTACACAACCTTGCATCGAAAAGCAGAGGAATAAGTGCTTCAGACTTGGCAGAAGGATTATCTGTGGAAAGCTTTAGTGGCTGATCAAACATCGTAAAGGACACAAAAGTCAACCATTGCTCACGAACCTGTACAGAACTGCAAACTTTGTCAAAGAACAGGAAAAGAGGCCTGATGAAGGTGACAATGTACTGACCTTTGTTCCAGTTGGGTTTGAAATACTGACCTTTCATTATAGTTTAACTGGTCAAACATTTCTGTTTTTCAAATTAATTGGCTTCATTCTTCTTGAACTTTGGATGAAAACAAGCAAAATTGTATTTAGTGGACAGGCTTTTTTGTGTTATTTAACATTTTAGTGATACTGCCAAGGGGTGTACTCTGCACTTCTTGTACACTGCATGTAGTGACTACTGCTAGTCATTGCTATGGTGAGTTGTAAACAATCTTAGGAATGAACTTTAAAAAAAAAAAAAAATCATGTATATAAAGATAAAAACAAGAGTTTAAAACCCTGGTATTGTCTGTGTGAAGGCACAATGGTGCTTTGAACTAAATGCTAACATGCTGATGTTTTCACATTAACATTCACTATTTAGCACAAAACAAAAGGGATATTGTCATCATGGGAAACTCATTAGTCTTGCAGTTATTTGGTCATAAACCAAAGTTCAAGACAAGCTGTAACAGGTTCGATGGTGGTACTATATGGAAAGTTAGCAAATCACAAAAGTAAATGCAATTCATCTAAATAGTGGCATGTATGAAATTCAAAGGTAATCCATCCTGTCGTTGCTGAGACATTTCACTGATAGCCAGAAATGTCAACCTCATGGTGGGGCTGGAGGAAATGTCAGAAGACCAGGGAATGAATCCTACTAATATCTGTAAATTACATTACTAATATTAGTGATAGTGTCTGTAAAAAGTTTCCTGGAAATCCACGCAGTAGTAGTTGACAAATTCCTGGACCGATGTGATGGACCCACCATCCAACACTGCCAATCACAGAGCCAAGTTGCCAGCATGGCTCAAATGAGGTGGATTGATTGTAGAATACAGTATATTTGATCCCAGCATTACATTGTTTATCTTTAATCTGCTTTACCATTCATTTCATTGGAAATCCATTAGAGCAAATGAAATCAGCTTCCATGTAAACACAGGATGGTGCAGAGATGCAGACATATCCATCTGTTACTTCTCTAAGTTGCCCTGTGAGCTTCCTGTCTCGGTTTCTGTCACAGGCCAACTCGCTTCTGCATTTCAAAACCTTGCTGATGCAAATGATATCCTATACAGGGTAACTGAACTACAGCTGGCAGTTTAAACTCTGACTTTGTCAATCACTTTGAGAAAATATTAACAGTTTATGTGAGCGTGGGCCTAATGTTTGAACCACTGAGGTGAAGAAAAACGTATTTATTCTTATCACGGAGATGCAAGTCACATATTGTGCCAAATCTCTTTTGCTAACACTTGGCTTTGCACTTTCCTATTTGTGCTGAATGATCGGCTGCAGAATTGTGATGACAGTAAGAAAAACATCCAGTTTGCCAACATGGGACTGGCCTTTGGCCTGTGGATATACTGCACCCTGGTTTTATTATATCACGAGCAATGATGTTCCATCTCCACAAAAAAACATTGACTCATAAAATCCAGTTTCATATATACAGTTATATAGGGGCAGATGCATTATGATCCTCGGGAATGCAATTAGGACTTTAGACATGTGATATATTATATGCCTCAAGTTGAATCATCTACATAAACTGAGTTGAACCCAAAAGGTTTTGACTCCGCCAAAGTCAAGGGAGATAAATTCTTAAAGACAACGTGTGCTACAAATATGCCATAAGCTCGGAAGTTGTAGTAGACGTATCCTGTTTTATGATCCTTCAGCCATTCTTGGCAAACTGAAACAAAATTGTACACTGAGCAGAGCAGTGACAAATAACCTTTAATGACTGGTCAACTCATTAGTACTGCTGACAGAATCACTGATACTTCTTTAATTAGATACACAACACATCTTATGCTTACTTTCAAATGCAGCAGGGGGACTCAGTGGCAGCTATGACGAGGGAGACATCATGCTCATTAAAGATCGCACCAACATGGACAAGGCCACAAATCCATTTCCCGCCTTTAATCTAACCAAACAACATGTAAAATATACATGAAACAGTCTCATGTTCCAAAGTGACAGCAATGACCTTATCAAGAGGCCGGGATACTTGAAAACGTTTCTGCACTAACTAGCAAAACACTTTCATTTCCAAGCTGGAGAGACCTGTGAAATAGAAAAAGCAATTTCCAAATATGACTGCAGTGGAAAGTAGCAGCAGTCGTTTACGGGCCATCAGCCGCCCTGTAAAGGTTACGGCCACAGCTGCTTCAGACATGCCAGAACCGACTGTAATAAAAATCCTGGAGTCTACTGACATCAGAGCGTGCAGAAGCTGTGCCTTTTTAAAAATACTGGCCTCTCGTGTGATGTGTTTCCTCCTCTGTGGTTCCCATCTGCCCTCCCCGTTTTGTAACCTGACATGCACCCAGGCGATAGAAGCGTGCGTCTCTGAAGCATAGCGTGTTTGTCTCTCTAGGTGACATACCCAGTGCGAGTCTTCTTCCTGCTGGGTGTGAAAACTCTGATTGTGACAAACGCAGCGGGGGGACTCAATGGCAGCTATGACCTGGGCGACATCATGATGATTAAGGATCACATCAACTTGCCAGGTTTTGCGGGGCAGAACCCGCTTTGCGGGCACAACGATAAAAGGTACAGCACAAATGGCTAAGGCAACATCTGCATCTTACAGACTACTACTCTATCCAGTTCATTCACTGAACATGTCTCCAGGTTTGGAGAGCGCTTCCCTTGCATGTCGGATGCATATGACCGCGACTTGAGGGCTCTGGCCAAGCAAGTAGCAGAGGAGCAGGGCTGCCACAGCTTCCTGAAGGAAGGGGTTTACTGCATGGCCGCAGGACCCACATACGAAACCATTGCAGAGTGCAGGTTTCTGCAGATGCTGGGGGCCGACGCTGTGGGTGAGTGCAGCTCCCTCACGTAAAGGGATAGTGACGTGTTGTGGAAAAGCCTCTTAACAGTGCAGCCACAATAGGAGACGAACTGTGCAAACACAAACGAATGTATTTACACATAAAAAGAGATAATGTGCTCAGAACAAATACAAACAGCACGTGCCTTTTGCAGTAGGAATTGCTACAAGCAAAAGCAGCAGGACTTTCAATGATGTGGATTTGCCAAAAATAAACAAAACTATTTGTTTACAAAAGTAAACAAATAGGCCATATGCTATAACCACAGAGGCGTAGATACTGTGCTTTTAGATTCAGTATTCAGCCATTCAGTGAGGTTCATCCTCACAGGTCAGCAGTTTTTACCAGATTCAGCTCGAAGTTCAGTCTAAAGCTTGGCAAACTACAAAAATTTTGTGACATGAAACGATGAAGATACAGCTTTGTGTTGCACCCCTACAGCGTATGCATGCACTGAAGTCTTCAGGTTCAAGTTGTGCTGTTGACATGCAACCGATTATCCATGAATAAACCAAAGGCCACATTATTCCTGTCCAACTTTGCAGCAGATCAAACAGACAGAGCACATAACACCCTGCAGAAAAATATGAAATGATGCAGCCACCAGCTGTCAGTCTCAATATTGTTGGCAACAGTGTAGAGAAATATGCTGTTTGTGAAAGTATAATAATCATAGTATAGCCAAATGATAATAAATGCATAAGTTGATAATATTTTTACACATCAGTGTTCAATGAAAGTGCAATAAGAAATGACAGGAGTTTTAAAGGGGTTTCTTTTATAAACCCACTTCTCCTTCCCTTTGTTCAGGTATGAGCACCGTCCCAGAGGTGGTGGTGGCTCATCACTGCGGCTTGCGTGTCTTGGGCCTGTCCCTCATCACCAACAATGTCGTGGCAGATTATGACAGCGATGAAAAGGTACAGCACGAGGAGGTGCTGGAGACCACCCAGTCCCGAACCCAGGACCTCCAGAGGCTTGTCAGCAACATCATCACCAAGCTCTAGGTCTTTCCTCTTAACTCTGATGGCACAGAAAAAAAAAAAAATTAGAGCCTAGTAACACAGTGATTGCAGACATGATGGTCATAGCTCTGAACAAAAGGTTATTAATGTAAGTGCAGATGGTGAGTTGTGGAAGTTGGGGTGGATAGGTTATCATTTATTAAAGGGTAATGTGTTAACCAGGGGGTGAGTGAGATGTTTTTGAGGTAGGAAGCACAGTTAAAAAAAAAAAAGAATGTCAATATGTAACAGGGGATGGGGGTGGGGGGTTACTGACGCCAAGCATGAGTTTTGCCGTTGGTTGGTCCAAAAGTGTTCTCTACCGCACCTGTAACCACGCCCAACAGTGATGTCATGGTGTACAGACACACCCTGCTCAGTGCGGTCCTGCATCACTGCGGCAAGGTGAGAAATAGAAGCGCCGCAGGCCAGCAAAAACATGATTTTCAGGGGCTGTTAAGTCACTCTTTAATAATAAATGTTGGACGTGAATCATGAGATGTGGAAAACAGGGTGAGAAAATGCAGTGGAAAGTAGGTCCCCCCACCACATAATGGGCATTTCTAAAATCCTTGGGTGCTGACTTTTGTTTTGTGTTTGTTTGAATCCCATTCTCATATATCCAAGATCAAATGTAATAGGGAAGGAACTGTGGTTATTGTACAATCCCAGTGGTATGTAACTCTATCCTGCATTCTAGCTGAAGGCTTGTTGGGGTGTTCCCTGTGCAGCCTGTTAGAGCCGGAGTGGCAGCATACAAAAAGGCTGGGACTTATATCCTGATAGCTGAACCAGTATATCTGAGGGCATCGACACAGTGTAATGAATATATAATATATAATATAGACAAATTTATGGTCAGTTCATGCCACCCACTGCCGGGACCCACGGAGCCGTTAGGTAAACTGAGGTGATTGCATCATAGTTTATATGACGACAGGGTAGCATCCTATTCTTGTCCACCCTCCATCATGTCGACTTACATATCTTTCATTTGTTGTTGTTTTGTTAGATTCAGAAGCCACTGTGCACTTACAGGCCGGTTTTGACATTTCAATTAAAGAAGGTTAAAGAAAACAACCCTGGACACAAACAGGGTTTATTTGTGTAGTGGAGGTGAATGCACAATAACAATAGCTGCTAATTAGAGAGTGTAGATGTCATTGGGACCAACTGGAACCTTCCTTTTTGTTATTTTGTAATTGCTTGTTATTACCGATGCACAACAAGTACTTATTTTAGCCAAATGTAGGAGTACTTACATTCCTCTATGATCAAAGTAGACTTGTTTACTTTTGAAGATGACAAATCACTTACTTTAGGGATTTGATGATTGATGAACAAATTTGACAAGTGCTGAAGGCATGACCGTCTAAAGCCTTGTTGGCTCTCAGACAAGAGAGGAGCCCTGAAGAAGCAAGTGAAATTTAAGCTGAATCAGTGTCTGAAAAGCCTGTAAAATAATGGCAAAATTCATGGCAAAATATATATTATCAATAAATACAATCTGAAAGGTTTTTCTGTGGTGGATTGAATTTGGATTTGTTTTATTTGCACAACAGACATTACACTGTAATATCAGGGAGGGCTATAATCAGGAGCCTGCAGTTTTCAATCTTCTCTGCGCTGATCTGGAACCTGCTGCCAGGTTCTCTTGACCATCTCATTCATTAGAGCTGGAAAGGCCACAGAAATCCCAGATCAGCAGTTTGCCTCTTAGACCATTTGTATCAGGCTTAACATCAAGATGCCAATGGAGGTCTTAAAGGGGAATTCCACTCTGAACGGAGCGTACATGATAAGCAGGAAAGCTCATTTTCACATAGTCAATTAATTCAAAGACGCATAGAAATAAATTCTGAAGATATGATCACAAATAAAACACTTGCTATTGTCCTATATGATGTGCATAACGCCATATTTTCCTTCTAGGTTCTAGGTTTCAGGTTAGAATCTAATAAACCCACATTCATATTGATTTAAAACCCATTTATTTTCATGCAAATATTTGCTACTGTCAAATAAAAAACTTTTAGATGACACCTGGCAGTGGTGTGTGTGTATGTGTGTGTGTACTGAAGGAGAAACAGCCTCAAATCAATCAACAAGGATGTAAAAGCTTGTTTTCAAGGAGAAAGAGTGTCTGCCATTTTTCAGATACAGTGAGGGACATAAAGGAGTGATCCTGCCAACTCTAAACACACACACACCTCATCAACATATCCACACTCTCCCTCTCCCTCTTCAGCTTCGCTCGCTCAATCCTTCACGTCGAGCGCCCCTCAAACAGATGAAGACGAAGTGGAAATGGCTGTTCCGTGCGCCGCTCCCTTCCGTTACATAATTGATCTACATACAGCGTGCAGAGGTGCAGCCCACTGTGGAACTGAAATATTAATACAAATGATCCAGGCAGCCTGACAACACAAACACAACGCATACACCGGGCTGGATTGGATTTTACACCGACGCGCTGGCACACACACACGCACCTCAGCTTCATGGCAAAAACCGAGACGTCTACAAAGACGCGCGTGTAGGATGCAAATAGCATGCTGTCTTTGAATGGAGGGATGCGGAGGACAGGACGCACAGACAAACACAGGCGATAGGAGTGACTAAAGAGAATAAGAGAGGAGGATGAAGTGTGTTTGACTCGGCAGTCTGCGCACGCTGGCGACAGGCCTCGTCTGTAATGTAATGTTGATATATCTATTGTCGCCGTGCCAGCTGAGCCCAGCAGCCACGATTGATAATGATAGGGTGAAAAGAGAAGCTGAACAGAGCGGGGCAGCACTGCTGAGTTTACACTCTTAAACACTGTCACACGCTGTCACACGCTCAGCCTCTCTCTCTGTCTCTCTCTCTCTGTCACACACACACACACACACACACACACACACACACACACACACACGAGCTGTTCTTATGCACTGTCATGTACCTGAGCTCACACCGTCTGTGAAGACAGCCATGCTCCCGTTAGCGAATGTGACTTTTACAAGCCGATGTAAAGGCGCTGCCGAGGGAATGTCTCTGCTGACTTTCACACGCTGCCTCCGGAGGGAGTTTGGCTGCCAGCGGTGTGTCAGCACTGTACCAGAGCGCAGCAAGGTGGATCTGGAAAATTACTGCTCCTCCCTCTGAGGAGATGTGACAGGTCAAGTTCGGCTACGCATCTGTGGGCATGATGGTGCCAACTGGGTTTGCCTGGATCGTCTTAATGACTTGGCTGCACCATCGCAGCTTCAGCTCAATTTGTAGCACTGAAAATACAAAACGTTAACATCCAGCATTGACCTGCACAAGCATGTCTCGCTGCTGCTTGGCATGCTGACAGATCATAAATGAAGACCTCAAGCACTGAAGTGGTCACTCAATCTCACTTAAATGAAGAGCATCTGGTCTCAATAGCCTCCAACTCACTGAGCACATTTCTTCAAAGGTAGGTTCAGCCCTTTGGGAAAATGCTTATTGACTTTCTTTTCAAGAGCACGGGTAGAAGACAACACTCAGTGCTGGGAGGCGGTTAGCCTGGCTTCTAGCAGAAAGGCTGGAAGCAGGGCTCGGCCCAAAGTTCAGAAATGCACCTTCCAGCTTCATATGTGGTTGCCAGCTCTGAAACCTGGCCATCTTGCACAGAGACGAATAACAGTTTTCAGTGACCGTACGGCAAACTGCGCTGCAGCAAAAGACGCTGTACAGTAGTACTATGGAAATAAATAAACTCTAGTTATAAGATATATGACAGGATAGCAATCCAACATTATGTTTGCATCTTATTGCGCTGCCCCCAGAGGGCAAAAAAATAATGCAGAATTAAGGTGGATTATCTAGTTTCTTTGACACTGCTACTACATGCTTTCTTTAAAATTTAAAATCCTTGTTTCCTTTCAGAAGTCCCAGTAAACACTTTGACGTTTTAACAGGAGAAGCACATGTGTCA
Source organism: Psettodes erumei (assembly GCA_016785225.1). Lineage (NCBI taxonomy): Eukaryota > Metazoa > Chordata > Actinopteri > Pleuronectiformes > Psettodidae > Psettodes > Psettodes erumei. The sequence continues at coordinate 90,387 of JAFBJZ010000821.1, read as the reverse complement.
TTAATAACATTAATTAAAAGCCATTCAGTGATGCAAACGGAACAGAGTCATTAAGAATATTGGTTACACCTGCGTTTTTACTCCTATGACACTGTCGGTTAAAGTATCAACCTGCAGGGCTCGTTCACCACACCCACTCATCATGACAGGGTTTCAAAAGCACACGTGGGTCAACTGAAAAGTATTATTAATACTTCTCGTGTGTGAAAATCTGTCTTTTTATGGAGATTTCTTCCAACAGCAGGACAATGCCTCTGGGGATACTTACCCTCGTGCTCATTACAGTCTTATTACTTCATCCTGAATATTATCACCTCTTGCAGTAAATGAGTAGAAGCAATACATATGAGCAGCTCAATTTTTTTCTTCATCCCCATTCTCCTAATAGGATCTGTGGCTTCGCCTGCCCCTCTGCACAGCAGACTGGCCATTAATGAAAAAGTTTTTTCGCCCCTCTTCTTTTTTTCTTTTCCTGAATTTACATTTATTATGTGGGCTAATCACTGCTGGCTGGCGGCAGTGTGGGGAATGTGATTAGTGTGTGAGTTCTAATTAAGTCTGTGAAGCCTCACACACTGCAGACAGGCTCGGGGACCTGCACGCTCAGATACACACACAGATGTGGGAGGAAGGAACGCGCTCGCTGCGCTCACGCGCACACGCGCCGCCTTTCGCGTGCACGTCCCGAGACGCGGGGATTCGCGATCCCTTGCGTGCACGTGCGCTCAATCAAGCGCACCTACACAAACGGGATGCAACGACAGAACGACGTGCTCGCTATCTGCAGGTCTCTCATCTTTCGCTTAAGTACACGTGCACGCGCGCCTATAAACACACGCAAGCACGTCGGTCTACTCGCTGCAGTGCCCAAGACGTCCCATCACACAACTACATCAAGCTTGGAAGCACTCCCACTCCACACACACACACACACACACACACAGAGGGACGCTGACTCAGATGGACGCTGTCGGTGGCGGTGCGCCCCCAGCGGCGGTGCAGCGACGCTGCCGCTCCTGCGCCGGGGTTAAAAAGCGGCGGGCGGCACGCCGGGGCTACAGTGTGGGGTGTGTTGGAACAAGAGACACAGAAAAGTTAGTAGCGGATTTTTTTGGTTGTTCTGGCGTCTGACCCGCAGCAGCATCCGACGAGAGCATCATGGCAAACAAGGCACAGCAGCCTCCTCACCTGCACCTGGCCGAGGTCACCGCGTCCCAGTTCCTTGACATTTGGAAACATTTCGACACTGACGGTAGGACCTGTTCTTTTTCTTCCTCAAAGTTGATCCCGCCTGAAAAATGATGAAATATGAATGAGACTACTGCTGTGAAATTCAGCCGAATGAATGAATGTTAATAATGCTGAAATAAGGAAATGCACAGGAGAAGACTGAGTTGCGTCCTTAAAATATTTAAACTCAAACCCAATAAGCTCAGATCGATGTGACTGTGTAGTTATAAACAATAAAATCACAGCAAGTCTGTCATTTGAGCTATTAAAACAACAATATAGTAAATTGGAATATATAGAAAAACATTTTTAAAAAACACGGACAAGTTTTTGGGGCTCTGTAAAATCACTTTTTAGACCCCAAGGCCTCACGGGGATATTTGGACAATTTTATAGGAACTATTTTGTCTGTAACTGATGATTTTCTTTGTCTTGATGTTTTCTGTTTATTAGATGGATAAAGTAGCAGAAAAAGGGACGTTTCATGTTGGAGTTAAATACTTAAGATGATTAAGCTAAGTTGATTTCAGAACATGATATTTTGTCAGGAACAAAGTTAGGCTTTTTTATGAGTTCATAGCGGACTTTTCGACTTTTTGAATTAAAAAAACACCGCATGATTTATCAGTAAGTTATCCTATCAAAAGACAGCATATTGAAAGATAATTTCCTGATATTGCTGGGTAAATCGCATTAAACCGCATGTGAAGTGGTGATGAGATAGTTTAAGCTTTAATGAATAAGCTTTAATGAGCGTCCTCGCTCTGACATTTTCATTTTTCCACTAGCAAAGGCATTTGCTTTCATTTCTCAATCGAATTGGTGTTTTGTGTGGTGATTAAATAACCCATGATCATTAACAGTTTGGATCTTATACTTTAGGTTAAGCAATTAGCTGGAAATGATGCTCCTCATATTGATATCCGTTTCCAATCAAAAACCAGCTCATAGGTCAAGTGTCTCAGGTGGTGCTCTTTATGCAGTGGAGATAGCTCATATGACAGCAATGGATTTATGTCATGTGATGTCTGCCAACATAATATTTCCCCAAGCATTGATTTATTCAAGAAGAACATGAACCCTAAAACCAAGTCCTAACCCTCAAGCAAAATGTCCTCCCGTTCCCAAAATGTCCTCACTCAGCAAGGTCTTTAAACTCAGAAAAGGTCCTCACAAAGGTAGCGGTACACACACACACACACACACACACTCTCTCTCTCTCTCTTTCGCTCTCTCTTTTTTACATAGTCCCAGTCTTGAGCTGGTCTTGCGTTGATCCTCTGTCTGTCTCTATGCAGATCTGTCAGTTCAGTCTTTCATTCTCACACTGCAAATATCTGTGTGTGCCTGTTTTATAGTGCGACACCAAGAGAAGTTCCTTTTACTTCCCAAAAAGAATCATCGGGCATGCTGCTCTTAAGAAAGCCTTGAACATCAGACAAGAGAAAGCATTTTTTTATCATTTCCTTGAAAACTTTTGATTTCACTCATCGTCCTTTATTGAATCACCAAACTGGGTATGACTGGCTTGTGTTACAGTATCAGAGGCTTTATCCTGCGGGGAGGACGAGCCTTGTGCCCTTTGGTGTGGCAGATAATTAGGACACAACATCACACTGACAATGTTAACCCACTCCCTGTTTATTACCTGTCAGCTAATTCAAACTTTGGACTGGGACATATATATATATGTGATCGATCATTCCTGGCTGCAGCTGGTCATTATCAAACACCAAGTCCTTGGTCTTGCACGATCAGTCGATTCTGTTGAGATGTCCAAAGAACACTTTGCAGACAAGTCGAGCATGTTGCAGTTATTCCTTTTACGCACACATGCTCCCGGGAATTCATTATTAACGCAATCTGTTTTTGACGCGCACATGCTGAAACGTACTCCGCAGGGAAATCAAGGTGGAGTGAGGAGCTGGGTGGGGTGGAGGAGCTGAGCAGCTGAGCTCCTTCTGTGTGAGCTTGTGTGCAGACAAAGTTGTCCTCACTGCTTTTGCTTGTACCGCTTTGGCTTGGTCTGGGTGCACGATCATCAGTGCTATACCACCCAAGTCCAACTGCTGAGGTATTTTACATTTTGTGCTTTGCAATGAGCCACTTTGCAAATCAAATGCAACCACTGCGCGGCAACAGATTTGGCTGGAGTGTTTGATTTCTGCTCTCATTACTGGGAGTGTCTTCCGTCTTGGCAGTGAGAATGGAGGGCTAATTTGTTTGCCCAGATTGAGTAAACATCTCCGAGTTGCAGATAAAAATACACAGGAGGCGATGCACCAAGAGATGATGAAGCCACATATTCCCTCGTTGGCCCAGGATCAAATCTCAACTGGATTGCGTCTCTCGTAGCTTCTCCGCTCAGTATCCCTCTCATCTCTCCTCTCTCTCTCTCTCTCTCTCTGCTGTTTGTGTCAGGCCTTTTCAATTCAATCGCTTCAAAGCTGGAAAAGGAAACAACTGCAGCTCTAATTATAGTGCATTTGCTGTCAATTATTTTTTTTTATCAACCTGGATATGAAAATTTGGAATGTTAAGACAAAAATCCACCTCTTGAATAAACCCATCTTTGATCTCAAAAGAAAATATTCGAATAGGCAGGGCTGCACTTTACATTGAAAGGCAAATGGCCTTTATAGAGGCTTTAAATATGCACTTAGTTGGCACAGCTGCCCTCTCTGAGAGTTTTCTTGTGTTGGGATTGAATTTTGGAATCAGAACCAGAAAGGTAAAGCGTCTTTACCAGCTTCTCCTGGGACTATGGTAACGCAGTATCCCAAAGAGAGTGTATTTGGGCCAAAAGGGGTTTTGTGAAGCTTTTATCTTGGTGGTTGGAGCAAGCTTTAAGTGGTCGTGCAGGACCAAAGACCAAAGTATATGAAGGCGAGTTGGTATCAGCACTCTCATTACCATGTATAAATCTAGTTATTTAATGTTTCAACTGGATGATCTGGAAAGCATGCAGCCACTGGCATTGATTTTTTTTTTTTTTTTTTTACATCTACATACAGATTGATATGCACTATAAATGCAAACACTGGATTGGGGACACTGTCATTAGACTGCAGCACATATAGCAATTCACTGAAAAAAACAAAACAAAACAAATCACAAGGCACCCTAAGCATACAGTCGTGTTTTAAAAGGCTGTTTGAACCAGAAAGGGCTTCTCCTACATCTGAATAAGCACAGTACAACCACAAACAGCTGCTCCCTCATGCACAAATATAATGGGGTGTATGATCTATTGCTGCGTTTATTGAACGCATGACAGTGCTCCAGCGTAATCCATTCATAAATCCATTGTTATTGTCATTTTGTGCCACTCGCCTTGTAGTTAATCACGTTTTATTCTGTTTAATTATCAAGCAGGTCATTTCTCTCCAGAGCGCTAAATGTCAATAAAACCCACAGGAGGGAGGCTCGATAGCAGCGAGGCATTTCACTGTCCCACTTACTGAAGCAGCAGAGCTTTTATTCATGAGTTTGGATAACATCACGAAGGAACGCATGTACGCGTGCCCCCTCCCTCACACACACACACACACACATACATACAAAAGAAATTGCCATGGATAGAACAAAGACACAAGATGCTGGTTGGATTGGGAAAGGGAGTTATAGCAGATAGAGGATGAGACAGTGAGTTAGAGGGAGAGGAGAGGAAGTGGATGGCATAATAATCTTTGTTAGTGTTTAATGAGGCAGCTCTGCCTTCCAGGGTTTTATTGAAGCAGCTAGTCACATCGTTTGGAGCCATCTGTCCAGCCATGCAGCATGCTTGTTGATAGGATACTGGCACTGGTTTACAGACTACCTGGGTGAAGCGGGCACGCTCATTTGTCCTCTGAATCAGTCCTGTCAGGGCACCAGAACACCAGGAACGAAGATAAAAATAAGATAAGACAAAGGATAATAGGAAACTTCAGTAGTTCTTTACAAAACAGCATCACTTTCATAGTTTAGATAGTTTAAAAAAAACCCAACTAATTCAGGCAGTCTGAAAATCAGCCTCCTACTTTTGGGAATATACTATTATTTTTTCAATATTGATTCATCCCAAACCCCCACAGTGAATGCAATATTGATCTCTATGTGGAAAGATAGAAGCTGCCTGTGGATCATCACCTTCAAAATCCTAGAGAAGCAATTTTCCATATATAGCCTCTCCTTGCATGCAAGTCTGTGAACACACAGTCTTTGAGGAGTGATCAGTTTGCATTGTGTCGGTCAATAGTCTAATCTATTGAGCCAGAGGGGAAGGAAGAGAGTTACTGGTAAAAGGCTCATGTTTGAATCAATACCGGCAAAAATGAGCCATGCTGCCGTCTGTTTGATACTGTGACCATATCGGCACTGATGAGGAGGGTTTTTTGCATGTCAGCAATACTGACAAAAGCCCTTGGTGGTATGTAGGGATAACATGGCGTTATGCACCTTATGCGTCTGTCTCCCAGGTAATGGCTACATCGAGGGGAAGGAGCTGGAGAACTTCTTCAGGGAGCTGGAGATGGCCCGGAGAGGAGCAGGGGTGGTAAGTCCAGGGGACTAGGTGTTGAAAACACAGATGGATATCCTGACCAATCAGATTTCACTCATATTGAGCATAAACCTTTTCTAGGACCCAACAAACCCCACATTCAGAGAAAAGATGAAGGAGTTCATGCAAAAGTTTGACAAGAACAAAGATGGACGAATTGAGATGTCAGAGGTAAGGCTACAGAGTTGTTATGCATGGAAGTCTGCTTCGTCTTAAGAGGAATGCTTTTACATTTTAGGAACTATACTCATTTCTTACCAGAAAGAGTTAGATATGGTATGTTGCTGGAGTCAGCAGTCAGCAAGGTTATCTTAACATAAAGACAGGAAATAGGGGAAAGATCTAAACTCTTCCAAAATGTAATAGTAATACGCTTCTTCACTTTATGGCTGACAGTAAGATGAGAGGATGAATATTACTCATATGTACATAGTCGTTAAAGGTTTTTGATGGAGTTGTTGTCTTGAAGAGACCCTTGGCTCAGACCTATAAAACAAAGCTGAAGAAAAGGTTTGGGTTTCCTGCTCTCTATGAAGGGTGAGAAAAAGTTGTAAAAAGAAAAATGTAAAATAATCCACAGTGCCAAAGGAATACAGTTTAAGTGAGAAGCTGCAGAGGCCTGGTCAATACTCTGATCAATTGCATAAATGCAGCCGTTATGATATTCTCTATGGAGTGCCGGTTTGGGATATTGCTTTCCCTCGATTTTGCCATTTTCAGTGTGAGATCTGAAGGAGAGGTGTGAAGGAGAACCCCTGCGATATCAATAATCCACTGGCAGCCTGGAAAATGTGCAGATGAGTTTTAGGTTCAATTACAGGAGAGAAAATCCAATATAAAGGCATCGTCTGTGCATCCAAAAACATGATTTTTAAAAGTAATTCCAATATAGGCATAGCCCTGCCTCTGAGGTTATGTCTCTCTATTATTTATGTCTGAGTTACCCGTTCGAAGCCCTGCAGACACAAAGCTCCCCAGTCCCTGTTTCCTCACTCCCAGCAATTCAACCCCACCATCTTGTACTCTCACCACTCCCATTTCCCTGTCATTTCTCTCTCCAGCTGGCCCAGATTCTCCCAACTGAAGAGAACTTCTTGCTCTGCTTCAGACAGTTTGTCAGCTCCAGTGCTGAGTTTATGGCGGTAAGTGTGTTTCTGAGTGTGTGGTTGGGCGGGTATATTTTTTTAATGCAAAGCTGCGTCCCCCCACTTAACAAGCTGTCATTTGATCACTTCTTTAGCAACACTTTCGGACTTTTTCTGCAAAAGCTTCTTGCTCGCCATTAGCCAGGACAGGCTTACTTTAACAAACCATGGACCAGAGTGCTCAGGCATGGGGGGATGACAGCCTGCATGCTCTCATTACTACCTACTACCTAATTTCATGGATTACTTCCCCCAGAATGGTTGAAGGTGTACTAATTAGTGAAATAAACTGGAGTAGTCTGGAGTGAAAACCACTGACTCTCTGCCTCCATTGCCCGCGTCTGCTGCTGCTGGGACTTAGCAGATGGATTACAAATTGAACAACCAGACCAGGCCCATCATGAACATTGACTGGAGAACTGGCTGAGCACAAATAAAGGCTCATGTGTGAAAAGGGATCGGAGAAGAAAGAGTCAGCAGAGGTATAAATCTCCCTCAGTGAATTTAAAAGGTGGAGTATAAAGTTTGTGATGGCGCTGATCTCACTGTTTGTTATGTCTGCTGCAAAGCTTGAGGGGACTCAGCTCACTTTATGTGCACCGTTAGTGTTTTACCTGCAGGAGCAGATCAGTGTTAATTAATTGGGCTGTAAATGGCTCTCTGAAGATGCATGGAAATGCGTCTGCAGGTCTGAAGTCAGAAGGTTACAGAGATACGCACAGAAACATGCACAACAGCTGTTTTGTTTGTTTAAGAAACCATTTTGTGTGCAAAATTTCCAAGTATGGTATAAAAAAAGTTTAGTGCTGATGTGAATAATGAATGAAAGCCAGAGTAACAAAAAGCCCTGCGCAGAGCAAGATGTGTGCAGAAAGAGACCAGAAAAGGGAAAATCATTTATTCCGCAAAATGCCTTCAGAGGATAGGAAAATGGCAGATTTCATGTTAGCTCTCCCACAGTGAAAGGAAGAAACCAATCAGAATCCAATTACATGTGGGGAAGAGGCTGTCCTTGTCTCATGTGTCAAATTGAGAGGGAATAAAGAAATGAGAGACAGAGGATGAATGAAAGAGAAGGTGTGGAAAGAGAGAAGGATACAAAGGGCAAGCGAGAGAGCGCTGGAACACGGAGGACGTAAATGAAATGTCGATGGGAAGTTGAGAGCCGGAGTTTGAGAACATAAACCAGGAGAGGGGGATTAATCAGTCTTTGCTGAAGGGTGCGGGGTGGAGGAGGTGGGCAGAGAGGTTTTTAAAGGGTTAGAATGAGGAAGCAGAACCTTCTATTTTCAGAGTCATATATAATGGATAACACCACTGTAGCTCCTCTCTGCAGAGCCCAGAGGAGGGAGGAGGAGTACAGGGGTAGGGAGGAGAGGAGAAGGAAAGGGGGAAGGCCATCCATCTTTGATAAGGAGCCCTTCTTTGGACAGGGACAGCTGCTAGATTAAAACATTCATTAAAATTACTTTCTCTCCCTCCCTCATGTCTCTCTTTGACTCTCGTTGCCCTCAACTCTGTATGTGGGCGAATGGGATTGTATTGAAAACTGTGTGATTACAGCTACGGTTCGTTCGCCCCGACACCCCCACCCCCAGAACGATTTCTGCGCTGCAACAGCGAAAAATCAAACTCTTAGCACAGTGCGAGAGCAAGCTTGGGTTCGATCAGGAGAACTTATGTATGGGGGGAAAGAAATGTAAATCACTTCAGAGAAGAGCATCTTTGTGCTCTGTGCATTCAATCCACTGTTTCTTTTGTTCGGCTGATTTCTTTTAGGCATGGCGGCGATATGATACGGACCGCAGTGGCTATATTGAGGCAAATGAGTTGAAGGTATGTCGTAAATATATATCGCGCTCATCAGCACATTAAAATCTAACTTTAAAAGCTAATATTGCATTCTATTTATGGAAAAGGTTTTTCATAGAATATTTCATCTGCAGTACCTAATTTTTAAATATTACAAATACCCAGTATTTATTCATCTGTTTATGTAGTCATACTTATACTTATCTTTTTATGTTTTTTCCCCCACTCACATTCATTTGCACACAAACACATGCTCACTAAGAGCACCTACCCTAAACTTTAATTATCAGATAGCTAAGTAGCCACTAAGTAGCTACTTAAACTATAATCTGGGACTTTTCCTACAATCATTTACATTCTTTACATATATTTAAACCACTGTAACAGTCTTGGGGGGGTTACATTGTATGCACTAGTATGCATTTATGTTAAGTCGCCTCCTGGAAGCTATGTTTTATTCATCAATAAAGGCAGAAGCATAAACATGGAAGCATAGCATAGACTTTTTTTGTGTTATGATCAGCAAGTACCTTATTAACATGCTAATTTTTGATCTGTATGTTTAAAGGAAACGCTCAATGCTGCTTCGTCACTGTTTTGTCAAAATTAGATGAGAAGCTTCATACCACTTCTACATCTTTATAGGCTACTAAATATGAACCTAAATCCAGCTAAGCTAATCAGTTAGCTTTGCATAAAGTCTGGAAGCGGGGGGAGACAGCTAGCCTGGCTGTGTCCAAAGCAAAAAGTACGGCAACCAGCACCAAATCTATACTTCCATTTATGTGTTTGTACAAATTTAACTGCGAAACTAAAATAAGATATATATGCCGATATATATATAATTTAAAAGACAGTGCTAACTTGCTAACTAAAGATAGGAAACTGACAAATTGAATTTGCCCCAAGCTTTAGGCTTTGCCCGGTTAGGGCCATCAAGTGACATATTAGCTGGAAACTTCCACTTCTAATGTTTGACACTGAAAAGTTTCAGTGCTTCACCTTTTGGGGTGGGGGGGGGGGGGTGTTTGGATACATGTGAGCATATGGGCAAGTAGATCCAGGCAGCAGCTTTGACAGAGGAGAGTTAAGTAGCTGTGCCACAGGAAATTCCCCAAAGGCCATGAGGGTTTTTTTCAGGGGAGGTTTCAGATGCAAAAAGCTTTACACAAATGTTATTCACTTCCATAAAGGAAAATTCTCCACACTGGGGAGGTGAGTGTTAATGGGGTCAGTGATTGTGCATCGTGTACAGATTAGGCTGCTTGGGTTGTTATGGGATCACAATTTCTTCCAGCTGACCAGGTGCAGATGAGTTACTCAGGTGTGCCATTTTAAAAGCGTTGGGAGAACGCAGATCGCGGGCAGAAGAGATGTGTCTGACCACATGACTGCAAGCTACATGGAAAATATCAGGGTATATTCACTCAAATACTGCACAAGTAATATAAGAGGACATTCGAGATAATGCCACCTCAGTATCGTCCCTTTAGGAGACTTTATACTCTCACTGCATTACATTTACTGTAACTCATGGCTGTAGTTAAGTTTTAGTTTGCAGGCAAGGATTTTATAGACAAAACACAAGATGAAATCATAAAATACTATTGCAGTCATAAATTTTTCTGTCTCCATCATTCTTTTCTCACAGTTCATTCTTATGTTCATATCCTCCTCATTCTTTTTCTTTCTCATTTCTTTGATTTTTCATCTATCTTTAATTAGTTTAATGATTCCAAATAGTGTATCTCAACTGTACTCTTATCCACTATCATTACTTTTATGTTGGATTCCGTAGTACATGTCACTGTAGCTAAGTATGATACTCTGATGGTTGTGTTGAATGTTCAGCTACATATTTATGTTCAAACATTAAAGGATGCTCTTGCACAGGTGTGATTTTGCTTTTCATTGGTGAAAACTGAACACCTTGTGTATCAAACATGTTCTTTCTCATTTCTTTATTTTAATCTACGTGTGTCTCTGTCCTCAGGGCTTTCTGTCAGACCTGCTGGAGAAGGCTAACAGACACTACGATGACCAGAAGCTGCAGGAGTACACACAGACTATAGTAAGACTCACTCTCACACATGGACTCATACACACCCAGACACAATGGAGGAGCCCACATCTCCTACACACAGCGTGAATGGACAGTTTACAGTTTTTATAAGTCTTGCCATTATGAAAGGCTAAACTCTGGAACATAAGGCACACTGTCCATTGATTGGCACTAAATAAATAGATAAATAAACACTAATTTTTGTTTTGCCCAGATTTTATTTACCCAGTAACCAATTGTTACGTTCTCTTCTGTGCACCAAAGTGTTGTAAACAAGGTCCCTTTCTGGGCTCACAAAAATTGTTTCAATAAGATAGAATTTGGGAGAAAACATTAATGAGACACTGATTATGCACCAGAATCTCTCGAAGTAATTTTAAAAAGCTAAAAATAGTGAAACAGCTAGTGTGTTTAATAAAATATAGACTCTGGGGAATAAGAATCCTATAGAAACACTGTGAGCCATGTGTAGTCTTTATGAAAGATACACTGTATGTCTAATGTCCATCTGGCCTTGAGGACCTCAGACCCTGGTTGGTGGTGGCAGCATTGTGCAGCCGAGTGGTCATGACCCATCATGTCCTGCAGGTTGTGTCTTTGCAGCCCAGATGTGCTCACATCTGCTTCTTTGTGGAAGCCCTAGAGCTGACCTGACCTGATTGCTGAAGCAGCTTCACCGCACATGTTAAACCATATAATTAGAGGAATACAGTACGTTTTTAGATATTTCCCCAATAATCCTCATTAGAATCAGAATCAGAATCAGAAAAAGCTTTATTGCCAGGTATGATTTTTCAAATACAAGGTATTTGTTGGAATACTGACATGGGCACCAATATATTTCTATTACTGCTGGTTTAGCATTAGCAGAAATGATTCCAGCCACACACACTCCTATACACTCACTATGCTAACGGCAATATCCTGTGGTTATTGAAATCTTTTCAGTAGTTAAAACATACAGTACTGTTCGTGAGATCTATAAAGTTTACACCTATGTGAAACAGATTACTAACAGAATGGTGGGCAAGTTTACACTGCGTGCACATAATACTTATTGGGTAGCAAGGCCATAAATAAAGATGGAGTAATGTGTTATGAGGCCCACTACAGAGTCTGGCTAAATGGTGGTGTTTCATTTTAGAAAATGAATTCCAAATGTTTCAAAAAGTCCACAAGTCTTTTTATAAAACCCATAGCACAGTTCATCTGCATAGCAAGTAGCATACTATCATTCAAAAGATAATCCTGTTCCATCACTAATAAATAATGGACTATTAAAATTCTTTGAAACATGTTTTTGATTAATAGTTTCAGAACAAATATATGCCCATTATTATTTTGTAATCTCTTTTGTATACTTTTTCAATATAACTCTCACCTAAAAAAACCCTGACTTTTACAGTACTTTTCTCTAAAAGTTTGTGAAGGAAGTTTCACTGGTCCTCTGTTAACCATCAAAGAATGTGGAGGTGTAATCACAGTACAATCTTCATGGTCGTCCACTTTCTCTACATCGGTGAAATTCAGGGGACCACATTAGCCTTCCCCTCGACAGCATGTGCCTATAAAGAAACTTTCCCTTTAGTTTCTCTCCTCTGTCCCTTGCTATCTCTGTTCTGCTTCCACTTTGTAGCTCCGGATGTTTGATCTGAATGGAGATGGGAAGCTGGGCCTGTCAGAGATGGCCAGGTACTGAGCGATTTGACTTGCTTCTGTTCACGATATAAATGTTGAGACACATCGACTGCTGGTGGGTTGAATAATTTAACAGCTATTGTGTCCGCTAATGAAGTCCTCCTCTCCCACAGGCTTCTCCCTGTCCAGGAGAATTTCTTACTCAAGTTCCAGGTAGGGAACAACACATGGCGCATGAAACAGCTTGTTTTCATCCACAGTTAAAGGTAATTATTATGCTAAACTTGACTGAGACCGTCAAATCTTGTTTTTACAGGGTGTCAAGTTGACCACCGAGCAGTTCAATGCCATCTTCACATACTATGACAAGGTAGGTAGCATTTTATTCAAGGTGGTCATAAATAAAGGTGACGTCTGGCTGTACTTCAGGGTTAGCTTCTTATTCGCTAGCCAGAAGGTTTGTTTCATCCATCTTACTGAAAAACCCCGGGCCCTCCCCTGGTTTTCTGTCAGAGCTAAATTAGTAACTTCTACGGTGCTGGACAGTAACATTTGAACACCTCATCACATTAAGTAAAAACAGCTAACAGCAAAAGTTAATTTTTGTTGGCAACAGGGAGAGCCCCTGGAGTGCCACTGGGTGTTAGCCACAGGGGGCACAATTATAACATAATGGGGGCTGTTGTTATGGATGCTAATGAAATAACTGTTTCATCTTGGTTTAAATAAGTGCTTATAGATGCGGCAGAATATAATTGGAACAGAGTTTGAAAAACGAAGCCAGCTTGAGTCAAGTTGCCGGGGATGACTCAGCTCTGTTTGTTTTGGAGTTTCCCCCTTTGTCGAAATCATAAATATGCAAATTCCTCGTTATGGTTTTTCTCTTTACCAGGGGCACTCCCCATCTACCTGGGGATGTGAGTCAGACTCGGCACACCTGTTCCTCTGTAAACAGCTCAGGGTGGTTGAGCAGCGGCTCAGTTAATGGCCACGTTTTCCACATTAGCAGCGGACTACCGGGGAGGGACAGCGGGGAGCGATACGGTACAAGACAGAGGGGAGCGGAGCACTGTAACAGGGGAGACAGCAGGCTACTGCTAAATCATTTGTCTTGTTTGTGACATTTCGAGAGTTTCTGTGGGCCCCGAAGGAGCAGCCGTAATCGAGGTAGCTCTGAGAGAGCTGATTCAATTTTGGAGGAAATAAACAAGTCACATTGATGTGGCACAGCATTGGTGCACTAGTAGCTCCATACTCATGTGCAAAATATCCATTAGAATCCATTAGTCTTTTGTTCTTAGGTACTGGCATACACCTTTTCAATTGAAATACCTTCTTTTTCTAGTTTCTTGGGGTGTTTTTGTTGCAGGGAGTCAAACACTTCATGAAAGCTTCTGCTTGTCATCCAACAGCCCTTAGTATGTTCACAGTGGGAAACACTTTAAACATACAACACTCAAATCTAGCAAGGATACTATAATTGCTCTATGTCGGAAAGAATGTGCTTCTATATCTGCAAATTGAACTTGTGCAGTAGATAAGCACCATGATGTCACTTTTATGTTGACTTTTTTGCACCTACTAACTATTAGAAGATGACATTTGAGTTGAATGTCGTCTAACTGAGAATAAGGTTCGATGGCTGCAAAACCAGGTCCGTTTGTTGTGTACTTTTTTTGTGTTGTTTTTTTGTTTTTGTTAGATTGGTATTATCAAGGACAATAATAATTTTTGCTTAAGCTGAATATTTGGTGTTATTTTGAATGCTTGCCACTGTCTTGACCTTGGCATTAAAAGTCAGAGAGCACTAAGTCAGAACAGGACAGCCCCTCACACGGGCTTGCGTGCATGTTCATGCCTCAGTTTGGACTGAAGGCTTGCAGTCCCTCTTGCTCACTTGCAGAGGACAGGGATGAATACTCAATTATGGATGAGCCACTGCGGTCCATTCATGTAGACACTCTCTGCGAATGGAGCGGTACCATTTTTGTGTGTAATTAGTTTCATCATTTTGTCATGAGCTCAGCCCCTGCAGCTGAGGCACAGGCAGCTGCTGTCACTGGTGCACAGGGATCGTGGGCCGGTCAAGTAAGCACTAACGTGGCTCACGGTGCTTACAGAGCCACTGCCGCAAACTGTGGCAGCCTCGAAAATGTCTGAAATGCAAGAAGGCATGCAACTAAGATGGACTGACTGATACCTGATGTTGCTCCACTCTCCCACAACTCTGCGGAGTCCCGGGCCTTTCATCCTTAAAGGGAAAATAAATAGAATTCACACTCTATTCCCAAGATCTGGGGCACTTCAATCCATCTTTGTAAACATCAAAGAGCGTCTCCCAATGTTCAAAAAATAAGACTGGCAAGCTCTGAAGTCATTTTGAAACCGAGCCTGGATGAACACAATGTGGTTCTGTGCCACTTGCCGAGGGAAAATTTCCAACAATTTGGACTCATTTTCTGGCACCAGATTCTCAGCACCACTGTGAGACATAACTCATTAATTAGCAAAAGCGGCTAACCCCTTTGCCGAGTTGTGAATGGGATGTCTTTTTAAAGCCATCCTTCTTGAATGGCTGTTGGTTGAATGGCCGGTGTGTTCACGGTGGCCGCTGTAAAATACTGAATGAGGTTGCGCAGCAGAGCAGTCCGCCGAAATGAAGATGCTCAGAATGCAAACGAAGCTGGTGCACTGTTAAGCAACTACAAATTGTCTTCTAATCCGCTTGCTGTCTCCAGATCATTCCAGTGAACCAGCCTTTCTCTTCCAGCCCAGTCCTGTCTGTTTGGAGGTGAAAATAACGTCATGTTTCTGCTGACTTCTTTTTAGGATGGGAATGGCTACATTGATGAGCAGGAGCTGGATGCCCTGCTACGAGACCTCTACCAGACAAACAAGAAGGTGAGATGAAGCCTTGGTAAACGTTTACATGTAATTTGGTGCGGCATCACTGTAGTTCTGTCTGTAGGACAGGAGGCCGGAAAAGGTAGCAGGGACTGATTTGTCAACAAAAAATCCCAACTAACAGCATTTTGAATTTCAACTGTCCCAGTATCATGTTTAGTTTGACATCTTTAGGAGCAGGACAGTAAATCATAACTGACTAACTGTAGAAATGTCAAGGATGACATAATATTAAACATTGACCAAGTTTATCATGAGCAATTATTTGACCTTCTTCTTAATATGATGGGGGTTAATTATTATGTCAACATGTAAAGGTAAATTATTCCAGTTCCTGCCACCAGAGAACCAAGAGAAACAAATCCTCATGTTGGAATTAAACCTCAATGAGCACAGGCCAGCAACTTCCAGTTCTGTTCTGGTGGGCATGAGCATCCCCCTACCTTACAAAGGCAGTCTTTCAGATACTCAAGGGTTCTGTTGTTATTAATATCATATACCACACTGAATTGTAGTTGTACAGGTGTCAGATCAGCTGTTGGCTCCTATCAACACTTTGGTTCAAGGCCAACACAACCCAGATTAACTTATGTCAAGTTTGTTTTTTGTTTTTTTGGGATTTGAAGTTTAATTTATCTGGCTAAGCATTGGATTTGACTCAAACAAAGTATTAGTTAGTATTTCTGCTTCATTTGTGTCATGAGCTGACCTCCTCATCTTTACTGACTCCATGAAAACTTCCTGTGTCTTGTTCAGGAGGTGGACTTGAAGAACCTGACCGGCTACAAGCAGAGCATCATGAGTCTGTCTGACGGAGGCAAGCTCTACCGTGGCGAGCTGGAGATTGTCCTCTGCAGGGAGCCAATCGTGTGACTCTTTTCTCCTCTCCTGTGGCATTTCATCGTTTTCTCTCTGCCTGCCCCACCCTGCTCTCTCGAGACCACACCCACTTCCAGCTGCCTGGCAAACGTATACCAGGTGCATGTGCCGGACACTCCCACCTCCCCCATCATTCCCCCAACCCGTCCTAAAGTTACATCCTCAGAATGAATGATAAGTGCACTGTCAGCACGCAAGAGCTCTTCTCCTTTAAACCCTCATTTTCCGCAGCCCAAAACATGACCTGTCCAAAACCTCTAACTCTTCACCCTCTCAAGTCTCCCCGTGTCCTCTACCATTTCTGACCACTTCCCCATGCTGTGCCTGACTTGCAACTCCTGACCAAAAGCCCAAACCCCTGTTTCCACAGAAATGACCTTTTCACCTGAACCTTGTCCCCAGCTTCATTGACCCCTCCATTCCCTCGCTCTGTCAACTTTGCATTAGATATAATGTATCGTAAAAAAAACAAACTGCAGACGACTGTATTTAAATTTATTGAATTTATAGTCTGTGATGGAACTGATATTGATTTTTTCCACATCTATTTGTCCTGAAGCCCTCTTGTTCCATGAAAACTCTTCTGTAACATTGCCATGATATGATTTTCATTTTCAGTGTTTGTTTTTGGCTGATACTGTCAATTGAAAATATGAATAAAATGTCTTAAGATAAAATCAACTTCATGGATTTGATTTTATTAAAGAGATAACTGCGGCTGGTGGTCAGGCTTTGATGAACCTTATGACCTTTGCTTTAGAGCCTGAATATTTTTTTTACTTCACAGCCAGTGCTGTGTCATTCTCTCCAAGTTACATTTCCTGTTTGCTTTATGTTGTGCTGACCCTCTGCATACCAATGTGACTATTCTATCAAGGTCTCTCAGCTTTAAACTGCTCCCTTGCCTTCAGAACCCTAGCATAAGCATAAAAAAGGATTAATGATGGATGCAGTCACAACACGCGCAACATGGTGTGCAATTTAAAGCTGCTGCTGGTCGTCAGCGTTGGGCGACGAAACAGCATAAACTACAACTTCGAGTGCTTTCCCTGCAAATGTGCTGCTTGGTGTGTATTGTAATCAAAAAGATGATAAAAATACTGGCTGTTCCACTGTCGCACTGAGTCAGACAGCTTTATTTGCAGCATGATGTCTTTCTCCCGAGTGCATAATGAAAATGACTGAAGAAACAAGCAAAGTGATATTGCTGAGTCTGTACTGTAAGGCACTGGATGGGGGGGGGGGTTCCCCATTGTGTGAAGGAAGTGAGGCAGCAGAACAAAACAACTTGGCCCCTCGCTTTGAGTTGCTGCAGCAAACCTGAACGACTGCACAAAACAAAGCCCGATCTCAAGTTCTACTTGGCATAAATCAAAACTTAATTTGTAGTCGACTTTTGGTTTAACCCCGGTCATTCTCTTTTTGCTTAGGCACTATTTAATCAACACAACACAAAATAAAACTCGAAATATGGAAAACACTTTTAAACAAAGCTCTGTGACCAAAGTAAATCTGAAAGGGAGGGTCTACGACATAAAGCCTGCAGTAAATTATAATTACAAAACTTCAACGTAAAAATCCAAGATCTACACTTACGACCAAAGAATTGTGACTGAATTCCTGCTTCTGAAGGCAGAAGCCTTCCTCTTTCTTCAGGCTTTGAGGTTTTCCCTGCTCCTGAGCTGACATGTTACTCCTGAGACAGTAGGATGGGATATTTCTAGTAAAACCCCTGTAATTGAGTTGACATGCTTTTAAAGCAATCTGAATAATACAGCAACCGCACAAGCCCCCATCGCACTGTGGAGCTGGCGTAAACCCACATCAATTAATCATAAGCATTTAAATCTTTATATGTCATGTGGCTGCACAGGGAAATTGCACATCACCAAAATTGCAAGAAGTATTTAGCTGATGAGAGGTCCTATTTAATGATATTGTTTAAAGTGAGGCTAAAACCTTCGCTGAGCACAGTTGCCACAAGTGAAAAATACAGGAATACATTAAGTACAGAAGAATAAGTCATAAAGTAGACTTATACAGTGTATTCTGTTGAGCAGTATATGTGGTCAAAATCTTTTTCTGAACTAAGCTTTATCACAACAATTACATTTTCCTTATTTCAGAAACAGTTACTATGTTTAAAGCCAAGCAGATTTAAGAATTCAGAGCTGTAAGAATTATATTGCGCTGTATTTTCTCATACAGTATATTGGATCTATGTTTTGTCATTCGTGCATGCAGTTATTTCAGTGTATTTTTCTTTTTTTTATAATCAGTCCCGTTGCCCCATGCACACACCTGCAGCCGCTCTGTGAGAAAAGCTTACAGCAGCACATTTCCCCCTGTTGGAAATATGTGCTCGGCTATCTCACTCTTTTTAACAATCTGATATCTTTAATTACTGATTGGCTGGGAAGTGCAGAGATGACTCAGCTGTTGTCGTCAGACTTTCAAACAGGGGAGAGCACTTTGGCAAAAAAATGCTTAGGGGACTGGGTGCATTGGAGGGAATCATTTCTTCCAACTTAACGTCATTAAAGAAATGATAGATTTTTAGAGAGGGAAAATCTAATCTAATTAAACATTTTGATGAAGATGGAGTCGTTGCAACCTTGTAGATACAGTCAGTACCCTGCTGAGTGAGTCTCTCTCCAACAATACCGTCAGGTCTCCAGAAAAACCATAAGCCAAGGCCACGTGTTCCGTCAGCAGGGACTTCCTGAGATATTCTCCAGATCGCTCAGAGAGAATTCTCACTTGCTGCCGTCAACTACCAGCAGCCAGTTTTCACCTGCATTGCACGGCAGGAAGAGTCTGAACTAAAGGCAGCGAGCAGGAGGCATCTTTTGGTCCCTGCATGCAGTCTTGCTAAGCGCTGCCTTCTGCTGCCATCTGGGAGGAGATTTTACATTTGAAATCACACTGTGTTCTCAAGCAGATGCAGGAGGAAATTTGTTCTTGAGCTCCAAATCTGCACATCAGGGAAAAAAATAAACTAAAACCACATGCTCCTGAAAGCTGTGCCACCTATGTGATAAATACGATTGTATGTTTCACAGTGTACAGTATAGTTGAACTGTATTATACTTTACAGATAGGCAAAAAATCAATAATGAGAGTGGGAGATTAAGTTGCATTATGATATAAAGCTACATCTCATCCTCTAACCTTTATGTGCCACACCCGATTTTTTTAAACTGTGGTAAAGGAGAATAACAGTCATAATAACAGTTTCAGAATTTGAATTATTGTGCAAGAGGTTTATTTTCTTGGAAATACTTCAATTGACAAACCAATATTGAATTTAACACCTCAATAACACCACCCAGCCAAGAGTTACTTTCCTCCTGAGATTTTCCCTTTTGAAAATAGTGACACTGACTGCATTTAGGTCACACACGACATGAAATAGAGGGCATTCTGCTTCAGCTGTTCAAGCCTTTGAGGGAGACGTTCACTGATTTTCACAATTCATTTTTTTGTGTTCCAGTGTTTCTGTTTTGCATGCAAACACAATTAATCATACATCAAGACCACTGTGCTAAACCAATGTGGTAGACATTGGAGGCAGCCAACTACACTGTGCGCAGGGGAGAAAGAGAGAATAGAATATGAATATAAGAGGATAACTGCCATAATTTATTCATTGATGAAATGAACCCTGGTATTTTATGTATGATCTTTTTAAATATAGCTCATGTGAATTAAATAAGTGATTGAAAATTGATGTTCCAACCTGGTTCGTGTATAATCCTACACACCTAGGCAGACGCACACACTGGGCACAGGCACGTGCACACACCTACACAAACATGCGTTACAGCTCCATACATGCACAAAACTCCAGTTAGCACATTAGTCACAAGTTAATACACACACACAGAGAGAGAGAGAGAGAGAGAGAGAGAGAGAGAGAATCTGTTCTGCAGTTTTGCTCCTCACTGACATCTTTATCTTTAACTTTATTAACTCCGTAACACAAAACTAACAAGACTGACAGCGACTAAAAAAGTAGCAATCTATAACGATTCCTCACTGTTCGTCACGCCAAAATGACAGACTTCTCCGGCAAATATCAACGCACCAAATGCTGGATGGTTTGATCTGAGGGACTCAAATCATTATAAATAGCAGATTGGCCGAACAACATCTATCTGTCACGAGAAGAGCTGTCTCTTCCAGTTCATTGCTCACGTCATCACAATAAATCTCGTTCTCTGTTAAGCTGACATGATTCACTGAAACTCACGATTCGCTTTTTTTATGGGTTGTGTCAAACAAAAGCCATTTAAAGGAATATGCCTGACACGCTGTCAAGTATGCTGATTCACTTCCTTAATGAGAATTACATGACAAAGTCGATACCGTGCCAGTATTTCCCACAGAATGAGATGCTATTTGTGGCGGTGGCTGCCTGGGGGGCGAGGGAGCGACTGGGGTCAGGTCGATGACAATTGATCGTTGTGAATGGCCAGCGGACACGCAGCACGCGCTCGCGCTGCCTGCTGGGAGCCGGGCGCGCGCTGTGGGAACGCGCGCGGCTAAAGCGGAAACAACACCTGTTGTGCAGAGGTTTGCCGAAGACGCTGTAACTTTGACAGTCCACCGCCGCGGCGGGACTTCTCCCGTTGGTTCCGATGGCCAGTCCGCCCATGACAGATGGGTCGGTTTGTGTGTTTGTTTGCACACACTGTAGCTCCACAATGATGCAGCAGCACATAGCACTGCCTTAGAGATCCTTTATGTTCAATATCAAACTGTTACATGACAAAATAGACGGTGCGGTTTGGAGACACTGACATTTTCACATTTTTATGATAACTATGAAACTACTGCCGCTACATAGCCAGCATTAGCATTAAAAGTTGTCTACCTATCAAACTAGGAGAAACGTTGCATGTTCCGCATCAGACTTCGTTCCTCGACTCGCCAACAGCTTTGTCCGGTGGTGGAAATTTAACTCTGCCTTCTACTTCTATCGCTTCTTTTCTGCTACTGACGTTAGCATGCTAACTGGCTAGCCCCCGGCCCATCTCCTCACTTTCTAATAGTACTCACAATAGTAGTAAACATGGCGGAATTCAAAGTTTAAAAAAAATCTGACCACCAGCATCTAAAGCACTCCAGTCGCCACATTAGAGGGTTTTTTTGTTTCATCTTTGTAACTGAAGTGTAAAAGTGTTTTGTGGCTATTATTAGCTGTAGTCTAAGCTCACTGCTTCCTGGATGTAGCTTCATATCATTCATCACGTGTTGTGTTTCTGGTGGCCAAGCGAAAGGATGTCCAGTATTCTCTCTTTTGAAAAACTCAGCTCTTTGTCTCAACCAACTCCTGAAGAAAACATCTGTCTCTGTAGCTGCTAAACCCTACATTTACACCAGCTGGCTTGTTTTTGTGCAAGTGGTGTACGGTGGATTTTCAGACCCTCTCTGCTGAAAATGGCTGCATGCTGCTGCTGCCAGAAACAACCAAACGAGAGCAGGGAGAGCGAATCACAACATCAAGTACAGTTTCTGGCCGTCGATGTGATGAAACTCAGTAAAAAGCTCCAGAAAGCCCAGGGGAGCTGCAGATTCAGGTGATAATTCTCTATACGATCATCACTAGGAGCATCTCTTTGCAAGTAGGCTATCATATTGTTTTCATATTGTCTTTTGATATATTGACACAATAAAACTAGCTTATAGCCACTTTAACAGACATATGGGTGATGTCAATCTTCTCTTCTAACTCTTGGCAAGAAATTGAATTACAGTATTTTCCAAACTGGCAAACTATTCTCTCCTATGATGGATCTGAATTCATAGCCATTCTTTATTATGAGCATTTACAATGCCAAGGCGGTAAAAGTGATTAAAACAAATAAGGCATACACTCAATGTTGGCTGCCTTTTTTTTATGAAGTGGCAGTAGCCCAGAGCCATGATAGCTTGCCCTCATAAGGCAGGGCACTTGTGTTTTCTGTCAGATCACTTTATTGGAAATCCAAAACACTGAAACAGTTGCAGAAATGAATACCTTTTTTCCTTGGCTCCATTAAGTTTGTCAATGATCTTTATCATGCTTTACTCATTCAGAGGGCTCTTAACATAGTCCCAATGGCCTGCTAATGTTGATTTCTTACCACTAAGCCATTATAGGACAATTCAGGAAGAACATATGAAAGAGGATCCTTTAGGGATACAGCGAAAGGAAGTAGCTACTATAAATAATCAATAATGCCATTTTTAGGTGCAGAAAAACCTCCGTGAGTGACTCAACCTGTATTTTGTTTTTGTTGAACATTACACAGCCACAGATAATAGTGTACTGTTAATTGTGTAATCTTCAATCTGCTGATTTTGCTTGACCTTAGTTGTTGTTAGTGCGGAAAGGAACAAATGCAAAAAGAAATGACGGACAGCCACCAGAAAAATTTATAGGTGAATAAATTCCACAGTCAATTTTTAAAATTTCACTGCTTCTTTCACTGCCATTTCATCATTATGTATGTTTTTATCTATAAAGTAATTATTATTATTATTATTATCTTTTTTTTTTACACCATTTTTGCTGTTTTTGTATGACAATAAAGTTGATTTGGATTCTGATTCTGAATCTGATGGTGATGTAATTAATGTTAAAGAATGGTGACTACATACTATGAGTTTATCATAAACAACAGCAGGAGCTTAATATCCAACTGGAAAAGAGAACACAGGCTGTATCGCATGTCACTGAGGGTTCACACCCAGTCCCACAAATGCCACTCTGCCATCAGTCCTCTCATGATTCACTCTGTACAATGGAGTTGACACAGTAGCACAGCTCAAAATCTTCAGTTGAGAGGGTGGTCCTCAATTTTTATATTTTAATTCTTTGAGTTCAGTAACTTTATATTGAGCACTGGTAGACTATTCATTAAGTCAGTATAGCTACTGTGTAAAGTAATACAAGTGTTAAATGAACTTTGGCGGACATGGGCAGTATATCATTCACTATGTGATTTTGTCCAGTAGGCAAATGTTTGATGTAGCAGCAGCAATGGAAATGGAAATGCCATGTTCTGCCTGCTCACTGTCTCTGAGCAGACTGCACTGATTACTGGGCACACCAACTGCAATCTGAGCCATTCAGTGATTGTTTTAATTTTCTGCAGAGACAATACCTCACTGTGTATGTTTAGGCAAGCCAGTAAACCCCCCACCTCTTGAGGAGCACAGCTTTTCATTCTCATCATTTGTACCAAGTGCTCTGTGCCAAATTAATGTGCCTGTAAATAGAGGCGTACAAGCCAAATTCCAAATTAACTGACCTGGAGTAGACCAGGGATATCTGCTGCTCGCAAGCACCAGAAGATTTAAGAAAATCTGGGCCCAGGAAGCTGCCAGAGAAACCATCTGTGTGCTGTGACTGCATAAGCTCCATCAGCTGCGCTGTCACCCTTATCTCTGCGCCTCCATCTTAGCTTCAGTATTTGAAAACTCAGTGCAAAAACAAACAATCGATCCCCTCTCTCCTTCACCAAATCAGTATTCATGAAAGCCAGACTATCTAATCCTAAATATCAAATGGATGACGAAAATCCAATTCTTTTAATACTGTCAACATTTGCTTCTTGAACAGTGTCCCTTTCCATTTGTCAACGAATCTAACAAAGGTGAAAATGGAAGCAGACACATTATGCATTAAGCATGAAAAAGAAGATCTACTGGTTCACTGTTTTAATAAGCACAGTCACAGAAAACAATCAGTATTTCCAAATCAAGTAACATTTATTTAACAGCAAGTGAAGGTATACTGTAACAGGTATTAAGGCAGTACTGGCTGTGTCACTGACATAATGACTATTTCCTATGTTAAAATTATTATGAATGGCATACACACAAGTTATTCAGTTGTAGGCAACTCCCCATATAACTACTTTTGTTCTTTTAGTTTGTATATCTTGCATATTTCCTGTAGTGCCTTATTCATCTGAGGTGTAATTGAATTAACATTTTTGTTCACAAAACTACCTAATTTTTTCGACTATTTTAATGTTTGTCAAGTTTTTATGTCGTATATCGTAAAGAATGTGAAAAGGGTTTTATAATCTCGACAGGTGCGCTTATAGAGTTAGCTTTTTCTTTCCCTTGAAATCATTGTCAAATTAATTACTATACTAATTATTATTAGTTGATGAAGTCAAATTAAAAATTTCTAATTCCAACCATTCCCGAATTTACGGACTAACATTTGTAAATGGAACCTGTAATTGATTAAACAAAGATGGCTGCAAATAAGTCATTTATGGGTATTTATTTTATTTATCTGCAGTTGATTCTGGGAAACGCCCAGGATATCTCATCGTTTTCTCCTACTGCTAAAGTTTTAGCATTCCCGCTATTCTGTGCAGCTGCTTTATGTGTATTCCTGAAACCTTTTTTGTGAGAAAGTGTCGTTTTGACAAACTGTGTTTCAGTTTTAAACGAGTTCAGCCGTCTCCCTCGTGTACGGGCTCTGTGCCGGCGTGGTAAAGTGGAGCAATCCTCCCACCTACCGGAGGTCTCGCGCGACAAGAGCGGATTTAGCAAAGCCCTGTCACGAGAACTGTTTGGATGGAGAGCTCTCACCCCCGCCGGGCCGCTGAGTCCAGTTTCAGTTCAGGGCAAAGATAATAATGAGTGGCGCCATCAAGTTCAAAGACTGCGGCTCTGTGCTGGTAACGGGAGCCAGCCGGGGGCTCGGGCTGCAGATTGTCGACAGTTTGGCGAATGGAGGTTTCTCGCCGCGTAGGATTATAGCGGCGACCAGAAACCCCCCGAGCGCGCAGGTAAACACCATTACGCTCGAAGCTAACCCTCGTGTAGCAGTAGCGTCTGTAGTGGTTTCAACCTAGTTGTTATACACGGAGAGTCAGACTGCACCGCGCTGATACAATGGCTTAGAATAACGGATGATGTTGCCACAAGTGACAGAATAAAGTCAATAAACAACTGCATGTGAGTGAATGAAGAAAGATGATGTAATGTGCTCTTTACCCACAGAAACTTCAGGAACTGGCGGACAAACATCCCAACATCCATGTGATTACTTTGGGTGAGACAGAGAAAAATAGTGGTTGGTGTGTGGAAACAACAAAAACAAAACCCCGAACACAAATGTCTATCTTTTAGGCATAAATGAATGAATCATTTTAATTTCATGTCTCATCATTAACACAAACTATATATAATGGTATAATGTATAGTAACTAATATATTATAGTACAAAATGTTGTTGTTTTTGTGCACGTTTAAGCACTAAACATATAGAAAAAGTATAAATCCTGTGAAAACTGGAGACCTTTCAAGTTACACTGAAAGTTTTGTTGTTTAATGTTCATGTGGTGTTTTTATTCTTGTTTGTGTCTGGTGATTTGCACTGTTGATGTGTCTCTGCACCAGATGTAGTGAGCCAGGGGAGCATAGAGAAGTGTGTCGAAGAGGTGGGCCAGCTGGTGCGAGAAGAGGGTCTGAACTGCCTCATAAACAATGCAGGGATCAACGTGGTGGCCGACTTTGATTCTGTTACTGCAGAGAAGATGATAGAAAACTTCCACACCAATGCTGTGGCTCCTCTAATGATCACCAAGGTAATGTTTATTAATAGATTTTGTGCATCGTGTTGACTTGGATGTTGGGAATCGGCCAGATATTGAAAAAACAAGAAGAGAAAACACACTTGTTTTCTTCAGTGACCAGGAGCAGGACCCCATGAGTGCATCATTTTCTGAATGTTGCAAACTAAAACAACACAATGACCTTGATGGACAGAAGTATCAAAAAACCCCTCAGCCCAGCGCAGACTGCATTTCATAAATATTAATTAAAAGTGTGGTTTCAGTTGTCCTCAGAGTACGGTGCAGACTACAGAGCAGCCCCTGAGTTCATGGAAATTCAGGCTCTGATCAGAACACACAGCTTGCTCCAGTTGAAGGGCACTGTCTGTAAATATAGGGCCACACTGCGACCCACAATGCTCTTCTAAAACACTTGAGTTTGAATGAAGCTAAATGAACAATGAATCACATAGAACAGAAACCTGCCACGGCTTCACGTACTACGGGCTGCAACTTTAAAACAAGGTACTTTGTACACACACATACAGTGTGACAAAATAAGAAAATCCACCCCCAACTCCCCCCAAAAAAGTCTCTGGATTGAACCTCTCTGTCTTTTAGCATTTGAATCATTAAGTAATTATACCATGCTGCATCTGCAAAAAGATATCATAATAAAAGAATATAGTGTTTTTCTCAGATTAACAAATAATGACAATTTTAAAGCATCACTCCAAAACTGTGATGTGGCCTGAAACATGTATGTGTTTAATTTTACAAAATTCTGAATGGAGCACTCATGCCACTTCTGTCTGTGGTGAAAATACTGCCACCAGAGGGCAACACTAGCCTTATCCCTCCACACATACAGTGTGACATGTTCTTTACCCTGTAATGGTAATGCAATACTGTGTAGCTTAATAACTTAACATCTACGCATTTGCTGTGTCGTTGTGTTTCAACTTATATAATTAATTATTAATAATGTCGTGCCCCCCCCTCCCCCCACCACTGCCAGGCTTTCCGACCTCTGTTAAAGCAAGCTGCGTCCAGAGGAGAAGCAGCTGGCTCCGGGAGCATGGGCATCCAGAGGGCAGCAGTTGTTAACATGTCGTCTCTGCTGGGTTCTGTGGAGCTCAACTGGGGGAGAGAGCAAACAACTTCAAATGGTACCCCTACAGGACCTCCAAGGTATCGCTTAATGGGTTAAACCGGTTAACATAATGTAGATCAGTAAAGTTGATGTGGCTACAGAAAAAGAGTTGAGGCTGTTGCAAAAGGTTTGGACTTGGTAAAGTTTGGTGAATGAAAAAGTCACTGGCTCCCAAGAATACTAATTTGCAACAATGGATTTTTTTAGGAAAAATGTAAAAAAATATCCTCTACAGCATTTAGCATGCCTGCTGCTCCCCGGCTGTGATATTGGGTTAAACTGTCCTATCGTGGGTTGAATTTTGCGTTCTGCTACATGGCTTTCTCAGAGTGCTCTCAACATGGTGAGTCGCTGTATGGCTGTGGACCTGGAGCCCGAGGGGATCCTCTGTATGGCGATACACCCAGGCTGGGTCCGCACTGAGATGGGGGGGTCCCAGGTAAGGGCCGACATTCACATTAAGCGGGTAACGTGTGTACAGACCACTGCATTCTACTGTCTCGTGCACGTGTGAACAGATTGTTGTCTCTTTCCAGGCTCCACTGAGTCCAGAGGAGAGCGTTTCTTCCATCCTGTCTGTGATCGGTGGACTGAGTGAAAAGGATCATGGGTCATTTCTGAACTTCACAGGAGAGGTGCTGCCCTGGTGATCCTAATCATTGCAGTGATGAGTAGGATGATGATGAACACTATTAAGTCATGATTATCTTTGACCATGCAAAGATGAATGTGGAAGTAGCTCAGGTACAGTGTTATTTCTTAATCTACAGCTCTGTCCACTAGAAGACAAGTTGGATGTTTCGGCTAAATGCAGCATCATTCTCTGGAAGCAGGAGTGTTCAATTAGTTCTAAAAAGAGGACTAGAACATGTTCTAAGTAGATTGGCGGGGTGTGCAGTGCTGCTAAGTAATATGAAGTTCATGCTGGGTTTAAGCAGTGATCAGATGTAGGTAAATTATGTTTCCTGATAACACTATCACATTTCATGGCTACAAAATTGCCTCGTTCAAAACGGGTGTGTAGCTCAAAAACAAACTCCTGTTCTCCTCTTCTGTTGGGTTCATTCTCAGTATTTCAAAGGCGTTAAAAAGCTCCTTTGAGCCACTGCACTGCCTGGAAATGAGAGAACTGTCCAATTAATTTTGCCCTCCAATTGCATTTCTTTGGGTGGGTCGTGTTGGCCTGCAGGGTTGTGTTGTGGAGGGGGCATGTTGTGTTTGAAAAGCCCCCCTCTCAGAAATTTCAAAGGCAGAACAACATCAATCCATCCTTCAAGAGTCTCAGTGACCTTGCCCCTGCATTTCCCTCTCAAAACAAACACTTCTAGCATTTAAGAATGGTCTTTAAACATGCTTATTTAGTCAGACTTTTAACTACAATAAGTTCTGTTTCATGCATTTTATTATTTACTTTATTTCCCTCACTTAATTCTCTTTTAGTATTTTAATTATATTTATCTCTATATTGTATCCTTACTGTAATTTATTCCTAACATGTTTTCTTATTTATGATTTGGTTTAACACTTGCTTTGTGTTCTAAAACATGCTATGCAAATAAAGCTTTAGTTATCATTAACCTAGAGTGGCCTTTGACTTAAAAGAAAACAAGGAAGCTTTTTCAAAATGTTTTTTCTTTAACTTGTTGTGGCAGGTTTGGATTATGCAGCAAACTTGTCTTTCAGCAAAGGGAGAAGACATGATGCTCTTACTGTTGCTGCCACATTCTTAAGAAGCCATGCAAAACAATAGGTGATGACTCCACACGACAAGGACCACAAGGAAGAGCTTTTAGGACAAATTCCATTTAAAGTCACTTTCTTGTCGTAGTGCTGCTGTACAGTTGGAAGAGAACTGAGTATATCTTATCATTGTCATTTTATAACACCTTTACGCCCAGCTGCTTTGGTTACAGTTAAAGGATAAAGCAGAGCTGAAGTTGACTGTGAGAAAAATGAACATACTGGAGGTAACAAACCTCAATGCGACATTTAACAGCTAATGAACTGAACTTATTGCATGTATTTATTACTTAAAAGTCCTATGGAAATGTTATGGTAAATGGCAGAGAAACATGGCAGTTTAGGCAGGACTCTGTGCAAAAGAGCGGCAGTTCCTGGGCTAACGAGTGGTACAGGTACAGCTTGACACACAAAAGCACTGAAATGACTTGTTTGAATCACTCTTTTCTGTGGACGTTGTTGGACCTGAAGGCTTGGTAAGCATGCCCACGGGAGGGAACTATAAGAGGAAGAGAGCTCAGTATCAGGTGATGCGAAGCTCCCTCAAATGTCGTTTTAATGCAATCAAACCAGTTTGTCCAGAGAGGTGTGCAGGAAGTCATGTGCTGGGTGTGTGTCGAGAGGGGAGGAGAGACAGTGTGTGTCGTATGCCCAGAACAGGAGAACAGTTAGAGGACAAGGTGCTTGTCTTGTGTCTGTCTTGCAGACAAGTTCTTTTAGATTCTGGGGAATTTTAACAGCTCACAGCATGGATTTATAGCACGGGAGAATGCTTGCATTGCTGAAGATTTTTATTACTGCAAGTTACCACAGGTAAATGTTTATCCATCTTAAATGTGGTTATGTATTGGTTCATGATTCAGCTGGAGGGCAGAAAAAGGTCTGCGCATTCGTCAGAGTTAGGCTAGTGTTTGGTGATGTTTTAAAATAGGTTTTGAGCTTGTTTATGTGACATTGTACCAATCCTGTTTTGCTCTTTACTTTCATAATTTGAGTGCTAGCTACTTCTTCGTAGCTTTCCTTTCCTACTGCTTATCATATCTTCCATGACGTGCAAAGACATGGTGCTATTTGACTTAACCGTTTCCGATAGGAGATAATCATGCCTTTGCAAGGAAAGTTAGTGTCAATTTATGATGCTTGATGCTGTCCACCTTCTCAGCAGCCTGTCTCGGAAAAGGCCAGAGCCCCATCAACCCCCATGGGGTCTTTGGGGGTTTTTACCTTTCGTATGACAGGACAAAACCTGTACAGATTCTTGTGTTATTTCCTGATGTACTTATCCAGGTTAACTGGCACTGACATTTGATAACACGGTAAATGGTGAATGGTCTTGCATATATATATAGTACTTTTCCAGTCTAATCGACCACTAAAAGCACTTTTACACTACAAGCCACATTCACACAGTGCTTCGACATTTCAGCGCTTTTCTATCACAAACGGGGGTTCAGTGTGTTACCCAAGGACACTTTGACGTGTGGACTGGAGGAGCTCGCAACCGAACCACTGACCTTCTGTGTTGCAGGACGACTTGCTCTGAAAGCTACCCTGAAACTCACGGTCCTCACATATATTCCTGTATTGCAGAGGTATGTGTCGACCACATGGAGGCAGAAGGTCATGGTCGATCTGATGGACTATCCAGCTCCCGTGGGGCTGCTTTCAGCCGCTGGAGAGATGAAGATGCCATTCTCAGACACAGTCAAGTACTGCATCCTGGGCATCTCCGTCACTTTGCTTCTGCTGGCCCTGGGCATCTTGGCCTGGCAGGCCTTCAGGTGCTGCACCCACACAAACAGCATGTACACCCGGCAAGATAAAGGTAAGTACGGACTAGGTTACAGAACTAGACAATACAGCGCAGGCTGATGGTGTCTGGTGTCTGAGCAATAAAGGAATGTAACTTGTGTCTGATTTTTACTCTAGTAAACTGTGAGCTGCTGTACTCAGATGAAAAGTCGACAACCGCAGGAAAGTGCTCAGGGGCTCCAAGTACTAAGGTAAGAGGAGACCATGAAAAGGCCCAGACTTTTGATAGAGATTAGAGTGGTGTGGATATGAACTGAATTTATTATGTATCAGGTGGCCTTCAAAGTATTAACTTTGATCCGACTAATCTATACATGTGACTCTGTAAGGTTAAGTGACAATAAGAGCTGAGCTGCCACTGGAAAAACTTAAAAGAGGCTGCTACCTTTTAATTGATACACAGGAGACAGTCCCTTGTGCCTGGATGCGTATGTCAGGGAGGTGAAACTGAATTATGAAATGTAGGACTTTTTAACTGAACTGAATTACTATTGGTATGAATGAATGAGAGTCAGGTTGGGCTTGTGCACAGTGTAAACCACAAGTTTGGGTGAGGTATCTGTGTTGATGTTACAGTCTCCTGCATGTGAGATGGTTGGGGGTTGTTTTTTTTTTTTTTTTTTACATAGCTTTTTATTATATACAGTATCCTGTATCATTTCTGCCACGTGACTAAAGTGTCTGTCCCACTGAGTTTAAACACAATTAGCAGTTTTTTAATCATGTTTGAACAGTGAAAATGTTGCACTTATGGCCAAAAGAGAATTGTAAACTGGGAAGGAATATACTGTTGTTAGTTTGAAGTCAAGTTAAAAATGGGGTTAGCTGTATTTAAGCAAAGATGTAGCGCAGCACCACAAACTGCAGCTATAACCACTGTTACCTCCTTGATATAGCGTTAATGTAGTTTATTTTTAATTTCATGTTGATTGTCGAGTATTGCATTGTATTGGGCGTTCTTGTTATTTTCTTCACACCTTTTAGTCTGTGCTGATGCAGCAAATGGGCAACACTCTCTATGTACATAAAGATTCATGAGAGCACTTGTTCAAACAAATGAGAGTTGTGACTTGTCAAAAGTCAAATGACAGCCGGAGGTGCTGTAGTTGTTACAGCTCTGCTGATCCATGTGGTGTGTGTATGTGTGTTCGTATGTATGTGTATGGGTGTCCATGCTCTCCAGGTTGAGGACGTCAGCTCTGAGGCCCACAGGCTGTCTCGCTGTCTGTCTCAAGCATCGTTTCCCTCCTCAGCATCCAGTCAGGAAGAAGGAGACATGGGAGAACAGGACAGTATGAGGCATAAAAAGGTAAAGACAAAACTGTATAATCCTAAAATGTGACAGTTCTCCTCTTTATCTAATAAGTTAGACACTTCTTATCTTCATAAACTACTTAAGTCTTCCTTATAACTTTATTGTACCCACTGATAAGGGAGTAGGTCTAATACACTGAATGGTACTCACTATGTTGTAAGAAGTTTATGAACCCTTTGCAGTTATCTGCACTTATGTATGAATTTGTCTTTAAGTACATCATTCAAACCTTCAAAGTATAGGCTGGAAAAAGTATGTGAACCTATGGCTATGACATCACCAGAAGCTAACTGGGGTCATTACTCGCACTGCATGGGAAAATGTTTTGCAGACTGGTGAAGCTAAGGTTGAATTGAATGGGAAGAACATGAAGCACGAGATATGGTGTGTAAAGGCCAATGTGTACCAACATGAAAACCTCATCCCGAAGGTGACGTACATTCACATCAGACAAGAATAATAATATGACTGAGCTGTTCTGTGGTTCAAAACTCCTCCTGATCATTGTGCAAATCTGATCTGCAGCCACTGGAAATGATTGTTTGAGGTCTTTGCTGCTAAAAAGAGGTTTTTTAAGTCCAACGGATCACTTACTTGTTTCCACCAGCACTTTTTTAGTGGGTGTGTTCGACAGTGAGACACAAAAATATAACTGTGGATTATTATTTTAGGCACATTGTTTGTCTACTCTTATATGATGAAGATTAGATCACTTTTAATGACCAATCAATGCAGGAAACTAGATCATTCCAAAGGGTTCACATTCTTTTCCTTGCTACTGTACATTTTAGAATTATACTGTATAAATTATGCTGTAGAATCTCAGTCAGACTAGAGTTAGACAGACTTGAAGTATACACTTATACATTGAATTACACATATACATTCAAGCACGAAAACCTCCTTTTAATCTAGTCATGTGAAGATAACAGAAACAAATCCCTGGAAGAAAATAAACATTTTACATTTTCAGGTTATATCAACATTAGCAGTAGGTGCTTGGCAGGTACTCTAACATGTGCTCTTGTAGCAGGTCAATGGATCGCTCCGTTTCTCTGTCTACTTTGACAAGCTGGAGTCTCGTCTGGTGGTCACTGTTTTGCAAGTGGAGGGACTTGTGGAGCGCAACCAGACCTGTGGCCTCCAGCCATTTGTGAAGCTACGACTCATGTATGCAGGACCACAGGGAGTGGAAGTGGAGGGCTGCAAGGATGAGGAGGTAATTTTGCCTTTATTAGTTACCACATACTTGGATGTCACTCAACAAATGAATTTATTATATGGACAGAAATGGGGTTTTTATGCTTTTCAGAACCCCCTTTGTGATTTATACGAGTGAAATGACTGAATTTTCAAAGAAAGATGTTGCTTTAATCAACCTTATGGCCCAATATTTTTCCATACATGTTAACTGTTCAAAAATATGTCACAATGTCCTACAGTTTTCCTTTTAAAACCGTGAAGCAGTGACTGTACAATATAAAGGTATCACGGATTACTGCTGTGATCCTCTCAGTGTGAAGGGACGCCGCCTGTTCTGTGGACAGTGCTGCAGGAGTGGCGGACTCGCATTGTGAAAGGCAGCTGCAACCCTGTGTTTGGAGATCAGTTCAGCTGTATTCTGCCACAGGATGAAGACGAGCTCCAGCACATCAACCTCAGGATGGAGGTGCTGTAGCAACACACCTCTCACTCTCAGTCGCTCTTAAATCTCATTTTGTCAGTGAAAGCAGAAGACAGTCTGAAAAGAGCTACTACTTATTTTACCTGCACTAGCAATATACTGTACTTCCAAAGCTGTAATGAATTAAACTGCATGCAGATTACATCTTAGCCATCATACTCCAAAGTAAAAAAGTTTTCAAACTGTAAGTACTACAGTACCACCCTATAGAGTTCAATAAGGTACATGCTGGAGAATGTACCAAGTTGTCTGTCACGTGTCTGTGTGCATTTCAGGTGAGGGATTTTGATAAATTCTCCAGACATGCAGTTTTAGGAGAGGTGAGGGTTCCTCTAAAGCAGCTCAATATCTCCTTCCCTGTGGAGCTACAAGAGGATCTGCACATATCCCAGAAGGTATAGTATGACACTGTGTTCACAAATGCACACATTAGTAATCATGGAATTTTATATTTTTATCAGTCCTAATGTTGGAGAAACCGAAACCAGAGAATGGTTCAGAGTTGACAGATGAACAACTTAAACACTGGGCCCAGTATCACAGTTGTTGCTAGCAGTCGTCTTTACATTTGATTCCATCTAATAAGAGGCAGAATATGTCTTTTGAATTATGTGGGAGTGTTTATCCTCTTTATCCTACTGGACAGGATCTTGTGGGGGAGGTGCTGCTGTCCTTGAAGTTTCTTCCCACTTCTCAGAGATTAGAGGTTGGTTTGCTTAAAGTCAGAACTGTCCTTGCTGAGATACACTCAGATGCAGGTAACTAAGAAACATCTTTGCATGAATAAAGCCATGTGTAGTCATACACATATCGCCTTAACACACAGTTACATGCTTTGTGTTATACAGTTCTGTATGCCAGGATCAGCGTCCAGTGCAATCAATGCAAGTTGCGGTACCAGAAGACCTCTGTAGCGGCACAGTGCCTGATGACTGTCTTCAATGAAGTGCTAATGTTCTCCCTGCCAGAGTTTCCTCTGGAGCAATGTAAAATTATGGTGTCTGTGTATGAGACTCACACGACAGGGAAATCAACCAAACGTCTGATGGGACAGTTGACTTTGGGGAAGGAGAGGAGTTCAGAAGACGACCACTGGAACTTGATGATGCGCTCAGTCCGCCAGCCAGTAGCAAAGTGGCATGGCCTGCTGATCTAAGTTAAAACTCCTAAAATCCGTGAACTTCTTGGATGTCTGTACTTGCTTATATTTAACTAGAAGCTGTGACACTTGTACATCAGGTCGTTGTGGGAACTGCACCTGCTTGACTGAAGGCCAAACCTGGATTTATTTTTCTTTTGACTGGTGGTAATCCCCTCAGCCCAGTTGTGCTGTAATCAGGATAGCAGAGTGGCTGCGCGAATGAAACCTGGGTTTATTCAATATACTTGTTCCTTTACATCTTTTTTTTAACATTCCTTGTTTCTTCATATCTCATCACAGTGAAAGGGTTGTGACGATGTGACCTGTGCACTCCTAACCTCTCACTCCTAACTCCTGACTTTAGTATAGCACCTACTTTGTACCTGTGTTGATTGTTGTATTATTTGAGTTACTTTGATATTTATCTTGTTATCTTGTATTTATCGTGTCTTTTAAAAAAATTATCCACTCCACATTATTTAATCTTTATGTTGCAGCTCTCAGTTTCCGGTTAATTCCGCAATTCATAGTGAATAAGGATTAGCCACTGGCCTATTTGACACAGAAACCAAATAGTTAGGTTAAAGTGGAGTGGCTAGAGCTTTTTCCTTTAAATCACCTTATTGTGAAAAAGCAAAACATAATGTGAATTAATCTTCACACTTATATTCACCAATTATAGATCTATTTTAAAATATATTTAATTTTGGTTGGTATAAGTGCTGTCTTCTTCAGGAACGCCCTACTCATACTCGCACAGTTTCGTTGTCGAGATATTTTAAGTTTGAATAATATTTTTGTGTTAAGAGATTGTAATTCTCCGTATTTGACTTGATGAGGCCTTTGCTGCCACCTTTTGGTTTATCTCTGTAAAAGCAGAAAACTACTTGTGGAAACTTCAACCACAGCTGGTGTTCTGCCTTTGAAGTGCAATAACTGAAATTGAATTGAATTTCAAAAAAAGATAATGATTGTTGGAAACACATTTAGTTAATAAATTGCCAAATAAATGTCCTTCAAAGCAGTGACATCAACATATTTTAAACGATAATCCCTTAAATGTTCTTATTTTATCATGGCATGACAAATAGTCAGTATGTCCCTCTGGGTCATCGCAGTGAGCATTCCGTTGAGTGCGCAAGCGTAACAGATTCGGCAAATGGGCAGGCTGGCAGACAAACTTCGTTAAAGGTAAATTCATATTTTTGGGATAAGTATAACTACAATTATTTTTTGAATCACAATATGTATTATTTTATTATAAGTTAATGTCATTTTAGCTCGGTAGCTAGCTAGGTTGCTAGCCTTTAATTAGCAGCAGTTGTGTCATAGCTGAGTGTGTGTAAAAACAGTAAGCGCACTTGAGCATTTGTGCTAAGACGTAACAGGTAAGTGTTATTCCAGACAGTCTATGGTTATCCTACAGTGTAACATCAACATTACAGTCTAACGCAACAAATTAAATATAAATTATTCAGAAAATGTATACATTGTTAGATTGATATATTTTTCAATAGTGAAACTAATTATTGCCATGTTGTTGCACAAAGTGAAGGCGAGACAATTAACTTGTCTCACCTGTTATGCCACCACTGGTTAGTTAGGTAGCTACCATGAGTTAAAACAGTTTTTGTCAGCAAGTTAAAGATTGCATTAGGAGACACAACTGTGACATCGGCAATACTGACAAGGAAAATGGGAAGGAGGTTGGGGATTTGAGCTAATATAGCAAAGTAAATCTATACCCTGGACTCCAGTTTCTGGAGCTGCTTCTTGCCACCCTTCATGGCCAGGTTCTCAGCCTCATCCAGGCGGTGCTGCAGGTCCTTAACAGCGACCTCCAGGTTCTTCTTCATCCTCTCCAGGTGAGCGCTGGTATCCTGCTCCTTCTTCAGCTCCTCAGCCATCATTGCAGCCTAAAAAAAAAAATTGTCTTAATTACCACCACTCAAATGGGAACACATACAAGAAGACCACATTAAGTAGTTCTTTGAGATGTAAACTCACATCAGTGATGGCCTTTTTGCCTTCTCCTCTGCATTTCTTGCTTCCTGAACAGAATCATCCACTTCACTCTGAACTTGCACAAGGTCAGACTCAAGCTTCTTCTTGGTGTTGATAAGACTGGTGTTCTGATGAAATAATGAAATGATTGAGTCAGTAAAGTTACTACATCTGTTTTTTTAGATTTGCGATTTACTGAAAAATAATAGAATAATAATAGAAATACATTAATAATAGAAATATTCACCTGAGAGTGAAGCAGTCCAACACGCTCACTGGCATCAACCAACTCCTGCTCAGCCACTTTGCGACCTCTCTCTGTCTGTTCCAGAGCAGCTCTCAGCTCCTCAATCTCAGCCAGCATCAGGCCATTTCTGCGCTCCACCATGGCGACCTGCTCCTTCATGTCTTCTTGTCCTCTAACAGCATCATCAAGGTGCAGTTGAGCATCCTGAAGAAAAATGGGAACAATGTCCATTTTGTACCAAAATGAATGTGTACTCCCCATTTTATTTTCAGTGATAATATAATCCTTACCTTGAGCTGTCCCTGGACATTCCTCAGCTGTTTCTGGGCCTCAGCGGCCTGCCTGTTGGCATGGCTCAGCTGAATCTCCATCTCATTCAGGTCTCCCTCCATCTTCTTCTTGACTCTCAGGGCATCATTCCTGCTCCTGACCTCAGAATCAAGAGTGCTCTGCATGGAGTCCATCACCCTCTGGCTGTTCCTCTTGATCTGCTCCATCTCCTCATCCTTCTCTGCCAGCTTCCTGTCAACCTCACTTTTGACCTGGTTGAGCTCAAGCTGAACACGCAGGAGAATCTTGGACTCTTCATGTGCTCCAGTGTTCCCTGATTTCAAAGAATAAAATGTTTATCTCCCCTCATTCAGACCTTTTGAAACTAAATGTATTTGTCCATAAAAATTGAAATTATTGTGCATAATTTCTATAATTTTGAACCAAAGTACTTCAGCTTCCTCAAGTGCTGTCTGAATTTCAGCCTTCTCTGTCTCCACCTGCTTCTTTGCTTTCTCCAGCTCATGGATGCTCTTTCCAGTCTCACCCATCTGTTCAGTCAGGTCTGAGATCTCCTCTGCAGAGAGACCAAATCAAAATAAGGTAAGAATAACTTAAATATAAATATATCTAGAATACATTAATGTCAAAATTGTATATGTGTATATTTTACCATGAATAAAGCTCATGAACCATATATATAACTGCAGTATATTTTCTAACACAATCAGGTTGGAACTCACGCTGCAGGTTCTTGTTTTCTCTCTTCATGGTCTCCAGCTGATCCAGAGCTTCCTCATAAGAGTTCTTCATCTTGAACAGCTCAGTGCTCAGAGAACGAGCCTCCTTCTGAGCTCCTTCCAGCTCTGCCTGACCCTCCTCATACTTTTGTTTCCACTCTGCCAATACCTATTACATAATTTATACAGTTAATTAAAGTATGAATCATTATGTAGACAAATCATTTTAGTTTTTTGGATTTTATGTCACAGTTCTCTCAAGTAACGTTACCTTGTCAAAGTTCCTCTGCTTCTTGTCCAGGTTAGCAGCCAGCCCATTAGCCCTCTCCACATCAATCATGAGGTCCTCCACCTCACTCTGGAGCCTCTGTTTGGTTTTCTCCAGAGAAGCACACTTGGAATTCACAGCCTCAATCTGCTCCTCAGCCTCCTGAAGACGCTGGGCAAGCTTTTTCCTTTAAAAAAAAAAAAAAGATTTGACACTCAGTGAAAACCTTCAATTTACAAATAGGAATATGAAATGCTAATATTACATATTTTTTAGAATCTCCTTACACACAAAAAGTGGTGCTGCTGTGTATTTACATATTACTAGGAAAGGAAAATAACTTCATGATTCAAAAACTGTGTTAAAATGCAAGTATTGGTATCAGTGATAGTATTGGTAGTACTTGGTAATGCCACACTTCTTGCAATTTCATTGTTTGAATGCTACTCACTTGGCTTCCTCAAGCTCCTCTGTGCGTTGGATAGCATCAGTTTCATACTTAGTTCTCCACTGAGCCACCTCACTGTTGGCCTTGGACATTCCACGCTGCAGCTCAGCCTTGGCCTCCTGCTCCTCCTCAAACTGTTCCCTCAGCAAATCACAGTCATGACGGGCTGATTGCAATCCATGGGCAAGAGCATTCTTGGCCTGGTAAGAAGAATTTGAGAAAAATTGTGCAAAATGTCATAATAATATACAAATTGTGTCAGTACACACTTTAAATTTCCTTACCTTAACCTCCTCTTCAATCTGTCTCTTCAACTCCTCAATCTGCTGTGTGAAGGCCTGTTTGCCTCTGGTCAGCTGGGAGACAAGTGCTTCTTTCTCTTCAATTTGGCGGCCAAACTCACCTTGTGTGAAAAGAGCATCAAACATTTGTTTTTCTTCAGCCTCTCAGACATACATTGAATATTGATATAGTTTAACAAAGTCTAATACATACCATTTTCTGTCAGGAGACGTGCTTTCTGTGCACCCAAGTCATTGATTTGACGGACATTTTCATCATTCTTGGTCTTCAGCTCACTAAGTTGGTCCTCAAGAGTACGGCACATCTTTTCAAGATTTCCCTAATAAGAAAAGAATACATCCATTCAGTGACAACAAGTTCTTTATGTTATTTAATTTATTATATATGTATTTCAGCATAAAAGTACAACATAATGTACTATGTACCTTTGCTTTGGCAACAGCCTCCATGTTGCTGGAGAGGTCATCAATCTCCATCTTGTATTCACTCTTCTCCTTCTCAAGCTTCTGCTTGACACGCTGGAGGTTATCGATCTGCTCTCCCAGCTCAGCAACGCTGTCAGCCTGCTTCTTGCGAAGAGCAGCAGCAGTGGCTTCATGCTGCAGAGTGGCCTCCTCAAGGTCACGGCGGAGCTTCTGGAACTCAGCCTCACGCTTCTTGTTCATCTCAATCTGAGCAGCAGTGGCACCGCCGGCCTCCTCCAGCCTCTCACTGATCTCCTCAAGTTCCCTGGAGAGGTCAGCCCTCTGCTTCTCAACCTTGGCACGAGCAGCACGCTCAGCCTCAATCTCCTCTTCCAGTTCCTCAATACGAGCCTAGATTTGAGGATTGTAAAATTTATCAACTTAAATTAGTTTTTGGTTGAATTCTTGAGTTTATTATTCATGCAAAAATAATGTTACCTGGAGTTCCTTGATCTTCTTCTGAAGCTGAGCACCAAGGGACTGTTCATCCTCAATCTTGCTGAGGAGCTGGCTGGTCTCAAAGTCTTTCCTTGATGAGGAGAACATGAAAGCTTCATCACTGTTAAAGTTCATACTGCTGTTGGAGTTTAATGTGTGGGACATTGAAAAAAGGCTTAGTAAAATAAAACAAAAACCTACTTCTTGATTTTCTCCTCAGATTGCTGCTTGTCATTCTCCAGATCCATTATGGATTCCTGGGCCAGTTTCAGATCTCCCTCAAGCTTCCTCTTGGCTCTCTCAAGGTCCATACGGAGCTTCTTCTCTTGCTCCAAGATCCCTCAAGCTACCACAATACAATTGATGATTTAGGTATTTTAAACCCAGTGCATTAAGATAAATTTCTCTAATGTGAATTCATGGAAATATAACAGTCAAAACAGTTGTTTACTTACATCATCCACTTGCTGTTCCAGCTTTGTCTTGGCCTTGGTCAGAGTGTTGACTTTGTCTTCCTCTGCCTGGAGATCATCCAGTGTTTGCTGGTGACTCTCTTGGAGGGCTTTCTTCTCCTTAGTCAACTTGGCAATACTCTCATCTTGAGATGCCATCTCCTCTGTCAGGTTTTTCACCTGAGAGTTTCATCAAAGACATACATTTCACAGTTATATATTTAGAAACAGGGATATACATATTTACTCCTGTTTAAGGTCCAGTTGAAATAAGCTGAACCTTGTTTTCTGTGGCATGTTTCTCCTTCTCCACTTTTGCCAAGGTGAGCTCCAAGTCATCAATGTCCTTCTTCAGCTCAGAGCATTCATCCTCCAGCTTCCTCTTCTTGGCAGTCAGCTCAGCATTGATTTCCTCCTCATCCTCCAGTCTCTCAGAGGTCTCTTTGAGTTTGGCCTCGAGCTGGATCTTGCTCTTAATGAGTCCCTCACACCTTTCCTCAGCATCTGAGAGATTCTCAACTTCCTATAGTGAGCATAAAATAGCATAACTGTTATTTAAGTCTGTAAAAGATTTAACTATTGATTGGTCTGCCTGTATCTCCAGAGATATGAATGATGATAACATAAAATATAAGTTTTACACAAAAAATAAGGAAGCATACAAACATAGACTGATGTAAATATTGTACATACTGTACAGCAGATGCCACTTGCAGCTGCAGGTCATTCTTTTCCTGCAGCAGGGAAACCATCTTCTCCTCCAGTTCCTTCTTCTTGGCCAGGGCAGTAGCCAGGTCTGATTGCATCTTATCGTAGTTCTCCTTCATCTGCTGAAGCTCCTTCTCAGTCTCAGCACTCTTCAGAAGAGGCTTAATCTTGAAGTACAGTTTCAGCCATGGCCAATTCTTCACATTCATGAATGAACGGATGTTGTACTGGATGGAGAAAATGGATTCCCTGGAAACATAATAACACACATTGTATCATTTCTACTGCAAGGGAGTTCAAGGAAATGCTGAGGATAACAATTAAAAAAATTGGACAAGAAGTTTAGGTAATCTAAAGTATATGACAATCCTACCTCCTCTCCATCATCTTAACAAACTCCTTCCTCATGACATATCCTCTGCAGAGAGCTTGAGTCATGGTCACCAGCTCAGCCAGTTTCTCATCTCTCATCTCCTCCAGGGTACCCAGCAGACCAGCTTTGAAGAACACCTGTGTTGTCAAATCAAGGACATTGGTCATCAGTACAGTTGAATACAAAAGATGACCCCCATAAGTAAATGTCATGTTCATATTGGCTGCAAGAATGAACCTTTGTGTGTCCAAACTTGTACTGAGTGTGGTCCACATCAATTGAGCCCAGCAGCTTCTCTGAAGCTTTCTTGTTGTCAATGAACTGTCCCTCAGGAATGACACTGGCATTCAATACTTTGTATCTACAAGAGAAAATGATGTTGTTAGTTACAATACATCTCATCCTGGAGGTCACATTGCCCCATCAAATCAACTTGACTTTCTTATAATGAGCACTGCAGTCACCTCTGCTTGAAGTCACCATAGAGGATTCTGCTGGGGAAGCCCTTTCTGCAGATTCTGATGCCCTCTAGCACACCGTTACACCTCAGCTGGTGGATGACCAAGAAGTTCTCCATAAGACCTGGACATTGCAAACATGTTTCCATCAAAATATTCACTTTTGATGCTAAGTTACACAAAGTCCACAAAGGTGGATGACAAACAAACCTGGGGTCTTTGTCTCATTGGGAATCAGGCAACGCACAAAATGAGGGTGAGTGCTCCTCAAGTTGGTCATCAGCTTGCCCAAGTTCTCCTGTGGATCACCATCATGACATAACATGTCAAACAATACTTCAATATGAAGTTACTTTTTATCCAAAAATATGAAACAGTACATACTCTGAAAAGAGCAGACACAGTCTGGAAGGAACCACCCTTCTTCTTACCACCCTTCTTTCCACCACCAGCAGCCTCTATTTTGCAAAACATATAAGAATACAACATAATAGATTAAATCAGTAAAACTCATAATTGTTTTAAGGTTTCATACCTGTGGAAAATGGAGTCAAGTTACATGAATATTACTACACAGCAGTCATCATCTTCTTACTGGGCCTAAACTAAACATAACAGTTTTTTACCCATTG
Source organism: Psettodes erumei (assembly GCA_016785225.1). Taxonomy (NCBI): domain Eukaryota; kingdom Metazoa; phylum Chordata; class Actinopteri; order Pleuronectiformes; family Psettodidae; genus Psettodes; species Psettodes erumei. The sequence goes on along the minus strand of JAFBJZ010000821.1, from coordinate 47,958 downwards.
TTACAAACTTAATGTACCTAATGTAACATCATAGACTTCACTTACTGATCCTATACCAATAGCTAACATTAATCATACAAAACATTGTATTGTATTGTATTGTATCATACTTCTGACCTGTCTGCAGTATCACTAGAATCATCGAGTAAGATAATCATTATATTTAGGTTTCTACTCAGCTTGTTACTGTTTCTTACCCTCAGCACCAGCATGGGCTGCATACAGGAAGGCCAGCAGTTTGTTTGAAGCTTTCTGGTAGAGCTGAACAACTGAGTCATTCAGGGGGTCCTTGTTCTTGTCCAGCCAGCCAGCAGATATTGTAGTCCACTGTACCAGCATAGTGAACCAGGGAGAAGTGGGCCTCAGCCTTGCCCTTTCCGGGCTTTGGCTTTTCAAAGGCCTTGGTCTTTCCAAGATGCTGGTCATGCAGCTTGTTCTTGAAAGTTGTGTCAGAGGCCTTGGGGAACATGCACTCCTCTTCAAGGATGGAGAAGATGCCCATTGGCTGAGAAGAATTTGCATCTCATGTTAGAAATTAATCCGCAGAAGCAACCATTTTCACATTAAGAAAGAAATCATATCTACCTGAGTGGCTACTTACCTTCTCAATAAGCTCAATACAGGCAGCCAAGTCCATACCGAAGTCAATGAACTCCCATTGAATGCCTTCTTTCTTGTACTCCTCTTGCTCCAGGACAAACATGTGGTGGTTGAAAAACTGTTGCAGTTTCTCATTGGTGAAGTTGATGCAGAGTTGCTCCAAGCTGTTGAACTGTAATTACAGAAAGGTGTTTTAAAAGTTTTAAAAGTTTAATGGCAAAATGGAGTTGAATTTTCAAACTCCTCAAACATTTTTCAACTACTCACATCAAAGATCTCAAATCCAGCAATATCCAACACTCCAATGAAGAACTGTCTGGGCTGCTTTGTGTCCAGCATCTCATTGATACGGATGACCATCCACAAGAACATTTTCTCATAGATAGACTTGCACAGAGCCATGACGGAATTGTTGACCTACAAGAAGACATTTTAGAATTACAGTTATCCTGCTGAATGATGCTGTAACATCTAAAATATTGATATTGTTAATGACATTCCAAAAAGTTGGTTTCCCTTTACATTACCTGTGGAACGGTCTGACCTTTGGTCACCATCTCGTTTCCGACTTTGACTCTTGGATAGCACAGAGCTTTCAGCATATCAGCTGAGTTCAGGCCCAAGAGGTAGGCAATCTTGTCAGCCACTGATGGAAAGACAAATCCTTAGCTATCAGTGAACTGTGACATGTTTAGAATGTTACACTCGTAACACACACCCAGCAAATATATTTCAAGTCATCTTTATAAATATCAAATTTACCCTCAGTGCCATCAGGTTCAGCCTGCTCCTCACGCTGCTTCTGCTTGAACTTCATGTTGCCATGATGCATCACAGCACCAGTGAGTTTGTAGATGCCCAATTTCTCCTCAGCAGTGAAGCCCAAGATATCAATTGCAGTCTGGAATTTAAACGAAAGAAAGATATTGGCATTTGCAACATTTCCAAAGGTATTCTATGTATTTAATTTAATTTAATTAATTTAAGTTGTCATCTTACATCTGTTGCAATGAACTCCTCCACATCATTGATGCTTTTGACAGTGATTTCACCCTGACTGATCATTGGATAGTCATAGGGGTTGGTGGTGATCAGAAGACCCTCTGGAAGAACCGAAGCAAATATAATGAGGTTTTTGTCTAATATTCTGTTGTGTTTTTAAAATGTTAAGTTCAGTATGTCTATCAACATACCCAGGAGCTCAGGCTTGTGGCCAGTCATCAGCTGATAGAAGATGTGGTAGCTCCTCTCAGCAGACAACTGGAAGGTGACACGTGACTTCTCCAGCAGATCTACAAGTCAGACAACAACATATTGGATGTATAACATCAAACAACTAATGTCTCTTAACCGTCTTCCAAAGTGGGATCATACCAAAGGGCAGACTTAAACAAATGTGAATAAACAAAATTTTGAAAATGACTCACATGTTTCAATATCTGCTGAGGCAAGTTTGCCAGAGGTTCCAAAGTGGATTCGGATGAATTTACCCTAGACACATTAGATTTAGTTCATCAGTGTTGATAGGGACCTGAAAAAGGTCATTTTTCATTTAATTTTGTTTATTTTTACTCACAAAACGTGAGGAGTTGTCATTCCTGATGGTCTTGGCATTACCGTAGGCCTCCAGCAGAGGGTTGGCTGCAACGATTTGATCTTCCAGTGAACCCTACAAAAAGAAGGTGGAATATGTCTTGTCCATTATTTAGAATTGATCAACAGATAATTCTCTGACCATTTTTCAGTAATGAAAACCATTTTACCTGCATTTTGCCAGGTGTTGGTTCAGCTTTTTTAGATCCAGTCATTGCAATTATGGCAAAGTACTGAATGACACGCTTGGTGTTGACAGTCTTTCCTGCACCAGATTCTCCACTGGGGGAAGAGAGGGATATCATGAGCCTTGATAACCATTGTTACCCAGAATGGATTCAATTGTATATCATGTAATGAGGATGGTGCCTCTGAAACCCTCTTAAATAACATTAAATATCATATATGGTTGCCAAAACAACTACATATCTGCATTGTCTCGTTACCATTTCACAGGAAAGATAACCACCTCCCAAAATAAAATATTGTACCATGTTCACAACAACAACAGAACAGGCCAGATAACCATTGTCAGGATGGAGAAGATGTGGGGTGGTGCCTCAAAAATAAGTGCAACTCTAAAAGCCACTTGCTTTCACAACATTACAGTTTGAACTTAAAAGTTTGATACAGTTTGAACTTACTTTTGATAAGTGGTTGCTGTGGAGAAGAGAAACCACCAATACAGAAAGTTTGTTTTTTGTTGATCTGTATGTTCACTCTTATCTGTATTAAACACCTACGTAGATCATCCATGATGCATAACGCTCTTTGAGGTTATACAGCACACAAGGCTCATTGAGGTGGGTCATCATGGCCATGTCCTCAATCTTGTCAAACTTTGGAGGATTCCTGGGGTGGATGTCATCCTCTTTTACAGTGACCGACTGAAATCAAAGATATTTCATGTTAAGTTTTATCAATTAGATGACTGGAATTTTCACAATTAATCTAAATGAAACAGAAAAAGATATATTTTTGATGTGGTATTTTAAATCGTAAAATTATTTACCAACCTTTCCTCCGTCAGTCTCCACTGTGGCTTTGCCACCCTCTTTCTTTACAAGTTTACCCTTGAGATACATCTCATCAGGATCCACCACAAAGAAGGCTGTTTTGGCATCAAATGGAGCAGTCTGTGCCTCGAGCCTCTCCTTCTCTGGTTTGCGGAGGAAAATGGCCGCAGGGCCATACTGCTCCATTTCTGCGTCTGTGCTCATGATGGCACTTTAGTTGAGACTGAAAAGGTGAGAGTCCAAAAGCCCAAAATAATGTTAAATGACTTTGATCCTGTTCATATGAATCGATTATTATGGAGATTTTTGAATGCAGACATGTCTTACCTCAGTGTATCCTAACTGAGTGGCACAGACTTGTTGTCAGAGGATGCTTCTAAAGAGAAATTGAGATGGTCATTGAAGAGGATACGAAATTAAAATACTTCAGCTGCTGTAATACTTACAATTAACTAATATAACTTGATTTTAGTCATATGTTAATGAGTCATAAGTACCAATGTCACTATGAAGACCATTTCGATTGCCTTGCTACTGAATCCAAATTGTCTGGTTTGCTCCGAGAATATCAAATCACATCTTCATTATACAGTTTTTCTTAATTATAAAGAGTAGCTTAATAGTAAAATTGTATTAAAACATTTTAAAATAAATTATTAAAAACTAATTATTATTGCTATCCTTTTAAATTGACTTGACGTGAAAATCCTGATGACAAAGAGTCATGTGACATTAATGTAATATAAGTAAGTAAGCAAATTAGGTGAGCATAAACACAGACAAAGAACTAACCTGTGTAGGATGGCTGTCAGTTCTCTGAGGAGTCTGAAGCTCCTGCTTTTATAGAGGCTGGAACTGCTTGTTCAGCAGCAGCTTGCCACTCGATTTGGTCAAGCATCCCTGTCATGTTAAGACCCTTCTCGTGTCATTTCAGATTTAGTAAGCTTATTTTGTGTCTGACATAGAACATCGCTTAACCATTAAAATAGATATAAAACAAGAAAACTGAAAAATGTTAAATTATTCCAGAAAGCTGGAGTCATTTAACATTTTTTAAAATATTTTTTTAATTAATTTTCAGCGAGGCTAAACATGAAAAGGTAAAAGTAAGCTAATAGAAGAGCGTCAAAATGTATTATACCTTGAGCATTTTACATTAATATATATATGTATATATCATACATTCTGCTTGATAGACAATAACATCAAAACCTATCCAAATTGCTCAATAGATATAGATATAATCTATGAAGGGAGTTGTGACCTGTCTTTTTTCTTTCCTCTTAGTAAGATAGATTTAAATGTCATTGGTATTGAGTTTCAGAGTGTCAGCTTGTCCATTTCTGGTCTTTGAAATACAGTAAAACTGAGTATCAGAAACATTTTTCCGCAGTATCACCAGTATCAGTACAATAAGACTGAATAACTTTACATCCCACACACCATATACAAATTTTGGAGAAAATGCCATAGAATATTAGTAATAACAAGCAACATGTTTTATATAAAGATTTGGATTTAACTTTCTCTCTGCACATAACACATAAGAGTGATAGTAATGCCCCAAGTATGTCCCAAAATAGATGCCATGCAATACATACCCAAGTTTTTGAGCTACTAATTTGCTTTAATAAATAATTTACTTTTATAAATTTAGAGTCTGGCTTACTTGAGAGGGATTTCATTATTTTATAATCTGATGTGGTCTCTACTTACTCTTGCAATTGAACATGTTCATAGCCAGGAATGGAACTTAATTTTGGAGAAGCACCCAAGTGGTACTGGTATACAGTTGCAGGACATTGGCACATCTCATATTCCTCTAATAAAATTGAATGTGAGGCCCTTTCCATGAAGTTCAAGTGGTATTACACCTTGCCTTATAAGGACTACCAAGAGGCTGAGATAAGACCTATATTAGTCCCACTCGGACATCAAACATCTTTATCCACATGCTTCATTTGATTCTAAGGACGCTGTGGTTGTTGATACTTAGTGTCCTTGAAAAACTCTCTGACTGTGGTCTGAAATCAACTGACAACTGTCCAAAATACCTTAAGTACCATAAATATTAACACTGAATTACAAAATAACAGGTTTTAAACAACATTAAATTCAATCTTATAATTGTAAACCTGACTTTTAGACCCCACTTTTAGAAATTGATTATTATTATTATTATTATAGTATTTCTATAGTATGTAATTATCATAGTATTTATCTTATGTGTTTGCATCCTTTGTTCTCACAAATATAATTAGGCTAGTCTGGGTCTAGAAGATGTTAACCAAACCAACATGCAAAGACTTTCTGCATCACACTTTTCCATTCATAGTTGCTTTATTCATTTATTTGGACAATGTAATAAAATAACAACAACCTTGCAGGGACTGTGGCACTGTGGCAAAAAATATGGGTTCATTATATTATTTTGAAATGATTTATTTAAAAGAAGACCCAATAATTGTTACATTTTATGCTCTGTTTTTTGTGTTTGTAAGGGCTTTGGAATGAATGGTAAAAACATTTTCTTTTTCAAGTGGTCATTACATATGTTTTTATTTTGAAGTCCTTTCAGGGTAATATAGAGTTACTATGGCTCAAAGTCTGTCTGTCATACAAGCCATAATTACTTGCTGCTTAGGCTTAGTAGAACTTACCACAAGTTTAAGACGAATTTGTATTATTTACTTATTTTTCATTTGTGTAAGTAGGAGATTCAAATTTTGGAACTCTGCTCACACTCACATTTTGTCTAACAGTAAAAACTACAGTCAGTCCAACTTAGTCATGATGGTGCATCACATGCAGTACGCTACCAGAAATGTCTCTTCTACAACATGTTCCACCAAAAAAAAAATCACATTGTTAGCAGTGAACATTAGTGAATATTACTGTATGTTTCAGATTTAATATGATGTCAGCAGCAGGTATGCCTACTTCAGGAATCTACCCTCCGTGAGTGAAAGTTTAATATTGCCATGGTTGAAAAAGTTCCGTAAGGCAACTGGACTTGAGATTTTTCAAGAAAACGTTTCACCTCTCATCCAAGAGGCTTCTTCAGTTCTGAAACTGATAGTGGGGAGTACTACAATTTATACAATGTAGGTGTGGAAAGTTGTTGGGGAAAAACAACAGTGCCACAGGTCTCTTTCAACCTTGTCAATGACCTGGATGACTGAGAATCTACATAGATATGTTTGAATATTGCCCTATTTTCACAATGAAACATTAAATAAATAATAAACATTAAATATGATTTAAACGAGAGAATTTTCAGATGCCAGACATTTATACAAGATCTATGTTCAGTGTGCACAATGTAGCAGAGTTGTCAAAATCGTCGTCTTCCAGAACTCACTTACTGTGCATTACTTCCGGACTACAAACATTTGGAGGTTCGTAGTTTTTGTGTTACGTCTTGGCGTAATCTCTGACGAAACCGGAAATATCACAGGATACACGCTTCGAAAAGTCCCGAACCTAGTATTAGCTAAAGTTAGCATTACTTAGTATCTTAGACGGTCATTCTATTTTGCTGTTCGCTCTATAGGAAGAAATGTCTTCGTTAAACGGGAAAAGTGGCGTTGTCTTTGTAAGCTATACCTACATTATGTAGCTATCTATTAGCGTTTGGTGAGAACGAGTGTTAGCTTGCTACGACCGTTACCGTGGTTCGAAATAACAAGAGTTTGATAGTTAAACATACGTTGCCCAACAATCGTTATTAACGTATTTGAAAATAAAGTAGTTTTCGTCCATTGGTTCGTTTTTAATTTACAATGAAATCTATGAACGTTACAGCAACTTTACACTGTCGCGCCAACGTTAGCTTGAGAAGACGCAACGCTAACGCCTCCAAGAGTTAAGGTGTAAGTGTTTGTGCTTTGATTTCTGGCTATTTTAGGACGACGATGATCTGCCTTATGAAGAGGAGATTATCAGGAACCCATACTCGGTCAAGTGTTGGATGCGTTACATCGAATTCAAACAGAACGGACCCAAATCCACCCTGAACATGATATATGAGCGGGCTCTGAAAGAGCTGCCTGGCAGGTAACTAACACACAGGGGAACGTAACAATGAAAACAATCGCAGTTGTAGCAAAAGCATGTGGCTATTAATACCTCCAAATCCGCAGTATACTGCAACTAGATCAGTACGCTTCAGATGGGATATTTCTCAAGCATTGTCACTGGTCAAAATTGTGACTGTGTACTATGGTAGAAGAATTAGTGTCAAAATGGTCATATCAGGCTGAACAGTTTTTCGTGAAAACTATTTGCTTATGGTGTAACTTTTTAACAACAATTATGCCTTTATTTACAGCTATAAGCTGTGGTACAGTTACCTGAGAGAGAGACGGAAACAAGTCAAAGGGAAATGTATCACTGAACCAACCTATGAAGAGGTCAATAATTGCCATGAAAGGGCACTTGTGTTTATGCATAAGGTAATACTTCCTATAAATCTCCTTGCTGAACATATTGACAATTATACGATCGTCTGTGGAGGTTGTGATTGAGACTAACTATCTGTGCCTTTCTTTAAACCAGATGCCGAGAATATGGCTTGATTACTGCCAGTTCCTTGTTTCTCAAAGCAAGATCACAAGAAGTCGGCGAACATTTGACCGTGCACTCAGAGCACTTCCTGTTACTCAGCACCCACGCATTTGGCCTCTGTACCTCCGCTTTGTCCGTAACCTGCCCTTGCCTGAGACCGCTATCCGGGTGTATCGCAGGTACCTTAAGGTGAGAGCATAGCATACAATTCAGTTCCATACATCAGTTTTCATTTAGGACCTCTGACAGAAAGACTTCTGCTTACACTGACAATTGTATTTGCACACTTAAACTGCACACACAAACACACACTAAACTTCTTATGTGGTAAGATTTCACAGTATGGTAGGATAGGTCTGAATGTACTAATGCATTTTAAAAAATATGAGAATATTGTGATTGATATTTACCATCAGCTATTTAAGAATTGTTGAAGCAGTAATTCATGGTAAAGGAGCTCCAACCAAGCAGTAATTGTATAAAATGAGATATTTTTCAGAAGTTTCTTTCTGTAATGTAAATCTTTCTTTGGGGAATATTTGAGATACAGTATTTGGGGTTTTGTGATTTATAAGCCATAATTATCAGAATTTCACTTTATTTTTAATCCATATAGAATATCTGAAACTTTTCCTTTTTGAATTGAATTATGAAAGAAATAACTTTCCAAATATTCATTACTACTGAAAAGGAAAGCTGTCAATAGATCAAGATGTCATGGTGATTTAAAATCCTGTTTAAAAAAAACAAACAACGCTGTCTGCTTTTTGTATCATGTAGCTTTCTCCAGAGAATGCAGAAGAATACATCGACTACTTGCGGTCTGTTGGCCGCTTGGATGAAGCAGCTGTGCGACTAGCAGCTGTTGTCAATGATGAAAATTTTGTGTCCAAAGAGGGGAAGTCTAACTATCAAGTAAGATTTTATTGTCATCCCTCCTACTGTGACTGTTTTTTGGTGTTTTCTTTTTAACAGAGCAGGAAAATTGATAAATGCTTTATCTACCTTTTTTCTTTCATGGTTAGCTGTGGCATGAGCTGTGCGACCTGATCTCCCAAAACCCCGATAAGGTGACCTCTCTGAATGTAGGAGCTATCATCCGAGGAGGCCTCACTCGCTTCACGGACCAGCTTGGGAAGCTTTGGTGCTCTTTAGCTGACTATTACATCAGAAGTGGCCACTTTGAGAAAGTATGTTTCTTCTTAATAGCTTCCATTTTTAAACAGGCTCAGTTGCATGAACAGTAATTCACTGTATTCGGGTTTGACTCACTTACCGACTACTTATGTGTCTTCTTTTCTCAGGCCCGCGATGTATATGAGGAGGCCATCCTCACAGTGGTAACAGTTCGAGATTTCACACAAGTGTTTGATAGTTATGCCCAGTTTGAGGAGAGCATGATTGCTGCCAAAATGGAAACCACTGCTGAGATGGGGCAGGATGAAGATGGTGTGTGTGTGTCGATTCGTTAACATTGATATACTCGTGTTTCTAAAAAAAAAAAAAAAAAAAAAAAAAAATTGAATATTGTGAAAAAGCAAATATTTTGTCATTATTTGTTTGAAAAATGGTGAGCTGTCATTTTCTTGGTTCATTGATGTACTATATTTCAAGCCTTTTTTTGTTTTCATTTTGATGATTATGGCTTATAGATAATGAAAACCAGAAATACTGTATCTCAAATATTTCCCAAGATCAAGCAAAACAGGATTTGCAATACAGAAACGTCCAACTTCTGAAAAATATGTTCGATTGCACATGGAGGTCCTTTACCACATAATACTGCATCAACCGTTCTCAAATAACTAATTGTAAATATTCAACCTTTTCATGCTATTCTAATTTGATGCACTAGTATATTTGCACACTCCTGTATACTCCTTGGCTTCTATTCTCATGCATACTGTGCTCTTTGTCCCTTTCCTCCCAGATGACATAGACCTGGAGCTTAGACTGGCCCGTTTTGAGGAGCTGATAGCACGGCGACCCCTCCTCTTGAACAGTGTGCTATTGAGGCAGAACCCCCACAATGTTCATGAGTGGCACAAGCGGGTAAAATTGTACGAGGGCAATCCACGGCAGGTGAGCTTTGGGTGTCTTTCTACAGTTTATTTGGACAGGGACAGTGCGCCCACAATTTATTACCATCACTTCCAACTCGGTAACACCACCGTTATTACCAGTGAATCCATGCTTCCTGTATTCTTTGCAGATTATCAACACATATACTGAGGCCGTGCAGACTGTGGATCCAATGAAGGCCACAGGGAAACCTCACTCTCTCTGGGTTTCATTTGCTAAATTCTATGAGGACAATGAGCAACTGGATGATGTAAGTCATGGAGAAGTTGGTTTCTGCACCTGCACTTCAGATCAGATGTTCTTCTTTGTTCTTGTTCTATCTCATATATTGTCTGACTGTCACTCAGGCCAGAACGATCTTTGAGAAGGCTACCAAGGTGAACTATAAGCAGGTGGATGACCTTGCTGCAGTGTGGTGTGAATATGGAGAGATGGAGCTTCGCTACGAGAACTATGAACAGGCGCTGCGCATATTGAGGGTAAGATGCTTGTATCACATATGCAGGGATTACCAGGCGTGCGCTCAGTAAAACAGTACCACCATTTATGGTAGAGCTTTAGTAATATCTAGTGGCAGCACTGAGAAACTACACTGACACTGGAACACGTTCTTCACTACAAAATAGATATGGCGCAGCTCTGCTTGTATAAAAATGGTGAAATCCCAACAACAGAGAAATGAGTGGCCCTCATCAGTGATACTTGCATGTCCCTGATTGTACCTTATTTTAAATACAGGAATCCACTCATACATTTCTGTATAAATGGATTGTGGACATAATTCTAAGACATTTGTTTCTTCCATGGTTTGAATATAGAAAGCTACAGCCATTCCATCCAAGAAAGCAGAGTACTTTGATGCATCTGAGCCAGTCCAAAACAGAGTGTACAAGTCTTTGAAGGTCTGGTCTATGCTGGCAGACTTGGAGGAAAGTCTTGGCACCTTCCAGGTAATGTTCACTACATGTCTGAGTTTCCCATGATATGAGCTAATGCAGTGCTTTAGGTTTAAATATTGTAGTGTATGAACTGTGATGTGTTTTGTATTTGTCTTAGAATCTTCATCTCCGTGAGCTGTAGATGTTGAGTGTAATTCTTTCACGTTTTCCTTTTTTTGGTCCATCTTTTTCCTCCCCAGTCTACGAAAGCAGTATACGACCGCATCATTGACCTCCGCATCGCAACGCCACAGATTATCATCAATTATGCCATGTTCCTGGAAGAGCACAACTACTTTGAGGAAAGCTTCAAAGTAAAAACCTGCCACTAATCAACTAAACCTACATTTATTTGTGTAATCTTGCCGAGCACCCGTTTATAGAAATTAATCAAGAGTTCAATATGTCTGTCAACACCTTTCTAGGCATACGAGCGCGGTATCGCTCTCTTCAGGTGGCCAAACGTTTATGACATTTGGAACACTTACCTCACCAAGTTCATCGACCGTTATGGGGGCAAGAAGTTGGAGAGAGCTCGAGATTTGTTTGAACAAGCCCTGGATGGCTGTCCCGCCAAGTTTGCCAAGAGTAAGTAGCTTCGTTAAAATGGCGCTGATATCGAACTCCACCTTGTTGTTGTCCTTTTTTGTAAAAAAACAAACAAACAAAAAAAGTCCCTGAAACCAGGTCTGCCACTATGTCTTTCAGCCATTTACCTGTTGTATGCCAAACTGGAGGAGGAGTATGGATTGGCACGACATGCCATGGCAGTCTATGAAAGAGCAACACAGGCAGTAGAAACTGAGGAGAGACATCACATGTTCAATATCTACATCAAGAGGGCAGCTGAAATTTATGGAGTTACTTATACCAGAGCAATTTACCAGAAAGCTATTGAGGTATGGCTGCATTGTTCTTGGCTCTCAGTGATCGAAGAGATGTACTTTGTTGTCTTTTTTAATAAAAAATAATCTAATCTAGAAAAAATTCGAATAATGCAGACATTAAGCTTAATAGTTTTTTTCGGTGCTGAAATTTTTTTTTTTGTATTTATCTAGGTCCTTCCCGATGAGCATGCTAGGGACATGTGTCAGCGATTTGCTGACATGGAGAGTAAACTGGGTGAGATTGATCGGGCCAGAGCAATCTACTCCTACTGTTCGCAGATCTGTGACCCAAGGGTGAGCTCCACCCCCACCGGCCGTCGCCTGTTTCTAAAGGAAATAAAACATTTTGCTCATCTACACATGTTATATAATTCCTCTTGATTTATTTATGCACTCAATATTTTTCAGGTGACGGCTAATTTCTGGCAGACTTGGAAAGAATTTGAGATTCGTCATGGAAATGAGGACACCATTAGAGAGATGCTGAGGATCAAACGCAGTGTCCAAGCTACATACAACACCCAGGTCAACTTTATGTCCTCGCAGATGCTGAAGGCCACAACAAGTGCAACGGGTACTGGTGAGTCACTTTGCTCTTCCTTGTCAGTCTCTTGACAAGTAATTATTGTATAGGGCCGGGACCATAAATGCAATGTATTTGCTGTATTGGATACTTGGGGAATGGTCGAATTATATTGATCAGGAAGCCACACATGCTGCATACATGCCCAAGATCCTGAGGTTACACCCCATGAATGCACAAAAACTGATGTAAAAACTGATTTCTGCTGCCGCTGTGTTTGTCCAAACATGGTTTTTGATCATGTGTCCAGTGTCAGATCTTGCTCCAGGCCAAATGGGAATTGATGACATGAAGATGCTGGAGCAGAAAGCACATCAGCTTGCTGCAGAAGCTGAGCAGGATAAACCCAAACCCAAAGAGAAGATTCTCTTCGTCAGGTTTGTTATTTTTGTGCCGTTAAATTTTTTTCTGTGAAACATTGCAGCTTTTATAAAGTTGGACTCCATCTTCCAAAGTCATAAGCTTCTCACATGCTTTGTGCAGGAGTGACACTTCTCGCAGTGAGCTGGCTGAGCTCTCCAAACAAGCCAATCCGGACGAGATTGACATTGATGATGACGAGGACGAAGATGAAGACCAAGGACCGGAGGGTGAGTGACTGACACAACAGGTCTCGGCAGCAAAACAGAAAAACAATTTTTGCTAAATTGTTTGCACCATTCATGCAGACATGTTTTGTTCATGAAAATGCCTCTACTCACTGTCCTCTCTCGGCCTTTACAGAGGTGCAGCTTGAACAGAAGAGCGTCCCCACGGCTGTCTTTGGAGGGCTTAAAGAGGACTGAAAGATGCCATGCTGTATTTTGCAAAGATGCCATCTTCTGATTTTTCTTGTAGTTGTTGAACAACCTCATTTAAAAAAAATGGGTTAATGTTTAGTTGTGTCAACTCGTGACAAAACAGTGAAAAACTGTCAGAATTGCAGCGTTTGTGTCTTTTTAAATTTTTCTTGTGGTTCTCTGTAGTTCAGTATAGAAAGAAAGGAGCCGGTGTGTTTTGGCCACATGGTGTCAGTCTCACATGGCTCGAGATAATGGTGCAACTGAGCAGTTTTCTATTATGGTATGCCCGTATGTGGTATCATGCTAACTGTACCTGAAGTCTGATGTAGTTTGCTTTTGTTACCAAATGACATTTTGTAAAAGGATTAACAGTGAAAACACTTTTGTACACCTAATAAATGCAGATGTCTTTCTCTGACTGGAAGCTCTGCCCTAGAAAACAAATGGGTGGAGCATAGTTTCTCCAACAGGGAGCATTCATTTGAAAGTGGAGCTGAGCATTCAAGCCTTCCATTGTTGGCTTTAGGGTGCAGAATGAAGATTGGTGTAAGCTTTCCTGTTGACACATAATTTCCATGCATCATTTTGCAGTGTTTGTAAACTATGCGCTTTGGCAGTGTCTCTTGGTCTTGGTCTCTGGTCTCTTCAAATCACTGGAATGCATTTTTTAATACAGTTGTCATACAAATGGTTTTATATGTGAAATACAGTGGCCTGCTGTTAATTGTCACTGCTTAATCAGTAGACCTAAATTGACAGAAGTGGAAGACTGAGGAGGAAGAAATTGTTTCTATCATAATTAGATTAAAATATCTGAGAGGTAATCCTCTTACAAAGTTACTGCAGTGGGGCGCTTGGAGAGCTCTTGAACCTTTGAGCAACATCATGTGATGAGTCACTCTTGGGATTTCTGTTTTCTGGGGTGGATAGTGCCACTGGAAGCAACTTTAAAAACAAAAAAGAGCTGGGTCCGAGTAACTCTATGTATACATTTACAGTAAAAAGGATTTTTTTGTAAAAACTGAAAGCTTTTGCTTCAAAACAAAACTTTCTTCTTTGATAGCTGTCACTCAATCACAAAGTGACAGCAGCATGAGCTGGATGTCAATCAACCACACTCTGCTTGAACACCCAATCCCGAGAAAGAGTGTAATAGGGAAAAATGAGAGAATATACAGTATATGTGGCTGTGGATTGTGTGTGTGCAGGGTCTACCCAACAGTTAATAGTACCTTTTAACTTTGTGGTATTTCAATTTACGTGAAGTATCCGAATATTCCTCCATCACTGGTCATTGTTTACACATGAAGCAATAAATCTACCATCATTTGTGTTGCGGTAAGACTTATTATAGAGATATTATTATGCCACTTTGAGCTATTTCACCTTCCCAGGTAAAAGGTGTCCCCCCAGGCGTTCACCTGTGTGCCAACAGATGCACCTGTAGCAAGTCATACCTCACCTTCACTGCTGTCTGCGTTCACACAGGGAGGTCCCGCCCTCGTTGCTCAAGCTCAATTTCTATTGGACAGCGGGATGAGCGAGTGTCGCCAGTGTGGAGCACCTGGTAGTCAGTCATCGGCGGGGCTTTCAGTGGAGCTCCGCGCAGTGAACTGGAGACACAGCAATGCGGACGAAGAAGGGCAAAAAGAAGGGGAATAGTCCGGTTTTCTCTAATAACCCGTCGGGTTGGGGGTTCACTTGGCCTTAAGGCATAATTTAACAGGGATTTTGTTTTCAGAAACAACTGAGAAAGGAGCTTTAACTGGCTTGGAAGCAGCTCCGGCCCTGATATTTTCCCGACAAAAACCGTACCCACATCCGTAATCCAAGCCCCGGTCGTGTGGAACAGTCCTCTAAAAGAATGATTGCCTGAATATTTTTATACTGCTTTGCAGCTTTTTTTTCGCCAGCACCGCTTCCCATTTTTTCACGGACTCGCTATGGTGGACTCTGCTACCATGAGAAAGACTTTTGTGGTCCCAGACGTAAAGCCATTGGATTTGTATGACTGTACTAAAGCAAAAATATGCGCAAGTGTCGGATGGCTATTGGCAAAGTCCTACGGCAGTGCAGGTAGGTTTGGGGTTTTGTTTTTTATTTTAGGCTGCAGGCCTGGTGATCTTTTACGAGATTAAGCGAGGTCATATGAACACCACAATCCTTTCGTTGCCCTCATATATGTTTATATTTTGCTCAGCGGGGCAGCGCGGAGCACATGCATGTCGGGGAACTGCAGTGTGTGTATAGCTCAGCGATTTTTCAGCACAAAGAGCAGCATACGAAAGGGGGGGCCGTGCGCTGTGTGCATTTTTTTCTCCCCTACTCTCTGACACATGTCATTTGTTCTCAGTCAATGGGTGGTCACATTTCATAGGTATGTGGGTGTAGAGAAATAGGCCTCCTCCCTAGGCCTTATCACGCTAACCCATTTTGTCGTATTTCTGCCGCCTGGCTTCAGTCAGAAACTGCAGGCTCCTGGGTATGTTTCTAATCTCACCGTCTTTAATATGGAACATGGGGCGCGGAGGATGTTCGGAACCATTCTTTGCTCTCGGAAATGACAGCCCCGCGTCTGAGCGAGTCATAATTGGGATCAGATAGCCGCATGCAGTAGCTCGTTGTGCACCGGGCGCACGAAATGCACAGGCTGCTGTACCTCTGCAGTTCATCGGGGCTTCTCTCCCAACACCCTAAGTCCCCAACCGCCCCCAAAAGGCGCATCCCAGCCAACATGATGCACGACACACCCACCTCAGAAAATATTTTTTGTTGCACAGTGAGTAAGTGTCATAAGACCGAGGTTCCTTGGTTTCTTGAGACGAGACTTACAACGGCGTCAGCTGTGACCCTGAGGTGATAACAAGTCTCTTTTGTTTTCGAGCTCTCTCCGGTACAGATTAGATCTCTCAAAGAAGACACCAAAACAGTGTTGGATGACGTGCTCCTTCTCATGTCATGGCAACTTTATTCTATTTTATTTCATTTTAAAGGAACACGCATCAGTCTAATGATTGGACACTGTGATCCTGGGCCCATTTACTGAAAGCAATTAAGAAAACACATTCACGTTCCTGAGATGTGAATGTAAGTAACTGCTCAGCTGGAGGATTACTGTCAGTGTTTCAAACAGACTTAGCTCTGTCTCAGCTGAGTAGGGTGTGAGTATTTTACTTTAACGACATGACTTGCATGTTACACAATCCGGGGCAAGTCCTGCGCTCAGGTCTCTGTGTGCTCTGTTCAGCACCTCAACCACGCCCTCTGGTCAAAGTCACCCTCCACGCCGAGCTCGAGGAGCACGAGGACCGAGGCCGTGTTGATGTGCATTTTATCGTCTTCATCAACTCAGTGGCCATACTGGTAGTTTCCCGTAAAGTCAAGATGACATCATCAAGTCCCTTCCCAGAAACTCAGTTGGGCAGAGCAGTGGAGAGCACTGCGGGAGCCAGATCAGGTCATCTGGTCCTCTGCTCTTCCAGTTCAATTAACATAACAATGACAATGGGCGACATGTTTAATCTCTGAGTCACCACAATAACAAAATGGACTTTCATATGGACCACAGACCGTATACTTGTACATTTCAGGCCTTTATTTTGACAGGGGAATGTTAAAAGATTTGAATATTAGGTTCAAAGGGAGCTGACAAAGCCCTAACGACATTAAAACCCAAATGAAAACAGATCTCAGATTTTAATGAATCCATGTGCAATAAGCATGACGACCTGAAAGCTGGTTATAGGCTTGGTCTGAAATGCATACAAATATCTCAAGGCAAGGAGAACAAGTCAACAGAATGCAGCGACACAAAGTCCCTGCAAGTTTGCTATCCTTATCCTCAATACAAACAAACCCACAGGGGAGAGATAGCCATTTCTAATTGTTGCCTAAGTATAACCATGTGGAACACAATGCTTAAACTTTGGCAAATTCTTTAAATATTGAAGAAACACGAAAGACAGAATCATCCATGCAGGAGATCGCGCAATCCGCAGAACTCTTTACTCGAGCAATAGGCTGCACACTTTTCCTTTTTTGTAATGTTTTTATAAGGCTGCATGTTTTTTTTTCAGGGTCGAGTTTTTGCTGTTCAGTACTGAAACAGTCAAATTATATTTTAGAATGCATTGACATTTAATTTATATACAGTGCAATGTTTTCCTTTCAAGGTAAAGGGGATGCGGTTAGGCTTTATGAGCTGCTGTGGCAGATGACGTGACGGATCACTTGAGGTTTAGTCAAACTAGTTTGTGCCTTTTCGCCGGAATGAGACCAGAAACTCTTGATCCACTTGTTTGCAGTGTCGGGAGACACTTGCTCATATGAACTGACATGTTCCAGGTCCACGCTTGTAATGTAATTTGTGTGTCCGTGTGTGTAATCCATCTCTAAACAATTGAATTAGCATTTAACAAAACGGCTTATGGTTCAATTTATATTTCTCTGTTTCGGTCATGAGTGTCTTTAGTAGCCCTTTCAGATCTTTTCCTTTCTGGCAGTGAAACCAAACCACCCTATACCTGCATGTTTCTTTTAGCATTGTTAGCTTTCAGGATGCTTACTCATCCTCTCCCAATCATTAGCTAATCGGTAGCTATGGTGAGTCAACATGGGACAAGGACCTGAGGAGGATGTTGTCCTGCTGTTTGCATTTACTCAAGAGGTAGGAAGTCCTGGTGTACTGCATGATACTCT
Organism: Psettodes erumei; assembly: GCA_016785225.1. Classification (NCBI taxonomy): domain Eukaryota; kingdom Metazoa; phylum Chordata; class Actinopteri; order Pleuronectiformes; family Psettodidae; genus Psettodes; species Psettodes erumei. Next base: position 30,213 of record JAFBJZ010000821.1, on the reverse strand, counting down.
CGGTCTTCAGACTCAGGCAAGCCCCTTCGCGCAGTTGCTGCGTTGTGTTACGACAGATAATGGGATGCTTAATTGCGAGACAAGTCTCCTGCCACGCCACGCGGGCAGGTCAAAGATCAGAGTGAGCTACAGGGCAGGACACGCAGATCGAGCTGAACGTATCTTGCACACTTTGCCGCTCTGTTGGCCAGTGTTGTCCCGTTAGTCTCTAAAGCACGTGTAATGTAATCACACGCTGTCCGTAGGATGTGCCGCTGTGTTCACCGACCCTCTAATACAATTTAAGGCTACTGTGCATTTGTCAAACTAGCATGCTGTGGTGATGTGTTACAGGGCACCCAGTGCTGTTAGGGGTTAGGGGTAATGCTAAGTGTATAGGACACCAAGTGTGCAGTGCTTGAAGTATGCTTTTTTTTTTACTGTCAGATTTGGGCTCATTGATAAAGCACATGTGCATTGTTTATGTACATGCGTGTATATTTCTTCACCAAGATACAATGTAATGTTTATGTCAGCATCAGCATTTTTTTTTTCTATGAACCGGTGGTCACATGGAGGGTAGGGTGCTAACATAGCCCCGCTCACCACCGGCAGGTTTTGGGGCAACGAAACAGTGCCTGCTTTGTTCTAAAAATGAGAGTGGATAATCAGCTGTGTTTGATCCTTATCACCACATGACCAGGATGTTTCCACCTCAATTCTCTGGGGAGGATTTTTTTAAAGTTACAGCCAATAGTCTTATCAAAACAAATTTAATGCCGAATTATTGATTTTGTAACATGTTCTCTTTAAGTGGCACCGTAAAAGAAACTTAGTCCCTGATTGCAATTTGGCAGGTATGGACTTGATGCCTTAGATTTATGTGGGGTAGGAAAGAGCTAATCCTGTCACTGGAACTTCCTGCTGGCATGCTTACCAGACCACACTTCTGCATATTTGAGCTTTTATGAATTGTTTAATCTGCGCCAAAGTTCCTGAAGGGTGCTAACAAGCAGCCCAGAAGTTCAGATTGACAAATCCAGCAAGCATTTGCAAACCCCTGTGCCATGTTATTAATAAAGAGACCGAGTTCATGCTCGTGACAGCCCTCTAGAAATCCAGTGAGGATTGTTTCCCTTCAGTTTAAAGTGAAACGGGGTGTTTCGGGAGGGTGACTCTCCCTGGAGGAGACGGTCAGCCTGCTCTGCGTCTGGCGATTACCGTCAGACACGTATGCTGATGTCTGTGGCATGGCCAGCATGCTCGCCCAGTCACTCAATGAAGTAGAAGGACGCATGGCTCCTCTTATCAGCAGGCTATCAAGCAGCACAGGCCGGCACAGATAGGAGCCAACACCGCTGAACAGACCGCAGCCGCGACGGCAAGAGTTTAGCTATTTTAGCATGACTGTATATTGTGCAGAGAGCGTGAGGAAAAAAAATAACTATTTGCTTTCCTTCTATAAAAAAAGTAAGAGGCTGTAGCACAGAGCACCTGCAGGTAGTGGTGATTAAATCTGGGTCACAACCACCCCCACCCCCGGCAGAACGCTCGCTTAAACCTCTCTGCTTGGAGAGTGACCTCGCCGCTCACCCACTATGACAGTATGGTAACATATTAATAATCTTTGCACGCGTTTGACTTTTGCCTTTTTACTCGGTCCAGCGCATAAGCAGCGACCCCGTGACCTGCGAAAGTGACAGGGCCTCTTGCTCGAGTTTACGCAAACACACAAGCTTGTGTTTTCAATACAAATATTTTTCCTGGAGATGTGGCGATATGGACGTGACGGCGGCTCCACGCTCCCGCCCGGCTTGTCGCTCCTCCTATTGTCTACGATCCCCGCTTGATTAGTTGCGTGCTCCATCCAGTGATGCGGTGCTATTTTTTTTTTAACGCAGGTTACGTAGATTTGGGAAATTGTGTAGGGATTAGCAGCTTTGAGTTTCTACCTCAGTTTGGCTTTGTGATGGGTGACACACAGTCGTTATTCAGGGCCTGCAACGATCTCTCCTAGGGAAATCATGCTCATATCGATCTCACTCATCTCACTGAGTTGTGGAATTTGCATTCTGCTTTGCCTTCTGGTAAAGTTTTTCTTTTTCTTTTTGGTAAACACATCGTTGTTTTTTTGTAACTACAGGAACCTAAGACTAAAGGTTTATATTTTGGTTGATGTGTCACATTGTTTATAGCAGTCAAATGAGCATTGTATTACAGGAGCACTATCCATCTGTAGTCATTAGGGCTGGGGATTGTCAGGGACCTCGCAGTTTTGATTTAATATCGATCCACTCTCTGATACTCTGATATCGATATGAAAAATTGCAAGTGGTTCAGTTTAGACCGACCCCAACATGTATTTTTTCCATTTCATTGTTCTTTATTGAACAGAGAAAACATTATAGCGTTACGCCCGAGCTGAACGTGCTGCGTAAAAGTAATGAACGCCCACAATTCCCCCACAGGAGTGGGGCTTCACCCCAAAGGAAATAATCGATTTCAGGATTTTGTGAATCGGCACGGAGTCGGGCAAAAAACACATCGCAGCAAAATTTTTTTATCCAGCCCTAATGGTCGTCATGGAGTGAGGGCGACAGACGGAGAGCGGGGCATTGTTGGACCTCTGAAGCTGGACGTTTTGTTGTGTGATGTCAGTGAATCTATTACATGACTTCATAATAAGAGAACGGCACGGTGACGCCTCCCGTGTAATAACCCCTTTGTTTCTCTGCTAGGTACAATCCTAGGCACTCATAAACAAACATTACTGTTAAGTTTGCCCTTTCTCTTTTCAGGCAGACTGCTGGTGTTCCAGCTTGTCAACTTCTTTTTTTTTTTTTTTTTTTTTCGAAGGCCCATTAAAACAGCGACACACGTATTCCAGTGTGTTTGCACAGGCTGCCGAGCGAGCCGATGGTTTTTGTCTGCATGCAGCGAAACCAGTTTCGTTGCGGGTGTGTCAAGTGTGTGTTTTTAGGATAATTTTTCAGGCTGTGCCCATCTTATTTACAGAAAGACCAGTCTGAACAGATTTTTTTTTTTTTGTTAAGCAATCATCGGCTAGCCACTAATAGTGCGACTTTCCACGCTGGCGGGACAGACTTCGAGATTTGCTTGTGACAGTTTTGGGGTTGTACATTTCAATCGGGTTGTGAGAGTTCTGCTTCTGAGGCTTTGCGTATCTCTGTGAAGACACAAAAGATCTTTTCACGGAAGCAATTTTCACGGTAGCTTTTGTACCAATATGAAGCCAGGCGTTTAAAAAATAAATAAATAAATAAATAAATAAAATGGGAAGAAACAAGTGGCCGAGCATCTTGTAATCTGTAGATGCCAGCCTCTGAGCTCATCATGGCCCACTGACCTTGATGCTTGCTCTGTTCATATGATTATGGCCCTCGGGTATAAACCAGCTGTCTTAATCCACAGCTGAACCTGGCAGAAAGCAGGTTTCCAAACCAGCAAATGCAGAACACGTTTATGATGATCTCTGACTGAGGAAATTAAGGGACTAACAACAAACCTCCATGCCAGATTCAGATCACTCATAACTTCATCTTTTTTATACATCTCTCTCTCTACATTGTACATTAAATTCTACACACAGCTGTCCAGTAGAACCACTGCTCCAGGAATGTATCAAACAGTGTCTGTATGTTTTGTTTTGTTCCCCCCCCTCTTGGTAGAGAATGTCCCTGCAGAGCTGCGTGACCCCTTCTACTGCGACCAGTATGAACAGGAGCACCTTAAACCGCCGGTCACGCGCCTTCTGCAGTCCTCGGAGCTCTACTGCCGGACCTACAGCCTGTTACTGGGCGGCACCGGAGCCGAAGCACAGCCCAAAGACAACGCTGCCCTGCTGGAGCTCCTCGCTCAGAGAGGCATTGTCTCCAAAGACAAGGACACACGAGTGACTGATGCAGACCTCCGGCATAAACCCATCAAAATGGTAAAGCTGCAATTTCTAATAGAATGGTAAACATGTTGGTTTTGGTGCTACACCAGTCAAGCAGGCTCCTGATTCAAGGAGATGTCAGAACTGTTGTCTGAGGCTTTGTGTTTGTCTACCAGGCTAAAAAAAAAATGTCTTTCTCCCATGGTAGCAGATGTTCTGCTATCCAAGAGCATTCAGAATTGGTGGGGTGCTCTTGGTTGTTGATACTGGGCTTGCTTATGCTTTGATTCTAGGGATTAAAGGACATAAAAAGCCCCCCCACTCATTAAACCCCATCCCCATCCCCCTATGCTACCCCCAGCTGATCCAAGAGGATGAGTGGATCCAGCTGCTAGAATAGGGAAGCTGTGGTGACGCAACACGGTTCAAGGGTGTGAGGGGGAGTGAGAAGGTAGATACAATGCCAGTAGATGATCCAGAGCAGAACAATGGCTTAACAATGGCTTAAAGAGAAACTTTAGATACTGTGTTGAGAAAATACCCTGGGATGGCTTAGTGAGTTCATCTAGAGAAACTGGTTTGTCCTCTTAGCCCTCAACAATGTCTCTCTCTCTCTCTCTGTCTCCCCCTCTCTCTCACTCTGACTCACTCTCTCCCTCTCTAATGATACAGTGAAAGTGGAGAACAAAGTTAGTTTTCTAAGGAATCACAATAGCCTAAATGAGGAGCGATGCTTTTATGTCTGATGGAACATTTACGACTGCGGCTGCAAGCAGCAACAGCTCCCTGTAACTCAATTTTGAAGCCTCCCAACAAACATTCATGCAGTCTGTCGTCTCCACGACATGACGCACGGCCGCGCTTTCCCCAGCCATCTTTGGTTCAGGCGTGCACGCGGGCTGTTTTTCTGGAAGCCTCGTGGGGAGTCTCCAGGGATCCGCGTTGTTAGTGGGAAGCTGTTTGCTGTGCTGCCACCGCCTGCGCTTCCCAGCGGCAGGTCTGGCACTGCGGGTGCTGACTGTTGTGATGGTATGCTTAAGTATGCTTGTGATATTATCTTAACTAAACAGCACCGAACTTGGGTGCCCATTAGCGGTAGAGCTTGGTGATATCAGGATCTCAATGTTGGTTAATGGATTATTTTTTTTCCTAGCTATACCTAATATGACAAAATGAATGTGATGATAATATAAATATAAATATATATATATATATGTATATGATGCCTCCTCCGCTCGCACTGAATGTGAAGTCACATCATCCTTTGTGCAGGAGAGGTTTTTTTTTCATGTCAAAGCACCAACTAGGCTTTCAACTGCATAAGCACACACACGAAAGGTTCAAAAATTGTATTTCCAGTAACAATGATTGTGAGTTCATCATTATGAAACCATTACCATACCATAGGTCTTTTCCACTCATGATGTGGCTTTAATTTGCCTGTGCATGAGCTTGTGTGTTTGCATACATGTCAGCTGTGGGTGATGCTCCGAGCTTGTCTGCCACTGACTGGCACTGTACCTACAGTGTGGCAGGCGAGGAAAGTGGGTCACGCTGCAGCAGCATTAGAAGCCTGGGAGCATCAATGTGGGTCTTGGCCAGTAAACGGCTTTGGAGCAGCAGCAATCTGCTGCAGCACTGCCGTATATCACAGCTGCACATATCTGTGTCATAGAAGAGGATAACACACAGTACATTTACACAAAAAGTCACGCCGTTTGCTGAAAGGTGAACACCGCTCCCTGTGAATCTGCCCAGCTAATGATGTCTTTTCAATTTGTTATTGATTCACAACACATCTTACATCATTGCTTGTGATGTTTGGCTCATGTTTAAATCCTGGGATGTAGGTTTATCCGAACCCATAAAGACTCTCGTGCTGGCTTTGGTTTCAGCACCAATATCGGCACAGAGCGCCGGTGACCTGCTCTCTATAAAGCTGCACAGTTGGCGCTGTGATCAAAGTAGGGCAAAAACGGACACATGATAGTTCACCTAACTACCACAGTCTGTCCTCACTTCTGTAAACTGCTGCCGCAGGACGCATGTGTTGTTCGTCCCTGCCTCTAGACCTTGCAATTCCACGGTTGGTAGTTAGATTCAAAAGTATTCAGGAAGAAAATGAATCGTTTGCGCTGTGTGGTCCGGGACCAGTGGAAAGTGAGTCCCGTTTTCTGCTGAAATTCATGCAGAGCGAGAGGTTCAAGTTGAAAAATTTACAGATTTACACAGGAAAACATCAGAAACAAAGGAAGAGGGGTGTATTTACTCAGGCTTAATCTTGTTGTTGTAATCATATAAATGATAGGATATCTGCAACCTACCAATTTAGCTGGAAACACGAAGGTCTGAAAGTCTGTGTCACTTATCCGAAAAATGCCACATTACTTGCAGCTGTGGATTTAGCTTTCATGGATTCATGGTGTCAAAAAAATCCATGAATAATTTCATATCATAATAATGAGATTATTTTGCAATGCTTTTCACGGAACCAAACATCAATCTTAAGACTCCAAGTACGTTGATTTTGTTTAATTCTACACTTAAGTGTTAATGAATGAATGTGCTTGCCCTACTTCAAGAGGGAACAGTAAGCCGGTGATTCTGCTCCTACAACCCAAACTAGCACTGGTGTCGCTACAAGCTTGGTTTATACTCAAAGGAAAGCTTTGTTGATGGTACATCCTTGGGCCCCTTTGGAGTGGATTGAGCGGCGGAGCCTCCGGCTGCCTCCGCCCCTTCACTTCCTGCATGTATCCCGACAGTGACGAGCCTTCTGGTGGTAGCCCAGCCCCCCATCACTGCTGAGATTGAGGATAAGAGATCTGTGAAGATTAGAGATAATCTGCCATGCAGACTGAGCGTCGTCATCATCATCCACGACTGGATGACACGCCAGAGATGAGCAGCGCCTCGCCGCGCACCTAAGATCGCCCACGACATCAAACTCGCCACCGATTTGTTAGATCGGCCGCTGGTTCAGATCATCGCGCGTTACCCATTGCGGACACACTTAAATTGATTGCACCGGAGATCCGGTTAAGCATTTGCTCCCACGGTGACAAAGTAAGTCATGTAGCCATAATGCAGCTAACCCTCATCTGGTCCCTTGTTGATTTTGGATGGGCACTGACACTTTGTCTTAAATCATACTGCTGTGTTGGCAGGTTTTCTGCTCAAGTGAACATCAGTCAGGAGCTTAGTTGAAAATAGAAGTGGCATGCTATCAGACACACTAACCGTCACCTGGGACTATTTGTTCTGGTTCGGGCCTTCGTTGTTGGGGAACTAATGGGGAGTAGTAACGGATGTTTAAAAAAAAAAAGGTTTGGTGGAAAGCCGTTGCAGTTTTTTTCCCTGCTCAAGCATACAGTCCACATCAGTGTTCATATAACCATGTAACCTCCCGTCCAAAATCCCCTGCTGGGCCCCAGACCTGCCTGATCCCCCTGTTTGTTTCCCTCTCAGTAAGCACCAGGCTGGGAGGGGGATGGGGTTAAGTCATATTTCAGACATAATCAGGTTTTACCCGTAACCATAATCTCACTTACTGATCCACAACATACCTTTGCATTCTTTGTTTAGCACGGTCGTTGACGCAGTTATGCAAGTCGACTTGCCGAATAGGGCCACAGAGGTTTCGTCTGGATGGGGTTAATTGATGAGGTATTAATTTTTCCTCTCCGCGTCACACTGGTTGGAGGAGCGCTAACTGCTCGGCGGCTGGATGTTTCTGAGCAGAGAGTCGGTGCTGAGCCAGGAACGCAGAGCAGCGCCGCTGCGGTGAGGCTTGTGTTGAGATGCATTGTGGGTCAGCTGGTCGGTTGTTATGGTGACCTGGCAGGCCCTGAGCTGCGCGTTCATGAGTTGCTCCTCTCTCCCCTCTCATTAGGGAGACTTGTGATTTAGCTTAGCGAGCTCTCCTGGGTCTGCAAGGGAAATCCACTGGCAGCAGCCCCCCTTCAGTCTGCACTTTATTTGTCTTGAATCATCCTCCACTCTCTCCTCTGAATAATTACTGTACAGTTTGACAATAGCGTTGGCCGCTTTCTCCAAGTGTGTCATTCCCTCTTGTTCATTTCTTCTTTTTGTCTCGGTCCTTTCTCCTTTCACACCGTGACAACGGATCCAAGCTATGATTGTACTTTGTGTCTAAATTGTTTTCATCCAAAAAAGTTTCATTCACAACTTCCGGCAGAATTTAGTTCAATGGTTGGTAACCTCATTTCATCAGGAAGTGTCATTGAGGTTTTTTGGTTTTTTTTAAACAGACTCAAGACCCAAGTGTTTGAGGAGAGTATGTATTCAATACTGATTTAAGTGTAAATTACATTATAGCAGATGTATTTAAAAATCACACAAATGTAACCCAGTTCATGTTTACTACAGTACTACTACAATACAATATATGAATATTGATACAATTTTATTTTTTTGCCAGCCCTACCATGTTTCACCTAACATCTCTGAGAAGTCCTAGTTTCTACATCACATCATTTGGCCCCTTGTGCAGACATTTCCACTGAACATACAACATAGAAGCGTCAGTGCTTGGGGGGACTGCAGAGTTCCCAGTGACCGACTACAGCACATCCAGACAGCTTGGTCCAGTGCTATCTGACAAGCCTTCGCTTGCATTGCCCGCCCTGCCCGCCCCAGCACCGGGTCTGTCCAGGTCAGCACTTTACATCAGGGTTGAGTGGGCAGACATGTAGACGGGGCTTATGCGTGCAGCTGGACTGCCACCAGCCCCCATTGAGGGGGCAACGTAAGAGGTTCGACTAAGAATGTCTGGCCCCTGAAGTGGAATTTGTAAGTAGTAAAAGGGAACAGGCACTGATTGATACAGATTAGGCTCGAAAGTAAAGTTTGGAGATTGTAGTAGAGGCCCCTTGACAGGAATGCGTTGTTTGCGACTCGCCTGTCCCCTCAGTTGGCCAGAATTAATTATTATAACAAGGAGCCTGTTGCAGTTGGCCAGTGAGGAGAGAGGGGCCCCAGTGCTGCCATTGGATAGAAGGTAGAAGTGACACAGATAGAGGGATCCTACATTAGATACACAGACTAAATAAGGATAAAGAGGGCAAAGGTGACCGCTACCATGAGTAAACCCCAAAATGATTCGCCATTTTTTCGGTATGAATTAAAAGCACATGCAAATGGCTCAAACATCTAAAGCCAATATATGAGTTCAGAAACTTAAAACACTGTTGGTTTTCAACTTCACGGCACGAATCGACCACAACTTCTAACGAGCTAACAGGTTTATAGCGTTAAGCAGTTCTCTCTGACTGAGCTGATAATGCTGCTGGAGCATTTTAATGGGCTCTGGCCATTAGAGAGAGCGCAGTAATGGCCTCTCACTTATGAGGAAATGCCTGTCTGATACAAATAGACAATATATGTAAGAGGGGGTGTTTTTGTTTGTCGTACTGTATGTATATGGATAGGGTCTTGCAGGCAATTTGTTGCTCGACAAACACGCGCTGGTACGCCCGAAAATGCACAAAAAGACAGGGAGCACCTGTTTCTTATGGAGAATGTTGGTCTTTGTTGCACTTCCTGGTGATCTGGTTACAACACCTCATTTTATCCTGTGGTCCCTTACGCGTGAGTCATAAGCAATAGGGAAAGCACGCAGGAGAGAAAGCGGAAAAAAGGGGAAAGCAGCTGTGGAATGACAGTCCAGCAACACACGTGTCATTATGTGACAGGTCCGTTGCCTGGTTGCCGATTGAAAGATTGTGCAAACATAGGTCCAGAGTTCACCCGTCTACTGATGCATGTGTGTTTGCTCTCCGAGGACTCCAGTTAGTGTTTGTGCTGACTCACAGCTGGCCTCTGGTGACCTCTAGAGGAAGCTGCTTTTATATGTCGGCGGTGCTGCAACCATCAGCTCTTAAATGTCAGTGTCCACCATTATTGTTTTAGCTGTGACTGATTTTATGCCGTTGGGCTTTCGGGCCTCCACCGTGACTGGTCCAACCTCTTGACTGTTCCTCTTCTTTTCTGTTTTTTTTTTTCCCCCTCCTCTGTGATTGGTGCAGGGCGCTCACCTGGCAGTGATAGACGCCCTGATGGCCATGGGAGCCATGGAGACGGTGTCCGCGGTCAAGACGTGCGGCTCTGCCGAGCTGCTGGGTGGAGCCTCCGCCTGGGAGGATGCGCTGCTTTATTGGGTTAATGGGGTAAGGAGCGAGCCAGACAAAAACAATGCTGTATCCCATCAGAAATGTCTCGGGACTGGAGGTCAGGACTGCCGGAGTTGCAGATGACGACCCCCTCGTCTCTTAAGCTTTTAGAAATTAGGACGCTGCAGTACTTAAATTCAGCCCATTTTATTAATCTCACACATTGCAAATCCTTGATCAGTGTCTAATGTATGTTTGTCTTCTTGCCACGCTCTCAGTTGAACCAGAAGCTGAGAGAACTCACTGAGGGATCCCAGAATGACTCGTCTCAGGCTGTTACAGAGCCCCAACCTGTCCAACCCTCTGTGAGTACTGCATTAAACATCCTGTGTCTTTCTAGCTCTTGTCCCACATTATTGCATCCACAACACACAGGATAATCTGTCCAGGATTGTGTACACAGTACTGTAAAAAACAAAACACCCGTCTATTAAGCCTTTATTGTTGGTTGTGCTGCACTTGCAGGCCCTTTCCCACTCATGCTCTGCAGGCACAAGCAGCGCTGCTGGACACAGTGAAATTAAGGGCAGCGTCGCTGCTTTGTCAACAGGGTTGTTTTTGTCATCACAACAGTTTCTCGTCTCTGCCTGGTTCTTCCGCTGTATGCTTAAAACCTCTCCTTGTGCTCCTGTTCTCCAATTCCCCCCGTCTTTCTCTATTTCCTACCCCTCTCCCCACCCCCCACCCCGCCCCCGACAGTGTCCTACTACGCTGGTACTGGAAACTTGTTCCTGTAAGTTCCCTCCTTTCCTCTGCTCCTTCCCCCTGTCCCTCCATCCCTCCAGTGTCTTCATCAGTTTTATCAGCAAATATCTGATGGCCAGGTGTGTTTTTTTTTTTTTTTTTTTTCCCCTCCATACGCCGGTGTGAGAATGCTGGTGTGCATCCTGTTTCTAGTCTGCGGTGAATTTGATGTCACAGCATAGGGCGGGGCATGACATGGGCGTGAAAAGGCATTGTTTGTCGAAACACGAGTGGTGCATGAATCACGGCCGATGAACGAGCAGGCCTTGAAAGCGTGCGGTTTACAACCGGTTACTCTGGTTGCCTGCCTGACTGAGGTGTGTGTTTGTGTGTGAAAGGCTTTCGGGGGGGGAGTTAACAGAGACAGGCTTCTATTCAGCCGGACCCTGCTGACGGTGTGCTGTTTTTCCCCTACACTGTAGTCGTACCTGAAACATTTTTGCTCTCTTTCTCTTCCCTCTGCCTCCTGAGACCCTCGCGCGTCCCACTTTTTTTCCCTGACAAATCCTCCCGTCTTTCTGCTCTGATTAATTCACCCCTGATGCATCCGTCATTTCTTCACCTAAACCATCTCTTGTACACATTAGCATGACCTTTGTTTGTCCTGTTTGTCACATTCACACACAGTTCTTTTTTTGCCAACATTTTCTGTTCTGCGTCACAGTATATATAGACTTTAGAGCATCCAGTAAGCCAGGTTTGGAAAACCCTGACTTTGATGGTGGATTTTGACTAACTGAAACGCCAAGAAAACACTGCATGTTTGATTGTCTTGTCTGTTTGCTGTTAATTTTTTTTTCTTCTTTCAGCTCCGCTACAGGAAGGATAAAATTCAGTCCAAACAAAAGCCCATCTTCCCAGTGGTGAATGAAGTCAAAGACTTGTCCAGCGGTTGTGCTGTTGCTGCTGTCATACATTACTATTGCCCTGGCCTGCTAAGACTTGAAGGTATACCAACAAACTCTTAAAGCCAAAAACACTGCCAGTACCTGATGCTTTCGTGACAGTTTTAACACGTTTTCCCCTCTTTGTAAGATGTTTGTATGAAGGACTCCATGTCTGTAGCAGATAGCCTGTACAACCTGCAGTTCATCCGGGAATTCTGTGACAGCTGCCTGAAGTGCTGCTGCCACTTGGCACTGGAGGACATGCTGTACGCACCACAGGAGCTTCGGGTACTTACACGCTCGCGATTATCAGTTCACTGAATGATGCATAAACAAAATATACAGAGTGCTATGTTGTCCTCTTAATGCCTTCCATGGTGTCCATTTCAGCTTAACTTGCTGAGCTTCCTGGCAGAACTGCTTAGCTGGTTTGAAGTACGAAGGCCAGAATTTGTTCAGCCGATAGACACGCTGGGTGAGTGTCACTAATTTTGTGGAGCTTTGTAAATACTGTGTATGACCACAACATTGAATATCTGCTTTTCATTTTTGTCAGATGGATCCACAGCGGTAACACTGGGTAGCTTGAGTGGTAACAGGTACAGAAGCGCTCTGAATTGGATTTTTTAATACTTTTTTGCCATGTTCCTCGGATGCACTTGTTTAAACTGAAAAGTTTTTTTTCTTTCTGCCTTACAGCACTTCCCCTTCTCTCTTCAAGAAGCCTTTCCTCCCCATCTCCTCCCCTGCGTCAGGTAATATTAAGAATGTCCTCTCCTCATCACATCAAGTTACAGTGTTTTGTACGATTTGTATCATTCTAGTCTAGTTCACCTTTTTCCCTTAAAGCTTGTTTGTGTTATAGTTGTGTTCGTGTTACTCTTATTTTCATTTTATTGGTCTATAGGTTTGATTGATACATGCATCCCTGTCTAGTGTGCATCCCTGTCCGGTGTGCCTTTACATGTCTGTGTGTGTGTCCCATTGTTACTCAGGATCTTTGACTCAGTCTACCTCAATGTCTCATATAGAAGGAGTTGGAAAAACATGGGGCAAGAGACCCCTCAGGTGAGACCCATATATTCAGCAACATTCAAAAACTGCCTTTTGCCCTTTTTTTATTGTATTTATAATTGTTTTTGTCATTTTTTTCCCCTTAGTCGCCCCTTGTCAGCCGTATCCTTCAGCATTCCTTTTGGCCTGGACAGTGATGTGGACATTGTGATGGGTGACCCTGTGATAACCCGTTCTGTGAGCTCAGACCAACTCAACCCAGCAACCCAAAACATAACCCGGGTGCCCTACACCCCTCCTGAAGACCTCAGCCATTTGCTTAGCAAATCCTCTGGCCCAAATGGCCCACAGAGAGCTTCCTGGGCCACCCAGGCTCCAAGTATTCCAAGGTTGGCCGAGGAGAACGGCCTCGCAGGGAGCGAAACGGGGGAGCTGCCTACCATTGAAGAGGCTCTCCAAATTATCCACAATGAGAGCAAGATGGAGCCTCGTTTACACCCTGATGGTGCTCCTGATGGCTTCTACCTCCACTCTCCTGATGACCCAGCTACTTCTAGACATACCAGCAACATAGCAGCCATCAGCTGCTCTGCCCCTACACGCTCAGGAATGATGTACCGGCCCACAGGAGAGTCCAGGGAGCCCACTCGCACCAGGAACACATCTGAATGTTCAAGGGATGATGACTCAGTCTTGAGAGATGGGAGTGTGGACTCAGATGCATCAGAGGACATGCCTAAGGCCCAATCCACCCCAAACACCCCGGCCTCTGGTACACACTTTGACAGTGGGGTGAAGATGACCAGCTTTGCAGAACGCAAAAAGAAGCAAAGTGTGGATTCTCCTAAAGCCAGGGACTCTCCTTCTCAGATGACCACGTGGGCAAAAAAGTCCGAAGAAAGCCCCAGCAAGAGCCCACAACTCAGCAATGACATGTCAGAGCTGGGAGCTCGGCTCGAAGAAAAGCGCAGAGCCATCGAAGCCCAGAAGAAACGCATTGAGGCCATTTTTGCGAAGCACCGGCAAAGACTGGGGAAGAGTGCCTTTCTGCAGTTAAAGAAGGAGCAGCGTGATGACGAAAGCGAGGGGGAAGGAGGGGTTGGCAAGGTCAGCACCTCATCCACAGAAGAAGACCTTTCCCGCTTGACACTGGAGGAAAGGCTAGCCCGCATGGAGGAGGAAGAGCTGCAGGAACAAGATGAACAGCTCCCCTCAGTGGAGGATGAGGGTAATGTCAAAGAGGGGATTCAGCTCAACAAACAGGTCAGCCAGTCCAAAGAAAAGGCAGCGGGAGAGAAGGGCTCTGCCACACCTGGTGAGAAAATGGTAGCTCCACTCGGGGACTATAACAATGCTGTATCAAAGCTGACTGCAGCTCTTAGCTCCCTGCAAAGTGACATGCAGCGGTTGACAGAGCAGCAGAACCAGCTAATCAATAAGAAAGGTGGAGTTTCTAACAACAAATCCTGGGTTATACCAGCCAGCCCCAAAACCTCCACACCAGCCCCTCCCCCAGCACGCGTGTCTCGAGAATCCACCCGAGACTTAAATTCAGCCTCCTCCTCTCCGTCTCCATCGCGCAAAATCACAAACCACACCACTCCTCCTAAGTCTCCTCAAGTCCACCGCAGAGCCCAGTCTGTGCCCCCTAAAAGCCCCAAACACCACCAACACAGTCGCCCCCTGGACATCAAAGTCCCGACCCTGTCGAGGGTTCTCACCCCACCTCAAAACGTGGACCGCATTCCCCACCTTCGTCGTGTAAGTCCTTGGCAGTCCCAAGTCCAGACTTCGTCCACATTCTCCATTGGTGATTCCCCCAACCTCGATGATCTGCGCTCATCTGCACCAACTCCCATTCCCACGCCAGTGCTGACCCCCGTACCAACGCCTGTCCCGACTTCCCATCCTGCAGCAGATGAAACCCTGTCAGAGGTAGGCTCCATGGATGATCACAGTATATTCAGCATGGACCTGGAGGCAGGGTCCACGCATGGTCACCTGGCCAAGAAGGAAGGGCTTGCAAGTGGGGGCTGCAGTTCTGGTGCCCCATCAGAGTGCTCCTTCGAGAGCGATGCACCTGCTGTGATGCTGAATGGAAAACGCAGTAGCCTGATTGAGATCTCGCTGTCAGCTCTGCGAGATGGGGAGGAGGATGACCAAGTCACTGACAGCTTCTCTGACGCAATGAGTGACCGGACAGAGCCAGAGACGAAAGGAGGGGTTGGCTTCTTTTTCAAGGTGGGTGGCTAATTATTATTGTATGGGCTATTCAATAAAATGCTGCTTAGGTTTGGTTACGGTCGGGCCATTCATGCCTTTTTTAATTCTGGTCTTTATTGCCAGGATGACAAGGAGGAGCGACCGGAGGATGAGATGGCCCAGCGAAGAGCAGCTCTGCTGGAGAAACAGCAGAAGAGAGCAGAGGAGATGAAAAGACGCAAACTTGAGCAGGAAAAAGAAAAAGAATCAACGTGAGGTCCTTTTTTCAAAACACCCACATTCATAACCAAGTGATATAAAATATTTTAAACCTAATAACTGGTCAGGCTTGTAACTGAAAATTGCTTTCAGCATTTAACCGATGATTATTAGGATTTATTGATTTACTGTCCCATGTTTAAATTGAACAGCTTGTTGTTATTACCTGTCTGATACGTCAGCCATGCTTTTACCATTTGTTTTTGCAATGTCAGTGTCGCACATTGAAAGTTTGACAAGTTATCGTCCTCCTTTCAGCAAGCCTCAGTGGATGATAATCGAGGGCTGGGGAAATAAGGGTGAGGAGAGACCCCAGACCCCAGGCACCCCCCCAGCATCACGCACGCCACCAGTGGAGGGGACTCCCCAGCGCAGAGGAGACTTCACTCGTCAGGAGTACGAAAGGAGGCAGCAGCTGAAGATCATGGAGGACTTGGACAAGGTGCTGAGGCAGAAACCCACTACAGTTCGCGGCGTCAAGAAGCAGAGACCTAAGACTGTGTTCAGAGATGACTCCGTCCTCTCTCAGAGCCCTGTCAAGGGTTTCATGGGTAAACTGTTTCAATATTTACAGACACCAGTCTCAATCTTTGTGCGCCCTCTTCCTACATGCACATGTATTTGGTTTCACAATTTCTCTTTCCTTTCTTCTTTTCCTCCATGTAGGCACAAGGCTGAACAAAGTATACTCCCATTCAACCATGAACCTGTCCTCGATGGCTAATGAGTCTGGAGGCCTGTCTGTTAGGAAATCTCCCAGGTGATTATTTAAAGTCACAAAGAAGTAAAAAAAAAAAATGTCTTCAGCACAATGTCGGTAAATTTACTACAACAAAGTGGAGGTGGTAAATACATCTTTATTCTATTGTTAGAATTATGTGAGACTAAACTATTTTTCATTTGAGTAAAATTAATAAAAACTTGTCCACTAATGTCCACATTATTGAGTATTTTTCAAAATATGTCTGTAAATATTTTCTGCCAGCACGACTGCCTTCCCAAAGATACTGTCAGAATAATGATATGAAGGTTTTCAGTGTGAGTGGGTTGCATTATTGTATACGAACTGCAGGCCGTGTGGTTGCTCTTATCAGTGCTATGGGGGCAAAAGTACATGTACACACACCCTCAAGGTCTATTAATGCCTCTCCTCTCCAAAATTATTCTTGACTCCCTCTAGCCGTTCACACTCTCCTTCCCGGCTAATGTCACCAGGAAGGAGGAGTACTCAAAATGGAGAGAAGGACTGGGAGACCGGTTCCACTATTTCCTCCCCTGCCTCAATCCCAGAATACACAGGTCAGTGACATGTTTCAAACTAGGACACTTGTTTTAAACCGTAAAATAATGAACCCAGTAAGTGTTGTTTTGCTGGGCATGTAACATTTGGAAATTCTTGCAGGACCAAAGCTGTACAAGGAGCCTAGCTTTAAGTCCAACAAGTTCATCATCCATAATGCTATTACTCGCTGCTGCCTGGCTGGCAAGGTCAATGAACCACAGAAAAACAAGATTGTAGAGGTAAGCTTTCCTTGTTGTGTCAGAGACCTACAAAGAGGTCCACACTAACTAGGCTGTAAGTGGCTGTGATTTCTATATTTCTATTTTTAGCTGCCCTTAACTTTTTTTTTTGTTCTTTCTCTGCTGCTCCTTCATCAGGAAATGGAGAAAAGCATGGCCAATCACTTCCTCATACTCTTTAGAGATGCCAGCTGCCAATTCAGGGCAGTATACACCATGAACCCTGAGACAGAAGAGATGGTACGGCTCACTGGCATTGGCCCCCGTATCATCACACCTGAGATGGTAGAGTCCATTTACAAGTACAGCTCTGATCGCAAGCAGTTTACGGCCATCCCGTCCAAAACCATGTCCATGAGTGTCGACGCTTTCACCATCCCTGGTCACTTTTGGCAAAAGCGCCCAGGAACTCCCAAAAAGCTTGGCACCCCCAAATAAAGACATATACAAAATGGGTAGAGATGTTACCATTCAGGGAACCACCTCCCAACATGACTATTGTCCTGTATTTTGGCCAGTGAGGCACTTGAGATTGTTCGTTACCAAGTTAAACTTGCAGTGGTGGACAGCATGACTGAGCTACGTGGACCCTACGAGAACAGTCCAGTCAACTCTACACACCAAGAGCAAGGGTCAATTACTCACTCATACAGCCAATGTAGTTACATTAGTTTCAAGAGCTTCTGATTAGCCCTAGGTTTTTAAAATGTAATGCAACTGATTCTGTCGGGATGAATAACTGTCCCCTTGCACCCTGTGTCCCCATCCCTTGCCTTAACGCCCCCCCCGGAGTCATTTTTGTGACTCTTAGGTAAGAAAAAGAGGAGACAACCATACTGCCTTTGCTCGCACACCAGTATTTTGGGCCAGAGTAGTTCCTGCTCCTCTCAGTTCTGCTTGATTTTCCTTTTGTTGCCTTTTCTTCTTCTTCTTCTTCTTCTTCCTCCTCCAGGGCTCTCTCTCCCCCCCCTCTACTGAGACAAGTGGCTCAGCTCTCAGTTCTGATAGGAGATCTTGGCTGAGAATTAACAGCAGGTAATGCTGCTCTCATATGAATGTAGGGCACACACTAACCACTCATTCCATTCAGGGGTGTTTTTACTGGTGGCTCAGGACCAGAAAACAGCATAGTGGGTGGTTCCTCTGTGGGCTGCACTGGTAGTTGCTACTGTGGTTGTCACTGGACTTGCACACCTAGAAACTGCCTGTGCCCCCCTAGTACATGCACTCCACTCCACTCCAACTTTCCTTCAGCTGTAGACATCTGGATGTTTTTTTTATACTATTTTGACTTTTTTTGTTTTGTTTTTTGCTGGACAAATCGCTTCAGCCTTTGAGAGCTGAAAGAAGAATGAAATTCATGTGACTTTTTCCTCTTAAATTGCTTTCTCATTTTCCACATGTGATGAATTGAAATGTTATCTGAGCTTATCTTGGACAAACAATACTGGAAACATGAAGGAGGGCGTTAAACACATTTGCCATTGCTTGGATGGTAAACATGAACAGCTCTGTGTGTAAATGATAATCAATGCTAATTTAATATATACTGAATGCTGATCACTTTGATTTTTTTGACAATAATTTGTAAAAAAGTAAGTTGACCTTTGTAAGCTACGAATAAGCTAGCCTGCTGCTTGAGCATTAGTGAGATGTATGTTTGAGATGAGAATGAGTGAATGAGAATGAATAGAAAATTGTCAAACGGATGAAAATTGCAGAATCCTTTTGTCCAGGGATGAATAAATCCTTTAGGTCACTAGGAGTCTGTTTCTTATTATATTCCCTGTTTGTGTGTCTCGGCGTATAAACAGTAATGAAGGATCATTCTGGACTGTAACAGCCCCCAATTTTCCCCCACAGTCTCTAGAGACTCCTTCGTGTATAACTGGGGGAATGTAGACACCAAACTGTGTTTTGCCAGTCCATTGCTATTAAGAAAAACACTTGACTCTGCATTTGCGTGCTATCAGGTTAATGTCACCACAAGATCTGTGGGAAATTGGCCCTCTTCCTTCTCAGCCTTCAGCACTACAGCAGCTGCCATGGTGCAGCTGTCTTCTTTCGAATCACTGCCTCCGAGAGTTGTCGTTTGAATGAGATTCCAGAACAGATGTGAAAATCATGTTGAGAGCACCATTTAGAGAAAGGAAATGAGATGATTGACTAAAAGTGTGTGTGTTTGTGTGGAGGAGTGCACATGGAATTTGGATGTTTGTATTTATGTGTTTGTAAAGAGTAGTATATGGTAGTTTAACACTATATTTTGATTCTGTGCAATTCTCCCCTAGAAATCCGCACATCACCCAGAGGTGTATTTATTTGGTTTGCATTAGATGTTGGATTTGATGTTTAGTTTCTACTTATGTCTTCTTTTGGTTAAGTTGGTTAAGTCACTCATTCATTTCATAGTCATAACATTTGTTTTCTTTCTCTTCTGTTATCCAATTTGTGCCAGCACATCATGTATGTTCATTTCATAAAGTGACAATCCTTGGCAACTGGACCAGACGAATAAAACTCCTTTTTGAATTATTGTCATCAGCGTATTTTCGTTCCCATGTTTATTTTTTCCATTTGCATTTTAGTTCTGTATGCTATTAGAATTTAAAACACATGGGCAACACATATGCAAAACCAAATTTCTTTATTCACCAGTGCATTTTTTTTTTTGAACGGTTATGGTCTTCCCGCTGACTAAAACACCTTGATCGTGCTTGGATCAGAAATTAGTACTGACCCCAAAAAAAAAATTACCAGGCTGTTTGGCTGTCTTAATACTGTTGATAATGGGAACTTTGGCAAAGCATGACACAGCTCAAGTAAATATTCCCCGTCAGCTCTGATTCTAGATGATGATATATCACTGCGGTGAGTGAAGCCATAGGGGCTGTTAGTGACCATTACTGTATATGGTTTGCAACAACCATGAAAATTAAAAAGGAGGTTTGGCTCTAGAAGGCTGAAAAGAATGTGCAAAAACAGCAGCACTTTCTCAGTTGTGCTTGGTGTGAAGCATCTCAGTGAGTAGAGAGTTGCAGGGCAAATCACCCAGAAGATGGCGCTGGTACAAGTACTCCTCAACCTGCAAGCTTATGCTGCGTACCTCAGGCAGCCGAAGCAGCAGCTGGCCGAACTTGTCTGAGTGTCCTGGGTGACTCCGCTGGGTGTGCTCCATCAGGGCCCTGTTCACCCTCTCTTGAGTCTGCTCCACCTGCCTGCGTCCCTGCACAGACTTCACATCTAGAGCAGAGAGACGATGCAAGCACATTCTTCATCACCATGGCACATACATGCGTAAGCTTTCAGGGCTAACAGAATCTGCAAGCAGGATCTTGAAAAGAAAAATGCACAACTAAAAGTTTTTACAACATTGATCAAAAACCTACATCTAATATGAATCTTCTGTAGGAGCACAGATCTTTAGACTTGCAAAAGGGAAAATCTCACCAGGGTTGAATAGCACCAAGTATTTGAGACAGACAAACTCATGTCTGTCCAGCTGGAGTGCCTTCAGTTTAGACACCAGGTCTTGGGTCCTTGATACCAGGCTGCTCAGTGTCACTCCTGCCTGAGAGATGATGGTTGACACCTCAATCTGCATCAGAATGAGAGAAAGGTAATGTGTGCATGCAATCTAATTAAATACATGACTATAATCCAAACAAAGTGTTAAGCCATACCTGTTGTCCTGTGACCAAATATATGCAACCCTCTTTGCCATAGGTCACCTGTCTACACAGGTGGTCCAGGATCAGCAACTCACTCCAGCAGCTCTGCAGCAGCACCATCTGGTCCTCCACCTTTGGGAAGCATAAGAACTCAATCTGACGCCATTGCAAATTGAAGGCTGCAACCTTTGACCTCCAATAAGTACCCAAAACAAAGAGGAAATGCTAAGGTCTGCTCTCGCAGCTCATTAGAGATACTGCAAAAAGTTTTACATAACACTACATCCCATAACTTCATGATACATCACCTTGAGCTCCTTGAAGAGTGCAGTGTTCCTGGCCCACTCCACAAGCCCAAACAGAGTCTGGTCAGCCATTTTGCACATGATGCTGAACGTATTTAGGCGGTCATGCTTGCCTCGGTTGGCCTGTTCTCGCTGAAGGCTGGCCAGGACCTTGGCACACAACTGACCCTCATCCTGCTCCCCCTCTAGGAGTTGGCTTAGGAAGTTGGTTGTCAAATTGGCTGTTGAGGGAGTGTCTGGGGTTTGGATGAGAGCTTGGGAGAGAGGGGTGGTTGAGCTTGGTGTTGAGCAAGGGGATGATGCTGGTGTGCTTCTTGGAGTGAATGAATTGTTTGGGGTTGGGTGCATTGAATAGTTTGTGGGAGCCGGGCTGCAGCGAAAAGCCATTTCTCTTTTATCTTGAACAAATCCAGGGAATGTGCGGTGGTACAGTCCAGGACAGGGCAGAGATGAAGGGGTGAGCACCCCGTCTGCATTTATTGTGCAGTCCATAGGCATGGATGCTTCTGACTGCCCCGTGCTAGATGGATACATGTGGGACTGGGGAAAAGCATCAGAGGACAATGAAGCGCTTGTGCGACTGCTCATTAGCCGAGGATCACTGGCATCTGAGGGCCGGTGTGTTTGTGTAGTTTCCATCTTAATCCTGCGGGGAGCAGTGTTTGCCTGGTAATACACCCTTTGCTGTTTCATCTGCCTGTCCCGGCGGTAGAGAGGGCCAAATTTATTCCTGCCACCTCTCATACGATCTGCTCTTACAGCTGTTGGCAGAAAACAAGAAACAAATGATCAAGGTTTTACAACGAGATTTCTTATAAAGAGTTTATAATAAGAAGCAGTTTATAAAACTGGCCACCCCCCTTTGAAAACTTAGACTAGCCCCATGATGCAAAGGTGTAATGTATAATCTGGGTCATTACAGGCAGTACTTGTACTCGTTTATGACTTCTGAGATATGTCATGCTAAATCGTGTGGGGGAAAAAGACCATGCATGTCAGTGGAGCCCACTGCATGTCGCAGTGAAGCAGAATATGTGTCATAACGCTTGAGAGTATTTGTGTATATTTCTTGTGTTTGTGTGTGTTTGAGAGTGTGTGTTGGGATGTGGGGGTACCTTCTCTTTTCATGCCCACTGCCAAACACTTCTGGAAGCGGCAGGAAGGACAGCGCTTCCTCTGGGAAAGATTCATAGGGCAGCTCTGTTGTTCTGCACAGGTATAATTCTTGTTATTCTGCACTGAGCGTTTAAAGAAGCCCTGCAGAGAAGACCGAGAGAGAGAGAGAGAGACTGCAAGGTTGTTGCTTCATTCTCTGCAGATTACAAGACAATCCCTCTCATTAAAGTTTCAAAAATAATAAATCATGATTCTACAGTAGCCGACTATGGTTGGTTGTGGAAATGTGCCTCATGATGCAGTTAGAGAATAAATACTCTGCCGTGTACCGTCCAAACAGTCTCGTACCTTGCAGCTTTCACAAGTGAGCAGTCCGTAGTGGTATCCTGATACTTTGTCTCCGCAGATGGGGCAGCTCTCCTCTGACTCTGGTCTCCCATTTGGCTCTGTCTTTAACTCTTGAGCTGTGGAATGACAGCAATTGTCATTTTTGTCAAATTTACATAATGACACAAACCTCTGCTGCTGGCCATTGTGGCACGAGGTGAGACAACAAGTGCTGGTTGTTAGCGGACCTACCACTGTGTTGCATTGCTTAAGCTGTGAATGACGACTGTCTTGGCAGTAAAACAAACGATACACCACTGCACTCGTTTTGCTTAATATTTTAAGTTAGCCATTAGGAAGATCGATAACTATCAAATACTGTCAGATTTGGAGTGAATGTTATGTAAATGGCCAAGTGCTTGAAGAGACTGGACTGCTGTTTTGCTGACACATGTATGTCATATAGCACAGGAGAGTAGCATAGGACCATCTGTTGCTCTGTTTAGAGTCTGCTTGATTTGCTTGACCATGATCACAGTTATGACCCTTACATAAATTCCAGATATTCCCAGATATATCACCAGTTATGATGGGAACCAGTCTTCTAAAACAACCCCAAACAAATCCCAAACAAACAAACAAAAAAATATAGCACACCTGTAAAAAGTCACTATCTACCCATCAAACACTCACATGTTGTCGATCCCTCCAAATTTAACAGATTGTCCGGATAGTTGCCAGGGCGGTGGACAAGGGGCTGGGGCAGCTGTGGTTGATAACAATGTAGTTCCATTCTGGCAGGTGGCACATGAACTCCAAAGTCAGCCCATCTTAGTCTTCATTGTCAGAGAGATCCAGACAGACGCTGCAGGCAAGCCAGAGAATGGCCAACAGGCAGGCCCCAGCAGCCCCCGGCGGACTGAGGGTTGTTTTAGGCCCATGAGTAGACTTTGATCTATAGTGAGTGTCATAAAACCTCTCCTGATGGCACTCCTACCGAGTCAGTAAGCAAGCCAGCCAACCAACCAGCCCCTCCATGGGAGACAGTCAGATAGCCACCTGCTGGATTCTTACTGTAGTGAAATCACTTCACCGTCGGGCCTTCCTGAAGCTCAGCTGATAAGATAAGAGTCCGCTTGAGATTGCAGTTAATCACTGCCAAAATTACAGCCATTCAAATTCCATGTCAGTTTCCTGCATTACTATTATATATTGTGGCTCTGCATTTTACGCTGTGGTTGAACAAGTAGCATACAAAGATGCTATACTTAAGTAAGAAAGCAGTGGCAACTATGAGTGATACATGACACGATCTGATTGTTGATACTGATGCATCATTGTGTAATCAGCTTTTCTCTGTTAAAGGTGGAATAAATATAACTACTTCATATGTAGTTAGGAAGTTTAGGCCAGTGGTTTTTCGACCCAGGGTTCAGGTGAGGGGTCTGACCCTAGGTGATCATAGACAAGCAATTTGAATTAATTCAAACAAACTATGAAATCTTTGCTTTAGTCAGTGTTGTACAATACTAAATCATGTAATTATTCTGTTCTACATTCCTAGCACCTGAGGTGATAAGGTTCCTTACAATAGCTGAAATGGCACAGGCAGGTTTGATGAAACAGACTGACGTCAAAATGATAGGGAGGGCAGTTCAAGGGTGGATGGTTATGACACCAGCACATTAGCTTGTAAATGGATTATGACATTCATCAGTAATATTGTCCCCTTGATACCAGTCGGTTTAGCTTCTGACACTGGACATGGCACTCTTCATTGAGAGGGTGAACTTTCATGAAATGAAATCCATTCAACATCCATTCATGTTACCGAAAAGGCTGAAGTACTGGCTGTGTAATCCTAGAAGCAATGGTATTGTTGAATTTAGTGCTACTGCTTGGTACACTAGAATAGGATTGTTCAACTGGAGTGAGACCAGAGTGAGACCAAATTGTCTTGAGGTTTCATCTATCCAGCTAGCAAGGTGCTTGAGAGACATTTTAGGATCAGTCCAAAGAGGTGGGGTCAGCAAAAATCAAAAATAGCCACAAGAAATCAATGCACAAAGGTAACTTTAATGAATATAAAAGAAAACCAAGAACCAACCTAGTGTAAAACCATCATCACAAGTAGTATATTGTGTATCCCATTCATATAATTTTTTCTAAATATGAACTGTCAGTGGAAAGTTAATGATATGACACATTCTGACTTGGCACAATACTGAAGCAGAGGTTCAGCTACAACATTTCTCCATTTAAGATGTCATTGCACAGGGCTCATGATATTCAAGGGAGAGGCATAAAGTCCACTTCCTCACTGCTGTTACACTCTGGCTCATCCATGGCAATCATCCACACCTCATTTCGCCTGTTAAACAATGTCATTGGACTGTAAGAAACAAATGCACACATGCGCGCGCGCACACACACACACACACACACACACACACACACACACACAGAAAACACAAAATAATTTATTACAGAATATAGAAATATAAAATTATCACAAAATGCTCAAGTTTTGCTTTTTGCTTCCCTCAGCGGTTTTCTTTCTGATTTTCACTGAGAAAATGATGGTGATTTGTTTACCTGTTGTATCCAGCACTAAGGTGGAAGCCTTTTTGGTATTTTGCATTGACCAGGTCAAGAGCTGCGGACAGACTCTTTGCTTCATTGTTGTCAGATATGCCTGTCATCCACCCACCATAGTGCCGCACGTAGACTAACATCTCTGGTGAGTTCTGGATGTACACCTGCAAGTCATCAAAGTTTCATTATCTGCCAGAGCTTATGGCAGGCTTCAGAATCATTTCAAAAATGATCACAGCAGTATGACTGCATGAAGGTGTTTTCATTCCTGCCGTTTCTTTGTGCTAGAGAGGCTTACCCTTTGATCAGTAGGGATGGGGGGAGATTTCTGATGTTCAGCTGGCAGCAAGAAGCTCATTGTGTATGTGCCTCTTTGCCAAAATCTCTTGTCATGTATTTTTATAAGAACAGGAGCTGTCATATCTATCTTCTTTCCTAAATGTGACAATAGGGAGATGACAATTCTTTTTTAAAAATGTCACAAATTTGAAATATGTTACAAACATCAATTGCACACAAAAAGCAGTAGAAAACAAAAGAAAACTTGATGATGTTGTTGTGACCGGAATAGCCAATAAAACTGCCAAACTCTGTCTGGACTACGATCACAACTAAATACAGTAATTATAATGTAAAGTCAGAGGACATTTTAATTTTAGCTGTGCCACATGTTCAAACAGAGGTTGGAAAAACTAGATTTAAATACTGCTTTCTCCCCAAATGGAAAGAGTTACAAAAAGTTTTGGTGCTTTTAAAACATTGTACTCAAATATTTTCAGTGCTGCTTGTCATTTTTTTTCTTAAATGTGGAACCACTGTATGTTTTGTCTGCACATTGTGTGTTGTATTTTCTGTGCTCGTCCATGCTTGGACTGTTCATCTCATGTTCGTATTCTTGTGCATTGGTCCTCTCTTGACATTGAGATCTCAGGGAGACGACCCATTTAAAAAATATGAGATAAAGCACACAGCTCACACACACTCACAGACACGCACCCTTGTCATTAGAGCCACTGATGTAGTCGTACAGTCGTCTGAATGCTTTCATTGCAGCAAGCTCCATAAAAAAGGATGTCTCATTAGTTGAAACCCATTTTGCAGGGTCATAATGACGTACCTGAGGGACATGAATAAACACAGTGGAGTGGGTTTTGTAAAAGTTCCTGGCACCTAAAATGTGAAACAATTTGTCTCTTTTGCTCAGAGACACTCACCTCATACTCGTCACTTGTGCAAACCACATTAAACAACAGGCACTGCTCTGTCTCTGAACAGAACGGCAGCAGAGAGGAATTTCTGTAAAATTAGATAGATAGGGGCAACTATCTTAAAAAATGGTACTGTAGCAAACATTATGAGGTATATTAGATTGTATATAAGATTACAGCAATAATGAGTGAAAAATGTCATTCATATTTTCAAATCCTCATTTAGCCATCAGTCTTCTCTACTAGCTGACCAGTGGTTTTCAAATTTGAATTGTGGCGTCACGATTGCCTCTAATTTTGTAATAACAAGGACTTAATACCGAAACAACTTTTACTACTCTGTAATTTTGGTCAAATGCAGCAATCTGCCATGAGATTGCTAACATGGGGATTAAATTCAGGTTTCTTACCCAACTCTGGCCTCAGATGTCATTACCAGCATAAAGCCAACAAGTCCCAACAAATAAATCCTGGGACAAACAGAGTGATTTCATAAAGCCACATTTGTTCATATGACCAAAAATGTCTATTTATTGAGTTCTATTTAAGAATAAAATTGTACTTACATCGTGACAGAGCTTTGGATTCCGTGCCTTCAAAAACTGGATGTTCGCAGTCTGGGTCCAGCGCCGCTATTTATTCCAACTCGGATTATGAAAGGAAAACTGGGCCCTCCCTGAACCCATACCACAAACCACACAAGAGAGTTTGAAGCCAATGGGAAACCAAAGCAGACACAAGAAAAACTGGGAAGGATTACAAAACCAAGGGACACACGTTTTTGTCACTTATAAGTTTTGTAACCTCAGAAACAACTAGTATCTATGAGATGAAGAATTCCTGTATGAAATATTACCAGTGGGAACCAATGTTCAATACCCAGTTTTGGCTGAGACTGCTAAAGTAGTGTAGATATGTTGTGATCCCTTAGGTCATTATAGGGAAATATGAAACAGAGTTATCTCAAATTTGCTCTTTCCTAAATACTGGTAGCTATTATTTTAGTTTGCAAGCACAGGATAATGTGTTTATGTACTGTCTTTGTCAATACTCCCTTTTGGAAAAACTGTTTATTTCAGTAACAGTAAATCTTAAATAAAGAAAGATGTTTTTTGAATGTGATGTGTTGTTTGGTGTGATAGACTGTCGCCCCCTGTCCCACCCAAAAACACAAAACAAAAAACAAGGGCCTGTCTAAAGGCAAAATACTCTAAATGTCACCTTTTGTTTTTCTTTTGTCACTTGCAAGTAAGCTGTGCTGAGGGGGTGTCTGTGTGTGTGTGTGTGTGTGTGTGTGGGGAATGAAATGCTTCCTACACAGTCTTGTTAAACACAGCATTGTACAGAATGTATAGAGTCTGAAACTATACCCTCCTGGCTCTGGTATACACATTCATAAAGACACAAACAATTGGTTCAGACTACCCGCCTTAGAGAATTACTTCTATTCTTCTCACTCTTGGCACAGACAACATGATGCCCTGTTTTTTTCCTCTTTTTTTTTTTTTTTTTTTAAAAACCCTACAAACACCAAATCCCTGGAGTCTCTTTCCGTTTCAAGAAGGTGCATTCAACCCTGACACAAAAGGCCCGATTACAATGGAGAGTTTTGCTTAAAAAGCAGTTATGACACTGAGAGTTGCTGTTTTCACATTAAAATTAAGATAGAGTGTGATGACTCATGTGTTATGTGCCAGGCCGTCCCAGGGTGTGTGTTATGTTTGTCCTTCCTGTTTTCTTTCTCCTACCCCCACCCTCGTCCTTTGTTTTCCCTCAAAGTGCCAATGACTTGACGAGGTCCCACCTGTCTTTGGATGTGACATACCAGCAACCAGCGATTTTCAATTAAATGGACCTGCCTTCAGAATTCCAAAGGCCCTTATGTTTGCTGTACATGTGGCTGTCTGAACATTGCTTTGTGTGAATTTTTTATTTTCAAAAAGGTCTGTCACTAAGTTTAGGGTAACCTGTGCATTGTCTCACTCACTGTGCAAAGTTTCTTTTGTCTCGATACACTGGGTTATTGGTTGGTGCCACCTTTCTGTTTGTTTTGAAAACTGTGTCTTTTAAGATAAGTTATTCAGGTCTTTTTTGTGATTTTTGGTTTTGAGAACTGGGTTACTTAAGCCTAATCCATCCTCCCCCACCACACTTGATAATCTTTTGATGACTGAAAAGAATTCTGTTTTCAAAAAAAATCTTTTTGCTTCACCTGACCTTTGACTACTGCAGTTCTTTGATTGTAATGTTCACCATCCCTGAACTCTCAAAAGGGTATGTAACACAAGGTTGATGGTCTAAAATTTGATATTTTAGGATAATTAGATTGGGTGGCGACTTCCAACGTGCTTTACAGATTCAAATTCCATGTAAAGTTAAAGACAGTATTCGATAATATGATAAAAATACTGTATATTTTAAATATACCTAAACTTTCCCATTATTTAGAATTAGTGTTTGTGTCTGAAATAGCCACAGCTGACATCAAGAACCATAAGCCATAGATAAGGTATCTCATGTTTAAAATTCTACTACAGGCAAAAAATGTTGCAACATGATCTGCACATAATACAATAATGAAAGACCTGAGTTAAACACACACACAATGAAAACCCCATAGTTTAAGCTCCACAAATGACCTCATTATCACTATCATATGAATGAAAACTGTAACCTGAGCAGGGCAGTTGCTAGGAATTCTGGGCCCCCTGAAAGAATATCGGCGTGGGCCCCTCTACCCCATTCACTGCCACTTTTTTTTTACAACTGTGTATTATGATGTTTTTCTTTGTTTTTCTTTTGGTGCCTTGTGTATAATCACTCTACAATGAGTTAGTGTATTATTATGTAAATTACATGTTATTACACCTCTGATTACAAACATCTTCAATTAACCACTCAACAAATAGGTAGTGGGAATTTTATTGTATTTATTAACAATCAAGCACTGATATGCAAAAATAATAATAATTAAAAAAAAACTCCTGTGTCCTGGAGTCACAGTATATGTATGTATATCACATACAAGACCACATTTGAACACATCATGATAACGTTATTTACATTTGCTGAATGGTCATAATTACTGAGTAGAACTTGAATGCGTAATCATACAATTCAGTGTAGTCTCATAACTGAGCGGGTGCTTGGTGCTTACTGGAGTACTGTCTGACAGTAATATGTGTGAAACACACAGTCCACTGTAGATAGCCTCCACATCACTAACGTTCAGTTAGCAACACTAGGAACCGTTGCTCCACAATGAACTGGCGACTTGCCCAGAGTGTAGCCTGCCTCTCACCCGATGATTGACAGTTAACGTAAGCTACAGCCCCTGGGCCCCGTCAGGTACGCGTGACAGACAATAAATGAATGAATGAACTGTCATATGTACCGAGTGGTCAATGCCCTCTATTGGTCACAGTAAGCTACTGCAACATTCAGAAAATTAAATCGAAATAGAAATATATATAATTGAAAATTGTGTCACATATTTGTCGTACTGGAAAACCATTATTAAGATAAATTAGTGTAAAAAATAACAACACATAGCATATTTGTTTGGAATGATTCTATTGATGAAAATGTGTTTTGGCAGTCCACCCCAAGACGTTTCCTTTTTGTGACATACTATACTATGACGTTTTATTGTGTTTTGGTGACATACTATAATATGACAATAATATATATTGTATATTATATGTATTTTATAATATTTACACTATTTATAATATATAAACTTTTCTTTGATGTTTTGAGGCACTTTCAGGACAAAATTATCTTGACATTTTTTGCAAAAATCAACATAGTGTAGTAGGACTTTTTGGTGTCATACTATATAATGACATCTTTAGCATGTTTAACAACTTTTATACCATGGAGTGTTTATGAAACACAATTCTTTGATGTTTTGAGGTATATTTAAGAAAAAAAAATGTAAAATTTTTTGGAAAAAAGGACATCATGCAGTATGATGTTTTTGTATTTTGATGACATGTTATATTATAACCTTATTATGAACTTTTAAGACCTTTTAACTCACGGAGTGTTTATGAAACACTATTCTTTGACATTTTGAGGCATTTTTAGGATAATATTTTTTGACATTTTTGTCAAAAAATGACATACTATAGTATGACTTTTTTGTGTTTTTTTGACATAGGAAATGATGATTTTTTTTAACCTTTTCTGCATTTTTAACACCTTTTATGCTATGGATGGTTTATGAAACACTGTTCTATTATATTTTAGGGCACTTTTACCACTTTTTATTTTT